>CM077164.1:69492245-70092245 GCA_039583875.1 Platanthera guangdongensis
TCAAATTCTCGAATGTCAAGTTAATACAAGATTAATAAATACATGTTTATTATAACGACAATCTATTCGGATTTGAGCGAGACTTCTCCAGACACTTCTTGATGTCCAATTGTGATGTGTCGAAATTCGCAATGACATATCTTTGTTAACCTTTTATTGTTGTGTGATGGTTGCATGCCTCGTGATAAGCATAAGTATTCGAATACACAAGGATAGAAATATATATATATATATATTTACTTTGAATGAGGATGCATCATGACACAAGTCCTTGAACTGATCAAACTTACTTGGGATTTGGAGAGTCATCGTCTTAGTCCCACAGGTAGAACACATTAGTAGCTTAAAGTGATTATGCTCAACAGGTAGCACACATCTGTTATTGCAGACGCTTGTTCCAAGTTAGCCTTGAGCCACCTACTGTCCAGATCCCATCGTATTTAAGGGGACCTAGACTACCCTGCAAAACAGAATTACTTTTACCTTAGGAACCCAAATCATATTGGGTCCTAGGTTTCTATTAGCATAAGCACGCAACTGCCTTCCTTCAGAAAACCTGTCTGGAAGACTACCTCTGTCCCTAGAATGTGGATAAGCCCTTGCGTGGGCACAGAGGGGTTGTGCCAACAGTCAATGGCAAAGTGCCCCACTTTGCCACAACACCAACAAGGGTGAAGTTGTATCGCCCTTTTTCGACCTGATCTAGTGACTGATGAAGTCACGGTCCTAGGTCTAAACGGGATAGGGCATGTTCTTGTCACACAAATTCCTCTTCCATCGTGACACGAGGAAGGGTGGAACGAGTGCAATGATGTGAGCGTTATGAGCCCGAGAAGGTGGTGCCATTCTTTCAGGCATCTCCCTTGCTGAGGCCCCATAAAGCCTGACATCATGACTTCTATCCTCCCTATCCTGTGTCCTCAAATGGTGAGAGGTCTCCTGTGAGCTGGGACATGCAGATCCACACTTTGTTGTGGCAGTGGCCTGGAATACAAAGGGCTCAGAATGAGCCTTAGGTATTCTCTCGTGGGTGCCATGCCGGCCCTTGCACGCCGGGTTGTCTCCACATGGGGACAGATCATCCTTGCAGTGACCACGACTATTCCTGTGGTCATACCGGAAGGCATGATGAGTTGCCTTCCTGCTTGGAGTCGGGGGTCGGAATACCGTTTCCCCATTTCTCCAGCCTGGATAATCCGGGAATCCACCCGGTTTCTTGCTTTCTCTTATAGCATCAACTTTGGAAAAGTTTGATACTATAACGTTTCTCATTATCTAGACTATTCTCTAGAGCTGAGATCTTAGAGTCCTTGACCTTGTTGGACGCCAATTGGAGAACCAACAAGATCTTCAGTCGAGCAATCTCTCGAGCTTGCTCCTCAGCAAGTAGATTGCTCTCCTGAAGGGCTCTCTTCAGGAATCAGATTTTCTGGGGGAGAGCAGTTTCTGTCTTCAGAAAGGTCAAAAGATATGGGGCAGGGTGAAGAAGTTACCTGCTCATCTGAGTTATTGTCATTAGAAAAACAGTGACCATTATTCATCCTCGTCAGAGCTGCTTTCCTCACTGTCTCGTCAGTCTCTGACACGGACACGGGAGCTCTAATGCAGTCCGAGGGATCCTTGCCTTCATCTTCAGAGTGAGGACCCCCACATACGCTTCATCCTCTGATTGGCAGCATATTTCAGCTTTCTCTGACCCCCCCATCAGCTCTGAATCATCATCCACAGAGATTTAGCCGTTTTACATTTTTCCAATCTAGAGCGAGAGGCTCCAGACCAGACATCCATGATAATTTGTCGAATCCTCTGGTCCAGCTGAAAAAGTGAGAGTTCCATTTCTGACATCTCAGCAATGCACATGGGCACTTGGATCCCAGAGTCGGAGGTCTTCATGGGGATAAACGGACCCTCTTCCAGGATGAGGGATGCTCGTGGATCGATGGCATCCAGGTGAAATAACACTCTCATCCTCCAGATGGGATAATAATCCTTTGTGCATGCAGGGAGTTTGAGTGGCAATACGTCATAATACAGATCCATGCTTCTGACACTGGTGGCAGGATTCTACTCAAGGTGTTAACCTTTTTGACGAGTAACCTGCCTCTGATACCACTTGAAAGTACACCTAGTGTCAACTATGTGCACCTATGGGGGGGGGGGGGGGAATAGGTGACGTGTGGTTCTTCTGCGGAATTTACGGATGTACCTGCACAATCAAAACAAAAACCACAGCACACAGAATACACAGCAAATTTATAGTGGTTCCCCAACTTGGGTACATCCACTTTCCCCCTACGACCTATCTCCCCAACAAGGACGACTCGGTCACTTCTCCAACGGGATTGAAATCCAATCCCTTCACTAACGGAAGGAGCCCTTCCACACGTGAGAGTCAACACTCCCACAAAACGGGTTGCACCCAACCCTTACAACACGGAACAAAAGTTCCTTTACAATAAAATAAATGTAGAATGTACACGTGATACAAACTTCTCTTGGAGACTACGGTGTTCCTCTTTGTTCGACGACGTGTTCTTGAAGTCGATGAAGAGTCTACGACCTTGGTCTCTCTTGGAGAGGATTTCCCCGGAACCGGCGGCGCCACACGAGCGGCGGCTAGCTTCGGGATCGGCGGCTACGATGAAGAGCAGCTGCTGAACTTGGAGATCCAAACTTCGTTGCGAAGCAAGCTCGGTCTTCCAACGGTCACACGAGGATCGGTCGTCTCGATCGATTCGGATGGAAGTGTTTCCGATCAACAAATCGAGAGACAAAGGATCTCTGGATAGACGCGTGAGACTCAAGCCTTGTTAAGCTACTGTCGCCGGAGATCGGGAAGAAATCTCTATTGTTGACGGCGACCTACTTGCCCGACGGCGACGGCGACAGCGGAGAGGAGTCGCGGTTTTAGGGTTTCGTTGCGGCTTGATTTCTGTTCCTTTTTCTCCGTAGTTTACTGTTCAAAATACCCATGTATTTATACCCTGTAGATACAGCTAATTTGACCGTTGTGGGACCCACAAAAGAAATCCCCAAATCCGGTTCAAACAAGTCCAGAAGCAGAATCCGGTCCAGCAGCATTCTGAGAAAACGCCAAGTCAAAATCGGCGAGAATCGCAGACGATTCTCGACGAATCGACGAGAATCACCAAGTGATTCTCGACGATTCGTCGAGAATCGTTTGTGATTCTCATCGAATCACTAACTGATTCTCAACGAATTTTACTGTGAACATGGGCTGCTTGGCCACTGGTTCGGCGGGAATTACAAGTGATTCTCGCCGAATCATACTTGGCACCATTTTGAGATGGCCAGAAGGAGTCGGCGAGAATCACTAATGATTCTCGTCGATTCGGCGAGAATCACTAGTGATTCTCGCCGAATCGGCGAGAATCACTTGGTGATTCTCGTCGAATTTGCCTTGGAAGATTTTTCGTCTTCCACCCCAGGAGTTGCTCCTTGATCCTCTGTGCTCCTTGTCTTCTCTTGCATATGAGCGACCCTGTACTTGAAAGTAAGTGCACTCCAATAGAGAGAGTACACATAGGCCAACACACTGATCTGCTCAACGAGGGATTACGTCGTGCAGACCCGTGTATATTGACCTACTGCACCCTGACATTGGTGTGCACTTAGCGTGGAGGTACTGCAAGTACAACTTAAAATGTTTCGTCAAATACATTGCGAATTCATCTTAGCTTGACAGGGGGCTTCCTCAAATCTAGGTAATCGTGGATACAATACCCAACAATTGGTGCTCCCCCAGCTTCCCCAAAACCAAGGCCAAATGCTGAGTATGGTCTTCCTGTGTCTGTGAGTAGATCAGTATATCATCGATGAAAAGTACAACAAATCTGTCCAGATAGGGCTCGAAGACGCGATTCATCAAGCTCATGAATGTAGAAGGCGCATTTGTGAGCCCGAAAGGCATCACCGTGAACTCATACAAGCCATAGCGGGAACTGAAGGCCGTTTTCGGAATGTCCTCCTGGATCTGCAGCTAATAATAGCCGGATCTCAAATCCAACTTTGAGAACCAGAAAGCTCCCTGAAGCTGATCAAAAAGCTCGTCGATCCGGGGTAGCGGGTATGTATTTCTTACCGTCAACCGGTGCAGCTCCCGGTAGTCGATGCAGAGACGCAGGGAGCCATCCTTCTTCTTGACAAATAACATCGGTGCTCCCCACGGTGATGAGCTCGGTCGGACGAATCCTGATTCTACCAGCTCCTATAGCTATGCCCTGAACTCTGCTAGCTCCTTTGGGGCCATCCTGTATGGTGCCAAAGATACGGGCCTCGCTCCTGGCACCAACTGAATGCGGAAGTCCGTGTCCCTGGCCGGTGGAAATCCAGGCAATTTTTCCGGAAACACTTCAGAGAAATCCCGGACCACTGGGATGTCCACAATAGAAGCCTCTGCTCCCGCCATCTCAAAGCAGATAATGTATACCTCCTCTCCTTGCTTGTGGGCTTTGACAGCCTGTACAGATGATAATAAGACATGGGAGATGAGTCTAATACCTTCAACGATGACGTATGAGTCTCCGTGCCTCAGTGTGATCCTCCTCGACGGGAAGTCGATCTGGGCATGGTTCCAATGTAACCAAGTCATGCCCAAGATCAAGTCGAAATCTGGAATCTTCAGAATCGTTGCGGGCGCTTCAAATGTCTTTCTGCCGATTTTCGCCTCCATATTGCACTTGGCAGATGATAGTAGTACCGATCCATCAAGCAGCCTCACTCTCATCATCGAGCCCGTGAATCGTTTTACGCCGTCCAATCCTTCAACAAAGGCTTCTGATACGAACGAGTGCGAAGCACCCGTATCAAATAGTATATGAGCGGGCTTGCCGCTGATAAAGACTATGCTTGAGGTTGATTGAGTTTCAAATGGGTAGTTATTCTTCATGGTTAAGTACTATTTATAAAAGAAAATGTCTTAATTTAGTAACATTATTTGTGTACCTGTGATGACGTCTTCAGGGTTCCTCGGCTCGGCGAGGTCCAATGCATACATCTACTCCTGCTCTCTGCCTCGACCAAAAGGTCCCCGGCCTCGATCTCGACCTCTACCTCGTCCTCGACCTCGGCCCTGCTGTACTGGAGGGGCCACCGGAGGTGGAGGAGGAAGTGGACGAAACAGATGCGGGCACTCAGATCTAATGTGGCCCGACTGATGGCACCCAAAGCAAACTATCAGTCGCTGGCCACGATCATCCTGTCTCATCTGGCCATGTATATGTGGTGGTGGAGGAGCTGGTGCTACATGGGGTCTCTGTTCCTGCCTGTAGTTGGGACGATAACGTCCCCCACCTCTTTTGTGCCTCATGACTCTGCCCCTCTGTGAGCCCCGGCTATTCTCCCCAAAGAACGACCCATCCAACGGTCTCTTTCCTTTGTTCTGCACCATCAGCTGGTCTGCCTCCAGCTTCTTGGCCATCTCGATGATCTGCGCTGTAGTGCCATGAGAGATGAATAGTAGGGCCTGCCTCAAATCGTCCCTAAGGCCCCAGTAGAATCTCTTGGCGTATCTCCTGTCGTCTGAATCATGTATCCCCGCGAACCTGACAAGATGGGAAAACTCCCTCTGGAACTCAATCACCAATCTGGTCCCCTGCTTGAGATTCCGGAACCTCTCTTTTAACTCATCCCGATCCATGGTGGACACAAATTGGTCCAAGAATACCTCGTCGAACTCTTCCCAAGATATTTCTGACAGATCCCTATCTGCATAGGTGGAGTCCATCATGGACTTCCACCACCTCTTTGTATGGGCATCTAGTGCAGTACTCGCCAAATGAACTGCCTCGCTGACAGGGCAGCTGATGCCTGCTAACATCTCATGTATAGCCTCGAGCCATTCCTCCATTTTTACCGCATTCTCCGTCCCATGGTACATGGGCGCGGATAAACTCTTGAATGCACTCAGTCAGTTTGATCCCGGATTTGGCAGCGGTGCCAGAATCTGCTGGGCCCTGAAGGCCTCAAGGATGGCCGTCATGGTCTGGCCCATCTCTGTCTTTAGAAACGGAGTGGGATCCGGAGGGGAAGGAGCCATATTCTGTGGTACGACGACCCTGGGAGGCTGCACAAAGGTAAGGTTTTTATTAGAATTGGCCTAACTCATTGCTTATGTGGACTATTTCATGTGACTTTTTACACATGGGCACACCATTGCTCCCGCTGCATAGTTTTTCCGCAAACTAATGCTCGTGCGGGGTGGCCCAGTGTCGTGGACTTCTTCTCTTATGATCGTTTGTTCAAGTGATACCAGTTTGTAAGACCCATCCCCCTTACCAAGGAGGCTCCCGGTCTTATGCCCAGAACCGCAGTCTTACGGTGGCACTAACACATGGGTTAGTCGACACCGAAACACGCCGATCCTGCCAGCTAGTACGATCATATAACTTGTTCGGCCAAAAGAGAATGAGAAGTAAAAGAAGTATAAAGCAACAACTAGTCCACAAATCACCGCACTATCTAATAATAAATAAGAGTACACCAGTCCATAATGAGTTCAACAAAAATATAGAAAAGGTCTTATGCCCAGTACATAATGACAAATATCTCACTCATAAATGACAACAAGCGGAAGCTACACTATCATCAGAAGACTCGTCCCACCTGACGTCAGGCTGCAGTAGTAGTAGTCGGTAGTGGTGGTATTAGCTCCTCACATCCTTCCTCCTCATCCTGCTGGTGCTCCCTCTTCTCGAGCTCCTAAAATGAGTGGTCACACCAACCGTTAGTCAAAAAGACTAAGTCGTTTCCTCCACACCTCGCCCCCGCAACTCCTAGGCACCGGACAGGAGGACGAAGCGGAGGACAACAAAGGGTATAGCAAGGAAGCATGTGACAATGGAATTATACTAACAAGTATATATGTATACAACATTTCTAGTCTATCAGTTCTATATATATAGTGCAGGAAAGTAAGAAGAAACTGAACAGAAAACAAGTATGAGCAGTAAGTAAATAGTACTGGAAGTAAGATGAGTAAAGACAAGTAAAATAAGCTACTACTACCATCACAAAAGTACCTTAACTTATATGAATGCCCATACAAACTTATAAGTTATTGTTTCGAGAAATATAACTTATCATATAAAAGAGCCTATACTAATTTATATGACAAGATTTTATGGTGCGTATGACCTAGTTATGAATGTATGATATGCATGCGTTTTATGGTTCATGCAAGTGCAACTCACGCACACGACTCTGTGATCACAGACCTTTAGTTCCCACTTTTTGGAGCTAGCATCACTCTCTGGTACCACCGTTGTGGCTACGGCAGCAGTGGAGCGGGCGTCTCCACTACTAGGCAGGTATACACACTACCAGGCCTAGACCTTCCATATGCCTCTGTACACGTCCTAGGTGCACTCTAGAGTCTCTGCGTACTATTTGCTGGCTACCCACCAGTCTTTTTGGTCGAGTGTGCGTTTTTGGTGATCGTCCTCCAGACCGCAGCGTAAAACAAACCACTGGCCCCTCAAACCGTCACACCTCGCCAGAGTCACCGTACTGCCATCGGTGTGACGATTGACCCAGTACCGCATGAACCGCCACAAGTTTATGCACATGCAGGATATTCCAACCCGAGCCTCCAGCTCGCAGGACCAACCCGTCCTGAATCCCTCCAACCCATCACGGGTGAGATTGCACGCTAGTGCCTTTATTCTGAATCCCTCCAACCCATCACGGGTGAGATTGCACATTAGTGCATTTATTCTGAATCCCTCCAACCCATCACGGGTGAGAATGAACAGCAATGCCTTAGCCTAATAGACTACTCTTGTCTAGTGTTTGTTATACCTAGTAGTTTAGGGTTAATCCCAAGACTGCCCAGGTCATGCCCGGTGAAGGGCTCTCGGGGGCACTAGGAATTACGATGAGCTGAATCCAAAAGTTTCCTTTCTTAAGGATATTTACTTTTGTTAATGTCGACCCCTTAACCATACCAACTCTCATTGTTACTCTGGACAAACCTAATAATTTAGGATGTTATCAGGAGAGCGACGGTCTTCCGTCGATCTCCGTTCTAGCCACTAACCTTGGGGTTTTGAACTCTACCATTCGTTATCAAGTAGTGACCTATTGGACACCAACCAGAGTTTGTCTTCCCAATATAGTTCCTAACTCAACCTACCATCGTATCCCCTGTGGGTCACAGTAATATGTGCTATATTTTTGCTATACGCACCCATAACCTAATGTTGACCCGTATAATAGAACTTCTAATCTCTTGGGCCAAATGCCCCTAATTAATTATCATGGATTGGTATGGTGTATGATGTTGACCATTTAGGATTTCACCATTTTTCTAAGTAATTAAGGGCCTAATTTAATTCCTTTAATTGTGTGAACTATGTCGCATTACACATGATGCACTACTTATATTGATTCATTCTGCTTAAGAAATTTATCAGGTGTTCTAAGAAGTAAAATATGGAAGCCCACCAGATTTCCCAATTTTCCGATGTAATTTCAATTTTAATTTTCATTTAACCACAAAATCTCAAATTGCTTACTTTCCAAATGAAGTATAGTATGTCTACCAGCAAAAATTTTGGGAAAATTACTGGAGATTCATAATTATAAAATGAAACTGAATATAAAATTTTAAGGCCCTAAACTGTCATTTGACCTAACAAATATCCAAAATGCCATTATTACTAAAATGCCATTAATAGGGTTTTCAACTTACTGAAACATCCAAAAATTCTCAGAAAATTACAGAAGGATTAAATCATATAGATAAGCCACTGGAAAGTTTTCCATATTTTTCCAACTATAATTTCTATTATTTTTAATTAATTTACATAATGGGAAAAATAATAATTCTACTTATAATCCAAGATAAAATTATCTAACAGCCCCATAAATTTTTCCAGAGATAAACTATGAGGCATTTAAGTTTGTGGCAAAATTTGAGAATTTAATATCATCATTAGCCTTAGTTTCAAATTTTTATTTCTAAATGGCCTAATTTTCAAAAATTCCATTTAATGGTATTTTTGATCCCAAAAATCGCATTCTTCCTGTGGGAGGTATATTTCATCCCTAAAAACTTCTATCCAGAGTTTCATGGTCATGCAATGTTCTAAATGGGCTGAAATTCTCATTTTGCTAATTTTACTATATGCACCCCAAGCCTAAACCTATTTTTCTCATGCAAGTCGGATTACCCAACATGAACTGGTCAACAGAGGCTAAAATTTCTACCATGGTCTAATATTGACCCAATGGACAAGCCACCAAAATTTGGGGCCATTTGGAGTTGTATTTCTCCAAATATTCAATTAATTAAATTAAGTGTATTTTACTAAAAACTATAGAAAATATTTTTCCAAAAATTCCAATTTTTGGTCAGTAACTAAGCATGACATAGTCACATGCATTATCAAAATCTCAGGTCATGAGGACTTATGGTTTGGCCCGTGCACTCATTTAAAGTTCTGCCCTAGCCGAGGACTAGTCTTGGTATAATTGCCCTATAGGGAGCCCTACTGCTCCAAATCTCAAGTTTAGGGTGGAAAAATAAAGGTAAGACCTAGGCCTACAATTTTCATGTTGATGTCTGGTTCTCAAATTGCCATTAAGAGGCCTATTTTTAGCATGCAAGAACTGTGTAAAAGTGTGACATATAATTTACTGTTCATATCAAGTTAATTCATTAATCAGATCAAATCAGATGGACGACATCCGTTCATCGTGCCCAGGTGGCCAACGACTGCGATTTCTTCTTCCTGGGCCATGTTTGCTCGCAAATTCTGGCCACCTCGGCCGGCGCCACCGCCGGCGATTATTGCCACCACCTTCGTTGAGATGGTGGCTAGCGTTTCCCGACGGTGAGGCTGCCGGAGGTGGCTCCTCCGGCAATCCTGAGCAAGAAGAAAAGCTCGGTATTTTTGACACATTCTCCCATGGTATCGAGCTCGATTGAGCCCGATGTATCGCCTAAATGAGCTAGAAAGCTAGCACGGGGTGAGGTGAGGTGAGGTGAAACAGACCTGGAGTCGGGCTTGGCGGCGCGTGCGGTGGCGGTGCTCCATGGCCGACGCTTGCTCTGACGAACTAGCCAAATTCCAGGATTCTCCAGCAAAGACAATGCTCCAGATGTCAATCTCCACTCGTTTCCTCCTCCTGAAGCTGATGGTGGTCTCGGATTTGGCTGGGGGTGGCTGTGAGAGGAGTTGGAGTTAAGGGGGGGGGGGGGGGGGTGGCCGGCCAAGCTTTGGAATTTCTTCCTGGCACCAGGTGGCCCCAAATCCCTCCACCTTGCAGGAATAATCCTGAGAAGCTCATCCAGCTGCTTGGGCAGAGGGAAGGAGGGCCACATGGCAACCATTTCCTCTCTTCCCCCTTTCTCTCTCCTCTTTTCCTCCAAAAAGTCCAAATTACCCCCATGCATGCATTCTCTCTCCATTTTCAGGAGGGTAGGGGCTGTCATTGACCCTTTAGGCTGCTCTTGGGCCTTGGCTTGTGGGCCTAGCCCATGGGGAGTGGGTTTGGCTTCCTCTTTCTTCCTTTAGGCCTTTTTGTTGACTTGTTGACTTTTGTGGTTGACTTGGTCAACATAATGAGTAGGCTGACCCCATTTGATGTTCATAGATCCTATGGCACCACCCAACTTTGGTTGGGCCATGGTGGTGCCCCACTTGGACCAATTGGACTTTTGGATGTGGGTTTGACCAATTTAAAGTTAAGGGTTGACTTGGTCAACATGACTCACTAAGTGACTTAGTGATATGGTTTATGGTTTCCCTTAGGTTGGTATTAGGGTTAGGGGTGCAGTGATGGAATCAAATTGGGGCTAGGACCCCAATCTGGGATGGTTTGACTTAGGTTATCTTGGGCCCTATAGTGGGTCCCATGTGGCTACAACCCAATTCCATAGTTCAAACCTAGCCTAAACCCAGGCCACACCACATGTCCTAACCCAACCTATGTAGAGGGGTCTAATTGAAAGTGAGATGTTACAAACTCCAATAAACAAAAGAAATAATTTCGTCTCCGAAATTCAAGTTTGGGTCTACGGGGTTTTCAAGCATAAAATAATTTAAGTACTTTAGACAATAATTAAAGTGTTACCTGAGGTAAAAAGCTCCGGGTGCCGTTCCAGCATCAGATCCCTCGGCTCCCAGGTGTGCTCCTCCCGTCCATGGTTGAACCACAACACCTTCACCAGGGGAACTTTCTTCTTCCGCAACACTCGGACCGTGGTATCATCGATCCAAAGCGGCTCTACACAAACTGATCTGTCGGATGCTAACGGGCCTGCTGTAGTGGTGATATGCTGCTCCGGCCGGAGGAGAGCTCTCCGTAGCGAGGAGACGTGGAAGACGTCGTGCAAGGTCCCCAGCTCTGGCGGCAGCTCCAGCCTGTAGGCCAAGGGGCCGATCCGCTCCAGAATCAAATATGGCCCCATATATCGAGGGCTGAGCTTGTTGTGCCTCCGCACCCGAGAAATACCATGCACTGGACATATCTTCAAGAACACTCTGTCCCCCACCTGGAACTCCACCTTCCGATGCCGCGCATCGTAGTACTTAGCCCGCCTACTCTGGGCCTCCAACATCCGGTCTCTGATCAGTCGTACCTGAGTGTCCGTATCCTCAATATATTCCGATCCAAGTGCCCTGGGGTCCTCATCCTGGACCCAAGATAGTAGTGTCCGACATTTCCTCCCGTATAGAGCCTCGTAAGGTGCCATCCCAATGCTCGCCTGGTGAATGTTGTTGTAGGAGAACTCGACCAGTGGTAACAGTCTCTCCCAGGGCCTCCCCGTATCCAGTATACACAATCGTAGCAGATCCTCCATGGTCCTGATGGTCCGCTCTGTCTAACCGTCGGTCTGTGGATGGAAAGCGGTGCTAAAAGCAAGCTGAGAACCCAAGTAGGCCTGCACCGCTCTCCACTCCCTAGAAGTGAATCGACCGTCACGGTCCTAGACAATCGTCCTGGGGACTCCGTGGTACCTGACGAACTGTTCCACAAACAACCTCACCAAAACAGTAACTGGGCTGTCTTTTCTGATAGGTATAAACCGGGCCAACTTGGTCAATCTGTCGACAATGACCCAAACAGAATCAGGCCCCGAGTGGGAGCGAGGCAATCCGTGCACAAAATCCATAGCAATATCCTCAAACTTCCACTCAGGGACCGACAGCGACTGTAACAACCCTCCGGGGCTCTTGCATTCTGCCTTTACTCGCTGACATGTCTCGCAGTGTGTCACATAGAAGATGATCTCCCTCTTCATCCCCGACCAATACATGCTCCTCCGCAAATCCGCTGTCATTTTGGTGATACCGGGGTGCACCGAGTACTGAGAACTGTGTGCCTCCCTGAGTATATCCTCCCGGATACCACCTCCTGCGGGTATATAAACACGACCGCGGAAATGAACGAGGCCATCAAGCAAAGAATAATCACCTGGCCTGCCCCTTTCCAGGGCCCTGAACACCGGCACCAAAGCTGCATCCAACCTCTGCTGTACCCTAATGCGCTCGCGAATATCACATTCCACGATCAGGGAGTTCAAGTACTCCCGGTAGATCTCCGGCTGGGACTCGAAAACGACCAAAATGTGCATATCCTCTAACATCCGCAACAGCTCCATAGACATCACCCAAGGCTCCGGTACTGAGGTGCTGGCTCTCCTACTCAAGGCATCTGCCACAGTGTTCGCCTTCCCCGGATGATAATGCAAGGTGTAGTCGTAGTCGCATAAGAATTCAAGCCATCTCCTCTGGCGCAGGTTCAGGTCTTTCTGCGTGTCAACATACTTGAGGTTCTTGTGATCCGAGAAGATATCACAATGAACCCCATATAAGTAATGTCTCCAGATCTTTAATGCAAATACCACCGCCCCGAGCTCTAAATCATGTACGGGGTAATTCTGTTCATGCTTCTTCAATTGCCTCGAAGCATAAGCGATGACATGCCCGCGCTGCATCAAGACCGCACCCATCCCCTGATATGAGGCGTCAGTATATACGTGAAATCCTTCCTTCCCAAATGGAAGTGCAAGGATGGGGGAAGAGGTGAGCCTGTCCTTTAACTCCTGAAACGCCGCCTCGCACTTCTCTGTCCATGTAAATGCTGCTTCCTTCTTCGTCAAGGACATGAGGGGGAGTGCTATCCTTGAGAACCCCTCCACGAACTTGCGCTAGTATCTTGCGAGTCCCAAAAAACTGCGTATTTCTGATGCCGACTTTGGCCGCGACCAATCTCTAACTGCCTGCACCTTGGCTGGGTCCACGGCCAACCCTGCCCCACTAATAGTATGCCCTAGAAACGCCACTTCTTGCAGCCAGAACAGGCACTTGGAGAACTTAGCATACAATTGGTGCTCCCTTAGCTTCCCTAAACCAAGGCCAAATGCTGAGTATGGTCTTTCTGTGTCTGGGAGTAGATCAGTTTATCATCGATGAAAACTATAACGAATCTGTCCAGATAGGGCTCGAAGACGCCGTTCATCAAGCTCATGAATGCAGAAGGCGCATTTGTGAGCCCGAAAGGCATCACCGTGAACTCGTACAAGCCATAGCGGGAACTGAAGGCCGTCTTCAGAATGTCCTCCTGGATCCGTAGCTGATAATAATTGGATCTCAAATCCAATTTGGAGAACCAGAAAACTTCCTGAAGCTGATCAAAAAGCTCGTCGATCCGGGGTAGCGGGTATGTATTCCGGACCGTCAACCGGTTCAACTCCCGGTAGTCGATGCAGAGATGCAGGGATCCATCCTTCTTGACAAATAACACCGGTGCTCCCCACGGTGATGAGCTCGGTCGGACGAATCCTGATTCTACCAGCTCCTATAGTTGTGCCCTGAACTCTGCTAGCTCCTTTGGGGCCATCCTATACGGTGCTCGAGATATGGGCCTCGCTCCTGGCACCAACTAAATGCGGAAGTCCGTGTACCTGGCCGGTGGCAATCCAGGCAATTTCTCCGGAAACACGTCGGAGAAATCCCGGACCACTAGGATGTCCACAATAAAAGCCTCTGCTCCCTCCATCTCAAAGCAGATAATGTATAACTCCTCTCCTTTCTTGTGGGCTTTGACAGCCTGTACAGATGATAATAAGAGATGGGAGACGAGTCTAATACCTTCAACGATGACGTAGGAGTCTCCGTGCCTTACTTTGATCCTCCTTGACGACAGTCGATCTGGGCATGATTCCAATGTAACCAAGTCATGCCCAAGATCAAGTCGAAATCTAGCATCTTCAGAATCGTTACGGGCGTTTCAAATGTCTTTTCGCCGATTTTCTCCTCCATATTGCACTTGGCAAATGATAGTAGTTCTGATCCATCAGGCAGCCTCACTCTCATTATCGAGCCCGTGAATCGTTTTATGCCGTCCAATCCTTCAACAAAGCCTTCTGATACGAACGAGTGCGAAGCACCTATATCAAATAGTGTATGAGCGGGCTTGCCGCTGATAAAGACTATGCCTAAGGTTGATTGAGTTTTAAATGGGTAGTTATTCTTCATGGTTAAGTACTATTTATAAAAGAAAATGTCTTAATTTAGTAACATTATTTGTGTACCTGTGATGACGTCTTCAGGGTTCCTCGGCTTATCTGCTCTTGCTCTTTGCCTCGACCAAAAGTTCCCTAGCCTCGACCTCGACCTCGACCTCGTCCTCGACCTCGGCTCTGCTTTACCGGAGGGGCCACCGGAGGCGGAGGAGGTGGAGGCGGAAGTGGACGAAACTGATGCGGACACTCAGATCTAATGTGGCCCGGCTGATGGCACCCGAAGCAAACTATCGGTCGCTGACCATGATCATCCTGTCTCATCTGGCCATGTATCTCTGGTGGTGGAGGAGCTGGTGCTGCAGGGGGTCTCTGCTCCTGCTTGTAGTTGGGACGATAACGTCACCCACCTCTTTTGTGCCTCATGACTCTGCCCCTCTGTGAGGCTCGACTATTCTCCCCAAAGAACGACCCATCCAGCGGTCTCTTTCCTTTGTTCTGCACCATCAGCTGGTCTACCTCCAGCTTCTTGGCCATCTCGATGATCTGCGCTGTAGTGCCATGAGAGATGAACAGTAGGGCCTGCCTCAAATCATCCCTAAGGCCCCAGTAGAATCTCTTGGCGTACCTCCTGTCGTATGAATCATGTATCCCCGCGAACCTGGCAAGATGGGAAAACTCCCTCTGGTACTCAATCACCGATCTGGTCCCCTGCTTGAGATTCAAGAACTTCTCTTCTACTTTGACCATTTTAGGGTTTAGGTTGACTTTGGTAAACTTTACCTCTTTGGTTGACCCCAATGAGTTCTAGGTTCTCCAAGGGACCGCCTAATGGGTTAGGGATGTTATGGTGGGGTCGAAGAGACAAGGTGAGGCCTTAAAGTCAAAGCCTAAGTTAGGTAATTGGAATGTGTTATTTGCAGACAAAGGTGATTTCCACTTTCATGCCTTAGTTTACTTGGTCTTCTTGATCTTCCTAAGGTTTTTTCATGACCTAGTCATGAAAAAATCACTCTTAGGGGTCTAATTGTTTGAGAGATGTTACAAATCCAATTAAATAGAAAATAATAATTTTGTCCCCGAAATTCACGTTAGGCCTACGGGGTTTCCACTGAGAGTAACTGAATGTAACATCCCTCAGAATTTGAAGTTATACTTGATGCATAGAGCTCCAAGTACTTCTAATGTATCAGATCTGGTGGCTCCCAGGTATGCTCCTCATGTCCATGATTTGACCAGATGATATTGTCAAATAAAACCTTCTCACGCCGCAAGACTCGCTCTGCCACATCATCTATCCTGACAGGCTCTAAGTGGACCGATCAATCAGAAGCTGCTGGGCCATCTATGGTAGTAACCTGCTGATCTGTCCGTAGTAGAGCCTTCCTGAGAGAGGATATGTAGAAGACGTCGTGCAAACCCGCTAACTCCGGCGGTACCTCCAGTCTTTAAACCAATGAGCTGATCCGCTCCCGGATCCTGTAGGGCTCCATATATCTTGGGCTGAGCTTCTTACACCTGCGTACTCGCGAGACTCCATGCATTAGACATAACTTCAGGAACTCCTGGTCTTCATCCTAAAAATCTACTTGACAATGTTGGGCATCGTAATACTTGGCCGGTCTGCTCTGGGCCTCCAACATCCTATCTCGAATCAGTCACACCTGGGGATCTGTGTTCTCCACAAATTTCGAGCTGAGCGCCTTTGGATCCTCATCCTAGATCCAATATAACAGCATCTGACACTTCCGCCTATAGAGGACCTCATAGGGGACCTGAAAGTATCTAGTTGCCAACCTAAATCACATAGAGGGGGTGAATAGGTAAGTTATACATCTTTTGCGGAATAAAAACTTGAAAGTAATCAACACAGAAAATAACCAAGCATAACCTAGACGATATAAGGAATTTATAGTGGTTCCCCAATCTTGGGTAAATCCACTTTCCACCTCGCCTATCTAGCACCACGGCTAGCCTCATCTACTTCCCTAAATCTCGGATTATAATAATCCTACAACTCGGAGCAACGCTCCGACAACTCAGAGATAACACACTACTACAAACGCGGAGAACAAAGCTCCTACAAACTCAGAGAGCAAAGCTCCTACAAACTCGGAGCCAAAGCTCCAACAAGAGTTGAAATAATTGTTACAACAACAATAAAAACTTTATACTTTCAGATCTGAAATATTCAAGGTTCTTCCTTCTTGAAAATTGATAATCTCTGTGAAGAAGTTAAGGGAGTTATCCCGAGAGAACTTTGATGTGAAATGCATAGCACCCGACACGATCAAGTAGAAGTTTGAAGAACTTGAATCTATGATCTATTGAATCTTTTCTTCTTGAGATCACTGAATTGAGAGAGGAGCGACAATGAAGAATGACGATGACGACACGGCTTCTCCTGAATTTGAAATTACAATTCTGAATATTGTTAGGGTTAGCGATTCCTCTGACAGGACTTCTTATAGTACCTCGTCTAACGCTCTGAAATCATTAAGGAAGGATCTGTTGGATCCCTAGTTGGATTTGGGCTGAGTTTAATAAATTAGGATGTTTGACCCAACATGTATAGCCAGGGTCATGTATGAGTCCTAGAGTATAGGCCATGTCCTTAGAGTCAACACTGCATGGACCAGCCATCAATAGACTGAAAAAGACTCAAGACTTAGAGAAATTTCAAAGACTCAAAAAATGAGTTTGATGTTCGTCGAACTCAGGTCGACGATAGTCGTTCTTAGCTCAACGAACTTAGAGAAAATTCTCTAAGCTGAGCTCGACGAACTTGGTTCTCAGGATGACGATCTATGGACATTATTCTTCAACATTCCAAGTCCAGAATTCTTCTCACTGAACTCTAGTCAACGAAGTTAGAATGTCAGCTCGATAAACTTGGATCTTAGGTCGACGATTTTTTGATCATCTACTTTAACATTTTAAGACCAGAAACACTTAAATATTCTAAGTCTAGAATCATACTTCAGTCGACAAATTCATCCTCTCAGCTCGACGAACTTAGACCACATTCTCTACAAGCTTTATCAAGTAGCAGTTAGAAGTTCTCAGCTCGACGAAACTAGTTCTCAGGTCGACGAACCTAGTTCTCAGGTCGACGATTCCTGGACACTTTACTTCAACATTCTTAAGACCAAGAAACATCTCAATGAACTCCAGTCGACGAAGTTAGAATCTCAGCTCGAAGATCTTGATGCACAGAATTGGCAAGGTTCTAGAAAAAGGAGTTAACTATTCTTTGGGCGACAATCTTGAAGCACAGAATTAACAAAGTTCTAGAGAAAGAAGTTAAATCTTAGTTCGACGATCTTGGATCTCATCTCGACGAATAACTATTATCTGGTCGACGAACTTGACTTCTCAGCTCGACGAACTCTGGACCCAGGTCGATGAATTCTGTTCTCTGCTCAACGATTTCTGTGAAGTTCCAGACTTGGATATTTCTCTCCCTATGTCCTTATTTATTGCAATAATTCTTGAGTAATCAATGCTTTATATTCTCTGAATATTACCATTAGAAGTAAGCATTGATTATGAACTTCATTAGGATAATTGCTTGTCATTTTTCAATGAGACAGTAGAGGAAATCAATCAATGCAAATATTCTCCAGGCCGTCAGTATTGAATGAAGGAAGAAATTCAAAATTCAGAAGGAAGATTTCATGGAAAATATAAAAAGGATTTTTCTTCTTTCTTCTACAGATAGACAGAATAAGGATCTTCTTCTTCCTTCTTGACTGAACACAAAGAACAACATACACAGGGCAATAACATAGTAAAGATACAATAAGGCCTTGCCCTTGACCAGAGAAATTACAGCAAGCTAAAGAAGAAGAAGAACATACATTCAAATCAAGAGTCTTCTTCATTCTTCATCTCAGGATTCTTCAAAGGACAACAAACACTCTATCTGTCAAGAAGCTCCTGGATACCTGCTGGTCAAGGCTGAAGTACTGAAGACCTACTCACCCTGCAACAAGGCTCAAATCTTCCTGAGTTTAATATCTCAGTGGGAGCTTCTACTAGCATCATACATTCACTAAGTCTTCTCAGTTGTACTTGAGAAAGAGAAGACACCATCACTCTCTCATCCCCTACTGTAAAAAGGGTTCTTTAACTCCCTTCAAAAGTTATTCTTGATTGCGAGTCTCCTGATCAAAAGACTTGGGGTTAGTTTTTGAGCACCTGATCAAAAGCTCATTGGTGGCAGTCACCTGATCAAAAACCTGCTTGTGGATTCTTACCAGGATGGTCGAAGAGTGGATGTACTCAGGTTGGGCAACCACTATAAAATTGTTGTGTTTTCTGGTTGCCATTCTTTTCTTTTGTTCTTGTTGTGGCTGTGCTAGTTAGCTTGCTGTGTCTATGATAGATTATTTTACTTTAGGACTAATTTTTTATTTACAGCAAAAAGCATTAAAAGATTTTAAGTTTTAAAGATACTCTATTCACCCCCCTCTAGAGTATATTAGATCTAACCCCTAACTTTCAATTGGTATCAGAGGAAAGTTCCTTTGGTTGTGCAAGTTAACCCTTAAACCAAAAGATCCTGTGTTAGATCTGAATTTTATTTCTACTAGGTTTATATTCACAGCATATCACAGGACAAAGACTATGCAAGCACCAGACCTCCAGTATGCAACTTAAATAAGTTTGTTATCTGGAAGACAACGATTAAATTATATATGAATTCTATTGATGAGAACATCTACAATTCCATTTTGACAGGTCCTCCTCAACAATCTACTTCTACAGCAACCTCAAGCACTCATGCAGTTCCACCACCTGAGTGGACTGAAGCCCAGAAGAAAGCAAAGGTTGCTGATGCCAAAGCCATGAATATTCTGGCCTAAACAATGTATGATGAAATTTTCCAAAAAGTGGCAGAATGCACATCAGCTAAGGCCATTTGGGAGTCTCTCAACCAAATGGTAGCTGGATCAGCTGATGAGAGGAAAGATAGAAGATTCAATCTCATATCCCAATATGAGAACTTCAAGAAGGAGGAAGCAGAATCTATTGTAGATATGTACAACAGGCTGAGCTCAATCATCAATGAGCTGAAGACCTTGGATAATGACATCACCTTCACTGAGGTGAATGACAAAATCCTTATGTGCTTCCCAAGATCATGGGATTCAAGGATCTGGCCAATCAATGAGGCCAGAAGCTTAAATCAGAGTTCCACTGAATCACTTTTGGAAAAACTCAAGTCCTATGAGCAGCTCATTAAATCCTGAGAAGCAGCAGAGCAAAGGACACCTCCACCAACAAGGAAGGAACACAACCTGGCATTCAAGGCTGTTGAAGAATCTGAAGCCTCAACAGTCAATGAAGAGTTGATGAGTCTCTTTACAAAGAGATTTTATAAAATGGCAAGGAAAGATTTCAGAAGAAAGTCATCCAAGTAGGATGACATGCCAAGGTATGACAAAACCCCTACTAAAGAGGTAGTTTTCTTTGGCTGTAGGAAACCTAGACACTTCATCTCAGAGTGTACAGAGAATCAAAAGAAAGAAAGTTGAAGAGAGAAGGATTCAAGAAGACAGCAAAGTAGCAGGTCTTCCTCCAGCAAATATAAAAAGAAGGAGAAAGGCTTTGTAGCTGAATCCTGGAGTGAACCTGAAGATGAATCCACATCCTCCAGCTCCAGTGAAGAAGAAGAAAAGGCAAAGGCCAAGGAAGTCTGCCTCATGGCCATTGATGCCTCCAGAAGTCAATCAGATGAAGAATATGCATCTGACAATGAAGAAGCTTCTGAATCAGAAGCTGATCAGGTATTGTCCTCTTTTGACTATAATTCTGATAATTTCAAAACTGAATTTAAAACTATGTGTATTGACTTAATAAATTCTGAAAAGGAAATCAAAACACTTAGGGAAAAATTAGCTAATCAAGAAACTCTGATTGCTGAAAACACCAAGTTAAATGAAGAACTTACACTAGCTAATGAACAAATTATTGATTTAAAAACTGAACTATGTGAGGCCAAACAACTTGAGGAATCTCTCAATGGGAGAAGCCTTAAGCTCATGGACATCACAAGCAAAGTTAATCTCAGACTAAATGACAAACTATATTCTCAAGAAGAATATATTAAAAACCCCCATCAAATTTGTATCTGCTAAGGGTAAAGAAAAAGTAGATAGTAACAATCCCAATCAACCTGAAATTAAACACAAAAATAAGGAAAGAAGAAATGATAAGAAAATTAATATGCAGAACAATGTTCAGCAAATTTCGTCGAACTCAGATCGAAGAAATATGGCCAGTTCGTCGAACTCAAGTCGACGAACTCTGAACGCAGATCTATATAATAATTATTCGTCTTACTGCGATCGACGAACTGTGTATGATTCGTCGAGCAGAGGTCGACGAGCTTGGGGCACAGAAAAATGACTATGTTCATTCTCTGAGCAGAGATCGACGATCTCATCCCATTTCGTCGAACTCTGATCGACGATCTCACAACTATTCGTCGAACCCAGACAGACTTAGTAAAAATCATAATTATGACAACAACTCTAATCAAACTAGGAAATCATTTAACCCACTTGCTGATTGGATAATTCCACCTAAAAGATATCACCATTAGGATATAAATCACAACCTGAATTTTTTGTGATTTCAAGTTTTTCCTATCAGCATAACAAAGGACACAAGGTAACCTGGGTTAAGAACAATTAATTATTTTCTCTGAAGGTGAAGAGCTGTCCAGTTGTTCATCAACTATGCTATCTGGACAGTGGATGCTCCAAGCACATGACTGGCAGCAAGGACAACTTACATAATTACAAGTCCAAGTGGGGACCAAAGGTAATCTTTGGTGATTCAAAGTGTGGCCAGTATGAAGGCTATGGAGAAGTAAGTATTGGAGCAGTCACATTCAAGAAGGTGACTTATGTAAGAGGACTCAAGCATAACCTCATCTCCATAAGCCAATTATGTGATGAAGGTTATCAGGTACACTTTAAATCAACATCATGTACTATTTCAAATAAAGAAAAACAAATTGTTTTAACTGGAAATAGACAAGGTAACATATATATAGTAGATTTTCTTTCTACCAATTCAGATATTTGTTTGCTTAATATTGTTTGCAAACAAAATGAATTATGACATAAAAGGCTAGGACATGTTAACATGAAAACTATTGCTATGCTATCTAAAGTCAACCTTGTGAGAGGTTTGCCTTCTGGTCCCTACAAGAAGGAAGGCCTCTACAGGGCTTGTCAACTAGGCAAACAAACTAAATCTAGTTTTAAGTCAGTTAATAAGAGTGATTTACCTAGGATCTTGTACTTGCTACACATGGATCTCTTTGGACCCATTATTGTACAAAGCCTAGGAGGGAAATCCTATGCTCTAGTCATTGTAGATGACTTCTCAAGATTCACTTGGGTGTTCTTTCTGAGATCTAAGTCAGATACTTTTAAAGTTCTTACAGATTTTCTCAGGACCATATAGATTGAGTACTCTACTCATGTTGCATTGATCAGAAGTGATAATGGTACAGAGTTTGAGTCTCTTCTTATGCATGAGTTCTGTGAGAAGGAAGGTATCAGACACGGCTTCTCAGCTCCTAGAACTCCCCAACAAAATGGGGTAGCTGAAAGGAAGAATAGAACCTTGATTGAAGTTGTAGACACATTACTTGCATATGCTTATATGCCACTATCCTTTTGGGCAGAGGCTGCAAGCACAACAAATTATGTACTGAACAGAAGTTTGATACATAAACTTAAGAATAGGACTCCCTATGAATTACTTAAAGGGAAGAAACCTAAAATCACTTATTTTAAAGTATTTGGATATGTATGCTATGTACATAATAATAACAAGAAATACATTAGAAAGTTTGAAGCTAAGGCTAAAGAGGGAATTTTTCTAGGATATTCCCAAGTAAGCAAAGCTTATAGGGTGTTTAATAAATCATCTTTAAAAAATGAAGAATCAATTCATGTTACCTTTGATGAAACTAACATGTCTTATAAGGAGAAAGAGATTTCTACAAAAAACACTTTGCAGGTACCTCACTTGTGTGAGAATTTGGATGTACTAAGCCTCACCCAAGAGGCTACAACACATCCTTCTCCACAAGTTGATGAAGACAGTGAAGAAGAACCTTTGGAAGAAGTTGAACCTCATACAACAGCAAACATAATTCCACAAGAGGAATTAATTCCAAATGTTGTTTCTGAACCAACTCCACCCACTGACTTTGTCATACCAAGGGATCATCCCAGATCCCAAGTGACTGGAGACATGTCAGTAGGTGTACATACAAGTCATCAACTCAACCAAGATGTGATGCATGCCTGTTTTCTCTCTCAAGTTGAACCTCAATCCATAAAAGTTGCTGAGCAAGATCCCCACTAGATCATTGTTATGCAAGAGGAACTCAACCAATTTGAGAGATGTAGAGTTTGGGATTTAGTTTCAAGACCCAAAGACTATCGAGTCATTGGAACTAAAAGGGTATATAGAAACAAACTAGATGCCCAAGGTGTAATTGTGAGAAACAAGGCTAGGATTGTTGCTCAAGGTTATAGGCAAGAAGAAGGGATAGACTATGACCAAACATTTGCACCAGTTACAAGGTTAGAGGCAATCAGAATTTTTCATGCCTATGCTGCATTCAAGAAGTTTAAAGTTTATCAGATGGATGTCAAGAGTTCCTTCCTGAATGGAGTACTGAAAGAAGAGGTTTTTGTTGAACAACCTACATGTTTTTTCTCTCCAACCCATCCCTCATATGTTTTTAGATTGCATAAAGCTCTCTATGGTTTAAAGAAAACTCCAAGAGCTTGGTGTGAGACCTTAGCTAGCTTTTTGATAGAGCATAAATTCACTAGAGGCATAGTAGATAAAATATTATTCACTAGGCAGCATAAGGATCAAACCTTATTAGTACAAATATATGTGGATGATATTATATTTGGGTCTACTGATTCCAAACTATGCAAGAAGTTCTCTGACCTCATGCATTCAAAGTTTGAAATGAGTAGCATGGGTGAGCTCTCCTACTTCCTTAGTATCCAAGTAAAATAGCTACCTGATGGCATCTTCATCTCCCACGCTAAATATGCTAAAGAGTTTATTAAGAAGTTTGGGATGGCTGATGCCTTAGTAAAGAAAACACATATGGCCACTAATGCTATAATAGATTCTGATTCACATGGGAAACCGGTTGACTAGAAGTTATATAGGGGCATTGTTGGGTCCCTACTATACCTTACAGCAAGTAGACCAGACATAATGTTTGTCACATGTCTTTGTGCTAGGTTCCAAGTGAACCCTAAAGAATCTCACCTTATTTTCTTAAAAAGAATTTTGAGATATATAAAGAGTTATCCTAGTCTAGGCCTTTGGTATCCTATTGAGTCAGAATTTGAGTTAACTGGATACTCTGATGCTGACTTTGCCGGATGTAGGGTAAAGAGAAAACGTACCTCACGAACTTGCCAGTTCCTTGGTATGAGATTAGTGTCTTGGTTCTGCAAGAAACAATCATCTGTGTCTACATCAACAGCTGAAGCAGAATATATAGCAGCTGGCAGTTACTGTTCACAGATGTTGTGGATTCAGAATCAACTCCTGGACTATGGTTTCAACTTAAATAATTCAACTCTCTTATGTGATAACACAAGTGCTATATCCATTGCACAAAATCCAGTCCATCATAGTAGGACTAAGCATATAGACATTAGACATCGCTTCATTAGAGAGTGTGTAGACAAAAACTAAATTAAACTTGTCTATATCTACACTGATTTACAAAAAGCTGATATTTTCACCAAACCCTTGGATGAAAGAAATCACTTGTTCTTCATAAATCAGCTTGGAATGATCAATGAAGACGCTTTAGTTTAATTTCTTTCAGCACTTGATAAATTTTTCAAAGTTCGTCGAACGAAGTTCGACAAACTGGGAAAGTTATTGAGATATTCGTCTAACGGAGATCGATGAACTCTCTGTACGTGAAGTTATGTTCGTCGAACGGAGATCGACGAATTTGCTTCAGAAAACTTTTGTCGAACAAAGCTCGATGAAATGTTTTCAAATCTTCAGACTGAGCTCGACGAATTATTTAACTACAAATTATTTCGTCGACCTTAAATCGAAGAATTATTTCATTTTCGTGGAACGGAGTTTATCGATTCATATTCTGGAAAACCTTGTATCTAGTTTTTCTTCGACCTCCGTCCAGCGCTTTCAGTTCCTTTGCACTTGATCTTCGTTTTTCTCTTGCATGTGTACTAATGACGATTCTAGCAGGAAGTCTTGCGGCAATGAAATCTGATACAGGATTTGATGTAGACATTGAATCATTCCAACTCTCAGAACCAATATTCCTGGACATTCTGAAACTGCTTAAAGATTAGCAGTTGAAGAATCTAATGTCCACCAAGATCAAAATAGCTGGTGCGGAGATCAGAGAGTGAGTCTACACTTCTTCCACAAATGATGAGAACACCATGACAGGGACAATATCGGGTAATGCCGTTTCTCTCACCCCCGCCGTTCTGACTGAAATTTTTGGATTAAATAATGGCATAGAAGAATTAGAGATTGAAATTGAGGAGTTTTATGAGATGCCGAGTATGATGGATTATTCTGGAGAAACCCCTAATAAGCTGCTAAAGAAACACCTCTCTACCGAGTATAAATTTCTCGCAGATATTGTGGGCAAGGTCTTACTGGGCAAGCACACTGCCCATGATTACATAACCAGGCATCAGTTCCTGGTAATGTGTGCAGTGGTGAACAAGAAGCAGGTGAATTAGGCTCAGATTCTGTTTGAGCTGATTAAGAAAAAGAACAATAAAAATGAGGTTTGCTTTGGCAGAGTCTTAGGAATCTTCCTAAAGAAAAAGGCTGATGAATCCCTAGTCTCCCTGACCATATTCATCAATGCCTCCAAGAGGCTCACCTGTGCCCTCTTTGGCAGGTGGGAGAGGACCATCACCAAGCCATCCAAGGCTTCTTCCTCCTCCACCAGGCCTTCTGAGAGTACCAGGGCTCGTTTATCCACTCCCCACCCTACTGAAGATCACCATCCTCCACCTCCATCACCTCTAGCCATCCAACTTCATCCTCAGATGTCACACCAACTCCCCTCCACAGTCCATACCACAATCCACACTCCCACACCTCCATCATCCCCAATACATACATCTCCCACTCATATTCACTTTCATACATCCCGTTCCACCCAACATGGTCCATCAATTCCATCACACACTCATACTCCATCTCCCCATGGTACACCAACTACATCACCACCTTCATCTCCCTTACCTCACCATCTGGACAACATCACCTTCTTCAATATGCCTTCATCCCGCCTCCATACCTCTCCTTCTCCAGATGTCCAAATACAAGATTCTCTACCATCTCCTCCACCAACATCTTCCATCCCCCCCTCTGTTTCAATTGAAATACCTTCTGAAACACCCTCTACATCTCTACATTGGACCCCTCCATTATTCCATCTCTCATTGCACTTCTTACTCCCCTCCTCAAAAGCATTATAACAGAGGCTATTACACCTTTTTCTTCTTCCATATCCTCTCTTGCTAATACAATTTCTGCTCTCTCTACTTATCCCTCTTCAGTTAGGGGCCTGGCTACAGTATCCATTGAAATCAGGTAGGGGGAGATACTCAATGAAGAATTAGCAGCAGTAGTAGCAGTAACAGCAGAGCAGATAGAAATAGCAGAAAAAGTAGCAGCAGAAGCAGAAGCAACAACAAATGCAGATGTTGATGATGAGTTATTTGATTTCATTCATTTTATTGAATCTGATATGCAAATAGATGAGACAGTCTCAGAGACTATATATACTGTTGGTGATTATATTATCAAACCCGCAGTAAATCTTTTGAAATTTTTGAAAATTTTTGATACAACTTATTTGAGTGAACTTCCAGAAGACAACATAAAGCCATCTTTGGTTATAGTCCCCTACACCACACCAATAAGCCACAAGGTTGCCAAGCAACTTAAGGCTGCTTTTGTTGTTCCATAGGCTCCAGTCCTGCCATCTCCTCCCAGAGTTGTTTCCCCTATTATCTCATCCCCTTCTGTTCCAATTTTTGTTATGAATGATTCCCCAATGCCTGATCTTGATGCATTGATCATGGCTGACATAGAAGAAGAGAATAAAGTAGTTGCTGAAAGCACTGTTGTATATAGCCCTCCTATTCCAGCTCCAGCCCCTCCTCCAGTTCTTTCTCCAGCTCCTACTCAGGCTTAAAATCACATTGATAAAACTATACTAAAAGTTATTATTGCTTTATATGATAATCCTCAAGATTCTTCTTCTGATGATGATGATGATGAAGAGGACTCTGATGATGAGCCTAAGAAAAAGAGAGTTTCTAAGAAGAGGAAAGCTCCTCCACCTCCAGCTCCAAAACTCAACCCAACCAATGATACTCCATATTATATACTTCAAAAGATCACACCATACAAGGGCATGTCACCATGGATGTGGTTGTCCAAGAACCAGCAAAAGGAAAGAAAGAAAAGTAGGAGATACTCACCTCCTCCTCCAGGATATAGAAAGGACCCTCCTCCTCCACCTGTTGCTGGTGCTTCAAGTTCTTCAACTCAAAGGACTACCAAGTTCCAAACATATCAGAGACATCAGGGTAGGTCCTCCTCTTCTTCAGGAAGCAGCCAGCAGAGGCATTATTCATTAGGCAGACAACAACAACAGCAACATCAACAACAACAACATCAACAAATTACTGAACATAAAGCTGAAAGCCCAAAGAGACTTGTCTCCCCTCCTATACCTTTTGAAAATCCAGAGACAGCTACAACAGCAGGGATGGCCAGGTTCCAAGAGTTGGTTGGCTTATCCATGATCAACAAGGCAAAAGCTGAAGGAAAGGATCCTTCTCAATATTCAACCATGTCCAAATAATTGAAGGAAGAACTTAACAGGTTTGCTAAGGCTAACAATTTTTTTAATGTTGATGACTATATGAAACTGCATCCAGAAGCTGTAGTGCCAAGTGCTACCTCCCTGAATATCATTGGTGCTGCTGACAGGATAATGACAAGAAATCAAGCAGCAAACCCAAATAGGGAAATCATATTTACATAGCATGGAGAAAACGCTAAGGAGGCAAAGCCAAAGGAGCAAAAGAAGAAAAAATAAATTTTGAACTATCTTTAGTCTTTCTGTTATCCTTAAAACTCTGTTTATGTTTCTGATACAAAGCTTATTATGTACATATATATCTGTTGTATTTGTTAAAAATTTCCTGCCATATATATGTTTTTTTGCTTTGTGATTATTGTGAGTCTGTAATTAGTGACCTCACCCAAATAGGCGGAGATTGTTGGATCCCTAGTTAGATTTGGGCTAGGTTCACTAAATTAGGATGTTTGACCCAACATGTATAGCCATGGTGATGTATGAGTCCTAGAGTATAGGTCATGTCCTTAGAGTCAACACTGCATGGACCAGCCATCAACAGACTGCAAAAGACTCAAGACTTAGAGAAATTTCAAAGACTCAGAAAATGAGTTCGGCGTTCGACGAACTCAAGTCGATGATAGTCGTGCTTAGCTCGACGAACTAAGAGAAAAATCTATGAGCTGGGCTCGACGAACTTGGTTCTCAGGACGACCATCTCTGGACATTATACTTCAACATTCCAAGTCCAGAATTCTTCTCACTGAACTCCAGTTGACAAAGTTAGAATATCAACTTGACGAACTTGGATTTTAGGTCAACGATTTCTGGATCATCTACTTCAACATTTTAAGACCAGAAACACTTAAATATTATAAGTCCAGAATCATACTTCAGTCGACAAATTCATCCTCTCAGCTCGACGAACTTAGACCACATTCTCTGCAAGCTTTATCAAGTAGCAGTTAGAAGTTCTCAGCTCGGCGAAACTAGTTCTCAGGTCGACGAACCTAATTCTCAGGTCGACGATTCCTAGACACTTTACTTCAACATTCTTAAGTCTAAGAAACATCTCACTGAAATCCAGTCGACGAAGTTAGAATCTCAGCTTGACGATCTTGATGCACAAAATTGGCAAGGTTCTAGAGAAAGCAGTTATCTGTTCTTAGGTCGACGATCTTGAAGCACAGAATTAGCAAAGTTCCAGAGAAAGCAGTTAACTCTTAGTTCGATGATCTTGGATCTCAGCTCGACGAACAACCATTATCTAGTCGACGAACTTGACTTCTCGGCTCGACGAACTCTGCACCCAGGTCGACGAATTCTATTCTCTGCTCAACGATTTCTGTGAAGTTCCAGACTTGAATATTTCCCTTCCTCTGTCCTTATTTATTGCAATAATTCCTGAGTAATCAATGCTTTATATTCTCTGAATATTACCGTTAGAAGCAAGAATTGATTATGGACTTCATCAGGATTATTGCTTGCCGTTTTTCAATGGGACAGTTGGGGAAATCAATCAAGGAAAATATTCTCCAGGCCATCAACATTGAATGAAGGAAGAAATTCAAAATTTAGAAGGAAGATTTCATGGAAAATATAAAAAGGATTTTTCTTCTTTCTTCTACAGACAGACAGAATAAGGATCTTCTTCTTCCTTCTCGACTGAACAGAGAACAACATACACGGGGAAATAACACAGTAAAGATACAAGAAGCCCTATCCCTTGACCAGAGAAATTACAGCAAGCTAAAGAAGAAGAAGAACATACATTCAAATCAAGAGTCTTCTTCCTTCTTCATCTCAGGATTCTTCAAAGACAACAAACAATCTATCTGTCAAGAAGCTCCTGGATACCTGTTGGTCAAGGATGAAATACTGAAGACCTACTCACCCTATAGCAAGGCTCAAATCTTCCTGAGTTTAATATCTCAGGGGGAGCTTTTGCTAACATCATACATCCACTAAGTCTTCTCAGTTGTATTAGAGAAAGAGAAGACACCATCACTCTCTCATCCCCTACTGTAAAAAGAGTTCTTTAACTCCCTTCAAAAGTTATTCTTGGTTGCAAGTCTCCTAATCAAAAGACTTGGGGTTGGATTTTGAGCACCTGATCAAAAGCTCATTGGTGGTAGTCACCTGATCAAAAACCTGCTAGTGGATTCCTACCATGGTGGTAGAAGAGTGGATGTACCCAGGTTGGGGAATCACTATAAAATTCTTGTGTTGTCTGGTTGCCATTTTTTTCTATTGTTCTTACTGTGGTTGTGTTAGTTATCTTGTTGTGGCTGTGATAGATTATTTTACTTTAGGGCTAAGTTTTTTCTTACAACAAAAAGCATTAAAAGATTTAAGTTTTAAAGATACTCTATTCACCCCCCCTCTAGAGTATATCAGATCTAACCCCTAACTTTCGAGATCCACGTAGACCAATCATTAAGAACTTAGGTTAAATCGAAATCCCATCAGACGGTTTGAAAAGAAGTTTTCTGCAACCCTATTTCTCGAGAATACATGATATCTTAAGAAGATTTGCCTTCTCGAGAAATGGCATAGCCTTCTCGAGAAAATACTTAATGCAAATTCTTTGAACTAAAGAGCTGACTTTTCGAGAAGGAACTTGACGTCTCGAGAAAAATACTCAGCTTCTTGAGAAATAATTTTGTCTTCTCGAGAACTGATTTGCTTTCTCGAGAACTTTACTTGGCTTCTCGAGAATTCTTCAGGGCTTTCTCGAGAAAATACTTAAAGGTTGTTTCTAAGAATTTTCGAGAAGTGTTAAGGTTTCTCGAGAACAGCTTTGCTTTCTCGAGAACTATACTTAGACTTCACTAGAAATACACTTCATCTTCTCGAGAAAAGTACATAGAAAATTTTATCTAAAAAACTAATTCTTCTTTGTTGAAAACCAGCAACCCTTCCTTTCTTCCATTACTTTAGTACTTGAAAATGAAGTGCAACCCAATTGAGAGGTTACACATGAGTCAACACCATGGGTCACACAATGAGGGATTACATTACATGGTCCTATGTTTAGTGACTCATTGTAAGCTGACATTAGTCTACACTTTGCAATAATGACCTGCAAGTACTCAACTAAAGAATAACATCAAATGCATAATTAATTCAACTTAGTTTAAGAGTGACTTCACACAAATATAGGTTATTGTGAATAAAATACCCAACAATCTTCCCCTATTTATAGAAGTCAGAACCCTCTACACTAAGGTGAATTTTATCAAGATAATCAAAAAATAACTAACAAATAAAACAATATATTCAATAACAGTTAAGAGATAATTAGATCATCAAAATTTAAAATTATATATATATATATATATAGTGAATTTGTCCATAGAAATGTCCATGTCCACATAATTCCATAACACTGACAATCATAAATCATTTGTATTATTTCTGGTGTTGATGTTCCTTCTTCACTTATTGCCTTTTCTGTTAGCTGAAGGGCTTGGGATAATATTTTGGAGGACGAGGAGGAGAATTAGGATTATTGCGGCTATATTCACGATCATGAATCCTTCTTTTTTGTCATAGATTTCTCATATAGATCCCACTCCTTATAAATGTAATGATCATCCTTATTATCATTAAGTTCCACAATTAACTTCAGAGTCTCTAGAATTAAAGTCTTGGAGCATAACCACATTCTCCCCCTCACTTTGTGCCATGGGCTGAGAATCTTCTGAAATCTCTTCAGAAGGGATGAAAAGGGGATCGTCTGAGCCACCATCATGCACAGAGGTGCTCTTCTCATCATCAGACTGAGCTTTGTTTTCCTTTTCCACTATCACATCATCAACAAGAACTTTTTCTGTAACCTTATCTGCAAGAACATCTGAATGAAACACTGTGTCTGGTACCTTTGCTTGTTGATCTTCCTCATGAACTATTGGAGCAGGCTCCCCCTCAACAGCTGCAATAGATGTGCTAACTGTATCAATATGAAGGGGAGATGGGGTCCTGTCCTCATCAACTACGGTCATTGGAACTGCTGGAGCTTGGCCTGGCTTTTGAATTCTGATTTCCCATCTGTTGATGAATGAGAGTGAGACTTTCTTCAGGTGGTGAATGGACACACCTTTGGATAAGTCAAAAACTTCATGTTGCATTTGATTTAGATATAGAGAGAAATGATCCTTGCAAAATTAGGTACTTTCATGATTTCTTTAATCTTTTCAAATAACATGTGTCCCCATTGGAGCTTCTTGCAAAACACCACAACATTCATCATGCAAAAGAAGTCTAAGGAGATGTATCCAATTGAACCTGTCTTGTAAAGGAGAACTTTTCCAAGAATGTCAGCCAAAAGCTTGTTTTCATCATTCATGTGCTATCTGCGAATAGAGGTAGTGGATTTGGAGAGGCCACAAAATGAAAGAGCCATGGAGTAATTGTATTCTTCCAAATAATCTTCCTCATCAATGGAGGGTAACCTCAAAAATTTTGTTAAGGTGGATGACTTCATTTTGATCTTCACATCCTTGACAGAGCTTTTCAACAACTTCCCATACCTTTTTAAGCTTTGCATTTCTAATGAACTCTTCAACTTATGGAACCAAAACATTGCAGGGATGCTCAAGAATGAAAGAGAGGCCGATGATTTCAAGAAGTAGAAGGACATTGCGGAAATCGTCGGAGATTTCTTAATACTTGTGCGAACAAACTCACTGTCGACGCCAATCTTTGCAATGGGAGCCATCGATTGAACAAGATGAGAGATTTCAGACTTTTCCGAGAAGAAACGATGGAGTTTGCGAGAAGAGCGGTGGAGGCCTTCGGCGGAGCTCAAGGGTTTTTATCGGGAAGGGATTTTTTGATGGTGTGGATTTGGACATTCCATGGAGTTTTCTATTTATATAAAATTAAAAATCTTGAAGAATGAAGAAAAGCGTACCTGAGGAATGTTGGTTGGAATTCTTCTCGAAAAGGTTATTTTTAGCTGATTTCTCGAGAAGTTGAGATGTCCAAATGCTTCCAAGAAATATAAGTTAATTTTTCGAGAAATATAAGCTCTCGAGAAATCCAGTAATTTTTCGAGAAATCAAGTAAGTTTTCAAGAAATCCAATAAGTTTTCGAGAAATCCAGTTCAAAACTTGAATTTATCTAAAGGTTTGTTGAGTAAGAATTCTCTTGTAATTATTTGAGTGGCTAATTGCAGAATGTTCTCTTGACTTCAAATATGAACTTTTCAGGACTCCTTGTTAAGCATACCAAGTTCCGTCTTGAAGAAGAACTTGGCCTCGTCCAGCAGCTTCGTGAAGATATCTGCAACTTTCCTATCTGTTGGAACATACTGGAGGTTGATGTCCCCATTCTCCTCATGCTCTCGGACGAAATGATATCTCAATTCATTGTGCTTTGTCTGGATGTGAGAAGCTAGATTGTTGGCAATTGCTATAGCACTAGAGGAGTCACAAAACATGGGGATGTCCTTGAACTTCAAGTTGTAGTCTTCAAATTGATTCTTTATCCAGAGAATTTGTGCACAACAACTGCCTGCAGAAATGTATTCTAACTTGGCGGTTGAGATTGCAACACAATTCTCTTTCTTGCTGCTCCAAGATATGAACCTTCTACCTAGGAATTGGCAAGTCTTCGAAGTGCTCCGTCTTTGGTATCCTGCAAAGTCTACATCTGAAAATCCAATTAGTTCGCTATAATTACTTTTTGGGTACCATAAGCTAAGATTTGGTGTTCCCTTAAGGTATCTCAAAATCTGTTTTGCTGCTGTGTAGTGAGATTCCTTAGAGTTCACCAGATATCTAGCAAACGCACATGTTGAAAACATTATGTCAAGCCTGCTAGCAGTAAGATAGAGTAAGGATCCAATTATGCTTTTGTACTTGGTTTCATCAAAAGGTTTCCCTTTCTCATCATTGTCCAGAGACATAACTGAACCCATTGGATTCCTCATAGAGGTTGCATTCTCCATTTCGAATATCTTTAACAACTCCTTGGTGAACTTCCTCTGATAGAGGAAAATTCCATCTTTAGATTGTTTCACCTGAAGTCCTAAGAAATACTTCAGATCACCCATACTGTTTATTTCAAACTTTCCTTGCATAAGTTTGGAAAACCTCTTACAAAGGTTGTCATCAGTAGAGCCAAAGCTAATATTGTCAACATAGATTTGCACTAGCAAAATCTTGCCTTTTACTTCCATAAGAAATAATGTCTCATCTATCTTTCCCCTTGTGAACTTGTTCTCAAGAAGAATGTTAGACGGCATTACATACCAAGCTCGTGGAGCTTTTTTTAAACCATTTAATGCTTTAAATAATAAATAAACATAATCAGGATGATTTGGACCAATAAAACCTGGGGGTTGTTCCATTTACACATATTCCTTTATTTTACTATTGAGGAAGGCTGACTTCACGTCCATTTGATAGACAATGAAACCTATGAGAGCAGCAAATGTGAGGAACAACCTTATGTCTTTTAGTCTTGCCACTAGATCAAAGGACTGATTAAAACTGATTCCTTCTTCTTCTCTATATCCCTTAGCTACAAGTCTGGCTTTGTTTTTGATGATGGTTCCATCTTCAACCAACTTGTTCCTCTAGACTCGCTTTGTTCCAATTACATTTTTGCCTTTGGGTCTTGGTACAAGCTTCCAGACTTGGCGGCATTTGAACTGATTGAGTTCTTCTTCCATTGCAACTATCCAAGATGCGTCCTTATTTGCTTCTTCAAATTTCTTTGGTTCAACCTGTGATAGAATGCTCAAATGAATATTTTATTAGGAGTACCTCTTCGAGTTCTTGCACCATCACGAGGATCTCCTATAATTTGATCAACCGGGTGATCCCTCAAGTGTTTGAGCTCTAGGGTCCTTGCATCAGGAGCTTCTTCTATTTCTGGAGTGTCTTCCTCAACTTGGATAACTTCTTCATCTTTGGTGATCTCCCTCTCCAATTGAGGTTGGAGCAGTGATCTTGATAAACTTTTGAACATTTTCTTCAACTGTCTCATCCAAGCTTAACTCTTTCAGTCTTGAACCTGCATCTTCAACGAAAATACTAGAAGAGCTGCTTTGTAGCATACTCGTCTCATCAAATACAATGTTAAAAGATTCTTCTACAAACAGGGTTTTCTTATTAAAAATTCTATAAGCCTTACTATGGCTACTATCGCCTACGAAAATATCTTTAAAACATTTTTCTCCAAACTTTGTACAATGATATTTCTCATTGTTAAGTACATAGCATTTGCTGCCAAAGATCATGAAGTAGGACACAATCGGTCTCCTGCCTTTCAGTAGCTCATAGGGAGTCTTATGATGACTCTTGTCAATCAACGCTCTGTTTTGCATGTGACAAGTTGTATTAACGGCCTCAGCCCAGAAGTACTCTGGTAGAGAGTAGTCATTCAACATTGTAGTATATGCTTCAATGAGTGTTCTATTCCTTTTCTCTGCAACTCCATTTTGTTGTGGAGTACGCGGGGAGGAAAACTCATGAAAGATACCTAAACTTCCACAGAATTTTATCATGGCACCTGGTGGAGGAATATATTTGCAAAGAGAATAAAACTGAACAAGCAATCCAACGAGGCAAGTATACCTATCGAAATGTAGTTAGGGGACACAAGTGTCGTATTTAAATCCTGGAACTGTTGAGTAATCTTACTCACACAAAAACTATTATCTTATTGAAGATACTTTCGGGGTTGTTAACTAAATTAAAAGAAGACTATACTAACATAAAGAAAAATACACTTGCACTTAAACAGAAAGGCCACAAGTAGTGATTAAAATGTGGGGTTGAGCAATGATAAATAAAAGCACTCGATTGAGAATCACCTTGGCTAAAGTTGATCAAAAACATGTGATAATAAACTCTAACTTAATAAGGCAAAGGACCTTGACCGTAGAGGTTCCATAAGCATGAACACGCTTCTCTCGAAGTCATGCCCACCAGAGTTTAGGAAGGTCCGACCAAACTATCGTCCAAATCGGAGGCCTAAATCTTGCTTTACGCTGTGAACCCCGTTATTGGATTTCACTCCAATCCAGGATATTTAACAACTGTCTCTCTCGAGGGGTGCGTGCAACTCTCTTTACTCTTGAGCGTTCACTCCAAACTACGAGCCTCTCGGCGAACTAAGAGTGGAAACAAAGATGGAAAATATACATCGATAATATATCTCCAAACATGATTAATCAAGAGTAAATCAAAAGTCTAAGCCTTACAAAGAAAGAAAAAACTAGAGCATCATCACTAAATCAACTCGAACCTCGGATCATCAAGATCGAGTACAAGGAGGATTAGTTACTCATGGTGAAGTGCAGGGAGAGAGATGAGTAGAAGTGCATGGAAACAAAAATAGAGACAAGAAAAATATAACAAACTTATATTAAATTCAAATAGAGACCTACACTTGAACTGCAAAATATTACAATTGCAGGAATTGAAAGCTTAAGCAAGAACTAAAACTAAACTGAAACTTACCTAAACTATTACATAAAAACTGAAATCAAAATAAACAAAAACATTAAAATAAAAACAAGAGAGAGAGGAAGAACACTAAGGGAGAAATAAAAAATGGAAGCACTTCCCCTCTCCTAAAATTTCTGTCATTTTTTATCAAGGGTCGGGCTCTATTTATAGAGCATTCGGGATGGTCACACCCCCCCCCATGTCATGCCTGGGGAGGGCATGTCAGATGGGCATGATAGGTACAGGTCCTGGCCTTGGTACGAGTTCTGGCGGGAAATGATGATTGACATGGTACGGGTTGTCGTGCATTAATGGCGGCAACAGGATTTTGGAAGAGCGGGACTCGTCCTTTGGCAGCAGGTGAGCTTGACGAATAGGAGGAGAGTGCTCGATGAAATCAGAGGAGAAGGAGGGAGAGCTTGGCGAAATTGGAGGAGTTCGTCGAACGCATAAAGTGAGTTTGACGAACGTCGAACGAAGAAAGTGAGCGGGAGATTGACGAAATTTTAGGAGAAGGAGGGAGAGCTCGACGAAATTGGTGGAGTTCGTCGAATGCAGAAAGAAGGCGGGAGATCGACTAAATCAGAGGAAAGAGATGGCGGAAGAGAATTCGACGATCGTTGAACACAAAAGGCTGAGCTCGACAAAATTTATGGACGAAAGCGTCGAACTCAGAATGAAGGCGGAGTTCGATGAAATGGCTGAGGAAAATGTCAAACTGAGAAGAGAAGGGGGAACTCGATGAAATCAGAGGAGTTCGTCAAACGCAGAAAGTGACTTTGACAAAATGGAAGAAGTTCGTCGAATGCAGAACTAAAGGCGAGTTCGACGAATTCGAAGACGATCGTCGAATACAGAACTAAATGCTGGGATCGATGAATTCTGCTGAAGGCGAGGTCGACAATCAGGCTGAGATCGACGAAATGAGCTCGACGAATTTTGTTGAGATCGACGATCTGGTTGAAGACTGAGATCGACGATCTGGTTGAAGACTGAGCTCGACGATCTGGCTGAGCTCGACTATCTGGCTGAGCTCGATGAAATGAGCTCGACAAAATGAGCTCGATGAAATGGCTTCTGGCAGCAGTCTTCCTCGGAATCAGGCTACATGCCCAGTTACATGCCCAAAGAGGGCTTGTCAGGGGGGCGTGTCGGGTCATTTTGGCCGAAAATTGAGAAAATCTGCAAAAAGAAGAGAAAACATTAGTGATATTAAAATATATACAAAATGAGGTCAAAATAAACATTACAAACATGATTTCTATATTTAAAACTAATAATTACCCTAGTAGTTTAAACTACAAAATGTATTATCAAACTCCTCCAAACTTAAGCTTTGCTTGTCCTCAAGCAAAAATATAAAGACTAGTTATCATAAAAGTAACTAATCAGGAATATTTCTAATTAATCTAACACAAGTACCATGCGAAATTCTAAGTAGGGAGAAGGTGAAACGTAAACTTAAAACAATTACTTAAACATGGTTTAACAATTTATAAATTTTACTAATGAAAATAGATCATCCAAAATTTTAACGAAATTCTTTAAATAAATTTAAGCAAAGCAACAAAATGAAAAAACGCATTGAGTTGTTACTAGATCCAAGGGACACATTATAACTATATCAATCAATTAACAAAAATCTAAATTTAAATCCAAAACTATACAATTTTACTTTTCTTCTTTACTTAGGTAATAAATAAAAATCAAAATCCTAAATCAAAAGGACTTATTAGGACTGAAAGGTTTGGTTTAGGCATATAATTAGTAATGGAATTCAAAGATAAACATGAAGGCTTAAATCACACTAAACCAAATTAAAAATTTTCAAAAAATTACATCATAAATAAACTATTTTTCTTTCTTTTTCTTTTTCATTTTCTTTTCTTTTTTTGCTTTTTCTTCCTCTCTTCTTTTCAAAATAGAGGTCATAAATATTTTGTCTTTTCACTTTGAAATTGGCCAAACAAAAGTAAACACTTCTTTTGAGCACATATTTTTCAAAAAATTCTCCAATCAAATTACAAAAACAACCCTATCATAATCATGAAAATTTTCTAATAAAACTCAAAAGACTAGTGTGATTAGATAGGTTGGAACATTTTAGCTTTGGTGAAAATGGAATGATAAGTGGAGCTGTCAAATGGAATAGGAAAAATGCTCAAAAGCGGCTAACTAGGGAAAAATTTTAGGTTGGCAAGAAGGCTCAAATGAAACAAAAACAGCCTAAATCATTTTCATGCTTCTAAAATTTATCTAAAACATTAGTTTTGAAAATTTTCAAAAAACAAGTCCTAGACAATAAAGGAAGACTAATGAAATTATCAAGAAAATAGAAATAATAGGTGTCTTGGATCGTTCACATCTACTACGCTAATCAAAAGTTGACATAACAGAAATTATCCAAAAATGAAATGGAAAATTGTGGATGAAATATTTTTTTGAAAGTAAAGAGAATAAAGAACGAAAAACCAAAATAGAAATGCTAGTTTTAGAAAAAACTTTTCACATTAACTTGCTACCGTGAATTAGAAACACAGCAATGCCAACATTTTACTTGTGAAACATAATTAGAAAGATTGATTAGAAATATTATAATTAGCTAAGTCATTATAAGGAATATTGAGAAAAACAAAATAAAAATAAGGGGTACTATTGAAATACCAAAATCAGTTTAAACTAAATAAATAACATATATATATATATATTTTATGTTGAAATATTCCCTTTTTTAGATTTTTAAGATATTTTTTTTTTGTATTTTTAAGATATTTATAAAAAAAAATTCGTTTTGGTTTTTTTTAAAAGGAAACAAAATAAAGACAAGAGAAGGACGAAATCCGCCGCAAGCTTAAAATGGACATTGTCCTTAATGGAGAAATGAGGGGATGGAGAGAGAAAAAAATTAAAACATAAATATAAGTACAGAATTGAAAACTGGCACTTCACCAGATTTACGAGCCGCAGAAGGTTGATTGATGTCGCTCCCCCATGCTTGGGTTTTGAATCTTCATGTAATGTATTCTTTGGACATCGTGATGGATTCAACAACGTTGGAGCAGGCGATCGCAGAATCTTCAACTTGTCGGAGCCGTCCGGGGCAAAAAGTGTAAAATAAAGAAAACAAAAAAAATAACTTGGGTTGCCTCCCAAAGAGCACCCTTCGTTTAAAACATCATTTGAGCTCGACGCAACAAAATAATATTGTACAAAAGATTATTGTCCAAAATAATAATGTCCAAAATAATAATCAAAGTTTTTAACAAAAATAAAGAGTCTTAATCTAGATAAAGTTCGGATCATGCAGAATAAAATTAATACAGTTTGGACTGACATCCCCACAGAAATAAAGTTTAAGACGCTGACCATTCACTTTGAACTTACTCTTATCAGGGTGTGAAATTAAAATCGTGCCATACAGAAATACTTCTTTAACAGTAAACGGCCCAGACCATCGTGATTTTAACTTGCCCGGAAATAAATGTAAACGTGAATTATATAAAAGAACTTGGTTACCCGGCTTGAAGGTTTTTGGGTGCCTTAAGTGTTTGTCGTGAAAACATTTCATCTGCTATTTATAAAATTTGTTATTTTCGTAAGCGTAAGAGTGCCACTCGTCGAGATCGTTAAGTTGAAATTTTCTAAGGTCGCCGACAATGTAGGGATCGAAATTCAAAAACCTTAAGGCCCAAAAAGCGCGGTGTTTTAATTCTACGGTTAAATGACACGATTTTCCATAGACAAACCGAAATGGCATACAACCAGAGGCGGTTTTGTATGTTATTCGGTAGGCCCATAGAGCATCGTCTAATTTGGTTTACCGGTCTTTTCTAGAGGTGGAAACAATCTTTTATAAAATTTGTTTAAGCTCTTTGTTCACTACTTCGACTTGTTAGTTAGTTTGGGGTGGTAGGCAGTTGAAAGCTTATGCGTAACGTCGTATTTAATAATAATTTTTGAAAACTACACGTTATAAAAATGTGAACCAATATCGCTAACAATGGCTCGTGGTGTACCGAATCGAGAAAATAATTTTTTCAAAAACATAATTACAACTCGGGCGTCGTTAGTAGGAAGAGCTTGGGCTTCAGCCCATCGTGAAACATAATCTAGAGCAACTAAAATGAATTTCTTCCTGAAGCTAGAAGGAAGGGGGCCAACAAAATCAATTCCCCAGAGGTCAAAAACTTCGCACGCAAGGAAATAACATTGTGGCATTTCATTTTTATTGGAAATATTTCTCGACCGTTGGCAACTATCACACCTACTCACAAAGGCTTGCACGTCTTTAAACAGGCTAGGCCAGTAAAAACCCGCGCAAAGCACATTGTGGCCGGTGCGAGCAACTTGATAGTGACCACCAATCGGTCCTTCATGCAAATGTTTTAAATTATCTAATCCTTCTTCAAAAGAGACACATCTCCTTATCACTTGGTCCGCACAGACTCGGAAAAGATGCGGGTCCTCCCAAAAAAAGTTCAACTCAGAAAAGAATTTCTTCTTTTTCTGAGAGGAGAACTCTTTCAGGAGGACACAAGCCACTAAATAGTTGGCAATGTGTGCAAACCAAGGAGATGGGGATATGTTAACTAAAAGTAGCTTCTCATTAGGGAAGAAATCATTAAAAGATTATTCATCTAATTTTTATATATAAGGATTATCTAATCGTGAGAGATGGTTGGCGGCCAAATTCTCGGCTCCTCGCTTATCATAGATTTCTAAGTCAAACTCCTGGAGGAGTAAGACCCAGCGAATCAGGTGCGGCTTGGCATCCGTCATAGCAAGAAGATACTTGATGGCCGAGTGGTCCATAAAAACAATAATTTTGGAAAGCGTGATATATGAACGGAATTTATCAAAAGCGAAAATAATAACTAGGAGCTCCTTCTCGGTTGTGGTATAATTCTCTTGTGCCGATGTAAGTGTTTTACTTGCATAATAGATGGGGTGGAAGTTTTTAGATATTTGTTGTCCTAGTATGGCTCCCACAGCGAAACTACTCGCATCGCACATAATTTCAAAGGGAAGGTCCCACACCGGACCTATCATAATAGGGGCATTAAATAACTTTTCTTTTATTGTTTCAAAGGCAGATAGACAAAGGTCATCAAAAATGAACTGGGTGTCTTTTTCCAGAAGATGAGTAAGAGGTTTGGTGATTTTGGAGAAGTCTTTTATGAAGCGGCGATAGAAGCCAGCGTTTCCTAGGAAACTTCTTATAGCTTTGACATTCGTAGGCGGCGGGAGCTTCTCAATAACTTCTATCTTAGCTATGTCTACCTCATTATTCTTGCGGAAATCTTATGACCCAAAACTAACCCTTCCCTCACCATAAAATGACATTTTTCTCAATTTAGGGCAAGGTTAGTTTCTTCGCCTTTTTCTAAGACTTTTTTGAGGTTCTCTAAGTAACTATAAAAGGCATCGCCGAACGCGGATAAATCATCAATAAATACCTCCATAATGCTTTCTACGTACTTGTCGAAGATAGAGAGCATACATCGCTGGAACGTAGTTTTCTCCTGGTCCTCGGGAGAGATAGGGATTTGAAAGTACCCCGAGAGGCCATCGAGAAAACTTTAAAAGCTATGGCCGGATAATCACTCTAAAATTTGATCGATGAACGACAAGGGGAAGTGGTCCCTGCGGGTGGCTTCATTTAACTTACGATAGTCAATACACATTCGCCACCCCATCACCGTCTATGTCGGGATTAAGTCATTATTCTCATTACTAACTACAGTTATCCCTCCCTTTTTTGGCACTACCTGTACAGGGCTAACCTACTTCCTATCAGAGATAGGATAGATAATTCCTGCGTCTAAGAGTTTCATAACTTCACCCTTTACGACGTATTTCATATTTGGATTTATATGGCACTGAGGTTGGATTGAATTATGTGAATTATCTTCTATTAAGATTTTGTGGGTGCAGAAAGATGGAAATATGCCATTGATATCAAATATCTGCCAGGAAATAGCTCGTTGATGTTTATGTAACACTAGTAAGAGCTTATCATTTTGCACTTCAGTTAGGTAGGTCGAAACTATTACTGGTAGCTTGGAGTCCTTTTCTAAGAAGGCATACCTAAGATGTTTGGGTAGTTCCTTTAATTCTAGGGTGGAGTGTTCTTCATACGATGTTTTGGAAATTCTTTCTTTTTCAAAAACAACATCTTCGTAGACTTTTTCTTTATACGAAAAATTGAAAGGAGTGGAGCTAGTGGCCTTGGCCGCTTCTTGCAGAAATTCATTTGGATGAGTAGAAGAAGAACAAAAATTAGAAAATTTATTTTCACTTTTAGAAAGGTAGTAGGAAGATTCTTCACCTAAGGCATCTAAGAAAAAATAGGAGTCATCATTCTCTAGGGTATTCTTCATTGAGGGTGTTATAGAGAAGGTTACTTCATCGTCGCCTACTCGTAGGAAGAGCTTACCATTGCTTACGTCAATGATAGCTCGGGAGGTGGCAAAGAAGTGTCTGCCAAGGATCAAGGGAACCTCGACGTCTTTTTTGATGTCCAATATGACGAAATCCACCGGGAAGATGAATTTGTCGACTTTAACTAAGACATCCTCCACGATTCCTAACGGGTATTTAACGGATCTATCAGCAAGCTGGATACTCATTTGTGTGGGGTTGATGCTACCACTTCCTAACTTCTTGAATAACGAGAGGGGCATGAGGTTGATACTCGCACCTAAGTCGGCCAATGCGTGCTTGACAAAAAGATCACCAAAGACACACAAAATAGAAAAACTACTCGGGTCACTAATCTTCTTTGGTAAACCATTTGACAAGACCGCAGAGCACTCGGCATTTAACGTGATGTGCGATAAGTTCTCTAACTATTAGTCAGGAGGTACTTAAGATATTTTTGCGTACTTTGGCATTCGGGAGATTGCTTCGTGGATGGGTAGATTTATGTGGATTTGCTTAAATATTTCTAGGAAGCGGGAGTATTGATCATCCTGACGTTGTTGTTAAGTTCGGAAGGGTATGGTGGGGTTGGATTATTTTTAAAGATGGGTGGTGGAGTGAGATCTTTTTATTCAACATGGAGAGGGGTGATAACTTCTTCTTCAGTATAGGGTGAAATGATAACATTTTTCTCGGTGGAGGGTTGATTTTTTAGAATGGGGGCGGAGCTTTGATTTTTTAAAATGGAGGCGAAGCTTTGATTTTTTTAGAATGGAGGCGGAGCTTGCCTCGGGCTCTTTGCTAAACATACCAGAAACTTGCTTCCCACTCCAAAGAGTTATAGCTTTCGCTTGCTCTCTCTGGTTGGGCTCGGTGTTGGCAGGAAGAGACCCGGCGGGTCGCTCAGAAATAATTTTTGTGAGTTGACCTACTTGATTCTATAATCTTTTAACGGTCCCGGTTAGGGTTCTTATAGTAGTGTCATTAACATTCATATATTTTGAAAACATCTCCTCCAAACTTGGAGGTTTTGGAAAATTTTAAGGAGGTGGTGGTGGTGCAAAAAAATCATTTTGTGGTGGCGGGCGCATTGCGTTCGAGGGATTACTCCACGAAAAGTACGGGTGGTTCCGTAAAGCGGGATTATAACTATTCGGAAAAGCAAAGACCGGCGTGGTAAAAATAGCAGCAGAAAAATTATGAAAACTGTTTCTTGACATATTATTAACATAATCCAATTTTTCGGGGGCAGGAGTTGCAGATTCCCATTCCTGAGGGACGGAGGCAGTTGTCATCTCCGTTATCTTTTTATTTAAAATTTCCACTTGCAGAGCTAGCGGGGAGATGTTATCTACTTCAAATATACCTGCAGGTTTGTTTGGGCGGGACCTAGGAACATTCCACTGATATATTTTCATGGCCATGTCCTCAAAATCTCAAGAGCTGCTTCCGGGGTTTTGTGGTTTAAAGTATCACCGGAAGCTGCGTCTATCATTTGCTTTGTGCTTTGATTTAGCATGTTATAAAACATCTGCACTAGTAACCATACAGGCAGCGCGTGATGGGGGCATCATCTTAAGAGTTCTTTAAATCTTTCCTAGGTTTCATAGAAAGTTTCAAAATCTATTTGTCCAAAGGAAGAAATATCATTCCTAAGTTTTGTGGTTTTAGCTGGCGGAAAATACTTCGCCAGACATTTTTCAGTTAGTTGATCCCAGGTGGTGATGCTGTTTTTTGGTAGAATGTTTAGCCATTGCTTAGCCTTGTTTCTTAGGGAGAAAGAGAAGAGTCTTATCTTAATAGCATCATTTGTAACACCATTGATTTTAAAGGTGTTACAAATCTCAAGAAAGCTAGCTATATGCGCTTTTGGATCTTCATCTTGAAGTCTGTCATATTGCACATACTGCAACACCATTTGAATTATGTTAGGCTTAAGTTCAAAATTATTATTAGCTATAGCAGGGCGAACTATGTTTGATTTTGTACCCTCTAGATTCGGTCGTGCATAATAGGACATAGTCCTATGCACGGCTTCCTCTATGTGGGGTTCTTCCATTCTTAGGTTAGAAAATGACGCGAAATCCAAAACCGGTATTTGGAGAGTAAGGACTTGAAATCACGAGAAAGAATGGAAGATGAAGAAAGAGAAATAAATAAACTAGAACAAGAGTTACTAAATTTATTTTTGAAATAGATTTTTTTTATGTTTTAACTCCAGAGCTTCCCAAGGGCTACCCGATGAAGGGTTCGCAAGGTACTAGATACGATAGTGGCATTTAAAGCCACATTGCCCTTTTCGAGAGTGTTAGGTGGCGTAGAAAAATTGTGATGTGGGTTTTTATTAAGAGCGGTAATATTTTTTTTGAATTTTTAATTTTTGAGAAAGAGGGTGAGAAAGAGAAGTGATAAAAATAATAGGTTCATGCTTTCAAATTATCAACAAAAGTTGCTCCTCGGCAACCGTGCCAAAAACTTGGTGGAGGAATATATTCGCAAAGAGAATAAAAACCGAACTAGCAATCCAACGATGCAAGTATACCTATCGAAATGTAGCTAGGGACACAAGTGTCTTATTAAAATTCGGGAACTGTTGAATGATCTTACTCACACGAAAACTATAATCTTATCGAAGATACTTTCAGGGTTGTTAACTAAATTAAAAGAACAGACTACTAGCATAAATAAAAACACACTTGCACTTGAATAGGAAGGCAACAACTAGCGATTAAAATGAAGGGTTGAACAATGTTAAAGAAAAGCACTCGATCAAGAATCACCACAGCTAAAGTTGATCAAAAAACATGCGATAATAAACTCTAACTTAATAAGGCGAACGACCTTGACCGTGGAGGTTCCATAAGCATGAACATGCTTCTCTCGAAGTCATGCCCACCTGAGTTTAGGAAGGTCTGACCGATCTCTCATCCAAATTGGAGGCCTAAAGTTCGCTTTACGCTGTGAACCCCGCTATTGGATTTCACTCCAATCCAAGAGATTTAACATCTGACTCTCTCGAGGGTTGCGTGCAACTATCTTTACTCTTGAGCATTCATCCAACCTACGAGCCTCTTGGGTAAATATGAGTGGAAACAAAGATGGAAAATATACATCGATAATATATCTCCAAACATGATTAATCAAGTGTAAATCAAAAGTCTAAGTCTTATAAAGAAAGAGCAAACTAGAGCATCATAACATAATCAACTCGAACCTCGGATCATCAATATCGAGTACAAGGTGGATTGTTACTCATGGTAAAGTGGAGGGAGAGAGATGAGTAGAAGTGCATGGAAACAAAAATAGAGACAAGAAAAATTAAACAAATTTATATTAAATTCAAATAGAGAGCTACACTTGAACTACCAAATATTACAATTGCGGGAATTGAAAATGAAAGAACTAGTGCCTAATCACCTAGAGGGGGGGGGGGTGAATAGGTGAACTTAATCTTTTTAACTTTAAAGGCAGAAACACTGAATTATAAGACATGTATTTGCGATTCTCTACAGCAATTCAGCACAGATAACACAACAATCACAGAATTGATCACACACAGAGTACACACAGAGGTACAACAATAATAGTAAGGCTTATAGGGTCTACAACTTGATTACTCAAGTTGTAGAAGAGTCAGTACATGTAGTTTTTGATGAAGCAAGGCTCATTAACAATGAATTGCCAAGTAGTGTTTGCAGCTCCACAGGTGTAACTGAAAGAATGGACAAGCTTACCTTAACAGAAGGTTCTACTGCAAGTCAGCAAGTGGAAGATGGTGGCTGCTGTCTAGGGGGAGTACAAGATACTCCTGATGCTGAAGAAGACCAAGAGGTGCAGCTGAATGAAGAAGCTGAAGGTGTACAACCTGAAGACAGACTGCCTCCAGCAAATAGGCATTTAAAGGATCATCCAGCCAATCAAATAATTGGAGATCCCAGACAAGGAGTGCAAACAAGGAGCAGGAATCTAAGTATAGTTCTTTACTCAATTTTCCTATCCCAAGTTGAGCCAAAGAAGTTTGAAGAAGCAATCCTAGACCCTCATTGGATTGAGGCCATGCAAGAGGAGCTGAATCAATTCAAGAGATGCAAGGTCTGGGAGCTTGTTCCTAAACCCAAGGACCACAACATTATTGGAACTAAGTGGATCTATAGGAACAAGTTGGATGAGCATGGAATCATCATAAAGAATAAAGCTAGACTGGTTGCAAAAGGATATAGACAGGAAGAAGCTATTGATTTTGATCAAACCTTTGCTCCAGTAGCAAGACTGGAGGCAATAAGGATGTTCCTTGCCTATGCAACATATCAAGGATTTAAGGTATATCAAATGGATGTTAAGTCAGCTTTTCTGAATGGAAATCTGAAGGAAGAAGTCTATGTAGAGCAGCCATCAGGTTTTGTAGATTCTCTTAAACCTGATTATGTATATAGACTTAGGAAGGCTTTGTATGTGTTAAAACAAGCCCCTAGGGCTTGGTATGAAACCCTGTCTAGTTTCCTCGTTGAGAACAAATTCTCAAGGGGGAAAATAGACAAGACTCTATTCCTTAGGGAATCTAGAGGCAAGATCATCTTAGTCCAAATATATGTAGATGACATAATATTTGGGTCTACAGAAAATAGTCTTTGTAGAAAGTTTGCAACACTTATGCAAGGACAATTTGAAATGAGCAGTATGGGGGAACTTAAGTTCTTCTTGGGGCTCCAAGTTAGACAGACTGAAGATGGATTATCCATATGTCAGTCTAAGTTCACCTTAGAATTTATAAGGAAGTATGGTATGGAATCATCCACTACCATGAAAACTCCTATGGGGTCAACAATGTCTCTAAGCAAAGATGATGCAGGGAAACCTGTAGATGAAACTTTGTATAGAGGGATAGTTGGCTCCCTACTGTATTTGACTGCTAGTAGACCAGATATCATGTATGCTACATGTGTCTGTGCTAGGTACCAAGCTTGCCCTAAAGAATCTCATTTGACAGTAGTCAAAAGAATTTTGAGATATCTTAAGGGCACACCTTATCTAGGCCTTTGGTACCCTAGGAATGGAGACTTTGTACTGATAGGTTATTCAGATGTAGATTTTGCAGGCTGCAAGGAAGATAGGAAGAGCACAACATGAACCTGTCAATTTCTAGGTGGAAGACTGGTGTCATGGAGTAGGAAGAAGCAAACCAGTGTGGCTATCTCCATAGTAGAGTCAGAGTATGTGGCTGCAGGAAGTTGCTGTGCTCAACTTCTATGGATTCAACATCAGCTAGAAGATTATGATATTCTAGTAAGTAAAACACCTTTATTTTGTGATTCTACTAGTGCCATTTCTATTGTAAATAATCCTGTCTCTCATAGTAGGACTAAGCAAATAGAAATAAAATACCATTTTCTTAGGGAACATGTAGAAAAAGAAGACATTTCCCTAGTGTATGTTAAGACAGATAATCAGTTAGCTGATATGTTTACTAAGCCCTTAGATGAAACCAAATTCAATAAGTTTAAAATTGAATTAGGAATGATAAACTTAGAATAGTTTAAAAAAATTGGCTAAGTAAAATTGTGTCGACACACAGAGTTGTCTGTGTCGACACATAGAAGGTGGTGTCGACATTTCAGAGAAATGGTGTCGACACATCTAGGAAGTCAGTGTCAACACTTCAGAGAATTAGTGTCGACACATGCAGTGTAGGTGTCGACACATCCAAGGTGGTGTCGACACTTAGGAGTTATACAGAACTAGTCTAGTAGCGTCTCGACTAAGTGTCGAGCTGAGATATATAAGTGTCGACACATATATTCTGTCGACTATATTTGTGTCGACACATGATTGTCGAGACATTAGAAGTCAGTGTCGACACTTATCAACAGTGTCGACACATTTCAAGTAATTTGACGCGCCTTTTCACCTTCAATTTTAGAAAGGTATAAATAGGTTTTCCCCATTGTTTGTCGACACGCTCCCCAGAGTTTCGAGACCAAACTTGTGTGTCGACATTTCTCTTCTCTAAATTCAAAATCTCTTCAAACCCTAATGGCGCCCAAGCTAGAAGAAAATATTAATAAAGGATATGAGCTCGTGCGTCACGCCTTTGATGACGCAGAACCAGAAATCAAAGGTGTGGTAACCCTAATTGCCGAGACTGGACTAGAGTATCTTGTTTTAGAACCAATCAAGATCTGGAAGAAGGAGGTCCTTGAATTCCTAGGTGCAGCTACTCTTGATGACTCAGGACTCAAGATTAAGTCCAGAGTTCATGGGACAAAAGTCAAGGTCACACAGAAAAGTATAAGAAAGGTACTTCAACTACCAAGAACAAAAGAGGAAGAAGATGTATCTGCTTCTAAGACTAGAGAGGCATTGAAATGGTGTGGATTAGACTCAAATCTAAAAATTTGATCAGTTTTCAACAGAAAAGGGATGAACATACAAGGAAAGTTTCTCTCTGAAACAGTAGGAAAAGTAATATTGAGCAAGCTTGGTGGACGTGATAGAATATCTGCTCACATGTTCAGTTTGATGACAAGAATAATCTTCAAACTTAATACTGATTGGTCAGTAGTTATGTTTGATAAGATAAAAGAGAGCCTTAAGAAACCCAATCTGGGAAGAATTCTGAGTTTATACTTAGCTTGCAGTATACCTGAAGTGATGAACCAAGCTGCAGGTTCAAAGATAAACCACATGAGGAGAATGGATGTGAGAATTTTCTCAAGGTGGGATAGAGTATTGACAAAGAAACTACCAACTTCAGAAAAGGCAACACCTTAGAAGAAGAAGAATAAGACAGCCATTGTGGCACAAGAATCCTCTAGTAGCTCAGAAGAGAAAGTGGTGTTTAGTTCTGATGATGGAGGAGATGACAATGATGGACAGTCACCAGCAAGACAAGAAGATGCTCAGAGGCAGAGGGAGCTACCATCAGCTAGCCCTATTCACCTGGCTCCACTCCAGGGGGAGCCTCTACATGTGGATGAGCCAACTCAACTAGAGAGTGAAAGGGCTACCCAAACCATTCTAGAGCAAACACAGATACAACCTCAACCACAAGATGTTGTCATGGAGGACACATCTGTTGCTGATAAAGTAGACTCAGTTGCTCCAGAAATAAGAGATTCTCCTGTACAACCTCAGCATGAGTTTACATTAGAAGAGGTTTTCCCTGACCTTCTACAGACTGATTTTGAAAGAGAGAAAGCTGCTGCTGAGGGGGAGAAGGTAGACTTTGAGGGGGAGCATGTAGAGCATGTGGAGGAGATTGCTACAAAAGAGACTGAAGAGCAAAGAATTGCCGAGGAGCTACCAAGGACTGAGAAGGATTTACATCCTAGTCCTAAGGATAGAGTAGATATTGCTAGTACTTCTGCTTCAGAGGATGAAGAGGCTACTAGGGCCAAGAAAAGGAAGTTCCAGGTGTTCAAGAGAAGAAGCCAGAACTACAAGAAAGCACTACAGACAATTGCTGCACAGCCTGCTCCAACTACTGATTATAGTTCTCTGATGGTGGCATTGCAAATCAAGCTGGATGAGCAAAGGCAAGCTCTAGAGAAATATGTGGATGAAGGACATAAATCCCTTCAGTTTGATCTGGCTCAGGATATAAAATCAATAAGATTTGAAGTGAATCAGAACAAGAAGGAAATGACTGATTGTTTCCATAAAGGAGGAAATGCAGTGGTCTATCTGGCTACTCATCAAGAGAATCTGAAGAAACAAATTGATGACTTAGCAGTTAAACAAGGGTATGTCCTGGAAAATCAGCTTAGAATGAATGATAATCTAACTGCTTCTCATAATGCCATAGTCACTGAAATGATAAATATATCTACTGCCCAGACTGCAGCAAGTGCTACTTCCCAAGAAGCCTTTGATAAGCAACTACAGGAGAGCCTTACTGCAGTTAAAACTGACATTGAAGATTCTCAGAAGGCAATTACTGACAAGCTCCAAAGGTTAAAACCCTTCTATAAAGATGGAGTGAACTATTTGAATGCTCAAATCAGATTCCAAAAGGATGACCTTAGAGATCATATAGAAAGAGAAGTCATAAAGGGGGAGAGGGTATTAGTCAAGGCAGGCTCTGATCATGCAAAATGGATTTCAAACTCCATCAGAGCTACCCTTGGATATCCACCTTTATGTGATGATGATAATGTGGCAGAGTCTGGAATTAATCCTGCATATTTTGGAGGAGAACAAGCTGAAGTGGCTCAAGTGATCTACCCTCCTACTGATTTTGACATGATACATCAGGAGGTACAGTCTATGTATAGTCCTCCTGAGGGTAATCAGAATGTTATTCTTGAGAAAGTAGTCCAGCCTGTGCCAGAGGCAATCTTAAAAGAGCAAGAGGCATTACTAAAAGAACAAGAGACCCAATTATCTAAGAAGAGGTTCAGAGAACAAGCTGAATTAAGGTCAGATTTTGAAAAATGGAGCCCCACATCCAGGAATATCATATTGACTGCTTGAAAGGCTGCTAAGGACAATATCCTGGATAGAGGCAAATGGTATTCTGAACAGGAGTGGAGAAAACATGAGAATAGGCAAGAAGCTATAGTATAATACAGAAGGAAGGCTAAACTGGGAAAGCTACCTCCTAATGCACAGGAGCCTAGCAAGTATTTCCCTAAGCCTTATCACTATTTTGAAAGGCAGAAGATAAAGGCTGAAGAGCTGAAAAAGAAAGATCTCAAAGGGAAGAAGCCTGCTGATGATGACAATGAAGCTCCAGTCCAAGCAAAGATTCAATCTGGAAAGGGCATTGTCATCAAGGAGCCTGAACAGCCATAAATTAGAATTTTCTTAAGTTTACAACTTGTAATCATTTGCATTTAACTCTATGTAAACTTTTCATTAATGAAAATGTTTGAAGTTGTAAGAACAATGATTATATGTTCAATCTATTACGTTATTGTTCTGATATAATTGTTTATACATGTTCTGTTTATACATGTTTATTTCTTACCCTGTCATTTAATATTGTTATACATCATATTGAGTATTTGTTATGTATGGTGTATATCATTGACTAAGGGTTATGACTTCTCCAAATAGGGGGAGATTGTTGGGTACATTGGAATATATGTACCAGATTTGAAGAAGCCTCACCCTACTCAATGATATACATCAAGGTGTATTTGATGTGCTTTGAGTTTATTTGTGCAGGTTAAGTAATTGCAGTATTGCAAAAAAAGTTTCTAAGTCCATGTGTCGACACCTAGAAGAAAAGTGTCGACACTTAAGAAGGCTTGTGTCGACACCTAGAGAAGATGTGTCGACACTTGGAGTAATTGTGTCGACACCAGAGAGGCAGAGTCGACACCAGAAGCAAAGTGTCGACACATACAGGCAGTGTCGACACACAGTGAAGAATTGTCTACATAATCAGTGTCGACACTTAGAAGCAGTGTCAACACCCAGAGAAACGTTGTCGACATCAAAAGTGTCGACACTAGGAGGCTGTGTCGACACTCAGCAAACTTCAACAAAGTTCAAGTGTATGTGTCGACACAAAGGAGATGTGTCGACACTCAACAAAGTTTCAACACATGAAGGCATGTGTCGACACAAAGGAGATGTGTCGACACTCAGCAAAGTTTCAACACATGAAGGCATGTGTCGACACAAAGGAGATGTGTCGACACTCAACAAAGTTTCAACACATGAAGGCATGTGTCGACACAAAGGAGATGTGTCGACACTTAGCAAAGTTTCAACACAAGAAGATGTGTCGACACAAAGAAGTTGTATCGATACTTAGCAGAATTCAACTAAGTATTAAAGAAGAAGGCTTGTGTCGACACACAGAATCAGTGTCGACACATTCTAAAGAAGCAGTGTCGAGAAGCTGTTACAACAACACAAGGAGTTGTGTCGACACCATATAGGCTAGTGTCGACACTTAGTCTACTTGTGTCAACACTTGGTCTATTTGTGTCGACACATAATGACTATCTGTCTCGACACTTTCAGACAGTGACAGAGATTTCAAGAAGTGACTGGATTACTTGACAGCTGCCATTTCAACCGGTCAACTACAACTGTCAGAGCTGTCAGAAGGTTGTTAGAAACCGGATCAGCCGGTTACCTTGGAGAAAGCTTATTTAAAGACCTTTCTCCTTCAATAGAAAGATGAATGAAGAAGTGATCAATGAGGAGAGACACACAACAACAACAAGTGAAGTAATCAATCAGAAGATTAAAACTAGAGAAGATCTTCAACAGAAGATCTGAGAAGTTGGAGAGAGAGAGCTCCTTCTAAGAAGTGCAGTTGCTGAACCGGGCTGCTAAGTTAGATTCAGATTGAGATTTGAATCTCAAGACAGAAGTTGATTAAAGATCATCTTCAGGAGATTCAACCCTACTGTGTTCTAATTCAAGAAGCTTTGAAGAAAGCCAAGGGAGGTTGATCTCAGCCAAGTTCTTCCAAGAACTCATCAAGAAGCCAGCAACTCATCTCTCTCTATCAGAGTTGTGGTTATATACTTTGTATTTTCTAATTTCTGTAGGATCTTGTATAGATCTGAGTTGTAAGCCTAAATCTATAAAGGATGAGGTAGGGCCTGTGATCTTGAGTGTAGGAGAATCATTTCTCTGAGTGTAGGCCTTGTTCAAGGCTGAGGTAGGGCTTTGTGCCTGAGTTGTAGGAGTGGGATCACTCTGAGTTGTAGGAACCTATTTGGGGTTCTGAGTTGTAAGATCTGAGGATCTGAGGAGAAGTGGAGACGTTAGGCTGAATCTAGTACACTACTAGATAGGCGAAGGGGGAAAGTGGATGTACCCAGACCTTGGGGAACCACTATAAAACTCTGTGTGTACTCTGTGTGTGATCAATTCTATGATTGCTGTGTTATCTGTGTTGAATTGCTGTAGAGAATTGCAAATACATGCACTTGAACTTTGTTGAAGTTTGCTGAGTGTCGACACAGCCTCCTAGTGTCGACACTTTTGATGTCGACAACGTTTCTCTGGGTGTTGACACTGCTTCTAAGTGTCGACACTGAATATGTAGACAATTCTTCACTGTGTGTCGACACTGCCTGTATGTGTCGACACTTTGCTTCTGGTGTCGACTCTACCTCTCTGGTGTCGACACAATTACTCCAAGTGTCGACACAGCTTCTCTAGGTGTCGACACAAGCCTTCTTAAGTGTCGACACTTTTCTTCTAGGTGTCGACACATGGACTTAGAAACTTTTTCTGCAATCCTGCAATTACTTAACCTGCACAAATAAACTCAAAGCACATCAAATACACCTTGATGTATATCATTGAGTAGGGTGAGGCTTCTTCAAATCTGGTACATATATTCCAATGTACCCAACAGAAAACTTAAGCAATAGCTAAAACTGAACTGAAACTTACCTAAACTATTACAAAAAAACTGAAATCAAAATAAACAGAAACATTAAAATAAAAACAAGAGAGAGAGGGAGAACACTAAGGGAGAAATGAAAATGGCAGCACTTCCCCTTTGCCAAAATTTCTGTCTTTTTTTCTCAAGGGTCGGGCTCTATTTATAGAGCATTTGGGATGGTCACACCCCCCATGCCACACACGAGGAGGGCGTGTCAGATGGGCATGACAGGTACGGGTTCTGGCCTTGGTTCGAGTTCTGGCGGGAAATGATGATTGACATGGTATGGGTTGACATGCATTAATGGCGGCAGCAGGCATTTGGAAGAGCGGGACTCGTCCTCTGACAATCGGTGAGCTCGATGAACTGGAGGAGAGGGCTCGACAAAATCAAAGGAGAAGGAGGGAGAGCTCTACGAAATTGGAGGAGTTTGTCGAACGTAGAAAGTGAGTTCGATGAACGTCGAACGAAGAAAGTGAGCGGGGGATCGACGAATATGGAGGAGAAGGAGGGAGAGCTTGAAAAAATTGGTGGAGTTCATCGAACGCAGAAAGAAGGTGGGAGATCGACTAAATCAGAGGAAAGAGATGGCAGAAGAGAATTCGACGATCATCGAACGTAGAAGGCTGAGCTCGATGAAATTGGTGGATGAAATCGTCGAACTCATAATGATGGCAGTGTTCGACGAAATGGCTGAGGAAAATGTCAAACTAAAAAGAGAAGGGGAGCTCGGCAAAATTAGAGGAGTTTGTCGAACGTAGAAAGTGAGTTCAACGAAATGGGAGAAGTTCGTCGAACGCAGAACTAAAGTTGAGTTTGACGAATTCGAAGACGATCGTCGAACGCAGAACTAAATACTGAGGTCAATAAATTCTGCTGAAGGAGAGGTCGATGATCAGGCTGAGATCGACAAAATGAGCTCGACAAATTTTGCTGAGATCGACGATCTGGCGGAAGACTAAGCTCGACAGTCTGGCTGAGCTCGACGATCTGGCTGAGCTCGACGAAATGAGCTCGACGAAATGAGCTCGATGAAATGGATTCTGGCAGCAGTCTTCCTCGAGATCTGGCTACATGCCCGGTGACACACCCAGGGAGGGCGTGTCAGGGGGCGTGTCAGGTCATTTTGGCCGAAAATTGAGAAAATCTGCAAAAAGAAGAGAAAACATTAGTGGTATTAAAATATATACAAAATGAGGTCAAAATAAAACTTTTCAGACATGATTTCTATATTAAAAATAATAATTAACCTAGTAGGTTAAACTACAAAATGTATTATCAGCATCATATTCAAATTCTATTCCATGGTCACTTCTGATTCTGACTACTAAACAGTTTAATTCATTCTGAATTTACTTGACAAAATTCATGAACACATCAAAGGTATTTGACATTCATTTCAAAAAGAACAGCCAAGTAAAATGTGAGTGATCAACAACAATTACCAGCGTATATGACTACCTCCTAAGCTAAGAACTTGCATTGGACCGAATAAGTCCATGTGTAGTAAAAACAAGCACCTTGAGGAATCTTTATCAGCAATACACTTAAAGATAGCCCTTGTCTGCTTGCCCATTTGGCATGTGTGACAGGACTCTCATTAATGCACTTAATGGTAGGTGCGTCGCGTACTAGGTCTTGAGAAAATAATATATTAATAGTTTTGAAATTAATATGTGCAAGTCTCATGTGTCATTGGTCACAAATAGATGCACTATCTTTTGCAATAAAACACACTGGGGTAGAACTTTCTAAGCATAGAAAATGAAGACAAAAAATATTTCTACTCGAAGTGCATGTTAACACCGTCTCAATAGTAGATGCCAATGTTATCAGGCACCGGTCCTTGGAGAAAATAACAATGAAGCCTTTATCACATAATTTACTTATGCTAATCATATTATGTTCTATTCCTTTCACATAAGCCACATCAATGAATGAGACTACACCATTATAAATCATACCATAGTCTTTTGAAATTCCCCGGTCAGAACCACAAAAGATAACCTTCGGACCGTCTTTGACTGTGGTATAATTTTGAAGTAGGCTTCTTGTCCGGGTCATATGCCGAGAGCATCCACTGTCCAAATACCAGATAGGCGTTTTGTTCGTCTTTGGACATACCTGCAATCATAGATCATTTTACCTTAGGAACCCAATAAGATTTGGGTCCTTAGTTTCTACTTAGCATACTCCCCCTATGAGTGTTAACACTACGAGTGGTCTGTCTCGTATGATTAACCTGAGGAGTTTCAATGTTTTTGGGATTAAACCAGCAATCCACAGCAAAGTGACCAAATTTGCTGCAGCACCAACAGTTAAACCTGTTGTATCTTTCCAAGTCTCCTGCATGACCTTTTGAAAGTGTGGTCTAGTATGAGCAGCTAACTTGGAGGTAGAAGCCTCATGGTGATAGCACTCACATGACTTCTTCTTATCAAGTGGATTTTGAGCAACTGGTTTCACCATTGGAGCTTTATTATTATTTGGACCATGCACATAGGCACCATAGCTCTTTTGAGTGATCTCTTCATAAGGTGCTTTGAAGACACTAGCACCGAAGTCACGCGGTCGAGCCCACCCTTAGTATCTATCAACCGGCTCAACATAAGTTGGTCGGGTTAGATAGCCATAGGAAGTCTCGAAGTGAAACGGGTTAGAAGGGAATATCACCTTCTTGAACTTATTTAATTTTCAATTGCTTTACCTTTAGCTTCAATGCGTGCTTTCATAGCAGCCTTATTCATCCTTCTATCCTTACCTCGCCTAAAAGACTTACTAGGAGCAGCCACACGGCCTGAACCAGTTCCTTTAGCCGGAGCAAAGAATTTAGCTATAAGAGGAAGGATAATCTTGGGCTTGGAGAAACTTTTAACAAGTTTCTTTTCGGCAGCAAGCTGTCCTTCCAGCTTCTCGATGATTTTATCTTTTAGGTTAAGGAGTTCATGTGAACTGTTGTTATCGTTTGCCAGGGCGTGGAATTCCTCTCTGAGTGAGTTCATTCTTGCAACTTCCTCCCTTAGAGTGGTCTCCACATCCTTAAGAGACTTTATCTCCTTAGCCTGAGTTCTATCAAATTTCCTACACCTGTCATAGACCTTGATTAGCTCCTTTTACTGAGCCAGGAGTTCTGATTCATCATAAGAGGGACAGTCCTCATGATCATTGTCTGGAGTATCAGACTCTGAAAGAATGGTGTGAGAGTTTACCTCCCCATGAAACTGGGGGTCAGCTTATTCTCTGTCGGAGTGAGCCATGAGCCCGAAGTAGGCTTCTTCATTCTCACTTGACTTAGATGAGTCAGTGTCACTAAAGCTCTTCTGCTTCATTATCATGAAGCTCTTCTCCTTCTTTCACCCTCCTTCTTATGAGGGCAGTCAGCGATCACGTGACCTAGCATATTATAGTAATAACACATAATGTCAGCAGAAATATGTTTGTTATATTTAGATTTATACCTGTCATTTGTGTAACGTTTCTTTTGATGATCACCGTCATGACGTGATCTTCTATATGAGGAGCCTTTGCCTCTCATCTGTTTCTTCTTACTAAGAAACTTCTTGAACTGTCTAAAGAGAAGAGAGAACTCTCCATCAGATAACTCTGAGCCCGAGGTGCTTGGCTCTGAGTCTTCTTCTTCACTTTCTTCCTGAGTGGGAGCAAGAGGTACTGCTCTAGCCTTTCTTGATCTATCTACCTTCAGTGCAACATACTTATCCTTTGATGAAGATCTGTAGCCCTCTTCTTTAGCTTTTCTGGAGTTGGTTTGAAGATCATAGGATATAAGCTTCCCGAAGAGGTTCTGGGGGTCAGTGTCAAACAGTCTCCCAAACTCCCTGATAGCACAAATCTTATTGTCTCATTCTTTAGTTAAGGATCTTAGGAACTTGTCATTTAGTTCTCCATTTCTGAAAACCCGGCCGTAGTTCTTCAGGCCATTGATGATCTTGAAGAAGTTCTCATATGTATCAGTTATTGTTTCCTTAGGGCCTTGCTTGAAGGCCTCATACTTTTGGTTCAGAAGGGATTTTCTGTCATCCCTTAATTCTTCGATGCCTTCCATCAAAACAATCAGAGACTGCCATTTTTCCTTTGTAGATTGGCAGTTTATTAGGTTCTGCAACATTGAATAATCGACTACGCATGCGATGATATTCTTGGCTTTCTTTTCTAGAGAAACAAGGGCAATCTCTTCTTTGTCAAGATCCATCAATTTCTTTGTCACTTTCTTGGTTGGATCGATAGTGGAATCAATCATAGGAACATAGGGACCTTCTTCCACTAACATGAAGATACGGTGATCAACAGCTTCCATGAAGAATCTTACTCTCTCTTTCCACATGAGAAAGTTAGCTTTGGTGCACACCGGAAGCTTTGCAAAATCCTTGGATCTGTCCTTGTTTGATAATCTCTACGACAACTAGAAGTAGATCTGTTCAAGGTGTGAACCTTTTTGTGAACAACCTGGCTGTGATACTAATTGAAAGTATCCAGTTGCCTTCCTAAATCACCTAGAGGGGGCTGAATAGGTGAGTTCTGCATCTTTTGCGGAATAAAAACTTGAAAGTAATTGACACAGAAAATAACCAAGCATAACCTAGAAAACACAAGGAATTTATAGTGGTTCCCCAATCTTGGGTTCGTCCACTTTCCACATCGCCTATCTAGCACCGCGGCTAGCCTCAGCAACTTTACTAAATCTCAGATTGCAACAATCATAAAACTCGGAGGAACGCTCCTACAACTCGGAGATAACAAACTTCTACAAATTCGGAGAACAAAGCTCCTACAAACTCAGAGAGCAAAGCTCCTATAAACTCGGAGACTAAGCTCCTATAAGAGTTAAAATAATTGTTACAACAACAATAAAAACTTCATACTTTCAGATCTAAAATCTTCAAGGTTCTTCCGTCTTGAAAATTGAAAATCTCTGTGAAGAAGTTGAGGAAGAAATCCCGAGAGAACTTCGATCTGAAATGCTTACGACCCAACACGATCAAGTAGAAGTTTGAAGAACTTGAATCTATGATCTATCGAATCTTTTCTTCTTGGAATCGCTGGATTAATAGAGGAGCGACAATGAAGAATGACGATGATAGTGCGACTTCTCCCAAATTTGAAATTATGATTCTGAATACTATTAGTGTTAGCGATTCCTCTGAAAGGACTTCTTATAGTACCTCGTCTAATGGTCTAAAATCATTAAGGAAGGATCCACGTTGACAATTATGAGGAACTTAGGTTAAATTGAAATCCCATCAGACGGTTTGAAAATAGGTTTTCTGCAACCCTATTTCTCGAGAAGATATATGTTTTCTCAAGAAGGATTTGCTTTCAAGAGAAATGACATAGCCTTCTCAAGAAAATACTTAACGCAAATTCTTTGAAATGAAGAACTGATTTCTCGAGAAGGAACTTGACGTCTCGAGAAAAATACTTAGCTTCTCGAGAAATAATTTTGACTTTTCGAGAACTGCTTTGCTTTCTTGAGAACTTTACTTGGCTTCTCGAGAATTCTTCAGTGCTTTCTCGAGAAAATACTTAAAGGTTATTTATGAGAATTTTTCGAGAAGTTTTAAGATTTCTCGATAACAGCTTTGCTTTCTCGAGAACTATACTTAGACTTCACGAGAAATACATTCCATCATCTTGAGAAAAGTACTTAGAAAATTTTTCTCTGAAAAACTAATTCTTCTTTGTTGAAAATCAGCAACCCTTCCTTTCTTCCATTGCTTTAGTACTTGAAAATGAAGTGCATCCCAATAGAGAGGTTACACATAAGTAAATACCATGGGTCACATAATGAGGGATTATATTGCATGACCCTTCGTTTAGTGACTCATTGTAAACTGGCATTGGTCTACACTTAGCAATAATGACCTACAAACACTCAACTAAAGAATAACATCAAAAACATAAATAATTCAACTTAGTTCAAGAGTGACTTCACACAAATCAAGGTTATTATGGATATAATACCCAATAGGATCCACCCAATGCTTTCCTGAACTCAATCTAATATGGTGTTCTTGGGCACACCGTAGTACCGCACAAACTACTCTACAAGTAATCTCACCAAAATATCAATGGGAACATCCTTCCAGATCGGGGTGACCCTAGCTACCTTGATAAATCTATCCTCGATGTTCCAAATAAAATTATGCCTGGAGTGGGGACGTGGTAGCTTGTGTATGAAATTTAAAATTATATCCTCAAACTTCCACTCTAACTCAGGCAGTGACTGTAGTAGTTCCCCCAAAAAACACTTGCACTTGACCTTCACCAGCCGACAAACCTCACCGTGTGTCACAAAATCCATTATGTCTTTCTTTATTTCGTGGAAATACAAGTTCTGGTAAACACAATTTTCTTCCGGTCCTTGATGCAACCTGAATCAAGTCTGCAGAGTCATACCTAAGGTATACATCTTCAATATGTTGTCTATTAATTTCTTGCAAATTTCCTAGAGTTATCATACTTCTAATGTTACAACATAGCGATTTAATCTTATCTTCCAAGATATCTTGAATCTTACTACATGTTATCTAATTCACATGATATCTTGCACTAGTTAAGTCTCGTAATTACTTCTCCTTATTACCATGACATTGCTTTATCCCAAACTGCATGTTTTCAACCTAATGACTTGGGTATGTCAGGTAAGCGTGGATAACAGTGATAAATTAATCTTCATCTTTAATTCATCAATTCCCAACATTTAATATATGACGGGCTTGGTCACTTTTGTACGATCGAAATAAGATATCATTAAGTCATTCCAACCAGAGTAAACTTAAACATTATACTCTAAATCCAATAGGTCCTTATCTAGGATCTCCGCTTATTCATCAACTAGCTCCTGAGGTATAAGGAATATTATTGTAGTATAAATTATTTGACTATGGGAGGGCGTGCTTTTTAATAAAACAGAACATCTGTTAATCACTTCTGAATGCGCAAAATCACAAGAAATTCCAAATATAATTCTAACTTGCAGGACCTAATTTCAATACAAAATTTCCAATGGTTTAACTAAGGTCAAGTATTTGTCCGATCAATGATGTCTAACCATTATCTGATAACTTCGCCCGAGTAATGTCGAATAAGATCAACTTCAACATCACTATGTTTGTGACACCACATTTTCAAAATTAGGTCTAAGAAAATCCATGTCAGTAACTAATTTGCCAAATAAACAAAACATAAGCCCCCAATAAACAAAATGATAAGCCACTGTCTATCTTGGGCTAAGTATCTTTGATATCACTATGTTATATTCATCCTAGATATGCATACAATCCTTAGGGCACGTAACCTTAGACTTGGGGTTCCATTCTAAAACTTTTTGATATACTCCATACTTTAGACCCTCCAGTTACCATTTACGACCACTTTCTCAAGGTCAACTTGTGACCTAATCCCAAATGGGTCTCTTTTGATCTTTAATTCTTATCCGACCCTTGGTATTTGGCATGATGGTTATCTCAACCTAATCACTTCATCGATACGAGGGTTTAGTCTATGAGTCTCATACTATTCTGCTAATGGATTGTATGCATCAATTCTCCTTAAGGTGGTCCTATTAGTTTGGGTAACAAGCGATAGTACCACGTGATAAGTAAAGTAGGGACATCAGAGTATAAGACTCAAGTTGCTACTCTCGCGTTATACTCTTCCTCTAGCTGCTGCGGGTATCCTCGTACTTTAACTGAATTTATACCTAAGGTCAATTTTGACCAGGATACGGTAAGAATCATCTTGATAAGTCAAGTTTCCTAGTTAGGTTGACCTTAGTCATTGATATGAGGACTATATATTGTGATCTTTACACATGGGTACACAACAGCTTCCGCTGCTTAGTTTGTCCCCAAACTAATGCTCGCACTAGGTGACCAAGTGTTGTGGACTTACTTCTTTATGATCATGGTCTCCTCTAATACCAGTTTGTAAGACCCCTTTTTTCAAATCCAGGTCTTACGCCCAGAACCGCCGCCTTACAGTGACTCCAACTACCAAGTTAGACGCCACCTCATGGCGTCGATCCTATCGGCTAAAACGATCACATCACAGTAGGCCAAAAAAAGAGAAGTAGATGATACAAGTCCACAGATCATTTCTCACAATCAATATATATAAAAGAGCAATAGTCCACAATGAGTACAAAGTATGAAACATAGCAGAAAATGGGCTTAAGCCTGGTACATGTCTAATACAAATAATCTCCCTCACACAACTCGTACATCTAGCGGAAGCAAACTGAAAACCATCCTCGACCTATCGTCGAGTAGTAGCGGTAGTGCGCATCAATAGCTCCTCAAGTCCTGTCATCCTCCTACTACTGGAGCTCTCCTCGAATTCTTGCCAGGTAGGCGACTAGCCGATATACTTGCCTAGCCTGTGTGAGTTCCCCTTGGAAGTTGCTAAGTCGTCAGGGGGTGGGGTATAAATATGAACCCCCCCTTGGATTTCCCTATAAATAAGACCCCAGGGGTACGAGGTGAGACACGGAAAAACCTTGCAAGGATCTTGTGAGCTCTAGTTCTTGGACACCAGCTGAGCATTTGGATTCCTTTTCCTTAGAGACCAGGTCGTGACCTTGCGACTTAGTCACCAACTAGACTCCCTCGTACCCAGTTCGGCCATTTTTGGTTGAGAAGGGGATGCTCCTTTTGAGCATCCGGGTACATGGTGGGACCTTCCTGCCGCAACATCTGGGGTCCTGTTTGTCTTCGATCTTCATCCTAGTCACTCTAGTCGTCTAGTCTTACCACTGAACTGGTAACTTTAGGCAGTCTTGATCCGAATTCCGAGGTCGGGATTTTTCCTGGCTTCAACAGATGGGCTGAAGCTCAAAACTCACTTTCACAAGGTACTTATTATTATTGATAACTACCCATGTCCAAACCCTCTTAGCATTACACTTGAACTAACACTATGTGATTTAGACTTTCTCCAAAGGAAAGATAATTCAATGTCGATCCCGAGCACAACCTTTCCCCGAGTCAACCAGGCTATCACAGCTGACTTCCATTGGTGATCTCATTCATACTCTCCCAATTAAGTCCACCAACTACCTCCTTTATCCCATACCGAGGTTCACATGATTCCTTAGTTCTTCAGTTTTATTTATGTGCAGACCTAATGAGCTACATGGTGTGCATGAATGGTGACCACTCGAAATATTCATTCAAATGACCTAAGATTAGTACTGTGGGTCAAACATGAAATTATAAGATTAAATCCAGAAGATAATATTTTTCCTAATTTATTTGGCATTTATTAAATTTTCTGCAAAGTTAAGTCACATGGGCTTTTGAACATGAAGTATAATTTTCTGACAAGTTATGGCCTCAACAAAATTAAGACAAGTGTATATCATCAAAATAACAATAAATACTGAAATTCTCAATTTTCTAAAAATTGTTTGACCTCCAAAGAAATCATTTATTAATTAACCTCATTAACCGGGTAAAGCAGGAAATAATAGAAATATTCATCCAAAAATTATATAAAAATTACCAGATGTTAAAAAATGACCAAAAAGACAACTTACCAAATTTAGTAATTTTACAAACAAATTTGGCCACACAAATAAATCATTTAAAAATATTCTACATATGGCAATTTGTGAAGCATCCTATATGAAAAGGCTTCCAATAATTTATAAAAATTCACAATATATTATTATGACCTAAAATATCCTCTGACCAAATTTCATGATTTTCCAGTGAATAATTAACCCATAAATAATTATCTTATGATCAAGGCAAACTTAGGGTTTGTGAATGAAGTAATATAAATGTTAATTCAAAATTCATAGCAAAATTTCCAGAAAACATTAAAATCAATAAAAGATCACTATCTAAATTTCATGAAAATTCAAAATCATATAATCATGCAATCAAATTATGAGTAAAAGTACGCTAATTGGTCCTAAATTATTTCAGAGGGGTTAAATGCTCCTAAAAATTCTAATAACAATTTATTTGTCTTATTTCCACCCTATGAACTCATCTACCAATTTCCAAGACATTCCAAGGACATATGGTCTCATGTCCTTCAGTGAGCTCAAAATTCAACCCTAGGGTTCACTAGGGTTCTATGGCAGACCAACCCTAAATCATCCAAAATCTCCTATGGGTGTATTTTGTATGACAATAAATCAGTGGTCAAAGATCCATCCCTTTTGGGTGAGGATTGGCCACACAACCCATTAAACACCATTTGCCCTATTTTGCCCCCTTAGGGACTAAACTTTGGTCACACCAATACCTAATCAAACCAACCCCAAATGGTCTAAGATTTTTACCAGAATCATATCATGACCCTGATGGTCAACCACCAAAATATTGGAGGTATTTTAGGTAAATAGACCTCCTAATTAAATAATACATGATTTATTAAATTTTTACAAAAACTATAGATAAATATTCTCCAAGAATACCCATTTTTATATGATGAGTGTGTCTATATAATTAGCCTATGGTACAAATTTCAAAGCATTTGCCTAAATGGTTTAGTGGGGGACTCAATTTTATCCCTGGTCTGGCCTATGTATAGGTTGCACCAAATTGAGTGCTACGGTCATACCACTGACCCAAATGTGTCAAAACAAATTTTAAATTAAACTAGACTCAAAGGCCTGCAACTTTTGTGACTGGCAATTTTTCTCGAAATGGCATATAAGTGCCACAGCATCAAAAGATGAATGTTTAAGGGTAACAAATCACTATGCTATATATATATATATATTAATAATTTTATAATCCAATGTTCTTCTTCTCCAAATTCCCAACCAAAACACTGATAAACGCCTATTACTATAACTTTTACCAAGCCAAATGTCGACCACCCGATCACCTCCCTGGCCAGCCACCGCCTCCACCACCTCCGTTTAGGTGGTGGCTATCGCCAGGCGATGGCACTGCCGTCAGAGGTGGTAGTTTCCGGCGAACCCTCCACCATGGAAAACCATGAAAATCTCCATTTTTTTCACCGAATCGGGCTCAGTTGAGCCTGATTTCTATCCTAATGGATCTAGGATACTAGCACAAGGGGATAGGAGGAGAAGTGGACCTTCTAGGGTGGCTGAAGCCTTGTCGATCGTCATGATGACATTTTCGGTGGTGGTGGTTTCGGGAGCTCTGCAACTTCTACACCAAACGGCTCAAATTCTTCTGGTGAATGGGGGAAACGACTCCTTTGTGTCCTCTGAGGGTGTTTAAAGCCTCAGTTGGGGAGGGGAAGGGCCAAGGCATCAATGACCATTAATGGCCATGAAAGCTCCTTTCGGCCAAGGCTTTTGGGCGGTGAACCTAGGCTCAACTAGGCAGGGAAACAGCTGGAAACTTCACCTCTCCCCAGGGGACTTAAATCCAGCCATCAATGGGGGAAAATTGAGGGGCTTCATCTTCCTCACCATTAATGGCACTACCCAGTCTGTCTTTCTTCTCTCTCTCTCTCTATTAAGGGGAAAACTCTCATTTTCTCTCTCCTAGTCATCATTTATATAAAATGAATGGCAAATCAGATATTTTCCAACCTCATGGGCTAATGGGTCACCGCAATTGGGCCTAGACTAAGTGGATTGGGATAGGTTAGGTCAACTTGAGTTAGTTCAACCCACTTCAGGGTTGAGTTGACTTTGATCACTTTGATCTTTTGGGTTGGCCCTAATGGGTTCCTAGTAACACATTGGTCTCCCCTAAGATCTAGGTAGACTTGGGTATGGTTGGTTTGACACCTTGGTGGGCACTTCACCCTTATTAGGGTACTTTGACCATTTTAGGCTTTAGGTTGACTTTGGTCAACTTGACCTCTTTGGTTGACCCCAATGAGTTCTAGGTGCTCCAAGGGACCCCTAATGGGTTAGGGATGTTATGGTGTGGTCAAAGAGTTAAGGTGAGGCCTTAAAGTCAAACCCTAGGTTAGGTAATTGGAATGTTTTTTTGCAGAACAAGGTGATTTCCACCTTCATGCCTTAGTACACCTGGTCTTCTTAATCTTCCTAAGGTTTTGTCATGACCTAGTCATGACAAAATCACTCTTGGGGTTCTAGTTGTTTGAGGGATGTTACAATTTAAGCCATTATAAAAAAAACTGGACCTACAGCCACGCTGGCAGCGCGTGGTGCGGGCACCAGCGGAGAAAATCATTAAATCATTCCCTAGTCTCATAGAGATACTCGGGATTGTTATAAACGAATGAAAAAATATCTGCCCGTAACTTTGCAGTTTTTGCGGGCGGAAAGTACTTCGTCAAGAAGCGCTTCGCCAGTTCGGCCCAAGTGGTGATGCATCCCCGCGGGAGGTCCGTTCAACCAAGACTTTGATTTGGATTTAAAGGAAAAAATGAAATAGGCGCGAGCAAATGGCGTCATTAGTGACGCCATTAATCTTGAAAGTGAAGCTAATTTCCAAAAAGTTAGATAAGTGCACATGCAGTGCATCGAACTGCATAGTATTTTGAACCATCTGAATTATGTTATATTTTATCTCAATATTATTGTTCACCACCGTCGGGCGAACAATACTTGACCCAGTATCATCTAAGTTGGGTCGGGCGTAGTAAGACATAATATGCTACCTGACTTCATTTGGGTTAGGATCAGCCATAGATGTGGGTGTGGGTTCTCTAAAGGATTCTTCAGTGTCTAAAGAAAGATTTCAGAGTTGAGATCGAATACGCCCAATGGTGCATTCGATTTCAAGATCGAAATCATAATTTTTGAACTCCAAAGTCTATTCATGGGTCATACACCCTTTTAAAATTTATATTTACTATATAAATTTTTTTTGGATTTTTGGAATTAAAATTAAAAATTTAAGACAAAGGGTGAAAAAAAATTGGTTGTTTTAAGTAGTTTTTTTTGGCTTTATATATATATATATAAGGTAAAAGTAATAGTTTCCTAAATTCAAAATAACAACACAAGATTCCAGGACAACAGCACCAAAAACTTAATGGGCGCAAACTTCGACTTTTATTTAATTAGTATGCTAGGGTCAAATTTTGATGATGATTCAAGTTTATAACAAGTTTTAACGAAAGGAGGCATGTTCACCTATCACGAGTAGTACAAGATATTCTAGAGGAATATCGAGGTCGTATATTTCATGGGTCGTGTTGGTTATTTCTACTTCTCCAGGATCTACTATTATTTTACCAAAAATAAGGTGTCCGATTTTAATTAACTAGAGCAGCTATATAAAAGCTTTAAAGAGACTTAGAAAATTTGAAGAAGTAATAACGCTCGGTACCGAATTGAATTAGAACTAAAATAACTTTTAATAACTAGAGAAGCTAAATTTCATTTTAATTAAGGACAACTTTGTCGTGGAGGTTCCATAAATATGAGCTCACCTTTCTCAAGGAATATCGTTCACCTGAACATTAACACTATTCGGCCGAGATCTCGTTTGATGAAGGATTCCTCTTAATGTCCGTTTTACGCTAAGAACCCCGCTATTGGGTGGGGAACCCAATCTGCTAGAATTCTGCTCCTCCTCTCTCAAGTTTTAGTATGCAATTCTCTTTGCCCAAGGGTGATCGGTCCATATGCACAACCTCTCGCCTAGCTAGCATATGGACAATGGAAATAGAGCCCACACATCGATATGTGGTTCTACACGTCGTATACCCGGGGTAAACCTTAAGTTCTTTAGTTAGAGTGAAAAAAAGACCTTTAATTATTATTAGTGATTTTTTATGTCCCAATGCTCTTCGATGCCGAGGGCTAAGAGCGATTAGCCACTCATCAGAATGGGGACGGCTTATGAATTTGATGAGGCGTAAGTTTGAAACAAAGCGCTAAAGCATTGTAAATAAAATAAAAAAAATAACAAAACATTAGAAAATGTAAAACTTACTAAAACGAGAACTAACACACTCAACAAAATCATAAATAAGAAATAAAAACTAAGTTACAAAAAAGAAACTAAATTATAAGAAAGAAAAATTACAACAAGTAAACTAAGTTACAAAAAAAAAATTACATAATATAAATTTCATAAATTGAAATAAAGCAAGTCCTACTCGAACGAGTGCGCGGGAAATAAATGCAAGTTCTACTCGAACGAGAAGGCGGGAAATACATGCAAATGCATAAAGTAAATTAAGTTAACAAAAAAAACTAAATTAAAAGAAATAGAAAGGGGTAATCTCAAACACACACACACTCTATATAAATTAAAGAAGGCAATAAAAACTACCACATACACACAAGCACACACTACATAGAATTGAATGAAAAAAATAAAGACAAACAAAATAAAGCTTAACCTCATACACTCACACACACAAATTAAAGTGAAAAACAAAGTGATCCAAAAATTAAAATAACAACTTTTCTACTCTTATAACTCATATAAATCAAGAAAAAGTAAAAAAAAAAATTAAAAGAACAAAAGTTTTACAAAGTTAAAGCAAAATCAAAGTTATCCAAAAATTAAAACAACAACATATTCATTCTTATAAATTCATAAAATTCATTAAAAAGTGGAAATGAAAATTAAAGGGACAAAAAGTTTACAAAATAAAAAGAAAAACTAAGTTAAACAAAAAATAAAAACACTTTAAATCCACCTTTATATACCCATAAGAATAAAAAAAGCGTAAAGGTAAAACAATGCTAAGGGAAAATGATAAGAAATACTATTATAAAACACATAATCATAAGAGAAAACATAAAGCAAAACAAAGTAAAAAAACTTTAAAACATAAAGAACAAACTGTTGGAACCGATGTTTCACATTCCCTGTATTTCAGAATATCAAATCCTTGCTTGTATTTGATCATGTTGTATGTTGATAGAGTGTGCAGGTTGTCAGGTGCAAGCAACAGAGAAGGCTCATATAGATGTTACCGCCATGCGCTAACACTAACGCGCTGCGCTATCCCGTCGATGAATGTCGAGAGAAGAAGCGTCGAGACTCTGGGCTACCGCCAGACATTAGTACTAACACATGCGCTAATACGACGAGTTTTTTGGACCCAACGCTCTGGATGGTTTCGGCTCTAGCACTACTGCGATGCTCTAGGTCTTCGACGAGTTTCGAAAGCAGAAATTTCGAGCTCAGCGCTACCGCCAGGCGACTGGATTACCGCAGGCGGTAACTTTACGATTTATTTGGACCTAGCACTCTGGAAGATTTCGGCAGTAGCACCTACTATGCGGTGCTAACCTTGTCAAACGGATGTTGCCTTTTCAGGAACGTCACATCCTATGTTACCGCACGACGGTAGGCCCTACCGCGCGGCGCTAGCTCAAATGAAAAGGCAAAAGAATGTTTCGAAGACTATTTTCCAGTTTTTGAGGACATCTAGCACAACAAGAGCGCGAAACTACCGCAGGCGCTAGTCTTACCGCCAGCGGTAGCCTATTTCATGAAGACATATAAAAGTCGTTGTGTTTCCTGTTGTCATTATGGTTCCAAGACGAATTTTGACGAAGGGTTTCTAAACTCCAGATTTTGGCCGCATCCTTGCGCCCGTCGCCACATGTCTTCGTCAAAGTTGAAGGAAGCCTTCTCCTTCCCATTCGTGAATGAAGAACTCTGGCGATTTATAATCTTCATCGACCACTGAGAACTGGCCGGTTGCTAGCCAACGAAGAACTCAAGCACCTGTCATATATCGCACACCGGAGAAGTCGTCAAGTGGGAGAACTTCATTTTCTTATCGTTTTTACTTTTAATCTTTGTACACTTTTTCTATTTTCTTTTTATCTTTTCGGTAAGGAAAATCGGTCGGAGAGGGTTGTCGGAATCCGGGAAGGATTCCGAGGTAAATCGTCCCGGTATTTGGGACGTCTAGATCGGAGGATCTAGCGGGGCTCTAAGACCCTCCCTTTTGTGGAGGTGAAGAGTGAGCTCTAAGACCCTTCCTTGTGTGAAGGTGAAGAGTGGGCTTGAACGCCTTTCCTGGAGGGAAATGGTGAGAGCCAACCGGTCATAGTTTGGTCGATATATAAACCAAAAGAATCTTTATTCTTCTCATCTCTGATCTATGACGCCATGAAGATCAAGTTTTGATGTATACTCATCTTGTACTGTTTTTCATTATAGATTTAATGCAATGAAATTCTTTTCTCTATGATTGTTTTGCTGTGCGAAACTTTTAAATTAAGTAAACATTTGCAAACCTTATTCACCCCCCCCCCCTCTAAGGTTGGCCACTATATCCAACAAGTGGTATCAGAGGAGGTTACTTCCAATAGGCTTAATAACCAAAAGTAAGATGGCCAACAATGTGCACGCTTTCACTGAGGGACAAGGTGTGAGTTGTCCTCCACTCTTTATGGGGAGTGACTATAGTCACTGGAGGACACGGATGAAAATTTTTCTGATGAATCATAGCATGGACGTATGGGCCATGGTAGAGACAAAGTACACTTCTCCCATTGTCATGGTTGGTGATATCGTCATCGAAAAACCACAAGATAAGTGGGATGACGCAGATAAGTTAAGATGCACAAATAATGCCAAGGCCATGAATGCTTTATTTTGTGCCTTGGACAAAACTGAATTCAATAGAATCTGCAACTGTGAAACTACTTATAATATTTGGCGACTGCTAGAGCTTACCCATGAAGGTACATCGTAGGTTAAGGAGCCGAAGCTGTTCCGAATCGAATTTGAATATGAACAGTTCCGGATGGGGATCGATGAGGATGTGGATAGCATGTACACGTGTTTCACCAAGATAGTCAACGCGTCAAAGTCTCTTGGAAAGAACTTTCCAAATGGTGATCTGGTGAGGAAGATCCCGCGATCTTTGCCTCCACGCTTCAATCCTAAGATGACTGCGATTGCTGAGTCTCATGAAATCACACCCTGGAGATAGAGAGCCACATCGGAAACCTCAAAACACATGAGGTGGAACTGAAGATTCAAGCAGAGGAATATCCCAAGTATATGAAGAAGAAGGGACTGGCACTGAAGGCAATACATGAAAGAAAAGCTGTGGAAGATTCTAAGGAGGATGAGGAGGAAAGTCTCCTTGTCTGGGAGTTCAAGAAATTCATGAAGAGCCCTACAAAATAGGGATAGTTCAAGAAATTCCTGAAGAAAGGATCTAGAGAAGGCAAGAGGTGGAACATGCCAGGGAAAGAGATGGAGAGCGACGATGATAAGCCCCAGCCGGAATGCTATCACTGCCACAAACCTGGACACCTGAAGAGAGACTACCCAAGATTTTAGAAGGATGAGTAGGGGAAAGAAAGCCTATACAAAGGAAATAAGAAGGTACTGAAGGCACTTACTTGGGATGAGAATGGATATGGCAATTCAATCTCTTCAGAATCAGGGAGTGATGATGAGGCAAATCTGGGCATCATGGGAAAGACCCAAGAAGAATCTAATGATGAATCCAGTGTCCAGAGAGACACTGAGGTAACCCCACCTACATACTCTGAACTTCTTCAAATCTATGAAAATTTAGTTGATAAATTAGAAAACATGATTTCTGCGAAAAATGCCTTAAGAGCCGAAATAAGAAAATCAAAAAGGATTTAGAAAAATAAAAAAATGAAGTAATTAGAACTGGAAAAGAAAAGATCGAGTGTCTAGAGTGTTCTTACTTGATGACAACGATCGAGGATCAAAAGGCAAGGCTCTTCAAGTTGTCGGTGAGAACTAGTCTCATAAATGAAAAGAACGCCTTGGAGAAGAGACTCCAGTTATCTATTGCCAAGGTAGAGGAAGGCAAGAAACAATTTTCTAATCAGTGTGTGATGTTTGTGACTGAGAACACTGCCATAAATTCAAGGATCCATGATCTTGACTTCGCTATCCAAAAGTTTGGAGTAGGCCAAAAATCATTAAATATGTTGTTGGGTGCACAGGGTCATGGATCTGGGAAATTTGGACTAGGATATGGAGGTCCAACATCACCACCGAGGGGAAATCGTTATTTTTCTAAGCTTAAGCCCAACGATCATAAACCGAAAGATAAGCTGAAAATTATGGTGGGCTATCTCCTTCCTCAAGCAATGTGATAAAAGCAACATCCACTACTTATATCTCATGTGTAAACTGTAATAAGTTTGGTCACACATCTAGCTCATGCCTAAGGAAAGGTGCCACAAAAAATTTGCAAGTATGGCTACCAAAGTCTTCTACCTATGTTATGGGTGGGACAACTTGGGTAACCAGAACTTTACCCTCATCTTATTCTTAGGTATGTTGGCAGGCTAAGGACACGAAGAACGTGTGGTACTTGGACTCTAGTTGCTCCAAGCACATGATGGGAGATAAAGACAAGTTCCTTAGCCTGGAAAAGAAGTAGGGTGGCATGGTGACATTTGGAGATAACAGAAAAGGAAGGATACTGGGAATCAGCACTATAGGTAACAAGTTATTTTCTATTTCAAATGATTTGTTTGTGGATGGCTTAAAGCATAATCTTATTTCTATTAGTCAATTGTATGATAAAGGTATAGATGTTATATTTTTGTCGTCCTCAAAGATGTGCAAACTTATTGATGCCAAAACCTCTAGTGTACTGCTTGTAGCTCATAGAAATCATAACGTGTACACCGTTAGTTTTGATGATATTTCTGCATCTAATTTGAAATGCCTTGTGACAAAGACCGATGAATTAGATCTTTGGCATAGGAGACTGGGACACACTGGTAGCAAGCTTATTGTTAAAGTATCACGAAAGAAACTCGTACGAGGCCTCCACAACTTAAGCGGTAGTTTAAATGTTCTGTGTGCTCCTTGTCAAAAAGGGAAATTCGTTAAAAACTCTTTCAAAAGCAAAACTGAGATTTCCACGACTAGACCTCTTGAACTCATACACATGGACTTGTTCGAACCTCTTAGTACATGTAGTCTAGGTGGGAAACGGTATACCTTTGTCATCATAGACGATTTCTCATGCTATTGTTGGACAATTTTCCTTGCGAACAAATCTGACACATTTCATGAATTCTCAAACCTGTGCACGGGACTTCAAACTGAGAAGGAGCTCAAAATTAAATGTATCAGATCAGATATTGGAGGAGAGTTTGAGAATGAGGACTTCTCAAACTTGTGTGACTCCTTAGGTATTAAGCACGAATTCGCCGCCCCTCGCACTCCACAGCAGAACGGGGTTGTTGAAAGGAAGAACCGTACTCTTCAATAATTAGCTCGCACGATGATCGCAGAGTTCGGTCTACCTCATTATTTTTGGGCTGAAGCGGTCAACACAACAAGTTATGTGATGAACCATGTCATACTTCGCCCTCTTTTAAAGCGAAGTCCCTACGAGCTATATTTCGAAAGGAAACTATCTGTATCATACTTTAGAGTTTTTGGGTGTCCATGCTATATTCTAAACACAAAGGACCATCTAGAAAAATTTGACTAAAAATCCGATCTAGGCATCTTTCTAGGATACTCGAGCAAGAGTCGTGCCTATAGGATCTACAATAAGAGGACCTTAGTGGTTAAAGAATCGGCTCATGTGCATTTCGATGAAAATACACAAACTTGCGAGCCTAAGGTGAGTGAAGAGGCAGTTGAAGAGAACGTACCAATTAAGATTAACCGGGAGGACAAAACTGTGGAAAGTGAAACACAAATAATAGAACAAGGATATAGGCCTCCTAATAACTTAACTTTCTCAAAGCAACATCCTCGTGATCTAGTCATAGGAGAGTCATCTCATGGAGTTAGAACCTGGTCCGTCCTTCATGAGTCTTTTTCAAACTTGTGTTTTCTCTCGGATATTGAACAGAAGAATGTCTCAAAAGCCTTAAGAGATGAATCATGGTTTTTGGCGTTAACTGTGGAACTGATCCAATTCGAGCGAAGTAAGGTATGTTTGTTTGTAGAACGTCTGGATAACCATTCAGTCAAAGATTTAAAATGTGTTTTCAAAAATAAACTCGATGGTTAATCTAGGATAACTAGAAACAAAGCTCGTTTGGTGGCCCAAGGGTATTGTCAAATAGAGGGTGTGGATTTTGAAGAGTCATTTGCCCCGGTTGCTCGTCTTGAGTCCATTCATATATTTTAGCATTTGCTAGTTATAACAAAATTAAATTATTCCAAATGGATGTTAAGAGTGCCTTCCTAAACAGACACATTAAGGAGGAGGTGTATGTCGAGCAACCACCCGGTTTCATGAATGTCGCCTACCCAAATCATGTTTATAGGTTGGTGAAGGCCCTGTATGGATTGAAACAGGCACCCCGTGCTTAGTACAATAGGCTCACTACCTTTCTCTTAGATCATGGCTTTAGGATAGGTAGTGCGGACACAACTCTTTTTGTTCAAACCAAGAATTCAGATCTTATTATACTTCAAATTTATGTTGATGATATCATTTTCGGGGCAACAAATGAGAAGTTGTGTGAAAGAATTGTCATTTTAATGAAATCTGAATTTGAAATGAGCTTAGTAAGAGAACTCGCCTATTTCCTAGGATTTCAGATTTCTCAACGCCAAGATGGGATTTTTATTAACCAATCAAAATATATTAAAGATATGCTTGTGCGTTTTGGGTATGAGAATCTGAAATAAGTCAAAACTCCTATGAGTGTATCTCTTAAATTAGGGAAAGATGAGAGTGGAATTTTTGTTGATCAGACTATGTTTCAATATATGATAGGATCACTGCTATATTTGAGTGCCTCTAGGCCCGACATCACTTTTGCGGTAGGGATGTGTGCTAGGTATTAAGCCGACCCTAAAGAGTCTCATTTGAAAGCTGCAAAATATATCTTTAGGTACCTTATAGACACACAGAACCTTGGACTTTGGTACCCTCATTCTACAGTTTTTTCTCTTCACGGGTACTCTGACTCAGACTATGCCGGATGCTCTCTCGACCGCAAGAGCACAAGCTGTACATGTCATTTCCTAGGCCAGGCATTAGTCTCCTGGTCTAGCCGCAAACAAAACTTGATTGCTCTATCAACCGCTGAGGCCGATAACATTACTTTAGGGAGCTATTGCACTCAAGTATTGTGGATATCTCAAATGTTAGAAGGCTTTTGCCTCACATGTAGGAATGTTACACTTCGATGTGATAATAAAAGTGCCATAGACTTAACATATAATCCAGTGCACCATTCTCGGTCGGAACATATTGACGTGCGTCATCATTTCATTCATGATCATATAAAAAGGAGAACGTGAGTGTCGTCTTTATTGGCACCGATGACCAACTTGCGGACATCCTAACTAAACCACTCCCTGATGCACGTTTTTCTCTACTCTGACTCGAGCTTGACATTCTTGACCTCTCATCCTAGTTCTATATGTTTTTTATTGTTACTCCCTTGTGTGTGCATGTTTCATGTTTTTTTTTGTTTGTTATGTGTGTGTGCATGTTGCATCTTTATATTTTTTTTGAACCGGTTTTTAAAAAATATTATTAATTAAAAAAAAACGTGTATTCCTCTCTAAAAAAAACACAAAAAAACTGCTGAAAAAAATACAACACATGATTGGGGCTCACATGACTACGACTTAGACCATAACGTGTATGCACAATGTATGAGTTTAGATGGTTAATATATCCAAACATTGTTCGTCCAGTCATTGTGTGCTGAATTTATAAGTGTTGCGCTATTGATTGTGACAGTACATGTGCGTGTAAGTTGACTATGCCTCTAGGTATGTGTGAGGATTTAGATAGGAGAATGAATTCACTATTCACACATCCCTAGACGGAGCACTCATGAAGAAATTATAGATCTACATGTCATAACTTGTGACATTGTATCTTAATGTGTTAGAAATATGTTGAATAATCAATGTAACGACACACATATGCTTTATTGAGATTAAAACTGCTGGCCAAATCTTAGTGCTAAAGTCTTATGCCTACAAGTTAAAGTGTATCTACCTATGTGGGTAGATTTTGATTGACTTGGGGTTCCTTGTATTCAAAAGAGATAAATGTGATAGCTCAAAACAACAATCAAAAATAATATGGTGGCTATAATATCACATGAAAAGGACCCCCCAAGCACTACTCACTCCTCCTGATAAGTCTTTTTGAGCATTGTGAGGATGAGCACCTTGGATCAAAAAGTCATTTCAATCTTGTGCATAGACCAAACCTTATGCTTAGTGCCCCTAGTTCAAATCTTGGTATGCCTTAGGTAGACATGTGACGTGATCATTCACTTTATTTCTCTTGGGTTAACATTTTGTCAGTTTGAGATAAACATGTAAACTATGATATTTCTAATTAGTGTTTTCTCTCTTTTGATGCTACATGTTCACATGTCATTGCCTTATTTAACGCTTCCATGCATAAGAATCGGACTGAAACTGCACTATATGTTTTGTCCACAACACCTGCTAGCACTCGATTTACACTCATGACATTTACAATGTTTATTCAACATGATTTACCTCATAACTCGTCTAGCATTGTAGTCGTTCTCATTGTGTGCTTCGTTTACTCTGTGTTGTCCAATTCATCTAAAATCTGAAACTTGTTTATATCTATCTTGCTCTATTCTATGACCCACGCATTTCCAATTCTCTAATTTGCTTTTAGTTTTGGGTCCCCACTATGCTTATTGTTTCAAAACTTACCGTTTGTGTGCACTATCTGCTTTTTGTCTAAATCATCATCATATCTCCTATTTTTCATCATGCATGTCGTGTAGGCCTTGCCCACCCTTTTGATATTATCAAAGGGGGAGAATAAATTGGTTCATGAGTTTGGTCATGAGTATGCATCACGGGTTAGGAGAGGTTAAATGTAGGGGGAGCATGGTTCAATTGTGTGCACATAGATAGGGGGAGCAACACATAGATAGCGGGAGCAAGTCGAATGTGTAGAGCCACATATATACTGCAACCTGATGGTAGCTTATAGTTCTTATTTTCTATATGCACTCTATCTCATGTATTATTTATCATGAACGGGATTTGATATTATAAAAAGGGAAAGTTTGTTGGAACCGATGTTTCACATTCCCTGTGTTTGAGAATATCAAATCCTCGGTTGTATTTGATCATGTTGTATGTTGATAGAGTGTGCAGGTTGTCAGGTGCAAGCAACAGAGAAGGCTCATATGGATACTACCGCCAGGGGATAGCACTAACGCATCGTGCTAGCCCATCAATGAATATCGAGAGAAGAAGCATCGAGACTCTGGGCTACCGCCAGGAGTTAGTAATACCGCAGGCGCTAATGCGATGAGTTTTTTTGGACCTAGCGCTTTAGATGGTTTCAGAGCTAGCTCTACCGTGCCGCGCTAGGTCTTCGATGAGTTTTGAAGGCAGAAACGTCGAGCTCAGTACTACCGCCAGGTAATTGGATTACCGCAGGCAGTAACTTAACGATTTATTCGGTCCTAGCACTCTGGAAGATTTCGGCGGTAGCACCTACCGCATGGCACTATCCTTGTCAAACGGATGTTACCTTTTCAAGAACGTCGCATCCTATGTTACCACGCGGCAATAGGCACTACTGCGCGTCGCTAGCTCAAATGAAAAGGCAAAAGATCGTTTCGAAGACTATTTTCCAATTTTGGAGGACAGCTGGCACAACAAGCACGCGAAACTACCACAGGTGCTAGTCTTACCGCCGACGGTAGCCTGTTTCATGAAGAGGTATAAAAGCCGCTGCGTTTCCTGTTGTCATTACGGCTCCAAGACGAATTTTGATGAAGGGTTTCTGAACTATAGATTTGGCCGCCTCCTTGCGCCCATCTCCACGTGTCTTCGTCAAAGTTGAAGGAAGCCTTCTCCCTCCCGTTCGTGAACGAATAACTCCGACGATCCAGAATCTTCATCGATCACTGAGAACTGACCGATTGTTAGCCAACGAAGATCTCAAGCACCGGTCGTAGATCGCACACCGGAGAAGTTGTCAAGAGGGAGAACTTCATTTTCTTATCATTTTTACTTTTAATCTTTGTACTCTTTTTCTATTTTTTTTGTTTAGTTTTTCGGTGAGGAAAATTGACCGGAGAGGGTCGTCAGAATCCAGGAAGGATTCCGTGGTAAATCGTCCCGAGATTCGGGACGTCTAGATCGGAGGATCTAGCGGTGCTCTAAGACCCTCCCTTGTGTGGAGGTAAAGAGTGGGCTCTAATACAATTCCTTGTGTGAAGGTGAAGAGTGGGCTTGAACGCCTTTCCTGGAGGGAAAGGGTGAGAGCCAACCGGTCATAGTTTGGTCGGTATATAAACCAAAAGAATCTTTATTCTTTTCGTCTCTGATCTTTGACGCCATGAAGATCAAGTTTTGATGTATACTCATCTTGTACTGTTTTTCATTATTGATTTAATGCAATGAAATTCTTTTCTCTGTGATTGTTTTGTTGTTTGAAACTTTTAAATTCAATATACTTTCGCAAACCTTATTCACCCCCCCTCTAAGGTTGGCCACTAGATCCAACACAAACTTACTCTCACACCCACACACCCATGGAAAATAAGGAAAAACAAGAGATAAAAAGAGAAGAAAAGTGGGGCACTCACATGCAATCCATTACAACATAAGGATGAAAAGCAAGACCTATTTTATTAAGGAAAACATAGTGTTACAGAGGATAAAAGAAACATTAAAGAGGGGGAGAAATATCCCTATATAGCAAGAAAGTGCACCCAAGCAGCCCACAAACAGTAATTTGGTCCAAAAAAGTGAACCCTTGGGTCTTACAGAAAAGTTCTATTTAAAGAAAAAAAAATTTAGATTACAGGCCCTGGTCACGGGCATGATTGAGGTGCGAGTAAGGTTGGCGTGCTGGAGAAGCTGAAAACTTGGTGACTGACGGAATTCTGGAATCTTTTGGAAATTCCACGTAGCGGTCACGGGTGTGACCGAAGGTCATGAGCATGTAGGGGCATGACTGGATACCTGGCAGCTTGATGTCGACAACAACAAATTCTAAAATGGATTGAAAACCACATTGATCGAAACGGATGTGTCAGGATGACACGGGCATGTTTCACCCCTGTTTCATGGATTCACATCAGGCAACATATTTTTTCACTAGCATCAAAGTGAAACGCCTCGATCACGGGCGTGACTAAAGGTTACGGGCGTGTACTATGAAATTTCTACATTTTTCTGCAGAATTTTTAGTAGAAGAGAATAGAGCCAAGTTAGAAGGAAATATACAAAAAAAATCCTTTTATTGAAAAAGAAAGGCTAAAAACAATAAAAATAACCTAAAACGATCTAAATTAAATACTATAAAATACGTATATTTATAACTCATCAACTAGCTAGTTCAAATAAGTGGAGGACTGCGATTAGCAAAAAAATGATGTAGAATTTAGATCAGTAAGATCACTTAGGACCTGCATAAATATTGGCACTTAGCTGTAATATAACATTTGCATCAGTCTCCTAAAGTTGTAAAATTTTCGGAGAGTAAACATCCCGCAATTTGACAAGAAATTAAATGGCATAACACTTCTTTGAGTAAGAATTAAAGGCCAAATCGTTCAATAGATCGAGTGTTGGGGTATACGTGAATGTGATCAGAAGAGTGGTTCCTATCAGAGTTAGTGTCATGATTTAATGGGCAAAGACTTCTGGTTAAAGTGTTAGGGCATGTATTTAAGTATGAGAACAGTAATGTGTATGAACACTAAGAGGGGTAATTATACCAAGAGTTCAACAAAAGATCGTCCCTCCCCCTTGAGATCATAAAACACTTAATATAAATCCAAGAGTAACCTTGAGAGAGGGTTTTGAATAAGGGTAGCATCAATAATATTAAATATCTTAAGAAAGGGAGATTTGAGCTTCAGCCCATGCTATTTCCTAGTAACGCTACGAGCCCGTCACCGGGCAGAACTTGGGAAGACCATGATTAACCGTAAATCACTATAGACAACAAAATGTTAGACAAGATTAGTCTCATAGAATGAAGGACTAAATAAGGGCAGCACCATTATTATTAAACATATTGAGAAAAGGAGATTTCGGCTTCAGCCCATCATATATCATAGTACTGCTGCGAGCCCTTCACCGGGTAGAACTCGAGAAGTAGAAGATCAAACATAAATTGCTATATACAACTAAAAGTTGGACAAGTGTAGTCTACTAAGATGAGGGAGCAACATAGTAACCCCACCTGTGTTTGTGTTGAAGGAATTCAGGACTCGTTAGTCTGGCGAGTTGGAGGTTCGGGGTAGTGAAAAATTATGGATGTATTAGTTCTGCGAGCTGAAGGCTTGGCGATGTATAAGATTTGAGGACAATATGTTCTTGTAAGTTAGAGGCTCAGATAGGTATTGGTATACCTGGATTGTGCTTGTTGTGGTGGGTCATTCGGTACTGGTCCAGTTGGCACACCGATAGAAGTTCGTTTACTCTGGCAAGGAGTACATGGTTTTGGGGCCAGTAGATTATTTTTTACTACTGTTTAGAGGATTATCCCCTAAATGCACTCACGACCTTAAAGACTGGTGTATTTCCAACAAGATTGCGTGGGAGCTCCGCTGTTGTGTTCTTTGTATTGAGGCATATGTAAGGTCTAGGCCTGGTAATGCGCCTGCCCGCCTAGGAGTGAAGATACCCGCTCCACTACCACCATGAGCCTTGACGGTTGGTACCTGAGTGGATAGCTACCTCCAAAAAAGTGGCGAATGTTTGAAAGGCCTGTCCACAAAATCAGGTAGGTGAGTTGCATCACAAATCATTTCATTGTATCGCATAGCATGACATTTATTAATTAATATAGCTTTGATTATAACAGCAGAGCCTCATCATATAAATTAGTATGGGCTCTTTTATATGATGAGTTACTTTGGAAACCTTAACTTATAAATTTTTATGGGCATTCATATAAGTTCAGGTACGTGTTATGGTAGTAGTGTAGCTCATTTACTTTACATACTATACATTATTGCACTGCTCTTTCTTTCTATTACTGCCATATAGCAGTTCTATTTATATTTATATATATTGCTAGTTAGATTCATGTCACATGCTTTTCTATACTGCTTTGTTCTCCTTCGCTTTCATCCTCCAACAAGGTGCCTAGGAGTCGTAGGGGAGAGGCAAGGATGAAGCGACTTAGTATTTTTGACTAACGGTCAGTGGACCACAACATTTTAGGAGCGCATGGAGCCGTAGTAGCGGTACCACCCGGAGGACCGGCAGCTCGAGGAGGCGGGACTTGAGGATCAGTTGTCGCTCACTATTACTACCACTACTGAATGTCATGATGATGAGTTTTTGTTTTAGCTTCCGCTTAGAGATGTTGTGACTAAGAGATTTTGTACTTTCATTTTGGACATGTACCGGGCATAAGCACTTACTCTCTTTTATTATATTTATCTCATTGTGGACTATTACTCTATTTCATATATATATATATATAGAGAGAGTTTTGATTGTGGACTATGTTTCAGCAAATGCTTTTATTTGGCCTACTTATGAAATGATCGTACTAGCCAGCAGGATCAACATCATGTGATACCGACTAACCCTTGAGTTTGTGTCACTGTAGAGTAGTGGTTCTAGGCATAAGACCCAACTAACTCTCTAGTAAGGGGAGGGATTTTACATTACGTACTCCAACAAATAGTTGCATTCTAGCGGAAGCTTAAAGAGTTAAGAATCACTCATCTAAGAATGTCCACTACTAAAATACAACATGAATGAAAGTTACATAAATAGTTATGGCCTTAAGGACTTACAAAAACCGTGTTCAAGTTCACAAGAATGTAGTTTCCATACATCGGTACGCTGGCCGGCAACACATGAAATTACTAAGCATAATGCTTAGGCCTTCAAGGGCCCGCTCATCAAATGGGTTTCATCCCTCTACTTCCTACTTGGCTCTACAGTACCTCAATAAAATCATTCCACCGAACGGTGGCATACAAAGCAACTGTTAACATTACCTGACCAAAATATAAATACCCTGCCCCTTTCTCGAGGTGGTGGTGCTCCTTCCCTGTAAGCAAATAGCATGTTCACAAATATCAAGAATGTGCAACTTAAACACCAATCTCCACAAATGATGGCACAACTAGCCAAACATCTCATGCACTCAGGGCATATTTTTGGGTATTGGATAACCCAAAGTCCCACCTTTCTGCCACCACGGTCAATCACTAATGCATTAGCACACAAAAAAGAAACTCCACGAGTCCCACCACCATCCTCAGTCCCAAATTGGATAGTCTCACCTGAGCATTACTAGCCTGGCATACAGTCATGACTCTCTCATATACCAACGACAACTGCCATGTACTTTAGTTCTATTTAGTAGAATGATATAGTGTGGGTACAGTTCAGTTCTTTCTTGTTGCTCAGATCGTCGTGCCAATTAACTATAATGACATGGATCAGCCTCCCCTTTCCTGTAATCTAGAATACTAAGGATTCATTCTACTACTAGCACTCACGACCAATGAGGCTGGGCACTCCAAGCACATAGCTCGACAAGTTAGCCATTGTGTTCCTAAGACACAGGCTTCAAAATCACAACAAAATCTCACTCAGAGCCATTGCAAACAGAACTCTGAAAACATATAATTTTTACGAAGTCTTCTTTGTCAAGCAAAACAAACATCGCCAATATAGTCCAACTTGTCCAGATGGACTTCACACAGCTGTTAACCCCTCAGTCCGCGACACCCACAAGATGTCAAGGCCCTGCTTCTTTATCCGCGGACACGGTTCGGCAGTCTGCCCAGCTCAGCAAAGCAGCAGTTATCGGCTACCAAGGATGATCCCCCAGCAGCGGACTCAATGCTCTATTCGCCTGGTTCGCCATGCCTTTGGATCTCTGGTTTCTGTACGTCGGCGGACGCAGTGTCTCGTCCGCCCAGGCCGCCGTCCTCCAGCGGGATCACGCCTAGTAGTAGTAGATGGAAGCTCCAGCCCGCAAGCCCAGTCCGCCCCTTGTGCGCAGACTGGCGTGTTCTTTCTTTTTGCTTCCCGTCACCGCCGCCCGGTTCTCCTGTACCCCGGGCAGTCGGTTATTTTATCCCTGGCCGTTTGGGCAGGCCCCCATCCTATAAATAGGGGGGAGGTGGTGCACCCAAGGCACGCTGACTCGTGCCCAGGATCCTACTTGTTAAATGCTGTGGACTCGAATTTCGTGCTTTGCAGACTCCAACTTGCTCAGCTCTTGCCATTCTTCTTATCCTTATAATCAAACCCTTCTTCAGTAAAAGGAAAGCTCGTCACAAGAGAGGCATTCAGGCCGCGACGAGCGAAGTCTGTTCTTGTCGTGGCTCACGGCCCTGCTGTTCTTCTTGCTCTCGTCTGCTTAGTAGACTACTACTCGCAGTATCTCTTTTCCCTTCTATTCCCCTGTGCTCGAACCGTTAGCTGGTGGTGCTCGACCCCTTTGCATTTTCGTACATCAACATTTAACACACGACCTTCAGATTCGAGTAGTATTTTGAATACAACGGACAGACGTGTCAGACCGCCAAGCTCGCTACTCAGACCGCTCCAGTTCTTCGGAGGATTCTCTCTGGGATGCAATCGAGCAAGCTCGCTTTGAGGCCGAGCAATCCTGCAGGCAGACTAACCAGTGTCTTGACACGATCAGCCAAGCTCTGCTTGCATTAACCCAGCGGCTTGCTCCTCAGGTCGCAGCAGAACCTGCGGACTCGCCAGTTCGCCAGACTCCAGCCCGCCGAACTCCGCTTCGGCAATCACCAGTCACTCCTTGAGATCCTATCCAGTCCGCCGCCCCTCTGCGCCCTCAGGAGGAGCAGTTTGCCTCATTCATGAATTTCTTCAGAGAAGCGGCCAGGGGCACTCCTTCCCGCAGGTAAGAGATAAAGCTGCAGATGGCATCAAGGGTGTTGGGCGTGAGCTGGCCCGACACCATCCCGTAGTGCTCAAAAATTTTGGCGATCTCCCATAATAACCGAAATTTGAAGCCGCTGTCAAAGTGATCGATGGGTATGGCGATCTGAGTCACCGTTGAAAAATTTAGTCTTTCCTCATGGGCGGGAAGGCGGACAAGCAAGTTAGAGTCCGCCATTTTATTCTCAACAAAAGCTTCAAGGTTGCCCTATGTTAGAGTGCATTTTCGGTGGTCGGCGACATGGAAAGCAACTGCAGCATCAGTCCTGGCGGACACCATCTTGGCAGGCCGCAGGGTCCTCAGCTACACCAGTTTCCCTGCATAGAAGAAGCAACATGGCTATATTTATCGTAGTGGGGCCTGAAAGCTTTTTTGGCCAGGCCGCGCAGCTCGCTTTTTTCAGTCCGCATAGTCCGCCATAATCCAATTCACGCAGCAAAAAATTAGAAACAACGCGGACACAAACTTAAATTCGCACTGCTGCTTCCAGTCGGGTACCTGCCAAGCAAAGTTTAAAGCACAAAATAAGGCGGACAAAGACTCAGTCCGCCCAGTTCGAAACACTTCCCACCTGCAGACAAGTTAAAATTCTGAGAAGTGGACACAGCATTAGTCCGCACAGTTCGTCATAGATCACAACACAAATTAGCAACATAATGTGCGGATATATTATTTAATCCGCATAAAGCGCTACATAGTTCATCACAAGCCACAACGTAGAGCATTGTTTAAAACACACACAATTATACATCAAACAAATCAAGTTCGTGGTGTTGCGGACTCAACAATCTTTGGTTTCAGTCCGCGTGGGTCTCTCCGTCCTATCTCTACATAAATGCGCCGCCTGGTCGCTTATTTTTAGAACCTCGCTGTACAAGCGACAGATGTGGTGGTGGATGGAGTTAATAGTCCGGTGCATGTGAGCGGCCTCCCGGTCTACCTGACTCAGGGGAACCATCGCCTCCATTGCCGGCCTCAGCTCCTCATCCGCGGCCTGTTGGCCACCACCTGCCGGTACTGCGGCCTCCGGAACAACATGATCTGGCAATCACGATCTCTGTTCAGCAACCTCGGCAGCCCGCTTCCCTTTTTCATCCCTTGTCGTCGCCACGTGATTTCCCTTGTAGAAGCGAACATCATCAGCCAGCCTTTTCTTCTCCCTATCAGATCTCTCCAGCGCCCTTGAGATGCTGGCGATTTGGTCCTTTAGGGCTTTCTCGCGCTCCACGGATGCCTTCTTTAACTCCGCTTTAATATTCTGAATTTCAGCTTGAAATTTCCCTTCTAACTCTCTGATGTCGCTCAGGTTGGGCTACTCATATCTTGTGGATTCCTCATGCAAGACCGCGTCCACACCGGTACTCGGAGTATCCACAATCTCCCCACTCTCGATGGAGCTCGGTGGAGACTTTCTAGCTGCAACAAGGAAGGTCAATTTTATCATTCAAATTTAGTCCGCAGCGGACTCAAAGAATCAGGATAAAGGATCACTTTTAGAAAATGCAACAGCGAGTTGCCGGCTATCAAAGATAGGCCGCCTTACTCGCTCCGGGTCAAAGGCGCTTAACCGCTTCTTCCATTCGCGATGGACTTTAACTCTTTTTTCAGCAGCAGAACTTTTTGAGACAACAATATCATCGGTCTCGGTGATGATCTTAATCGGCCTCGACTTCCGCTGCGGCGACATGTAAATCCAATGACGCTTAAAATATTTAGGCGCCGGTTGAAGGTTACCTGACTACAACAGCTCTGCAGCAGTCCGCAGATCTTCAGCATTCTTGTCTGTCGCGGCCTGCTTTGAGGCCGCCTCGACTGTAGCTGCGTGAGCAGCGATTTGTTTCTTCTGCTCCACTATCTTCTCTTTCAGTCTTTCCCTCTCTTTTTCCTCATCAGCGGATAAAGAGGGGAGTTCGCCGCCCTTGACCCCAAGGATTTCCACGTCAGGTTGCTTCAGTGCACCCAGCAGGGATTCATTGATCAGGTCAAATTGATCGACATCAATGGAATCTAGTATCTCATCCGTAGATAAACTGATCGTGGAGAGGGAATTATCTCCCTGGATTTGAGCCTCCGGAGTAACTAACTCGCTTTCAGGAACTTCTTTCTCGCGCGGTCTGTGCTGCAAGTTCGCGTCTCCAGTCCGCACGGAGATATTCTTCTCCTTCATCGCTCGCAACTTCTTTTCAACCCGCTCAGCCACGGTCGACCCGTCCCTCTTCCTCTTCTTTCTAGAAGGACCTCTTTTCTCGGTAGAGTCCGCGGCAGCCTTTCCTAAATCGGGCTGGCTCTCGCGGACCGTCTCAAGGTTCGCAGCGACCAATGCCTTTGAAGGCGCATCTTTCCCAGCCTCTTCTCCTGCAGTCCGCCTATCTTCATCAAGATTAATGATGGGCTCCTGGGCATTGGGGGATGATATTTCAGCCTCATTGTGTTCGCCAACTGTGTCCGCCGAGTTCACGGTTTTTTGAGTAGGGGCGGTGTTCGATAAGTTTAGTGACCTCTCACTTCTCAATGGCTGTTCAGCATGGGGGACCGCGGCATCCTCCTTCTCACGCATAGAAATATCAGCGCGGCGGACTGCTTTCTCAGCAGGCTTCTGGCTGTGGGAGCTCTCTCCAGTAGAGCGGACAAGCTCCCCTCTCGTCGTTCTCTTTATTATTTTCTTAGTATTCATTGGTGTTATTGGATTCTCGCTTTTTGCAGTAAGACTAGTGAAGAAAGCACCAAGCCTTGCCATGCCGGACTGTAAAGTGGAGACCGCAAGCGGTGAATAGCACCCAGTGTCGATCGGAATTCTTAACAGTTCCAGGCCCTCCGACAATATTTATAGCACTGACGGCATTAATGAGGCTTGCAGACTCGGCGGTTAAGAAAATATTTTCGAAGTTTTCTGGAAACTTAAAAATGTGCGGGGATTATGTTAACCCCTCAGTCCGCGACACCCACAAGATGCCAATGCCCTGCTTCATTATCCGCGGACACAGTTCGGCAGTCTGCCCAGCTCGGCAAAGCAGCAGTTATCGACTACCAAGGATGATCCCCCAACAGCGGACTCAACGCTCTGTTCGCCTGGTTCGCCATGCCTTTGGATCTCTGGTTTCTCTACATCGGCGGACGTAGTGTCTCGTCTGCCCAGGCCGCCGTCCTCCAGCGAGATCACGTCTAGTAGCAGCAGATGGAAGCTCCAGCCCACGAGCCCAGTCCGCCCCTTGTGTGCGGACTGGAGTGTTCTTTCTTTTTGCTTCCCGTCACCGCCGCCCGGTTCTCCAGTACCCCGGGCAGTCGGTTATTTTAGCCCTATCCGTTTGGGCAGGCCCCCATCCTATAAATAGGGGGGAGGTGGTGCACCCAAGGCACGCTGACTCGTGCCCAGGAGCCTACTTGTTAAAGGCTACGGACCCGAATTTCGTGCTTTGCGAACACCAGCTTGCTCAGCTCTTGCCCCTTCTTCTTATCCTTGTAATCAAACCCTTCTTCAATAAAAGGAAAGCTCATCGCAAGAGAGGCATTCAGGCCGCGACGGGCGAAGTCTGTTGTTGTCGTGGCTCACGGCCCTGCTGTTCTTCTTGCTCTTGTCTGCTTAATAGATTACTACTCACAGTCTTTCTTTTCCTTTCTATTCCCCCATGCTCAAACCGTTAGCTGGTGGTGCTCGACCCCCTTTGCATTTTCGTGCATCAACAACAGCATATCTAATTTGTACTCATGCTTGATAAGTAATATTTATGGGTATTTTAACTATAATATTTAGTTTAATATTTAGTATTAATTAATCATATTTTATTTATTCTGGTTAATGAATAATATCTTTTTAATATCTATTTAATAATTTAAGTCTTATTTATTTTTGTAGGATTTATACCTATCTTTAGTATTTATTTTAGTTTAATAATTAATATAAATTAATTATTAATTTTGTATTTTTTATTTATAAATCATTTATTTTATATTTTTGTGTACTAATTTAAATTGTATTTATTTTTGTAGGTTTATTATTGTGGTTGCGCTTCCGACGTTTACAAAAGAAATAATTACCGAAGTCGTCACGTTGGCCGAGTAATTCATGCAATCTACATGAAACTAAGTCAAAGTCTCTCTACACTCGTTTAAGCCGATCAAGTGTTTCACGTCACAACAACCCATTCAGCTCTTCTTCATGCAAGCTCATGACTAATATATTAATATGCATTGATGATACCCGCACTTCCATGCATGATCAACCCATGCTTGTCACCACGCCATCGTCACCAACTCTCAATATATTCGGTGCCATGCAAGTCTGTGACATTCACCTATTTTTATTCACATCATTCTCATGCACAATGCCATTGCCGTCACCTTTGCATGTCGTTGCCGCCACCTCCAAATCCATATGCGCACCATGCAAGCCCACATAACGTAATATTTTACTACTCCCATATTATATTAAAATCATTATATTTCTTTTATAAAAACCACCACATCATGCAATCACCATCATTTATCACTCAATACATAATTTCATATTTTTCCTCCTAAGTCAAAACTGCGACATTTAAATACATGCATTTTATTTTTATTATTACTATAACCCTTTACTTCTCCTCTTCATTTCTTTTATGCATAATTGCCACCCTCTTCATAACCCTTTATAATCATTAATATTTATTAAACTCATTTATATATTTATGTAACACAATTTAAACCGGCCACCTCATCTATTCCTCTTTATTTTATCAAAATTGGACACCACTGTTGTAACCCTACTTGTGATTTGGGCTAGGTTCACTATTAGAATTGATTAGATGACCCAACATATATAGTCTAGGGTCATAGGTTATTTCCAAGATCAAGGTCAGCAGTATATACTTAGATTGTCAGTACTCTCCTCCAAAAGACTTTAGAGACAGAAGACATTAGAGACAAGGTAGTTTAAAGTTTGCAAAAAAATTCGTTCTACGATAGTTGAACTCAGCCCGACTATCGCCGATCTTAGATCGACGAACTCAGAGTTCCTTCTATGATTTGAGCTCGACAAAAGTCTAGCTGAGATCGACGAACTGTGATCACATATCAAAAGTTCAGCTCGACAAAGGACTATCTAGGTTCAACAAACTTGGAGCTCAGGTCGACGAAATCCTTGTTGAGTTCGACTAATTCCTTCCAAGTTCTGTTCGACTAATCTTCTCTGCAGTTTCTTAGTTCGACTATAGCAATTTGATTTCAAATTATATTATATTAATACAGTAATACTCTGATAATTAATGCTCAATATTCTCAAAAATCTAGCTATTACCTGGCAACATTAATTATGGATTTCACTGAGTTATTACTCTACCAAATTTACTTGGACAGTTTGGGAAATGCATTCAAGACTAAATTAGCCGTTCCAACTCCCAGAAATTATGCAAAGGATTTCAAGGAAAGAATTTAAAATTGAAATGTTTTTGAATCTGCAATCAATATATAAAGTGATTTTCAGAAGATTGTCAGTAATTAGAAGAAAGAGAAAATCAGCAATCAGTCAACAAGAGATAGAGACAGATACATCTTGTTCTTCATCATCTGCTTCAGGCTTTTCTTCCAGCTACAGATCTTCAATCGGAGACCAAAATTTCACATCTCTCAGAAACATTTACTAGAGGAAGAAGTTTTCAAAGAAGTCCTACACCCTGAGCAAAGCTTCCACTCCTGATCAGATCCATACAACTAAGGGGGAGCTTTGACATCATCAACAATCCACTAGTCTTCTCAGAGATTTGAGACAGAGAAGGAAACACCATTTTCATTCTTTTTTTTCACTGTGTACGGGGTTATAACTCCCTTCAAAAGTTAACCCTTTGGTTCACAAGTAACCTGATCAAAAGACTTAGGTTTGGTTTTTGGGCACCTGATCAAAAACTCAAAGGGTTGCTAGATCTCCCTTAGAAAAATTGAACTTCTGGTGATAGGGCACCTGATCAAAAACCTATGGTGGCAGGGCACCTGATCAAAACCTTGTAGTGGATTCCTCCCAGGGTGGTAGAAGAGTGGATATACCCAAGTTTATTGGGGAACCACTATAAATTCCTTGTGTCGTCTGGTTGTGCCTCTACTTATTTATTTTATATGTTGTGATATATCTCTTTATATATATATATCACCTATTTTAATCCGCTATAAAAATTATCTAAAAGTTTTTAATACTCTATTCACCCCCTCTCTAGAGTTAGTTAGATCTATACCTCACTTTCAATTGGTATCAAAGGGTTGATTCTTTGGTTTCACAGGCTGACACCTGAACCAAAATATCTTTGATAGATCTTATTTACTCTAGTTTGTCTTTTATATCATGGCACAAAATAAAGAGTATTCAAGCACCAGACATCTAGTGTACAATCTTAATAAGTTTGCACTTTGGAAGGCAAGTATTATGCTTTACATTAATTTCATTGATGAAGATATATATAATTCCTTTTTGACAGGTCCCCCACTACGAGTGGCAACTACATGTACCAGTGCAGTGCCACCACCTGAGTGGACTGAAGCACAGAAGAAGAACAAGATTGCTGATGCTAAAGTAATGAACATTCTGGCAAGACTAAAACTAAGGACCAGAGAAGCATTACTTTCAAAGCAAGTGAAGAAATAGAAACCATTCTTGACAATGAAGATCTATTGAGTCTCTTGGCTAAGAGATTTTACAAGATGGCAAGGAAGGACTTCAGGAGAATATCAGCCAGAAATGATGATAAGCCAAGGTATGACAAGACTCCTTCTAAAGAGATTGTCTGTTATGGATGCAGGAAACCTGGACACATATTACTAGAATGTACAGAGAACCAGAAGAAAGAAAAGAAGAAGGAGAAGCACTCCAAGATGTATACTCGCAAGCCCTCCACCAGCAAACATAAGAAGAAGGAGAGGGGCTTCGTTGCTGAAACATGGAGTGAATCTGAGGATGAATCTTTATCCAGCTATAGTGAGGATGAAGAAGAAGCCAAGGCTAGAGAGGTCTGCTTGATGACAATCAATGCATCTTGCAGCAACTCTGAAGCTGCTAATTCAGAAGCTGACAACTCAAAAGATGAATTTGTATTTGAAGAAGATCAGGTAATTTCTTCTTTTGATTTTACTTCAGATCAATTTAAAACTGAATTCAAATTATTATGCACAGATTTAAGCAAATATGAGAAGGAAATCAAACTTATCAGAGAGAAATTAATTAAATATGTTAATTTATTTTTTGAAAACATAAAGCTTAAAGAAGATTTAAAAACTACTAATGATCAAATACCTTCTTTAGAAAATAAATTAAAAGAGGCTAAGCTGTTTGAAGAATCCTTTAATGGGTGAAGTATCAAATTGATGGATATCACAAGTACAGTGAATGTCAGGCTAAATGGCAAACTGGGCTTGGGAGCTTCATCTAGTTAGCCTCCATTATTATAGAAAAATATAATATCTACTCCTATAAAGTTTGTTTCTGAAAAAATAAAAGAAAAAGTAAAAGACATTAATAAAGAAACAGAAGTTTTATATAAGACTAAACAAAAGAAAAAGAAAAATTTTAATAAAAATTATGTTCAACATATTTCGTCGAACCAAGCTCGACGAAATGAATATGGTTTATCGAACTCAGATGGACGAACTATGAACGCAGACTTTCAGTATAATTATTCGTCTAACTTTGCTTGATGAACTTAATATGGTTCGTCGAACCGCGATCGATGAACGTGGGGTGCAGAAAATGAATACTTTCATTTTATGAACGGAGTTCGACGAACTCATCACTATTCATCGAACGCAGATCGACGAACTCATTACAATTTGTCGTACCCAGTTTCTTATAACAGAAACTTTAATTCTTTTCAAAACTCTAATCAAACTAAAACGTTTATTAATCCTTTTACTCAGTGGATTATTCCTCCTCGGAGATATCATCCACTAGGTTATAAGGACCAACCTGAATTTTCTTATATTTCTAGTTATAAATTTGAAAGAAATCAAGGACCCAAGGTTACCCCGGTCAAGAACAGCTAACCTATTTTTATGCAAGTGAAGTACTATCCTACTACAGAGGAACAGTAGTATCTAGATAGTGGCTGTTCAAAATACATGATAGGAAGTAAAGACAACCTAACTGATTTCAAAGAGAAGCTTGGACGAAAAGTGATATTTGGAGACTCCAACTATGGACAGATAAAAGGATATAGAAATATCAAAGTTGAAGTAGTTACCTTCAGGAAGGTAGCATAGGGCTACTCTAGGTGTTGTGTGCAACTATGATGGGAAGGAGCAACTGATTTTGGCTGCAAATGACTTAGTTAATGCTAATTCAAAATCTGTAGGATATGTAGTATACACAACCTGCTCCATGATGGTTGAAGAGAATGAAGCTGTGATAGACTATGCTCTTAAGAAAAGAGATGTGCAGGTCGTTCCCTGTGGATTAGACTTTGGTCACCCAGGATTTATACATTTTCGAGATCATCATTTTCATCTTTATTTGGAGAGGACACGAAGATTTTACCCCCATGTTGACAACATGGATGGATTCTTTGTGGCCAAGAGTAATGGTGTTTTCTCCAGCAATCCTCGCAGCAATGAAGTTTGACACCAGTTTTGATATCGACTTTGAATCCTTCAGTCTTTCCGACCAAGTATTCAAGGACATCTTACAGCTATTTGAGGTTCAGAACCTGCGAACCTTCATGAAAACAAGGATAAAGCTTCTAGTGGCAGAGATTAAGTAATGGGTATATACATCAAATATTCAGGACACTCCAGTTCTTATTGGATCTATCTCAGGACCTCAGGTTCCTCTTTCACCAGAAATCATATCTGAAATATTTGGGTTTGTTAATGGTGAAGAAGAAATAGAATTATCTAGTAGTGAAATTAATGAAATGATAGATAGGTTGGGTCATGCTGAAGGAAACCCTAACCACCTTCTTCAGAAAAATCTTTCGATAGAATATAGATTTTTAGCCGATATTGTTGAAAAAGTGATGTTGGCCAAGCACTCTGCTCACGATCACATAACTAGGCACCAATTTCATCGGATGTATGTCTTGGTAAATCAGAAATTAATTGGGGATTAATTCTGTTTGATTCTATCAAGAAGAAGGTAAATAAGAAGGATGTTTGGTATGAGAGAATTCATGGGCTTTTCTTGCAAGCCAAATGCACAGAACTTTTGGTCTCACAGACCATATTCATTAATGCTTCCAAGAGGCTCACATCAGCCATCATTGGAAGATTGGAGAGGGTTATCACAAAGCCCTCCATGGCCTCCTCCTCCAGAGCTTCTAAGGATACAAGGGCTGATACAGTCACTTGATGCATTGAACGGCAAGTGTACCAGTCACACAAGTAATATAAAATAGAATTTTCAATTATACATTTTCTTTTCACTTTTCTTTTTCACAATTATTATTTTTTATATATATATTTTTTTCAAATAACTTTTATTTTAACAATTTCATCAAATAAAAACTTTGGATCACATCCACATATTCACAAGGAATATCACCACATCAACACCCCAGCATGAAAATGTAAAACACTAAAGCTCGACTTGGGCGACTAGGATCGGCTATGAGGCTTTGGTGAAATAATGGTGGAGCTGAATCAAAAGAAGGGGTAGGAACAACGGGGCTAGCGAGGATAAGACGTTAGGAATGGTACAAATCTCAACCTGGCCAAAATGACGGCCTACATCACGCTCATGTGATTGAACTAACCTATAACCATGCTTTAAGAATAGCTTGGGGCAAGTTCTTTGCCAACGAGAAAGACTGTCCATCCTCCCGACTCAAGCAAAATGAATCTAACGGCTGTCTAAACACAACCCTAAGCTACAGTCGGATTCACACCAGATTCACCAATTTTTGAGTAGAATAAAATAGTATTTACGCAATCAGAAAAATATAAAACTATAAGAATACAGAAAAATTAAATCTACTCCAATTTCTACACGAGACGAGAGCACTTGACTAGGAGCACAGCAGGGTCAACATTTTACTCCGTCTCACAATCCTATGCCAGCATAATAATTTTCCCAAATTATACAAAAGAAACGAGTTTAACTTGCAGCACGCTAACAGCTAAGCACGCGCTCATGCAGGTGCAGTGGTGTGCGATATGATGAACTAATCAAAATATAAACAATGAAACCTTCTAGTATGCAAATTAAATGTGCTCATGCAAAAGGTAAAAAAATACTGGCTCCCCCTAGACTTAAACTAAGCTACACCGCATATGATATTGAAATTAAAATCAGATAGAGACAAGGGAAGAGGTTACCCAATGCTTAGCTAGGGAGCATACCAGAAGACACATGAAAACACAGAAGCAGGTCCGCTTTACGAAGAATCACAACCCCGCCAATATGAATTTGCCATGAATACCTGCAGGGGTGAGCACCGCAAAAACAAAAGAAAAATAGACAAAATACAAAGAAATACTAAAAATAAAATAGACATGAAAAATTAAAATGCAAGAAATGAAAGATAACTACTGGAGTTATTGTCCACCTAGCACGACTTATTTGGCTAACAAAAAAGTTCTAGCTAATTGGCCTATGAAATAAAAAATGTACAGGTAACTGGACGAATATCTGTTGCGGTAGTGAGTACCGATACAGAGATAATGCAGTTACCCCTCTACCTAAATAATAATACCTGCCCGACACAGGTAGAGGAAATAAGAAATAAGAAGAGGAGGAGCGCTGGTACTCGCTCATCTCATCACCAGCTAAATCCTTTCCTAGCAAGGCATCATCCACCGTAGGTCCGTAGGAGGTGATGGCGACGGTAGGGACTTCCACAGTGAAGGAGGTACAAACCTTCTCGCACCGGTAGATGCACTTGCCATTAGCATGAGCACAAGGCTCATCGTCATCCCAACACACTCGTGGAGACTCAGCCTGCACATGCTCAGATAATGAAGGGGGGTCAAGTAATAAACGAGAGGAAAAACTAAAATACCCAAAATATGGGAGAGTGGTCCCAGTATCACTCTCAGCAGGATCCGAGCACAGATCATCTTCGGTATCATATGGGTCGTATTGTGGGGAATCCGAGAACCCGAGGTCCGCGATGGTAATAGGGACCTCCTCACCCAATAAGGAGGTGCAAATCTCCGCATCGAAAAGGGAACATTCCTCATCCCACCAAGGCATATAAAAGTGCTCTGAAGATCCACCTTATCTGTCAGAGATAGTAGAGTCTTCATCCCACTTCGGAGCAACCTCGTGCGCCGAATCACCCACGATTACGGCATCATCAGCCAACACACAAGAAAAGGGAGTAGCTCGATCAGGCAATAATTGCGGAGGGCAAAACTGCTCTCGAAATCAGGCATAGAATGAGCAGACCCCATCGCAAAATCATTTGCAGACACCACCCCCACGACGGGAACAATCTCTATGTTCCATACAGGAGTGCCCATGGATTCATGATCCTCTATTTGTTGGCTAACACCAGAGTGATCGTCATCACTCAAGGGAAGCTCGTAAAAAGGGAGCGAGGGACCCATGAAGGATCTGTATGCAGCGAGAGATTGTTCGGTAATCTCAACGAGTAAAGAATGAGCCAGATGAGCGATGTCACTGTATGGGCTAGGCAACACCCTGGTAGGCCTATCCACAACAATCTTCCACCAATGGGAGGTTGCCGCACACACGCACTCAGAGGGAGAAGTCTCGCACAAGCGAGTGCAGTCCTTCACCATATGGCCTATACCTTTATATAACAAACATCGAATACAATGCTCGGCATTTAAAACAACCATGACGTCGATGTATCGGTGCAAAGTGTCATAGAGATGGCACTCGGCTACGGAATACATCGCGAACAAAAATATTTACCGAAATGGTGCTACACACTAGAATAAAAATAGCACGGACCTGCTTTCTACCAAAAATCAGAAAAGGGATACAAAGAAAAATAAGCAACAAATTCTAAAAAGTAAAGCAAAGAAGAAATATGGAATGTACAAATGGATCTCTCAAGGAACACAATAAGGTGGAGTTAATTTTGAGGAGGACTTGAGATTGAAGTCCTTAGGTCGGAGTTAATGAAGGGGGTTTTGATTGTTGCGGAAAAAGAAGGTAAAATAGTAATAAACTACTCCTATACAACGCCGCTATGCGATGCTTCGCTAGGCAGGATGGAAGAATACACGGGCCGCTATACACCAAATCGTTGGGAGGATGGTTGAGTAGGCTTGCAGATGAGGTGGTGAGAATGGCGGAATGAGGGTCGAGAGCACCTCTTTGCTACGCGCACCTCTAGCAATCGCTAGAGCAGCAGAACCGGATGTGGTGGCGAATGGAAATGCAGGCGCTACTTAAGTAACTAAAGCGGTAAAATAAAACAAGTTCACATAGACATGAAACAAATAATGTTTACAACTAAGGTGCACATCATCAACATAAATAGATTTAAACACACATATTTAAAAAAAAGCAAGAACAAGTCAAGAGACTGATCAAATTTGAAGGCTCGTCGAGGGATCGCGGAAGGAATCGCCGGGTTGTTAATCTGCGTCCAAGCTCGGTCCTCAAATACATCTGGGGTAGAGAAGGCTGTCACTACCTTCCAATGGACCCGTCTTCTTCATGTCACGATGCAGAAGAAGGTTGAAAGCTTCCCTTTGCTTGTTTGTTATGGCGTCAAACTTCAAATGGAGCATAAAAGATGACGGAGGAGGCCGAGACCAAGCTCCGGCAAGATGTAGGCTTCGAGAGCATGGCCGAGACTTCTCTCCTTGGTGGAGGATGAAGGGCCGAGGTGGAAGGGCGGAGCTTTGCCCTAAAACGACGGGCGGAATTGCGGAAAAAAAATTCCTTTCCAAATAGAGGAAAATATGCGCTTAAATAGAAGCAGGTCAGAAAAATAGTCACGCACGGTTTGGTGTACGACCGTGCACTAACCGTGCTTTATTAACTTCCAGTCCAAGCTTGCGGATAAAGATGCGTTGACCCGTGTGTGTTACTCTCACACGGGCACTTCTACCCGTGCGTGAAGGAAATCGCATGGGTAAACACAGAGCACAGGAAAACAAGATAATACAGGGGAACCATGCGTTTTACTCGCGCACAGGCGTGTATGCCCGTGCGTGAAGGAAATGCACGATTAACCCCAGAAAGATGAAATTCAAAAAAATATATGCAGACTGTGTGATTCCTTCTCGCACGGTTTGGCAAAACCGTGCGGGAACAAAACAAACGGGTAACCACAGATGACCCAAAATTGATATGTATAACGCACAATTAATCTCAAACTGTGCGTGAACAAATTCACACGACCGTGCGTTTTACACAGGACCTGGAAATGGAATCTGGGACATCCCGACTACTAGCATAGAAATAAAACCAAGCTGGAACAAAAGCTCCCAGTACCAGAATGCAAACAAAACCAAACAAAAAGAGCCATGGGGAGCACTATGTGCATACCCCCAACAACAAAATGCGCAATTGCACACCCTTGGGCCAGAATAGTGCACAATGTGTTCAAAGACCGAACGAAGCAAATATAGCCGATTACCGGTTGTAATGTGGTGCACGAGTAAGAAAACAAGCCCAGCTGAGTTCAAAAATATGTATATAAATTGGACTCATCATGACTCCTCCAAACCCAGAAGACGTTTCTGCTCCACCTTCACCTCCTCCACCCAGACTACTATTTCCCCCTCTTCAACAACCATCCACTGTTATTGCAGTCACACATTCTACTCCCACCCCTCCTGCCTCACAATCTCGACCACCATCTCCTCCGCACTCACCAATCCACATTTCTGAGGATACATCATCTCCACCTCCTCAATCACCTCTACCATCACATCTTGATGATATACCATCCACTTCACTTCATACAGATCCACTACTGTCATCTCCAAATTTTGATCTACTATCATCTTCATCTCCACAACACACTCCACAACATTCACCTATCCAGGATATCTTACCTGATCTCATCCCTCCATCAAATATTTCGCCAACATTTCCACATTCAGAAATCCCTCAAGCCTTCTCAATCTGCTCCACATATGGTAATAGAACCACCTCTACTACCTCTACTTCTGATATAATACATTTGGATTTCTCTTTCATAGCCAATACCATTCTTAAATTCATTACACCCACACTTAAGAAGCTCATTGATGAGGTTATTGCCCCTCTTGTTGCTTCTATTTCCATTCTTTCTGCTCAGCTAGCTTCCTCCTCCACTATCCCTTCTTCTGGGGGCCTGGGTTCAGGTCTCTCTGAATCCAGGCAGGGGGAGAAGTACTACGAAGAAGCTCCAGCAGCAGTAGCAGCAACTCCAGCAGTAGTAATTCCAACAGCAGCAGCAGTTGAAATTTTTGATGATACTGAAATGGTTTTTACAGCTGAAGAGGCAGCAGTAGAAATCATCATTGTTTGTGATTTTATCATTAATCCCACAGTTGACTTATCTCCTTATCATCTGTTTTTGAAGTTCAGCCTAGTTTTGATCCAGTTTTTGATAATTATTCTAAAGCCATAGTTTGTTATACTGCTCCAGTAGATTTTTCTATTTTAGAAGAGATTAGATCCAATTTCAGTACTACTCCTACTAATATCTCTTCAGTATTTGATACTATAATAGTTTAGAATATCATAAATGTCATAGATCCAGTTTCTTCCACTCTCACTTATGCATGGGATGAAACTCCTATACCAAATCTTGATGAAATCATGTTTCAAGATATAGAACCAAAGATTGACATTGTTCATGCTCAAGCTATTATAGATATTGTACTTATAAAGCCAGAAGTTCAAGCTAATAATCAGTCTGATTTAATTAAACAATTAGATTATTTATATGATCATCCAGAAGATGAATCTGATAATAATGATGAAGAGTCAGATGACTCAGAAGATTTTGGTTCAAAGAAAAGAAAAGCCAAGAAGAAGGCTTCAGTAAAAGCTGCTCCTAAACCTTCATCAAATGCTGACATTACTTATTACATTTTGCATGGAATTACTCTCACTCTAGATACTCCTTACTAGATGAGGTTTTCTAAAAATAAATAAAAGAATAGGAAAAAGATGAAAAGGTATGGTTCTCCTCCTCAAAGGTCCTGGAGAGGACCTCCTCCTCCACCTGCAGTAGGATCAGCAGGAAGTGTTTCTCAAGACCATAGGTCTACTTCTCATTCACATTAATCAAGACCTACTTAAAGTAGCAAAGATAGACCCTCAAGGTCATAATCTCAGTCCAGCAGACAGCAAAGAAGATAGCAATAACAGCATAATAATCAAAGCAACCAACAGACATCTCAAGGTAATCAGCAAGAAAAATCAAGTCCAGAGAGACCTCCTTCTCTAACCTATGATCCATAGTTGGATCCTAACTACAGAATGGCCAGGTTTAATGAGCTGATAGCTCTCTCTCAGATTAATAAAGCCAAGGCTGAAGGGAAGGATTCTTCTCAATTTTCAAAAATGTCATCTTATAGAAAGAAGGAATTAGATAAGTATCAAGTCAAAAATATTTTTAATGTTGTTACTTATATGAGTTTGCATCCAGAGACAGTAGTGCCTAGAGCTACATCAGTGAAGATTCTTGGTGCTGAAGATATGAAAATGACACAAAGAGAAGCAGAGGACCCCAGAAGAATAATGGCCTTTACAAAACCTGCTTCAAACCCTTCTTCAGATACTCCAAAGAAAGATTTATAATTTTCTTCTTATGCATTTTGAACTTTATTATTGCTGTATATATATTCACAAGGCACGATTGTTTATATTTGCTGAAGTTCTATAATTCTGTCAGATATTTTTCATGCTTGTGATTTTCTTTATTTTTTATAGTGACCTCACCCAAATAGGGTGTTGGATCCCTAGTGGATTTGGGCTACCTTCACTAAGTTAGGATCATCTGACCCAACATGTATAGCCAGGGTCATGGTTATGTCCTAGAGTCTAGGCCAAGTCCTTAGAGTCAACACTACATCGACCATCCATCAACAGACTGCCAAAGACTCAAGGCTTAGAGAAATATCAAATACTCAGAAAATGTGTTCAATGTTCGTCAAACTCAGGATGACGAAAGTCATGCTCAGCTCGACGAACTCAAAGAAAATTCTCTGAGCTGAGCTCGACGAACTTGATACTCAAGTTGACGATTTATGGATAATATTTCAACATTCCAAGTCCAGAACTGCTCTGTTATCCAGTCGACGAACTTAGTTCTCAGGTCGACGAAACTAGTTCTTTGTTCAACGATTCCTGGATCATCTACTTCAACATACTAAGGTTCAGAAAACATCTCAGTATTCCAAAGTCCAGAAACAAACTTCAGTTGACGAACTTAGTTCTCAGGTCGACGAAACTAGTTCTCAGTTCGACGATTACTGAGTATTCTACTTCAACATCTCAGTCCAGAAACATCTAAGTATTCTAAGTTCAGAATCATACTCCAGTCGACGAATTCCCCTTCTTAGTTCGACGAACTTAAAATACATTCCTGGCAACTTATCAAGTATCAGTTAGAAGTTCTCAGCTCGATGAAACTAGTTATCAGGACGACGAATATAGTTCTCAGGTCGACGATTTCTGGATACTCTACTTCAACACTTCATTCCAGAAACATCAAAATGTTCTAAGTCCAGAATCATATTCCAGTCGACGAAATCATCATTATCAGCTCGATGAACTTAGACCACAGTTTGACAAGGTTCATCAAGTTGCAGTCAGCAGTTCTCAGCTCGATGATCATGGATCTCAGGTCGATGAATAACTATCATCTGGTCGACGAACTTGACTTCTCATCTCGATGAATTCTGGACCCAGGTCGACAAATTCTGTGCAGAACCAGACTTGGTTATTTTCCTTTTGTCCTCATTTCATTGCAATAATTCATGAGTAATCAATGCTAAAATATTCTCTGAATATTACCGTTAGACGGAGCATTAATTATGGACTTCATCAGGATTATTGCTTGTCGTTTTTCAATGGGACAGTTGAGGAAACCAATCAATGCAAATATTCCCTAAGCCGTCAGCAATGAATGCAGGAAGGAATTCAAATTTCAAAAGGGAAATAATCTGGAAAATATAAAAGGGATTTTCATCATCTCTCACGACAGTGAAAAACACAGGAATCAGAAAAATAAGTGATTAAGGATCAGCATCTTATTCCTCTCGACAACACTCTGAGACAGAGAATACACAACACAGTGATACAGAGAGACAAACCCTAAACCAGAGAAGTTACAGCAAGTAGAAGAAGAAGAAGAAGAACATACATTCAAGATCAAGAGTCTTCTTCCTTCTTCATTCCAGGCTACTTCAAAGGACAACAAATAGTCTATCTGTCATAGAAGTTTCTTGAGTTGTTCTGGTCAAAGCAAAAGCCTGAAGGCCTATCACCCTGCAGTAAAGATCCAACTTCCTGAACCATTCAATATCTCAGGGGGAGCCTTTGCTAACATCTAAATCCACATAAGTCTTCTCAGTTGTACTTTGAGAAAGAGAAGACAAAATCAATCTCTCATCCCCCACTGTATATAGGGTTATAACTCCCTTCAAAAGTTATTGATGGTTGCAAGTCACCTGATCAAAAGACTTGAGGTTTGGTTTTTGAGCACCTAATCAAAAGCTCATTGGTGGCAGTCACCTGATCAAAAACCTGAGTGGATTCCTACCAGGGCGGTATAAGAGTGGATGTACACAGGTTGGGGAACCACTATAAAATTCTTATATTGTCTGGATGCACTTTTCTTTTGTTCTTTTTGTGGCTATGCTAGTTAGGTTTGGTATTTGTGTTTGATTAGTTTAGTTTTTGCAGCACCTGTGGTAGATTAACTTAACTTAGGATTGTTTAACTCAGAAGTTTTTATTTACACCAAAAAGGTTTAAAAACCGAAAAATACTCTATTCACCCCCCCCCCCCTCTAGAGTATTCCTGCTCTAACCCCTCACTTTACATTGGTATCAGAGGGTGGTTCCTTTGGTTGTACAAGCTAACCCTTCAACCAAAAGATCCTGTGTTAGATCAGATTTCTTATTTTACTTCTATTAGGATTAGACACACAACATGGCACAGAACAAAGACTATGCAAGCACCAGACCTCCAGTATGCAATCTAAACTAGTTTTCCATCTGGAAGGCAAGAATCAAGTTATATATGAACTCTATTTATGAGGATATCTATAATTCCATTTTGATAGGTCCTCCTCAAGCATCTACATCTACAACATCCTCCAGCACAAATGCAATTCCACCACCTGAGTGGACTGAGGCTCAGAAAAAGGCCAAAGTTGTTGATGCCAAAGCAATGAACATTCTGGTCCAAATAATGTCAGATGACATTTTTCAGAAAGTGGCTGAATGCACATCAGCCAAGGCCATCTAGGATTCCCTCAATCAAATGGTGGCTGGTTCTGCAGATGAAAGGAAAGATAGAAGATCCAACCTCATATCACAACATGAGAATTTCAAGAAGGAGGAAGCAGAATCAGTAGCAGATATGTACAACAGGCTAAGCTCAATTATCAATGAGCTAAAGACCTTGGATAAGGACATCACCCTCATAGAGGTGAATCATAAAATCCTTATGTGCTTCCCAAGGCCATGGATTCAAGAATCTGGCCCATCAAGGAGGCCAGGAGCCTAAATGAAATTTGCACTGAATCTCTTTTAGGAAAGCTTAAGCCCTATGAGCAGCTGATTAAATCCAGAGAAGTAGGTGAGCAGAGAACACCTCCACCAGCAAGGAAGGAGCACATCATATCATTTAAAGCTACTGAGGAGACAGAAACTCCAACAATAAATGAAGAGCTGATGAGTCTATTTACCAAAAGATTTTACAAGATGGCAAGGAAAGACTTTATAAAAAAGTCATCCAGGCAGGATGACAAGCCAAGGTATGACAAAACCCCCACTAAAGAAGTGGTTTGCTTTGGCTGCAGGAAACCTGGACACTTCATCTCAGAGTGTCCAGAAAATCAAAAGAAGGAAAAGATAAGAGAGAAGGATTCTAGAAGACAGCAAAGCAGCAGGCCTTCCTCCAGCAAATACAAGAAGAAGGAGAAAGGCTTTGTAGCTGAAAGCTGGAGTGAGACTGAAGATGAATCAACATCCTCTAGCTCCAGTGAAGAAGAAGAAGAGGAAAGGGCCAAAGAAGTCCGCCTCATGGCTATTGATGCCTCCAGGAGTCATTCAGATGAAGAAGAATAAGACAGTGAAGGAGCTTCTGAATCAGAAGCTGATCAGGTATTGTCATCTTTTGATTATGGTTTTGATTCATTTAAAATTGAATTTAAGACAATGTGTATTGATCTAATAATATCTGAAAAAGAAATCAAGACACTTAGGGAAAGACTAGGAAACCAAGAAAATATTATCTCTGAAAACACTAGGCTAAAAGATGAACTAAATCAAGCTAATGAACTAATCACTTCCTTGAAAACATAGTTATGTGAGACCAAACAGCTTGAGGAATCTCTCAATGGGAGAAGCCTCAAGCTGATGGACATTAGAAGCACAGTCAATGCCAGACTAAATGTCAAGCTAGGCATGGGTGCTTCATCAAGTTTGCCCCCCATTCTTAAGAAGAATATTTTATCAACCCCCATCAAATTTGTTTCAGCTAAGGGGAAAGAAATAATAAACCACAAACAAACCATAGAAGATATTCCCAAATTAGAAGGTCAAAATAACAGAAATCACAAAACAAATAAAAACAAAGTTCAGCAGATTTCGTCGAACGCAGATCGACGAAATGTGGCCATTTCATCGAACCCAAGTCGATGAACGCTGAACACAAATCTATATGATAATTATTCGTCTTACTATGATCGACGAACTGTGTATGGTTCGTCGAGCAAAGGTCGACGAACTTGGGGCACATAAAATAAACTTGTTAATTCTCTGAGCAGAGATCGACGATCTCATCCCAATTCGTCGAACTCTGGTCGACGAACTCACAATAATTCGTCGAACCCAGTCAGACTTGACAAAAATTATAATTATAACAACAACTCCAATCAAACTAAGAAACCATTTAACCCACTTGCAGATTGGATAATACCTCCCAAAAGATATGATCCATTAGGATACAAATCATAACCAAAATTTTCTGTGATATCTAGCTTTTCTTTTCAGCAATATAAAGGACCCAAGGTAACCTGGGTCAAGAACAACTAACTGTTATCATTGCAGGTAAAGGGTTGTCCAGTGATTAATCAAACATTGACTTGGACAGTGGTTGCTCCAAACACATGACTGGCAGTGAGGACAACTTAATCAACTACATGCCCAAGCTGGGACCAAAGGTAATCTTTGGTGATTCAAAGTGTGGCCAGTCTGAAGGCTATGGAGAAGTAAAGATTGGAGCTGTCACATTCAAAAAGGTGACCTATGTAAGTGGACGCAATCAAAACCTCATCTCCATAAGCTAATTGTGTGATGAAGGTTATCAAGTACATTTCAACTTAAAAACTTGTATTATTTCAAATAAAGAAAAACAAAATGTTTTAATTGGGAATATGCAAGGAAATATATACTTAGTTGATTTTCATTCTGCCAATTCAGATATTTGCTTACTTAACTTAATTAGTAATCAGAATGAATTATGGCAAAAAGGCTAGGACATGTAAACATGAAAAATATTGCTAGGCTATCAAACGACAACCTTGTGAGAGGTTTACCTTCTGGTCCCTACAAGAAGGAAGGCATCTGCAGGGCTTGTCAACTAGGCAAGCAAACTAAATCTAGCTTTAAATCAGTAAATATAAGTGATTCAACTAGGATCTTGTACTTGCTACACATGGATCTTTTTGGACCCATTGCTATACAAAGCCTAGGAGGGAAATCCTACACTTTAGTTATTGTAGATGACTTCTCAAGGTTCATTTGGGTGTGCTTTCTGAGATCTAAGTCAGATACCTTTAAAGTTCTTACAGATTTTCTCAGAACCATACAGATTGAGTACTTTACTCATGTTGCATTGATTAGAAGTGATCATGGTACAGAGTTTGAGTCTATTCTTATGCATGAGTTCTATGAGAAGGAAGGTATCAGGCACTACTTCTCATCTCCTAGAACTCCCCAACAAAATGAGGTAGCTGAAAGGAAAAATAGAACCCTAATTAAAGCTGCAGGCACATTACTTGCAGATGCTTACATGCCCCTAATCTTTTGAACAGAGGTTGTAAGCACATCAAATTATGTCCTGAACAGGAGCTTGATACATAAACTAAAGAATAGGACTCCCTATGAATTACTTAAAGGGAAGAAACCTAAAATCACTTACTTTAAAATATTTGGATGTGTATGTTATATACATAACAACAACAAGAAATACATTAGAAAGTTTGAAGCTAAGGCTGAAGAGAGAATTTTTCTAGGATATTCCCAAGTAAGCAAAGCTTGTAGGGTATTCAATAAATCATCTTTAAAAATTGAAGAATCTATTCATGTTACTTTTGATGAGGCTAACATGTCTTGCACGGAGAAAGAGATTTCTACCAATAATACTTTGCAGGTACCTCACTTGTGTGAGGATTTGGATGGACTAAGCCTCATCTAAGAGGTTCCAACACATCTTTCTTCACAAGTTAATGAAGAAAGTGAAAAAGAAAGCACTGAGGAAGTTGAACATCATCCAACAGCAAAAATAATTCCACAAGAGGAATTAATTCAAAATGTTGTTGCTGAACCAACTACACCCACTGACTTTGTCACACTAAGGGATCACCCCAGATCTCAAGTGATTGGAGATATGTTAGTAGGTGTACAGACAAGGCATCAACTCAACTAAGATTTGATGCATGCATGTTTTCTCTCTCAAGTTAAGCCTCAATCCATTCATGATGCTGAGCAGGATCCCCACTGGATCATTGCTATGCAAGAGGAACTAAATCTATTTAAGCGATGTAGAGTTTGGGATTTGGTTCCAAGACCCCAAGACTACCCAGTCATTGGAACCAAATGGGTATATAGAAACAAACTAGATGCCCAAGGTGTAATTGTGAGAAACAAGGCTAGGCTTATTGCTCAAGGTTATAGGAAAGAAGAAGGGATTGACTATGACCAAACATTTGCACCAGTTGCAAGGTTAGAGGCCATAAGAATTTTCCTGGCCTATGCTGCCTACAAGAAATTCAAGGTATATCAGATGGGTGTAACGAGTGCTTTTCTGAATGGAGTACTAAAAGAAGAGATTTATGTTGAACAACCTTCAGGTTTTGTGTCTCCAACACATCCCTCTTATGTATTTAAATTGCATAAAGCCCTCTATGGTATAAAGCAAGCTCCAAGATCTTGGTATGAGACCTTAGCTAGCTTTTTAATAGAGCATAAATTCATTAGAGTCATAGTAGATAGAACTTTATTCACTAGACATCATAAGGACCAAACATTGTTACTATAAATTTATGTGGATGACATCATATTTGGGTCTACTGATTCCAAATTATGCAAGAGGTTCTCTGACCTCATGCATTAAAAATTTGAAATGAGTAGCATGGGTGAGCTCTCTTACTTCCTTAGTCTCCAAGTGAAGCAGCTCCCTGATGACATTTTCATCTCCCAAGCTAAATATGCTAAAGAGCTTATAAAGAAGATTGGGATGGCTAATGCCTCAGCAAAGAAAACACCCATGACTACCAATGCTGTAATAGATTCTGATCCACATGGGAAACCTGTTGACCAGAAGTTATATAGGGGCATTGTTGGGTCCCTACTATACCTTACAACAAGCAGACCTGATATTATGTTTGCCACATGTCTTTGTGCTAGGTTCTAGGTGAACCCTAAAGAATCTCACATAGTTTTTCTAAAAAGGATTTTAAGATATATACAGAGTTGTCCTAGTCTAAGCCTTTGGTATCCTACTGAGTCAGAATTTGAGTTAACTGGATACTCAGATGCAGACTTTGCTGGATGCAGGGTGGACAAAAAAAGTACCTCAGGAACTTGTCAGTTCCTTGGGATGAGATTAGTGTCTTGGTTCTGTAAGAAACAATCATCTGTGTCCACTTCAATTGCTGAAGCAGAATACATTGCAGCTGGCAGTTGCTGTTCATAGATATTGTGGATTCAGAATCAACTACTGAACTATGGTTTCAACTTAAATAATTTAACTCTCTTATGTGATAACACAAGTGTTATAGCCATAGCACAAAATCCAGTCCATCACAGTAGGACTAAGCATATGACATTGGGCATCATTTCATTAGGGAGTGTGTAGACAAAAACAAAATTAAACTTGTCTATATCAACACTAATTTACAAAAAACTAATATTTTCACCAAACCTCTAGATGAAAGAAACCACCTATTCTTTATAAATCAGCTTGGAATGATCAATGGAGAAGACTTATTTTAGTTTCTGTCTGCACTCGACCAATTCTTCAAAGTACGTCGAACGGAGTTCGACGAACAGAGAAAAGTTCCTGATATATTCGTTGAATGGAGTTCGATGAACTCTCTGTGCGTAAAGTTATTTTTGTCGAGCGGAGATCAACAAACTTGTTTCAGAGAAATTTCATCAAACAGAGCTCAACGAAATGTTTTCAAATCTTCAAACTGAGATCGACGAATTATTTTGACTATCAAACATTTTGTCGAACTCAGATCGAAGAATTTTTATTTTTCGTGGAACGGAGTTTGGCGGTTCATATTCTGAAAACCTTATATCTAGGTTTTATTTGACCTCCATCCCGCGCTTTCAGTTCCTTTGCACTTGATCGTCGTTTTTCTCTTTCAGGTGCTCTAATGACGATTCCAGCAGGAGTTCTTGCAGCAATGAAAATCGACACCGGCTTTGATGTTGATTTTGATTCCTTCCAACATTCAGACCCCATCTTCATGGACATCCTGCAAATCCTTGAAGAACAGCAGTTGAAGAGTCTGCTATCCACCAAGATAAAGATCGCCAGCACAGAAATCAGGGAATTGGTGTATACTTCTTCTACAACAGATAACAACACCATGACTAGAATTATAGCGGGTAATGATGTTTCCCTCACCCCCGCCGTTTTAACAGAAAATTTTGGTTTAAGTAATGGTGAAGAAGAGTTGGAAATTGATACTGAGGCATATGATGAGATGCTGAGTCTGATGGGTTATTCTGGAGAAAACCCTAACAAACTGCTGAAGAAACACCTATCTGCTGAGTTCAAGTTTCTAGCAGACATTGTAGGGAAAGTCTTGCTGGGCAAGCACACTGCACATGATTACATTACCGGGCACCAATTCCTGGTCATGTGTGCAGTGGTAAACCAGAAGAAGGTCAACTGGGCTCAGATCCTGTTTGACCTCGTTAAGAAAAAGAATAATAAAAAGGAGGTCAGTTTTGGAAGGATCCTAGGCATCCTCCTAAAAGACAAAGCTACTGAATCCTTGGTCTCCCAGACCATATTCATAAATGCCAGCAAGAGACTCACATGTGCCCTCTTTGGCAGGTGGGAGAGGACCATCATAAAGCCCTCCAAGGCTTCCTCTTCCACCAGGGCTTCTGAGAGTACTAGGGCTGCCCCAGCCAATTCCCACCCTTCTGAAGAGCTCCCTCTTCCACCTCCATCACTCCCAGCAATCCAAATTCAACTCCCCTCCACAGTTCACACAACAGTTCACACTCCCACACCCCCATCATCTCCCATTCATCTATCACCACTTCATGTTCATTTTCATACCTCACCTATCTCCACTCATGTATCCCCCACTCATTCTCCCTCTCCCCATGGTACACAATCTACCTCACCACCTTCATCTTCCTTACCTCCCCATCTAGACAACATCCCCACATTCAATCTACTTCCCTCCCCCTCCACACTCCTACTCCACAAGATACAACCATGCAGGATGCTCTCCCTCCCACTCCACCAACTACTACCATCCCCACCTCTGTCCCCACTCAAACACCTTCTGCCACTCCCTCTACCTCTCCATTATTGGGTCCCTCCATTATACCACCACTCATTACATTTCTCACCCCCCTTTTAAAGACCATCAAAGCAGAGGCCATTTCCCCTCTTGCTGTTTGCATCTCCTCCCTTGCTGCACAAATCACTGCCCTCTCTGCTGCTCCCTCTTCAGTTAGGGATCTGGCTTCAGTTTCCACTGAAATGAGGCACGGGGAGATAATCCATGAAAAAGAAGCAGCAACAGCAATAGCAGTAGCAGCAGCAGAAACAACAGAAGTACCAGTAACAGCAGATGCAGTAGCAGTATCAGCAGCAGCAGATGCTGATGAAGAATTATTTGATTTAATTCATTTTATTGAATCTGACATGGAAATAGATGAGCAAGTTCCAGAAACAATAACTGTTGGTGATTTTATTATAAATCCCATAGTAGATTTGTTAAATTTATTGAGAACCTTTGATACAATTTATTTCAATAATATTCCAGTAGACAGCACTAAACCATCCTTAGCTATAATTCCATATACCTCTCCCATAAGCCCCAAAGTTGCCAAGCAACTTAAGTCCATTTTTGCTACTCCAGAGACTCCAGCCATTCCATCTCCACCAAGTGCTGTTTCCCCCATTGTCTCATCTCCTCTTGCCCCTGTTTTTGTTATGCATGATTCACCCATGCCTGATCTTGATGCATTGATCATGGCTGACATTGAAGAAGAAAATAAGACAGTTGCTGAAAGCACTGTTATGTATAGTTCTCCAGCTCCTGCTCCATCTTCAGTTCAAGCTCCTCCTCCAGCTCTTTCTCTAGTTCCTACTCAGGCTGAAAAGTCTATTGACAAATCAGTACTAAAGGCTATTGATGCCTTATATGATGCTCCTCAAGATTCTACTGATGATGATGAAGATTCAGATAATGAACCAAAGGAAAAGAAAGTATCTAAGAAGAGGAAAGTTCCTCCACCTCCTGCTCCAAAGCCCAATGCAGCAAATGACACCCTTATTATATACTCCAGAAGATCACTCCTTATAAGGGAATGCGTGCTTGGATGTGGATGTCTAAAAATCAACAAAAAGAGAGAAAGAAGAGTAGAAGATATTCACCTCCTTCCACTCAAAGATATAGAAAGGACCATCCTCCTCCTCCTCCAGCTGTTGGTGCTTCCAGTTCTTCAACTCAAAGGACTACCCAATTCCAAACCTATTAAAGACATCAAGGTAGATCCTCATCCTTAGGAAGCAGCTAGCAAAGACAGTATTCTTCTGGTAAGCAGCACCAACAACAATAGCAGCAGCAGCATCAACAACAACAACAACAGCAACACACTGAATATCAAAAGGCTGAAAGCCCCAAGAGACCTCCTTCCCCACCTGTACCATTTGAAGATCCAGAGATAGCTACAACAGCTAGGATGGCCAGGTTCCAGGAATTGTTTGGCCTTTCCATGATTAATAAAGCTAAAGATGATGAGAAGGATCCCTCTCAATACTCTACAATGCCCAAGTACAGAAAGGAAGAACTGAACAGGTTTGCTAAGGCTAACAAGTTTTTTAATATTGATGATTATATGAAACTTCATCCAGAAGCAGTTGTGCTCAGGGCTACATCTCTAAATATCATTGGGGCTGCTGACATGACAATGACCAAGTTTCAAGCTACAGATCCCAACAGGGAAATCATATTTACTCAGTCTGGAGATAAAGGCAAAAAGGAGAAGCACAAGGAGAAAAAGAAGAAATGAAATTTGAATTGATTAGTTTGTGACATTTTAAAACTGCTTTTATATTTCCTGATACAAAGCTTATTGTATATATATATGCTGCATATGCGAATTTTTCCTGCCAGATATTATTTTCTTGCTTTGTAAATTTTTGATTTCATTATGAGTCTGTAATTAGCGACCTTACCCAAATAAGGGGAGATTGTTGGATCCCTAGTGGATTTGGGCTAGGTTCACTAAGTTAGGATCATCTGACCCAACATGTATATCCAGGGTCATGGTTATGTCCTAGAGTCTAGGCCAAGTCCTTAGAGTCAACACAGCATGGACCAGCCATCAACAGACTGCCAAAGACTCAAGACTTAGAGAAATATCAAAGACTCAGAAAATGCGTTCGACGTTCGACGAACTCAAGACGATGAAAGTCATTCTCAACTCGACGAACTCAAAGAAAATTCTCTAAGCTGAGCTCGACGAACTTGATACTCAGGTCGACGATTTATAGACAATATTTCAACATTCCAAGTCCAGAACTGCTCTGTTATCCAGTCGACGAACTTAGTTCTCAGGTCGACGAAACTAGTTCTTTGTTCAACGATTCCTGGATCATCTACTTCAACATACTAAGGTTCAGAAAACATCTCAGTATTACAAAGTCCAAAAACACACTTCTTTTGACGAACTTAGTTCTCAGGTCGACGAAACTAGTTCTCAGTTCGACGATTGCTGAGTATTCTACTTCAACATCTCAGTCCAGAAACATCTAAGTATTCTAAGTTCAGAGACATACTCCAGTCGACGAATTCCCCTTCTTAGTTCGACGAACTTAAAATACATTCCTGGCAACTTATCAAGTATCAGTTAGAAGTTCTCAGCTCAACGAAACTAGTCTCAGGACGACGAATATAGTTCTCAGGTCGACGATTTCTGGATACTCTACTTTAACACTTCATTCCAGAAACATCTAAATATTCTAAGTCCAGAATCATATTCCCGTCGACGAACTCATCATTATCAGCTCAACGAACTTAGACCACAGTTTGACAAGGTTCATCAAGTTGCAGTCAGCAGTTCTCAGCTCGACGATCTTGGATCTCAGGTCGACGAACAATTGTCATCTGGTCGACGAACTTGACTTCTCAGCTCGACGAACTCTGGACCCAGGTCGACGAATTCTGTGCAGAACCAGACTTGGTTATTTTCCTTTTGTCCTCATTCCATTGCAATAATTCCTGAGTAATCAATGCTAAAATATTCTCTGAATATTACCATTAGACGGAGCATTAAATATGGACTTCATTAGGATTATTGCTTGCCATTTTTCAATAGGACAGTTGGGGAGACCAATCAATGCAAATATTCCCCAGGCCGTCAGCAATGAATGCAGGAAGGAATTCAAATTTCAAAAGGGAAATAATCTGGAAAATATAAAAGGGATTTTCATCATCTCTCACGACAGTGAATAACATAGGAATTAGAAAAATAAGTAATTAAGGATCTTCATCTTCTTCCTCTCGACAATACTTTGAGATAAAGAATATACAACATAGTGATATAGAGAGACAAACCCTAGACCAGAGAATTTATAGCAAGCAGAAGAAGAAGAAGAAGAACATACATTCAAGATCAAGAGTCTTCTTCCTTCTTCATTCCAGGCTACTTCAAAGGACAACAAATAGTCTATCTGTCAAAGAAGTTTCTGGAGTTCTTCTAGTCAAAGAAAAAGCCTGAAGGCCTATCACCCTGCAGCAAAGCTCCAACTTCCTGAACCATTCAATATCTCAGGGGGAGCCTTTGCTAACATCAAAATCCACATAAGTCTTCTCAGTTGTGCTTTGAGAAAGAGAAGACAAAATCAATCTCTCATCACCCACTGTATACAAGGTTATAACTCCCTTCAAAAGTTATTCCTGGTTGCAAGTCAGCTGATCAAAAGACTTGAGGTTTGGTTTTTGAGCGCCTGATTAAAAGCTCATTGGTGGCAGTCACCTGATCAAAAACTTGAGTGGATTCCTACCAGAGTGGTAGAAGAGTGGATGTACTCGCGTTGGGGAACCACTATAAAATTCTTGTGTTGTCTGGATGCTCTTTTCTTTTGTTCTTGGTGTGGCTGTGCTAGTTAGGTTTGTTGTTTGTGTTTGATTAGTTTAGTTTTTGCAGCACCTGTGGTAGATTAACTTAACTTAGGATTGTTTAATTCAGAAGTTTTTATTTACACAAAAAAGGTTTAAAAACCAAAAAATACTCAATTCACCCCCCCCTGTAGAGTATTCCTGATCTAACCCCTCACTTTCATAGGGGGAGATTGTTGGAACCCTACTTGTGATTTGGTATAGGTTCACTATTAGGGTTGATTAGATAACCCAACATGTATAGACTAGGGTCAAAGGTTATTTCCAAGGTCAAGGTCAGCAGCACATACTTATATTGTCAGTGCTATCCTTCAGAAGACTTCAGAGACAGAAGACTTTAGAGACAAGGCAGTTTAAAGTTTGCTAAAAAAGTCATTCGATGATAGCTGAACTCAGCTCGACGATCGTCAATCTCAGATTGATGAACTCAGATTTATTTCTCGGAGTTCAGTTCGACAAACGTCTAGCTGAGATCGACGAACTGTGATCTCATATCAGAAGTTCAGCTCGACGAAGGACTATATCAGTTTGATGAACTTGGAGCTCTGGTCGACAAAATCCATGCTGAGTTTGACTAACTCCTTCCAGGTTTTGTTCTACTAATCTTCTCTGCAGTTTCTCAGTTCGACTATAGCAGTTTGATTTCAAACTATATTATATTAAGACAGTAATACTCTAATAATTAATGCTCAATATTCTCAAGAATATAGTCGTTACCTGGCAGCATTAATTATGGATTTCATAGAGTAATTACTCTACCAAATTTATTGGGACAGTTTGGGAAACGCATTCAAGACTAAATTAGCCATTCCACCACCCAAACATTATACAGAGGATTTCAAAGAAAGAATTTAAAATTCAAATGTTTTTGAATCTACAATCAATATATAATGTGATTTTCAGAAGATTGCCAGTAATTAGAAGAAAGATAAAATCAGTAATCAGTTAACAAGAGATAGAGACAGATACATCTTGTTCTTCATCATCTGCTTCAAGATTTTCTTCCAGCAATAGATCTTCAATCTGAGATCAAAAGTTCACATCTCTCAGAAGCATTTTTTTGGAGGAAGAAGTTTTTAAAGAAGGCCTACACCCTGAAGCATAGCTTCCACTACTAATCATATTCATACAACTCAGGGGGAGTTTTGACATCAACAATAATCCACTAGTCTTCTCAGATATTTGAGACAGAAGACAACATCATTTTCATTCTTTCTTTCACTGTGTACAAGGTTATAACTCCCTTGAAAAGTTAACCTTTTGGTTCATATGTCACCTAATCAAAAGACTTAGCTTTGGTTTTTGGGCACCTGATCAAAAGCTCAAAGAGTTGCTAGATCTCCCTTTGAAAAATTGATCTTCTGGTGACATGGCACCTGATCAAAAACTTGTGGTGGCAGGGCACCTGATCAAAACCCTGTAGTGGATTTCTACCAGGGTGATAGAAGAGTGTATGTACCTAGGTTTATTAGGGAACCACTATAAATTCCTTGTGTCATCTGGTTGTGCCTTTACTTGTTTATTTTGTATGGTGATATATATATATATATATATCACCTATTTTAATCCGCTATAAAAATTATCTAAAAGTTTTTAATACTCTATTCACCCCCCCCCCCCCTCTAGAGTTAGTTAGATCTATCCCTCACTTTCAACCCCTTTCTCTCTCTCTTCCAAGAAATGACACTAGCCACCTTCATATTCTTCTTCATTTATCTCCTCCCTCCTTTTATCTCCTCTTAAATATTTGATGTTTCAACTTCACCTTCATTTTAATAATTATGGCCACCATTCATCTCCTCTTTACAACCTATGAAACTCCCCCATTTATTTGGTTGCCTTTTCATATATTTCATTAATATTTAATTAATATTTCCATTTTATCTTCCTCCTCTTACCTTTGCCTTCCAACCTTTTGTGTGCCTTTCATCTTTCTTTTTTTCCTATAAATAATGACCATGGGGGAATGATGAGAGGAGTCCGCCATTGGGGTTAAAAAGAAGGTTGTGTGACTCATTTTTGGGATATCTTTGGAGTTAGTTTTATTTTACACAATTTTATTTCATTTGCAATATAGTTTAGATTTTTCTTTTCATGTAATTGTACTCTTTTTATTTCATAGTGATATAATGTATTTTTCAATTATTAGTAGCTAAATTTCCATAAGCACTTGATCATGATGAACTTTGGAATGAAATAAACTTTTTTTATTTTACTCAAAATTTTCAAACTCTCTACTTTATTTACTTCGATTTATCTTTGAATTCAATTGCATAGAATTAATATGTCATGAATATTTTTTTTCGACCTTAGATCCGTATCCTAGATTTTACTGAGAGGTTGTGGATATTAGGAGATCACTAAAAGGAGTTGCATGCACTCCTCGAGAAAGGATGACATAAATTTTCCGGATTGGAGTCAAATCCAATAGTGGGGTCTACCGTCTAAAGAAAGCTCAGGGGTTTTGACTGGCTGAGAGATCTTAATCTATCAACCTAAGTTTAGGTGAGAGCATATTCTCGAGAGAGGGGCTTTTGTATTTTGGGAACCTCCATGGTCGAAGTTAGCAATTTAGAGACTTGTATTTTATAATTTCATGAAAGTTTATTTTAATACAAAGGGATTCTAGATCATGTGTTAATCTTTCTCTCAATAGTTGAATCGCACTTTTTTATCTTTTTGAAAACCTATCTTTTTTATTCGATAAAATAATTTTAGTTTACCTAAGTAGAAGTAATCAACAGGCTGGAAAAAATATGACACTTGATATTTTATTTTAAAATATCATATACTATGAACGATAGGTGCTCTTGCCAAAAGTTCATAGAATTTGGAAATATATTTAATCCTACATTTTAACCATCAGCGCCTTCAAATACTATATAAAAACATACTCGGGGTTAAACATATCGACCCGATGGGAATCACCTTTTCTCATCAAGTCGACGAGGGCTTTCATGCAACCATGCTAAAAGAGGATGAAAGACTTGTTTTTAGGGCTAGCTTTACACCTAGAGGGGTGAATAGGTTTTTTTCTCTATTAAACTTTTCTAATCTGTTTATTAGATTGTTGGATTCCTAGTTGGATTTGGGCTATGTTCACTAAGTTAGGATCATCTGACCAAACATGTATATTCAGGGTCATGGTTATGTCCTAGAGTCTAGGCCAAGTCCTTAGAGTCAACACTGCATGGATCAGCCATCAAAATACTACCAAAGACTCAAGACTTAGAGAAATATCAAACTTAGAAAATGAGTTTGACGTTCGTCGAACTCAAGTCGATGATAGTCGTGCTCAGCTCGACGAACTCAGAGAAAATTCTCTGAGCTGAGCTCGACGAACTTGATTCTCAGGCCAATAATCTTTTGGCATCATACTTCAACCTCAAGTCCAGAATTTCTCTTAACTCCAGTCGACGAACTTGGTTCTCTATTCAACGACTCCAGGATATTCCACTTTAACATACTAAGATTCAAAAACATCTAAGTATCCCAAGTTCAGAATCATACTTCAGTCGACAAATTTACTATTCTGAGCTCGACGAACTTGATACTCAGGTCAACGATCTATGGACACTACAACATTCCAAAGTCCAGAACTGCTCTGTTATCCAGTCGACGAACTTAGCTCTCAGGTCGACAAACTTAGTTCACAGGACGATGATCTCAGGGTATTTTACTTCAACAACTTATTCCAGAAACACCTAAGTATTTGAAGTCCAGCTTCACACTCCAGTCGACGAAGTTAGAATATCAGCTCGACGAATTTGGATCTTAGTTCGACGATTTCTGGATCATCTACTTCAACACTATAAGACCAGAAATAACTAAGTATTCTAAGTCCAGAATCACACTCCAGTCGACGAACTCACCTTCTCAGCTCGACAAACTTGGACCATATTCCTGATAAGATTTATCAAGTTACAGATAGAAGTTCTAAGCTCAACGAAATCAGTTCTAAGGTCGATGATTTCTGGATAGTCTACATCAACACTTCATTCTAGAGATATCTAGAATATTCTAAGTACAGAAACACATTGTTGAACTCCAGTCGACGAACTTAGATTATCAGCTCGATGAACTTAGACCACAGTCTTGGCAAGATTTATCAAGTAGCAGTTAGAAGTTCTCAGCTCGACGAAACCAGTTCTTACTTCGACGAACCCAGTTCTAAGGTCGACGATTTCTGGACATGTTCAACATTTTTAAGACCAAGAAACATGGAGTTTTGTTATTCAGTCGACGAAGTTATATTCTTTGCTCGATGAACTTGATGCACAGAATTAACGGGTCTAGAGAAAGCAGTTATCAGTTCTTGGTCGACGATCTTGCATCTCAGCTCAAGGAACAATTATCATCTGGTCGACGAACTCGACTTGTTTGTTCGACGAACTCTGGACACAGATCGACGAATTTTGTTCAATGAATTCTGTAAAGTTGCAGACTTAGAAATTCCCTCCCTCTGTCTCTTTTCTATTGCAATAATTCCTGAGTAATCAATACATAAATATTCTCTGAATATTACCGTTAGAAGCAAACATTGATTACGGTCTTCATCAGAATTATTGCTTGTCGTTATTCTATGGGACAGTTAGGGAAATCAATCAATGCAGATATTCCCCAGGCCGTCAGAATTCAATGCAGAAATAAATTCAAATTTCAAAAGGCAATTTATATGGAAAATATAAAAGGGAATTTTCTTTCTCTTACGACAGAGCTCTCGAGCAGGAGTCACAAAAAGGAAGGGAACAAGGCTGAAAATCAAAAACAGAGAACAAGCAATACATAGGGCATCAACACTAACAAGAAATAAGAAGCCCTAGCCCTAGACTAGAGAAAGAGCATCAAGCTGAAGAAGAAGAACAACAACCATTCAAAATCAAGAGTCTTCCTCTGTCTTCTTCCAGGATTCTTTAAAGGGCAACAACTACAATATCAGTTAAGAAGGTCCTGGAGCTCTTCTACTGGTCTAAGCAAAAGTTTGAAGACCTATCACCCTGCAGCAAGGCTTCAACCTCCTGAACCATTCTACATCTCAGGGGGAGCCTTTGCTAACATCATTCTTCCATAAAAGTCTTCTCAGTTGTATCTTGAGAAAGAGAAGACAAAATCTATCTCTCATCCCCCCACTGTATAAAGGGTTCTTAACTCCCTTCAAAAGTTATTCTTGGTTCCAAGTCACCTGATCAAAAGACTTGAGGTTTGGTTTTTGAGCACTTGATCAAAAGCTCATTGGTGGCAGTCACCTGATCGAAAACTGCTAGTGGATTCCTACCAGGGTGTTAGAAGAGTGGATGTACCCAGGTTGGGAAACCACTATAAATTTCTTCTGTTGTCTGGTTGCCTTTTTTATTTGTTCTTGCTGTGTTTATGCTTTTAATTTAATTTCTACAGTACTAATAATAGATAGGATTAATTAGCAAAATTTTTATAAACCCTGAATACGCTATTCACCCCCCCTCTAGAGTATTCCTGATCTAACCCTCACTTTCAATTGGTATCAGAGGAGGGTTCCTTTAGTTGTACAAGCTAACCCTTGAACCAAAAGATCCTGGGTTAGATCAGATTTCTTATTTTATTTCTATTTAGGATTATACACACAGCATGGCACAGAACAAAGACTATGCAAGCACCAGACCTCCAGTTTGCAACCTAAATAGGTTTGCCATTTGGAAGGCAAGAATCAAGTTATATATGAACTCTATTGATGAGGATATCTACAATTCCATTTTGATAGGTCCTCCTCAAGCATCTACATCTACACCATCCTCCAGCACAAATGCAGTTCCACCACCTGAGTGGACTGAAGCCCAGAAGAAGGCAAAGGGTGTTGATGCCAAGGCCATAAATATTCTAGCCCAAACAATGTCAGATGACATTTTTTAAAAAGTGGTTGAATGCACATCAGCCAAGGGCATCTGGGATTCTCTCAATCAAATGGTGGCTAGATCTGCTGATGAAAGAAAGGACAAGAGATCCAATCTCATATCCCAGTATGAGATTTTCAAGAAGGAAGAAGCAGAAACAGTAGCAGACATGTACAATAGGTTGAGCTCAATCATCAATGAGCTAAAGACCTTGGATAAGGACATCACCCTCACAGAGGTGAATGACAAGATCCTTATGTGCTTCCCAAGCTCATTGGATTCAAGGATCTGGCCCATCAAGGAGGCCAGGAGCCTAAATGAGATTTCCACTGAATCTCTTTTGGGAAAGCTAAAGTCCTATGGGCAGCTCATCAAATCCAGAGAAGAAGCTGAGCAAAGAACACCTCCATCAGCAAGGAAGGAGCATAGCATTGCATTTAAGGCTGCTGAGGAGATAGAGACTCCTAAAAATAAATGAAGAGCTGATGGGTCTACTTGCCAAAAGATTTTATAAGATGGTAAGGAAAGACTTTAGAAGAAAGTCATCCAGGCAGGATGAAAAGCCAAGGTATGACAAAACCCCCACTAAAGAAGTGGTTTGCTTTGGCCGCAAGAAACCTTGACACTTCATCTCAGAGTGTCCAGAAAATCAAAAGAAGGAAAAGAGAAGAGAGAAGGACTCTAGAAGACAGCACAGCTCAAGACCTTCCTCCAGCAGATATAAGAAGAAGGAGAAAGCGTTTGTAGCGAAATCCTGGAGTGAGACTGAAGATGAATGAACATCCTCTAGCTCCAGTGAAGAAGAAGAGGAGGCAAGGGCCAAAGAAGTCTGCCTCATGGCCATTGATGCCTCTAGGAGTTATCCAGATGAAGAAGAATCAGACAGTGAAGAAGCTTCAGAATCTGAGGCTGACCCGGTATTTTCTTCATTTGACTGTAATTCTGAAACTTTCAAATCTGAATTTAAAACCATGTGCATTGATCTAATAAATTCAGAAAAAGAAATTAAGACACTTAGGGAAAAACTAGGAAACCAAGAAAATGTTATCTCTGAAAACAATAGGCTAAAGACTGAACTAAATCAAGCTAATGAACTAATCAATTCCTTGAAGACACAACTATATGAGGCCAAACAACTTGAGGAATCTCTCAATGGGAGAAGCCTCAAGCTGATGGACATTACAAGCACTGTTAATGCCAGACTAAATGGCAAGCTCGGCTTGGGTGCATCATCAAGTTTGTCACTCATTCTCAAGAAGAATATGTTATCCACACCCATTAAATTTGTTTCTGTTAAAGGAAAAGAAATAATAACTGACAAACAAACCACGGAACAAATGTCTAACTTAAAAGGTTAAAATAACAGAAATCAGAAAACCTTAGGTAAAAACAAAGTTCAGCAGATTTTGTCGAACTTAGATCGACGAAATGTGGCCAGTTCGTCGAACTCTAGTCGACGAACTCTGAACGCAAATTTTAACTATAATTATTCATCTTACTGCGATCGACAAACTATGTATGGTTCGTCGAGCAGAGATCGACGAACGTGGGGCACAGAAAATGACTATGTTCATTCTCTTGGCAGTGATCGACGATCTCATTCCAATTCATCGAACTCTGGTCGACGAACTCATAACAGTTCGTCGAACCCAGTCAGACTTAACAAAAATTATAATTATAACACCAACTCCAACCAAACTAAGAAACCACTTAATCCACTTGCAAATTGGATAATACCACCTAGAAGATATCACCCATTAGGATACAAATCTCAACCAGAATTCTCTGTGATATCTAGTTTTTCATATTAGTAATATAAATGACCCAAGGTAACCTGGGTCAAGAACAACTAACTATTTTCCTTGCAGATAAAGAGCTGTCCAGTTGTGAATCAAGTATGGTACCTGGACAGTGGATGCACCAAACACATGACTGACAGCAAGGACAACCTAATCAACTATAAGTCCAAGCATGGACCAATGGTAATCTTTGGTGATTCAAAGTGTGGCTAGTTTGAAGGTTAAGGAGAAATTAAGATTGGAGCAGTTACCTTCAAAAAGGTGACTTATTTTAGAGGACTCAAGCATAACCTCATCTCTATAAGCTAGTTATGTGATGAAGGTTATCAGGTACAATTCAATTCAACTTCCTGCATTATTTCTAATAAAGAAAATCAAAATTTTTTAATTGCAAATAAACATGAAAATATTTACTTAGTTGATTTTCATTCTGCCAACTCAGATATTTGTTTGCTTAATATAGTTAGCAACCAAAATGATTTATGGCATAAAAGGCTAGGACATGTAAACATGAAAAACATTGCTAGGTTGTCTAAAGACAACCTTGTGAGAGGTTTACCTTCTGGCCCCTACAAGACGGAAGGCCTTTGCAGGGCTTGTCAACTAGGCAAGCAAACTAAATCTAGCTTTAAATCTGTAAATAAAAGTGATTCACCTAGGATTTTGTACTTGCTTCACATGGATCTCTTTGGACCCATTATTATATAAAGCCTAGGAGGGAAATCCTACACTTTAGTTATTGTAGATGACTTCTCAAGGTTCACTTGGGTGTTCTTTCTGAGATCTAAGTCTGATATCTTTAAAGTTCTTACAGATTTTCTCAGGACCATACATATTTAATACTCTACTCATGTTGCATTGATCAGAAGTGATCATGGTACAGAGTTTGAGTCTCTTCTTATGCTTGAGTTTTATGAGAAGGGAGGTATCACGCACAGCTTCTCAGCTCCTAGAACTCCCCAATAAAATGGAGTAGCTGAAAGGAAAAATAGGACTGTAATTGAAGCTGCAGGCACATTACTTGTAGATGCTTACATGCCCCTAACCTTTTGGGCAGAGGCTGTAAGCACAGCAAATTATGTGTTGAACAGGAGTTTGATACATAAACTGAAAACTAGGGGTCCCTATGAATTACTTAAAGGGAAGAAACCTAAAATCACCTACTTTAAAGTATTTGGATGTGTATGCTATATACATAACAGCAACAAGAAGAACATTAGAAAATTTGAAGCTAAGGCTGAATAGGGAATTTTTCTAGGATATTCTCAAGTAAGCAAAGCTTATAGGGTATTTAATAAATCATCTTTAAAAATTGAAGAATCTATTCATGTTACTTTTGATGAAGCTAACATGTCTTGCAAGGAGAAAGAGATTTCTACCAGTAACCCTTTGTAGGTACCTCACTTGTGTGAGAATATGGATGGACTAAACCTCACCCAAGAGGTTCCAACACATCCTTCTCCACAGGTTGATGAAGATAGTGATGAAGAACATCTGGAAGAAGTTGAACCTCCTTCAACAGCAAACATAATTCAACATGAGTAATTAGTTCCAAATATTGTGGTTGAACCAACTCCACCCGCTGATCTTGTCACACTAAGGGATCACCCTAGATCTCACGTGATTGGAGACATATCAGCAGGTGTACAGACAAGGCATCAACTCAACCAAGACTTGATGTATGCCGGTTTTCTCTCTCAGGTTGAACCTCAATCCATACATGATGCTGAGCAAGATCCCCACTGGATCATTGCAATGCAAGAGGAATTCAATCAATTTGAGAGATGTAGAGTTTGTGATTTGGTTCCAAGACCTCAAGACTACCCAGTCATTGGAACCAAATGGGTATATAAAAATAAACTAGATGCCCAAGGTGTGATTGTGAGAAACAAGGCTAGGCTTGTTGCTCAAGGTTATAGGCAAGAAGAGGGGATTGACTATGACCAAACATTTCAACCAGTTGCAAGGTTAGAAGCCATCAGAATTTTTCTAGCTTATGTAGCTTACAAGAAGTTTAATGTATATCAGATGGATGTGAAGAGTGCATTCCTGAATGGAGTACTTAAAGAAGAGGTTTATGTTGAACAACCTCCAGGTTTTGTCTCTCCAACTTATCCTTCTTATGTATTTAGATTGCATAAAGCTCTTTATGGTCTAAAGCAAGCTCCAAGAGCTTGGTATGTGACCCTAGCTAGCTTTTTGATATTGCATAAGTTCACTAGAGGCATTATAGATAAAACCTTATTCACTAGGCACCATAAGGACCAAACATTGTTAGCACAAATATATGTGGATGACATCATATTTGGGTCTACTGATTCCAAATTATGAAAGAGGTTCTCTGACCTCATGCATTCAAAATATCAGATGAGTAGCATGGTTGAGCTCTCCTACTTCCTTGGTCTCCAAGTGAAGTAGCTCCCTGATGACATCTTCATTTCCCAAGCTAATTATGCTAAAGAGCTTATAAATAAGTTTGGGATGGTTGATGCCTCAGCAAATAAAACACCCATAGCTACCAATGTTGTAATAGATTCTGATCCACATGGGAAACCTGTTGACCAGAAATTATATAGGGGCATTATTGGGTCCCTACTATATCTTACAGTAAGCAGACCTGATATTATGTTTGCCACATACCTTTGTGCTAGGTTCCAAGTGAACCCTAAAGAATCTCACTTAGTTTTCTTAAAAAGGATTTTGAGATATATAAAGAGTTGTCCTAGTCTAGGCCTATGGTATCCCACTGAGTCAGAATTTGATTTAACTGAATATTTAGATGCTGACTTTGCTGGATGCAGGGTGGACAGAAAAAGTACTTCAGGAACCTGCTAGTTCCTAGGTATGAGATTAGTGTCCTGGTTTTGCAAGAAACAATCATATGTGTCCACATCAACTGCTGAAGCAGAATACATTGCAGCTGACAATTATTGTTCCCAGATGTTATGAATTCAAAATCAACTCCTTGACTATGGTCTTAACTTAAATAATTCAACTATATTATGTGATAACACAAGTGCTATAGCTATAGCACAAAATTCAGTCCATCACAGTAGGACTAAGCATATAGACATAAGGCATCATTTCATTAGAGAGTGTGTAGACAAAAACAAAATTAAACTTGTCTATATCTACACTGATTTACAAAGAGCTGATATTTTCATAAAACCCTTGGGTGAAAGAAACCACTTGTTCTTTATAAATCAGCTTGGAATGATCAATGGAGAAGACTTAGTTTAGTTTCTGTCTGCACTCGACGAATTCTTCAAAGTTCGTCGAACGGAGTTCGACGAACAGAGAAAGGTTTCTGAGATATTCGTCGAACGGAGATCGACGAACATTTTGTGAGTGAATCAATTTTTGTCGAACAGAGATCGACGAATTCGCTTCAGAAAAATTTCGTCGAACAGAGCTCGACGAAATGTCTTCAACTCTTCAGCTGAGCTCGACGAATTGTTTAACTCCAAATTATGTCGTCGACCTCAGCTCGAAGAATTTTTCATCTTTTGTGGAACGGAGTTTGTCGATTCATATTCTGGAAAACTGTATATTTAGGTTTTCTTCGACCTCCATCTCGTGCTTTTAGATTCCTTTGCACTTGATTTCATTTTTCTCTTGCAGGTGCTCTAATGGCGATTCCAGCAGGAACCCTTGCAGCAATGAAATTTGACACCGGATTCGACGTGGATTTTGACTCTTTCCAGCATTCCGACCCTGTCTTTCTGGAAATTTTGCAAATTCTTGAAGACCAGCAATTGAAAACTCTATTATCCACCAGGATCAAGATATCTGGAACAGAAATCAGGGAATGGGTGTATATCTCCACCATCATAGATGCCAACACAATGACTGAAACTATAGCGGGTAATGCCCTCACCCCCGCTGTCTTAACAGATATTTTTGGATTAAGTAATGGTGAAGACGATTTAGAAATGGATACTGAGGAGTTTGATATGATGCTGAGTATGATGGGTTACTTTGGAGCAAACCCTAACAAATTGCTGAAGAAGAAGTATCTTTCTGCTGAGTTCAAGTTTCTAGCAGATATTGTGGGAAAAGTTTTGCTGGCCAAGCACACTGCACATGATTGCATCACCAGGCATCAATTTATGGTAATGTGTGCAGTGGTAAATAAGAAGACGGTGAACTGGGCTCAAATTATGTTTGATTTGATTAAGAAATAGAACAATTAAAAGGAAGTCGGTTTTTGAAGGATCTTATGGATCGTCCTGAAAGAGAAGGCTGCTGAATCTCTGGTCTCCCCAACCATATTCATCAATGCCTCTAAGAGGCTCACCTGTGCCCTTTTTGGCACGTGGGAAAGGACCATCACAAAGCCCTCTACTTACTCGTTTGCTCGTCCCGAGCAAACAACTTTTCATGGAGAGTAGAAAAAATTTAACGCTAGAAACGAAAATTGAACCTAAGGAGTAGAATGCAAAGTCTTATGCCTATGCGCGTAGTTATTTTTGTAGAAAAACATACTCAGCATACAAATTAGTTTTTAATTTTCTAAAATGTGTTTTCACTTATTAATTTTACTTCAAAAATTAAAACCCAGTAAATCTTAAAATCACATTTAGGGAGAAAGTAGCGTGTTTACTAAGATAACATTGCACAAATCGAAGATCGGGATACCCTCCAAAGTAATCTATCAATGTCGATGGTCATAGGCTTGCCCTTTCACACTCTCGCCACGGCACTTGTTTAACTTATAAGCACAAATCATTAGGGCTTAACTAGGTTGAAATGTAGGCTTAGGTTTTATGGTTTGAAAAATCAAAGATACAAACGAAGGGTAAACACACCAAAACCTAATGAGAGCTTGTAGAACTTCGCCAATTTCTAAACTCCTTTGTTTCTTTTTCTTAACATGTTGAAAATTTTTTCTAACTCTCTATTTATTTTCATCTTATATATATATATATATTCTTTTTTTTCTTTTCTCCTTTTTTTCTTCTTTTTTAGAGGAGGAATGAAAAATTAAACAACTCTTTTTTTTCAATTAGCCACCAACATAAAATGGCTCCTAATCACTCATAAACTAGTTTTGTTTATATAATTTCAAGCTCGGTGTTAGGTGTGTAATTAGGATGCTTTTTTAGGCTTTAGTAACATGTTGGTGGAGCTAAAACAAAAGGAATAGTATACGCTCAAATTGGCTTAGCAAAGATAAAACGTAAGGTAAGGGTCCAAAGGCTGAAATTTGCCAAAAGAAGTGCCTAAATCATATTTATGCCAATGAGTTTAACCTATGCAAAGTCTTGAGAATAGCTAGAGGGCAAGTTCTAGACATCGAGAAAGAATACCTCTTTCTTGATCCGCGAAATATCTCTCTAGTAAACTTCTACACACTCTCCTAAACTATTCTTAGATTTTACCGGTTTCAATGTAGACGTAAAATAAATTATTTCTACGCATTTAGAAAAATAAAAATCAAATTGTATGCTGAATGTTTAAGTCTACTTAAATTCTACAAACATGTGCACTTGACTAGAAACACAGCATGACCAATAGTTCTACTCCAAAATTCAAAATTCAATTAAAGCATCAAAATATTCTAAACACTATATAAAAGTTGAATATTAAGGATTTCACATGTGAATAAATATAGAAATAAAGAGTTCTCTAATTTCAAAATTAAACTTAAATTTTTTTAAAAAACATTTTGTAGTTTTATGAAGTAAAAATAAAATTAAAAATTGAAAAAGTAAGTTTTTATGATTTTTTGAAAAACTTTTATGATTTTTGTTGTATGTTTTGCTTGAAAAATATCCCCCCATAGTTAAACAATACATTGTCCCCAATGGAAAAATAAATAAAGAAAAAGATAGGAGACTTCCCTGAAGCGGTCCAAGCAGCACTAAAATGTACCCGGAAGACAAGACTGAAGCAAAACATATTTTTGAAATATATTTTTTGTAAGAAAAATAAAAGATACATGGCAAGGAAAAAAAACAAAAAGAAAAGATACATGATGACGGACTACAACCCCAAAGATAAGAACTACTTCGTATCATTATCATCCCCCCGAGATGGATAATGAGAGCGCAGAGTCACAAACTCACGGGTAATATGAGCCACGGAAGATGCATGGCTCTGCTCCAGCGCGGTAAAACATGCATCAAAAACAGTAAAACGGTTGCCAAAATTGCTCTCCATCTGATTTAGGTGAGTGTGAATCAACCCAAATTGACGATCCCAATAAGTTTGAGGGTCGGGCTCTGAAGAAGGATCCAGCGGTGGTGGTGGAATGTGGGGAGAGTGAATAGTGCGCCACTGGGACCGGCACCGAAATAAATATCAAGATCCCCGCAACCGACCGCTGGGGGGATAGCCTCAAATTCTCCATCACGTCGTCGAGCTAGGCCGAGGTCCTGAAGGGTCTGGAACTGGATGAATTGCGGCGTTTGGACGCAGCTCAAGCGCGGAAGAGTATCCCAAAAGCCGATCTGCTTGGCGAGAAAAGTGATGAAGTTCCCGCCGTGCACCGCTCCCAACCTCACATTTTCGGCTTGGTGCCGAAAGAAAATGGCGAGCATATAGCCAAGGTTGAGCGGGACCCAGTAAAACATATTATATAAATATAGTAAATCTACCCGTGTCACCACTCCATGGCTGTCGACGCAAGCAGAAAGAGTAAAGGTGAGGAGATTGTGGATAATGCGCAAGGCGGGGGAAATGAGGTGGCTGCCTTTGGATTTCTTTGGGGTGTAGGGTGTGGTGTCATTGCTGAGTTCCGCCCAAAAGGTGAGAAGGTTGACATGGGGAGGGAAGTCAGTAATGAGATCGAGGTAGGCGGGAGATTGGTAAAAGGCCTCCGAGCAAAAGCCCATGGCGACATTGAGTTGGCAGATTGTGAGCTGATGCATCAACCCACTCATGCGAAAGACGATGAAATCATCATTCACCGCCCAACGGAACTCGAATGAAGCCAAGAACTCGACGGTGAGCTCAAGGAAAGCGTGCTCGGAAATGGAGAAGAGGGAACTCCATCCAGGGGTGGATAAAAATTCCCACACCAAATCCGCCGCTCCAAATGTGGCGAGGATCGCCCAATCCAAGATTCGAAACACGCCAAGGAGTTTGGCGCGGAGGCGTTCGCTGCGCTCTTTCTTCGTGTGGTTTTCAAAAAGCAGCATGGCTTCCGACGCGGTGGGATCTGTGGGGTGCTCAGAGGAGGAAGCGGTGGAGCGAGGATGATGGCGAGGCATGGTGAAAAAAGGGAGTAAAAGGGGGTTTTTGAGTTGGCTAATGTAGAGGGGGAGGTGCTGGAAGGTGTGGAGAAATGAGAGGGGGAGAAATCCTATTTATAGGAATTTCATGGTAGGTCACGCCCCCCTGTCACGCCCGTGACATGGGGCGTGACAACCACGTGTCAAAGACGGAAGGAATCCGAGGCAGAATGCCTCGGATTCGTGGAACATGCCCTAAAGTCATGCCCGTGACTACCAGAGTCACGACCGTGACTCAAGGCATGTAAGAAGAATCCTAGGGAGCCGCGCGGGAATCCAAGGCGCTAGCCTTGGATTCCATGGTCACGCCCTGGTCACGCCCGTGACCAGGGGCGTGTCACATAAAATATGAAAAAGAAAGGAATCTGAGGCATTGACCTGCGATCACCCCTCTGATTCTGATGCGTAAGATCACGGCAGTGAACCGGTCGCACAAGTAATATAAAATGGGGGCTTTCCCAAGTATCGATCTCTCAAGGAACACAGTAAGGTGGAGTTAATTTCGAGGAGGACTTGAGATTGAAGTCCTTAGGGTCGGCGGTAACGATGGGTGTTTTGATGTTTGCGGAAAAAGAAAATAAAAGGCTAACAACTACTCCTATGCAACGCCGCAATGCGATGCTTCGCCAGGCGGGATGGAAGACTAGTCGGGCCGCTATGCACTGAATCACTAGGCGGATGGGTGAGTAGGCTTGCGGATGAGGTGGTTAGAACAGCGGAATGAGGGTCGTGAGCACCTCTTCGCTATGCACGCCACTAGCAATTGCTAGTGCGGCAAGGGTGGATGGTGGTGGATGGAATATGGCGTAACTCAAGCACCTTAGGCAGTAAAATGAAATAGGAATCACATAGACATGAAACACATAACATAAACAACCACAGTACTTCATCAATATAAATAGATTTAAAACACCAATATTCAACAACAAAGCAAGAACAAGTCAAGAGATCGACCGAATCCGAAGTCTTGCTGAGGATTCACGGTTGGAATCGTCGGGTTGTCAATCCGCGTCCAAGCTCGGTCCTCAACTGCATCCGGGGTAGAGAAGGGTTGTCACCACCTTCCAATGGCCCGTCTTCTTCGTGTCACGATAGCGGACGAAGTTTGCTAGCTTCCCTTTGCTTGATGTCTATGGCGTCAAACCCTACTTGAAGCTCACAGATGAAGAAGAAGGCCGAAAGGAAGCTCCGGCTTGGATTTGGCGGTGAAAGCTTGCCCGGAGCACCTCCCTAGGGTGGAAGATGAAGGGGAACGACGGAGAAGCCGGAAAACGACGGAGAAATGTCGAGCTCAACGATCTTTTTAATTAGGGCAAGACCTGCACTATTTATACAAAGTAGAAATGAACAATGCGCATGATCACGGGCGCACGACCAGTGGTCGTGCGCACTATGTCCGGTGATCGTGCGCACTGGCATGGTAGATAAGGAATAATAACTGGGATAACGCGCACGAGCAGTGGCACACAACCAGTGGTCGTGCGCACTAAGTCCAATGTTCGTGCGATTACCCCAGACAGGACTCCAGAAAAGAGGAATCAATGCACACGAACAGTGGCGCACGACCGGTGGTCGTGCGCACTAGGTCCAGTGGTCGTGCGATTACCCAGGCTGATTCTGGAAAACGTAGAGTAGTGCGCACGATCAGGGGCACACGACCAGTGGTCGTGAGCATTAGATCCCATGATCGTGCGCAGTATTCCTGTTTCAAAACCATCCTCGGACACGCACACAACCCCTGTACCGAAAGGAAAAACCAATCACTGATATGTGCAAACATTCCAGGCAATCACAAAAAGGAGTACAAACTATAAAAATAACAAAATACACAACCACGGGCATAAATGTGCACTAACTCATAAAAAGGACATAATAACAAATATGAAAAAATAAAGCTCTAAAGTGAAGTGCATCAACGAGAAAACAAACCCAGATAAGTCCGAAAATAGGTATATAAAATGGACTCATCACACCCCCATACTTAACTGTTTGTGCGTCCCGAGCAAACATAATCTAAGCAGATAGGGAAAATTACTAGCTAACAAAAAAATTGCGATACGGAATACCATGCGAAGTCGCATGCTCGCACGCGTAAAAATATAATAGAAGAAATTTCTAAGTATGCAAAATATTTTATCTTTTTGACAATGTGTTTCAACATTTTATTATTACTCAAAAATGGAATCACGGTGAATCGTCCGGTCACGTGTAGGGAGAAAGTAGACTAATCGCTAGGCGAGCATTGCCAAAGATCGGGGCTCGGGATAACCTCCAAAGGAATCCACCAATGTCGGTGACCATATGCTTGCCCTTTCACACTCTCTCCACGGCACTAGTTAGACTCAAGCACGAATCCGTAGGACTTGGAGTATAATATAGGCTTAGGTGAAGGCAGGCTATATAAAGGTAAACAAGACGGACACGCACACCCAAAATAAGATCGCCCGAAAACGCACACAGCTAAACTCAATGGACAAACACGTGCGACGCACCACTAGACTTGGACTTTTGACGGTGCGTGCACGCCCATAACGAGCATAACTCAACAACATTTCACAACTCAGAAATAATATATATACATATACATTTCATTTTTTCTTGTATTCCACATTGAGAATTTTCTTTTTATTTACTATGATATTTTTTTATCTTTTCCCCTTTTTTTTCTTTTATCCAAATAGCCAAAAAATAGGAAAACACCGCAACACCACAAGCTGCACAAACACCAACAAAACTGCCCACACAAAACGGATATAAACTACAGCAAAACAAACTAACCAAGCGACCACATTCAGATGTGCGAGTAGGAAAGGATATATGGGTATGGTAGCGAGGCGAAGGGATTTCAAAGGAAGGGACAGGCTCAACGAGGATAGCAACAGATAGATGTTGGGAATGGAACAAGGCTCAAGCGAGACAAAGTGTCGGCCCACATCACGCACGCAATTGACTAACCATGTACCCATACTTCGAGAGTAGCTAGGGGCAAGTTCTTAGCCAACGAGAAAGACTATCCGTCCTCCCGACTCGAGCAATATGAATCTAACGCCCGTCTACACACATCCCTAAGCTACCGTCAGATTCACACCGGATTCACCAACTTTTGAGTAGAATAAAAAGTATTTACGCAATTAGAAAAATATAAACTAAAAGCATACAGAAAAATTAAATCTACTCGAATTTCTACACGAGACGAGAGCAGTTGACTAGAAACACAACAAGGCCAACATTTTACTCTGTCTCACAATCCTATGTCTGCACCATAATTTTCCAAAATCTAACGAAGAAATGAGTTTAACTCGCAGCACGCAAAAAACTAAGCACGCGCTCATGTGGGTGCAATGGTGTGTGATGAAATGAATTAATCAAAATAAAACTATAAAAGCTTCTAGAATGCACATGAGATGTGCGCGTGCAAAAGGTAACAAAACTAGCTCTCCCCCAGACTTAAACTAAACTACACAGCATATGATGGAGAAACTAATATCATAAAGAGCTAAGGGAAGAGGTTACCCAATGCTCAGCTAGTGAGCATACCAGAAGACGCATGGAAACCTGAAGCAGGCCCGCCATACGAAGAATCACAATCCCGCCAACACGAAGTTGTCAAGAATGCCTGCAGGGGTGAGCTTCGCAAAAACAAAAGAAAATAGACAAAAAGAAATGCTAAAACTAAAATAGACATGAAAAATAAAAATGCAGGAAATATAAGATAAGTACTGGGATTATTGTCATCCCAGCACGACTATTCGGTTACGAAAAGGTTCTAGCTAATGGGCCTATGAAAAGAAAAATGAAATGTTAACTGTTCCAATATCTGTTTCGGTAACGGGTACCGATACAGTGTTAGAACAGTTACCCCTCTGCCTAAATAATCATACCTGCTCCTCGCAGGCAGAGGAAATAGGAAATAGGATGAGGAGGAGGCCTGGTCCTCACTCATCTTATCACAAAAAGTATCCTCGCCTAGCAAGGCATTGTCAACCATAGGTGTGCATGGTGTGATGGCAACGGCAAGAACACCAGGCTCATCATCATCCCAGCATACCCGTTGAGACTCAGCCTGCACATGCTCAGATAGAGAAGGGGGATCAAGAAATAAATTAGAAGAAGAACTAAAATAATCAGAAAATGGGAGAGTGATCCCGGTGTCACTCTCAGCAGGATCCAAGCAGAGATCATCATCGGTATCATACGAGTCGTACCGAGGGGAATCCGAGAACTCGATGTCCGCGGTGGTAAGAGGAACGGCCTCATCCAATAAGGAGGTGCAAACCTCTACATCGGAAAGAGGGTATTCCTCATCCCACCGGGGTGTGTAAAAGTGTTCCGAAGATCCACCTTCTCCGTCGGAGATAGTGGAATCATCATCCCACTTCGGCGCAACCTCGGGCACCGAATCATCAACAAATATGGCATCATCAACCGACTCACACAAAAATGAAGTAGCACAATCCGACAAAAATTGTGGAGGGGCAAGGTTGCTCTCAAAATCAAGCACTGAATGAGCAGGCCCCCTCGCACAGTCATTCGCAGACGCCACCCCGTCGACGACCGGAACAATCTCATCGTACCATATAGGAGCGCCCATGAGTTCCTGCTCCTCTTTTTCTTGGCTAACACCAGAGTGATCATCATCACTCAAGGTAAGCTCGTAAAAAGGGATCAGGGACCCATGAAAGAGTTGTATGCGGCTAAAGATTCTTCGGTAATCTCAACGGGTAGAGAATGAGCAAAGTGCGTTACGTCAGTGTATGGGCCAGGCAACACCCTGGTAGGCCTGTCCACAACAGTCTTCCGCAAACGGGAGGTTGTTGTGCACACGCCCTCAGAGGGAGAAGGCTTGCACAAACGAGGGCAATCCTTCAACATGTGGCCCACAATTTGACATAACAAACACAGAATGCAATGCTTAGCATTCATAAACGCAATGGCATCGATCGATCGGCGCAAAGTGTCAAGTAGACGACACTCACCATCAGGATCCATCGCGAACAAAAATAATTGCTGAAAAAGTGTTACACAGCTAAAATAAAAATAGCACGGATCTGCTATCTAAATCAAAAATCAGAAAAGGGCAAAAAGAAATAAGCAAAATAAAATTTCTAATAACTAAAGCAACTAAGAAAAAAAAATGATATGCACAAATGGAAAAGGGCTTCAATCTATTATCTCCCTTTCCAAAAACTCACACGACTGTGTTCCCAGGCAACGACGCCAAAAACTTGATGCGTAAGATCACGACAGTGAACCGGTCGCACAAGTAATATAAAATGGGTGCTTTCCCAAGTATCGATCTCTCAAGGAACACAGTAAGGTGGAGTTAATTTCGAGAAGTACTTGAGATTGAAGTCCTTAGGGTCGGCGGTAACGATGGGGGTTTTGATGTTTGCGGAAAAATAAAATAAAAGGCTAACAACTACTCCTACGCAACGCCGCAATGCGATGCTTCGCCAGGCTGGATGGAAGACTAGTCGGGCCGCTATGCACCGAATCACTTGGCGAATGGGCGAGTAGGCTTGCAGATGAGGTGGTTAGAACAGCGGAATGAGGGTCGTGAGCACCTCTTCGCTACGCACGCCACTAACAATTGCTAGTGCGGCAAGGGTGGATGGTGGTGGATGGAATATGGCGCAACTCAAGCAACTTAGGCAGTAAAATGAAATAGGAATCAAATAGACATGAAACACATAACATAAACAACCACAGTGCACTTCATCAATATAAATAGATTGAAAACACCAATATTCAACAATAAAGCAAGAATAAGTCAAGAGATCGACCGAATCTGAAGTCTTGCTGAGGATTCACGGTTGGAATCATCGGGTTGTCAATCCGCGTCCAAGCTCGGTCCTCAACTGCGTCCGGGGTAGAGAAGGGTTGTCACCACCTTCCGATGGCTCGTCTTCTTCGTGTCGCGATAGCGGACGAAGTTTGCTAGCTTCCCTTTGCTTGATGGCTATGGCGTCAAACCCTACTTGAAGCTCACGGATGAAGGAGAATGCCGAGAGGAAGCTCCGGCTTGGATTTGGCGGTGAAAGCTTTCCCGGAGCACCACCCTAGGGTGGAAGATGAAGGGGAACAGCGGAGAAGGCGGAAAACGACGGAGAAATGTCGAGCTCAGCGATCTTTTTAATTAGGGCGAGACCTGCACTATTTATACAAAGTAGAAATGAACAATGCGCATGATCACGGGCGCACGACCAGTGCTCGTGCTCACTATGTCCGGTGATCGTGCGCACTGGCATGGCAGATAAGGAAGAAGAACTAGGATAATGCGCACGAGCAGTGGCGCACGACCTGTGGTCGTGCGCACTAAGACCAATGGTCGTGCGATTACCCCAGACAGGACTACAGAAAAGAGGAATCAAAGTACACGAACAGTTGCGCACGACTGGTGGTCGTGCGCACTAGGTCCAGTGATCGTGTGATTACCCAGGCTGATTCTGGAAAACGTAGAGTAGTGCGCACGATCAGGGGCGCACAACCAGTGGTCGTGCGCATTAGATCCCATGATCGTGCGCAGTATTCCTGTTTAAAAACCATCCCCGGACACGCACACGACCCCTGTACTGAAAGGAAAAACCAATCACTGATATGTGCAGACATTCAAGGCAATCACAAAAAGGGGTACAAACTATAAAAATAACAAAATACACAACCACGGGCATAAATGTGCACTTACTCATAAAAAGGACATAATAACAAAAATGAACAAATAAAGCTCTAAAGTGAAGTGCATCAACGAGAAAACAAGCCCAGATAAGTCCGAAAATAGGTATATAAAATGGACTCATCAGATTCGCCGACACGGCCCAGAGTCACGCCCGTGACCCTGGGGCGTGTATCTGAAAAATGAGGGAAAAAAGACTTCTTTGTTTTGGGGATTCCCGGGCAAGTCAAGGCCGTGACTTGCCTGTGTCACAGGCGTGACATAGTTGTCATGGGCGTGACGAAAAAAACCTCTGTTTTCCCTGATCCACTTCATCGAACGAAGTTCCACGCTGGTCACGCCCGTGTCCGAAACAGAAGACGAACGAGAAACTTCGCTCAACGAAACCACTCTCGGGTAGCGCTGGACGAACTACACACGACTCTGTCACGCCAGTAACCCATAGATCACGGCCGTGACAGAGGCGTGTACGAACAAAAAAAAATTACATTTTTTTTCTTTTTTTGTAATATTTTTTTAAAAACATTTTATCAGACAGAAGTAAAAGAAAATAAATTAAAGTTACCGACATGAAGAACTCGCAAGAAGTTGGCGTTCGAACCCGATCGATCGTCAAGACGCAAAGATGTCTTTTAAACCTGCAAAAACTTAAACAGAAAATTAAAATAGAAATTAAATATAACCATGGGATGCCTCCCACGAGCGCTTTGTTTATGGTCGGTAAGCTCGACCATAGTGACGCACGCTTACTATGGGTTTGGCCCCACTAATGTCTCTGGCAGCATTTCTGCAATATTTGAATTTTGGTTGACTTTTGACTTTGCTGACGTCAGCATGACTGATCAGCTTCTATCGACTTAGCCAAAATTCAATCATTAGAACCAAAGGCGTTTAGTGAGTAGGTATTACTCAACGCCATAACACTTAGACAACATTATGTCTATCTAAGTATTGAGCTCGACGAACGTTGAGCTTCGTTCGACGAACGACAAGCTCAGTTCGAGGAGAGCATAAAATCAGTTTGACAAACTTTAGACTTAGATCGGTGAAAGGCAAAACTCAGTTCGACGAACTTTAGGCTCAGTTTGATGAACGCTGAGCTAAGTTCGACGAAGCTGAGCTCGACGAAAGCCAAGCTATCCACGTATTTGGACTTGGCCAAAATTCTGCTTCAAGGCATTGATAGCATCGAGAACGTTGAGAGAGATTGTCTCACTCAACGCTTTTTGCCTTATCAAAAATATTTGTGCCTTGGCGTTGAGAGAGTAAGCTCCACTCAATGCCAAACTACTTAATAGAATTTCTGTTATCTGGCATTGAGAGAGTAAGCTACACTCAATGCCTTTTGCCTTGGCGTTGAGAGAGTAAGCTCCACTCAACGTCAAACTACTTAACAGAATTTTTCTATTATCTGGCATTGAGAGAGTAAGCTACACTCAACGCTTTTTTCCTTGGCATTGAGAGAGTACGCTCCACTCAACGTCAAACTACTTAAGAGAATTTTTCTATTATCTGGCGTTGAGTGAGTAAGCTACACTCAACGCCTGTGGACTTAGTCAAATTATTGCTCAACATTTTTGTGGAGTTGACTGGCACGGCAACACTCAATGCTTTGTGTTGTATGGTGTTGAGTGAGTATAGCACACTCAATGCTTGTGGACTTGGCCACATTTTTAGCCACTTTCTCTAGGCTTAGACTGACTCAGCCTGACTCAGAGCCTTTTGCTATATGACATTGAGTGAGTAGACTACACTCAATGCTTTTGCACTTAGCCATATTTTTTGGCTAACTTTAAGTTAGGCTGAGATAGTCTCAATGCTATATGTTATATGGCGTTTAGTGAGTAGACTACACTCAAAGCTTTTGTACTTAGGCAAATTTCTAGTAGACACTATTGAATCCATACCTCTGGCAATGAGTGAGCTTGCTCCAATCAGCGTCTGTGGACTTAGTCGATTTTTATGTTGTGTCAGCAACCACTTCTTATGTCCACATGTCCAATCAATATGAAATGGACTAACCTGCACTCAAGAACTCAAATGCACATCAAATATAGTTGATGTGTGTTACATTGACCTATTTGACTTCTCACAAATCAGAGACATTGGGAACAATGGACTCAACAGAGGACTTCACTTAACCAAGAGAAGAATTGATGAATTGTAAATATGACTATTTTGATGTACATTAAAAAAATGGTTTTACTTTATTTTTGTTATTTTTACTTCATTTTCTGTAATAAATTGCTCATATTTTGTAAATATTTTTTAACTTCGTTTATTTTTGATTTTCTGATAAATTTGCAGAAATTTGCCAAAATTGGCAAGTACACGCCCGTGTTCCTTGGGACACGCCCGTGACCATGGCGTGACACGTCAACAACCAGTGATTCAGCCAATTTTTGAAGAGAAAAACCCGACACGCCCAGCCACACGCCCGTGGCAATCCGACACGGGGCGTGACCAAGCCCGTGTCCATCCCGCTCGACGATTTCAACTCGACGTTCGTCGAATCAAGAGGGACACGCCCATGTCCGATGAGCGCCACGCCCGTGTCAGCCCGACACGCCCCGTGCCGAAGCCCGTGACCATCTCACGACAATTTTCGCTCGACGTTTGTCGAGTGTCGACTCAACCCGACACGCCCACCGTCACGCCCGTGACCTGGGGCGTGACTTTCTCCACCTCGCCGACAAACTGCCGTCGGCAAATCCCGAAGTCAACAACGCCTTTAATCGCAGAACGACACGCCCACCGTCACGCCCGTGACAAGGGGCGTGACCGCCGCGTTTTCGGTCGCAAAGTCAAATCGTCGTCAAATCTGTCACTTCACCGAAATTTGTTGTTTAATAGTGTTGACATTCCCACCGACACGCCCGTGTCGGAGGGCGTGTACGTGGAAATTTTTGCCTATAAAAAGGCAGCTGATGTATGAGTTCGGGGTTCCAAATTTTTGAACCGTTTTGATGCTAAGGGCTGCCGTTTGGAGCCAGTTTTGGGGCTATGTAAGGATCTTTCCCCCTCCTTTTCAAGTTGTTTTAAGCATTGTCATCAACCTTTTTTGTTAATAAAATCCTTTCTTTTCATCTTTTTAATGCTTCGAAAAATCTCTGAAGGCCTCCTTTTCATCAATCCTAAGTAGTTTTAATTTCATTTTCATATGTGTGTGTGTATGAGCTTAAAATTGTTAACTCTACTTTATGTTTTAAAATGAAAAAAATAATTTCTTTTACTATCATAACAACAAAATTTATAGCCGTTATTATAGCCGATTTCATTCTCAAACTCTTAAAAATTGGTTAGACTTAGAATTTTTATGCTTTAAATTAGTTCTTATAAACTTGTAAAACGATAAAAAGTGATTTTCATTACTCCTAACTTAGATTTTCTTTTCCGTTTTTTTGTTACAAACCTTTTGCTATTTTTTAGTTTTCTTCACTTTATAAGCCATTTTACAAGCCTATAAGAATGAATAATGCGTTATTATAATTTTTCAAGAACTTAGAATTTTTGCAATTACAAAAAATATTTTCGCTCGAACAATTTTTATTTTCACTTTTTATGCATTTCTATCAAAATCTAACGGTAAATATGTAAACGTTATAATTTTTCGGGCACTTGCCTTTCTCACTTTAATTTGAAAACTTTTTGCTCAAACAATTTTTATTTTGCCTTTTTATGCATTTGTACTGCATTCCAGCGGTAGAAATGCAGTTATTTTAATTTTTCGATAACTTTGTTTTTCTTATTTCTCGCCCGAGTGTGTGCGTGTATGAGATATTTTTTAGCTCCTAAGTTAATTTATGCAAGTGTGTGTGTGTGTGTTTATTTATGTCGAGTGCATGAGTAGTTACTTTCAAGTAGAGTGCGTGTGTTGTTTTTATTTTTCCGCCTACTCATTTGAGTTAATTGACTGGATTTTATTCAATTAGAGTGTGTGTGTTGTTTTTATTTTTCCGCCTACTCATTTGAGTTAAATGACTGGATTTTATTCAAGCAAGTGTTTGTAGCTTTTATTTTTCCGCCTACTCACTTGAGTTAAATGACAGGACTGTATTTTCAGTCCTACTCGTTTGAGTAGGACTTGTAATTTTCATTCTTTATTTTTCCGCCTACTCACTTGAGTTAAATGGCTGGATTTGATTTTTCGCCTACTCGCTAGGAGTTAAATGGTCGGACTTTATTTTGATGTAAATACTTAAGAAAGCCCTGTAATCGCATTTATTTTCTCCTACTCGTTTGAGTAGTACTCGCTTTCATTTCAGTCCTACTCATTTGAGTAGGACTTGCAATTTTCAGCTTTTATTTCCCGCCCCCACTCGTTTGAGTGGGACCTGCAAATTTCAATTATGCAATTTTCTCTTATGTGTAACTTAGTTTTATTTTTGTCTCTTGTTATATGTTTGAATGAGTGCGGGTGTGTTTAATTGTAATAACTTTTCTAATGTTAGGGTATTTTACTTTTCTTCTTATTTTCTTTATAACCTTTCAGCGAATAGTTTAGGACGCTCGCATAACCAAACATATAAGCTATCCCCATTCCGATGAGTGGCTAATTGCTTTTAGCCCTCGGTATCGAAGAGCTTTGGGATATAAAATGTTTTAAATAACCAAATGTCTAATTTTTCAATTTAATTAAAAAACATAAGGTTTACCCCAATTTAACGATGCGTAGAACCACATATCGATGTGTGGGCACTATTTCTGTTATCCATACGCTAGCTAGCCGAGAGGCCGTGCATATGGACAGATCACCCCTGGGTAAATAGAGTTCCGCACTAACCCTCGAGAGAGGAGGCGCGCTAACTCTACCGGATTGGGTTCCCCACCCAATAGCGGGGTTCTTAGCGTACTGCGGGCATTAAGGGGAATCCTTCGTCAGACGAGAGCCCTGTCGAATACCCTTAATGTCCAGGTGAACGATATTCCTAGAGATAGGTGAGCTCATTATTTTGAACCTCCACAGCCAGGTTTCCACTTTAATTAAATTGAAACTTTAGATCTCTAGTTATTCAAATCTATTTTTAATCCTAACGTAATTCGATACCGGTAGTTATCTCTTCATCGTCTATTTTCTTAAATCTATTTTCATCCTATTTTAATTACAACCCTCAACTTACTATTTCAGTAAAATAATAGTGTTTTCGGAGCAGTAGGGGTAATCAACCCGTTCCCGGGAATAATACGACCTCGGTATTCTCCCGAATATCGAGTACTACTTGCGATAGGTGCACTTTCCTCATCTAGCAAGCCCGCGGCGATCGACTCACCGAACCAACCACAGTAAGAGTCTGTTTGCGGGCCAATCAAATTTTTGGCGCCGTTGCCGGGGAACTCTTTGAGTTGTTATTCCGAATCCGAAGTCTATTACTTTTACCTTTATTTCAAAAAACTAAAAAAAAAACTTAAAAACTTTTCTTCAAAATCCAAAAAAAAGAAGTTAATTTTCTACTTTCTATTTAAGGGTGTATGACCCGTGGACAGCCTTCGTAGTCCGAAAATTTGGATTTTGATCCTGAGATCGAACGCTCGCTTGCGCGTATTCGGTCTCAACGCCGAAATCCCTCTTTGGATCCAGAAGAATCCATCGAAGAACCCTCTGCCATTGCTATGGCCGACCCCAATCCGAACGCTGTCATCGAGCGTACAATGTCACATTACGCCCGGCCGAATTTGGACGATGTTGGATCCCTAGTTGATTTGGGCTAGGTCCACTTACTTAGGATGTGACCCATCATGTATAGTCTGGGTCAAGTTTATGTCTTAGAGTCTAGGACAGTCCTCTATCTCAACTTCAGATGGACCAGCCTTCCTCAATACCACCAGGAACTCCAGATCTATCAGTTTTTCAAACTAAGTGAAATGAGTTCGACGTTCGTCGAACTCAGCTCGACAAAGGTAGTTCGGCGCTCGACGATCGTGAGACAATTCGTAGTGCTGAGCTCGACGAACTATGTTCTTTGTTCGACGAACACCGGGATTCTACTTCAACCATTATCAGGACTACTTCAGAATTTCTCTAAGTCAAACTTCAAGCTTTGGTCGACGAATTACTTTCTGAGCTCGACCTCAAGTTCTCAGATTCTCAGGTCGACGACTTCAGTTCTCAGCTCGACGAATTTAGTTCTCTGCTCAACGAATAAAGATTGTCTGATATTGAAGATTGTCTGTTCAACGAATGAAGACTGTCAGCTCCACGAACTCAGCCTAGCTCGACGAACTCAGGCTCAGCTCGATGAACTCAAAACTCAGTTCGACGAATTATGTTCTTCGGTCGACGATTCTAGACTAGGTCTTCTTCCGTTCCCGTCTCATTCCATGGCGCTGATTCCTGAACATTTAATGGCAGTTCTTCCCAGAATACTATCGTTAGAATGCGATGTTAATCCTAGATTATTACATGTCATTTTCCCATGGAAACAGTTGGGGAAATAATTAATTGCTGCTTCCTTTCCAGGCAGTCTGCCATTACTGCTCTATATTCAAAATTCGAATGTTTCTTATGAGACATTGAGATATACAGAAAGAGTCAGTAATACAGATATATACAACAAAAAGAAAGACAGTGATTCAGACAACACAGAAAAAGGAATTCATTCTTGGCCCAGAGAGAAACTGATCAAGAAGAAAAAGAAGAAGAACACTACATCAATATCAAGAGACTTCTTCATCTGCTTTTACTCAGGATAACTTCAAAGACAATACATTCATATCAGTCACAAGAAGTTCCCTGAGACTTTCTCTGGACCAGGAAATCTAGGTCTTTGAAGACCTATCACCCTGAAGCAGTGCTCCAGCATTCTTCCTGATTCATTCTACATCTCAGGGGGAGCAAAGATGCTAAACAACAATCCACAAGTCTTCTCATTTGACTTGAGAAAGAGAAGACCTCATCACCCTCTCACTCCACCTCTGTACAGGGTTTTAATTCACTTCAAAATTATTCTGGTTGCAAGTCTCCCACCAAAATACTTGAGGGTTTGGTTTTTGGGAACCTGATCAAAACCCCATTGGTGCCAGGACACCTGATCAACCCCTTCCTGCAGTGGATTCCTACCAGGGTGGTAGAAGAGTGGACTACCCAGATTTGGGGAACCACTATAAAATTCTTGTGTCGTCTGGTTGCTTTCTTTTCTTTTTGTTTTCTGGCCTTGCTCTGTGAATGTGCTGTGATTAGATAGTTGCTGCATCTTGGTTTATTGTATTTGCTTCCCTGCAGACACACCTAAAATACAACAACAATTGGAAAAGTTTTAAAATCACCAACATACTATATTCACCCCCACCCTCTAGAGTATATCTGTTCTAACTAACACCTTCAGGTGGTATCATGCATACCTCCTGAACTTTCAATTGGTATCAAAGCCAGGTTGGTTAAATTACCAGACCTTACAGGTTGGTTGCTATACAAGTAATTCAGTGCTCCAGGTTGGTTAACATACCATACCTGATTGGTTGTACAGGCTAACACCTGAACCCAAAGATCCCTTAGTTAGATCTGTTTGTTTTTATTCTGTTATTGGACTTATCCTTCTCACATACATGGCCCAAAACAAGGATTATACAAGCATCAGACCTCCAGTGTGCAATCTTAATAAGTTTGTCATCTGGAAGGCAAGAATTAGATTATATATGAACTCCATTAATGAAGATATTTTTTCTGTCATTTCAACAGGTGTTCCTCCAGCTCCTGCAACTTTTGCCAGCACATCAACTAATCTGAGTGCAGTACCACCTCCAGACAATACTGAAGCCTATAAGAAAGCCAAGATGGCTGATGCAAAGGCTATGAATATTCTGGCCCAAACAATGTCAGATGACATATTTCAGAAGGTGGCTGAGTGCACCTCAGCCAAGGCCATGTGGGACTCTCTCAACCAAATGGTAGCAGGCTCAGCTGATGAAAGAAAGGATAGGAGATCCAGTCTCATTTCTCTCTATGAGAATTTCAAAAAGAATGAGACAGAATCTGTGGCTGAGATGTACAATAGATTAAGTTCAATCATCAGTGAACTCAAGACTCTTGACAAGGACATCACCTTAACTGAGGTGAATGACAAGATACTGATGTGTTTCCCCAGTTCATGGGATTCCAGAATCTGGCCAATCAAAGAAGCCAGAAGCCTCAATGAGATTTCAACAAAATCTTTGTTAGGCAAGCTGAAGTCATATGAGCAGCTTGTCAAATCAAGAGAGACAGCAGAACAGAAGACAACTACCCTAGTTAGGAAGGAGCACAGCTTGGCATTCAAAGCTTCTGAAGACAATGAAACATCTACATCCAATGAAGAGTTAATGAGTCTTTTTGCCAAAAGATTCTACAAAATGACAAGAAAAGACTTTAGAAGAAAATCATCCAGGCAGGATGATAAGCCCAAATATGACAAGACACCAACTAAGGAGGTTGTGTGTTTTGGATGCAGAAAGCCTGAGCACTATATTTCAGAATGCCCAGAGAATCAGAAAAAGGACAAGGGCAGGGACAAGGATTCCAGAAGAAAACAAAGCAGCAGACCCTCCTCCAACAAATATAAAAGGAAAGACAAAGGATTTGTTGCTGAGTCCTGGAGTGACACAGAAGAGGAAACATCCTCCTCCAGCTTCAGTGAAGAAGAGGAAGAAGCCAGATCCAAGGAAGTGTGCCTAATGGCAATAGATTCCTCCAGAAGCAATTGTGGATCAGAAGAGGATTCTGAAGATGAAGGTGCCTCAGACTCAGAGGCTGATCAGGTGATTTCTAGTTTTGATTTCAATTCTGACTTATTTAAAGTAGAATTTAAAACTATGTGCATGGATCTAATAAACTCAGAGAAAGAAACAAAAATCTTGAGGACTAGACTAGAAAACCTTGAATCTGTCAGCACAGAAAATAGAAAACTAACTGATCAATTGACACTAGCTAATGAACAGATATTCCAGTTAAAATCTGAATTATGTGAGGCAAAACAACTTGAGCAATCTCTCAATGGGAGAAGCCTCAAGCTGATGGATATCACAAGCACAGTAAATGCCAGATTAAATGGCAGGGTGGGCTTGGGTGCTTCATCAAGTTTACCCCCCATAATAAAGAAGAATATACTTTCTACTCCCATAAAGTTTATCACTGCTAAGGGTAAAGAGAAACTAACTGAAAAATCCATGTCAGAAAACAAGTCAAATCCCCTAGACAATAGAAACAGAAAACAGAAGAAAGCTGTTAAAAACCAAGTTCAGCAGAATTCGTCGAACTCAGATTGACGAAATCCTGCAAGTTCGTCGAACCCCGATCGACGAACGCTGAACGCAAACTTCAGAAATAATTATTCGTCCAACTGAGATCGACGAACTGTGTATTGTTCGTCGAGCAGAGGTCGACAAACGTGGGAAGCAGAAAATGACCATGGTCATTCTCTGAGTGGAGGTCGACGATCTCATCCCCATTCGTCGAACTCTGCTCGACAAACTCACAATAATTCGTCGATCCCAGAACGACCAAATATAAATCATTTCTTCTATAGAAATTTTAAAGCAGCCAACAAGACATTTAATCCAGTAGCTGATTGGATAATCCCACCTAGGAGATATCACCCTCTAGGGTATAAGTCTCAACCTGCCTTATCAGTCATTTTTAGTTTTACTTTTCAGCCAAACCAAGGACCCAAGATAACCTGGGTCAAGAACAATTGAGCTTTATTTTTTAATGCAGGTACAGGTGAAGAGCTGTCCAAGGTTAAGTCAGACCTGATACCTGGACAGTGGCTGCTCCAAGCACATGACTGGCAGCAAAGCAAATCTCTCCAGCTATAAGTCCAAGCTAGGACCAAAGGTGATATTTGGAGACTCAAAGAGTGGTCAGTCAGAAGGATATGGAAGAGTAAGCATTGGAGCAGTGACCTTCAAAAAAGTGACATATGTAAGAGGACTTAAACATAACCTTATATCCATAACTCAATTATGTGATGAAGGTTATCAGGTACATTTGAACTCTACCTCTTGCTCTATTATAAATGATAAAAACCAAACTGCTTTAATTAGACTTAGACAAGGAAACATATATTTAGTAGATTTCACTTCTACCACAACTGATATTTGTTTACTCAATATCACTAGTAACCAAAATGAGTTATGACACAAAAGGCTAGGACATGTAAACCTTAAGAACATATCTAGGTTATCTAAAGACAACCTTGTTAGAGGTTTACCTTCTGGTCCCTACAAGAAGGAAAGCCTATGCAGGGCTTGTCAACTAGGCAAGCAAACTAAAACTAGTTTCAAATCCATTAATAAAAGTGATTCACCTAGGATATTGTATCTGTTTCATGTGGATCATTTTGGACTCATTGCAGTACAAAGCCTAGGAGGGAAGTCTTACACTTTAGTCATTGTTGATGATTTCTCCAGATTCAGTTGGGTAGCCTTTCTGAGAGCTAAGTCAGATACATTCAAAGTTCTTACAGATTTTCTCAGGACCATACAGATTGAGTTCTCTACTCATGTTGCATTGATAAGAAGTGATCATGCACAGAGTTTGAGTCTCTTCTTATGCATGAGTTCTATGAGAAGGAAGGTATCAGGCAGTGCTTCTCAGCTCCTAGAACTCCCCAACAAAATGGGGTTGCTGAAAGGAAAAATAGGACACTCATTGAAGCTGCAGGTACATTGTTAGCAGATGCTTACATGCCTCTATCCTTTTGGGCAGAAGCTGTAAACACAGCTAACTATATCCTGAACAGATGTCTTATACATAAACTAAAACATAAGACCCCCTATGAATTACTTAAAGAAAAGAAACCTAAAATCACTTACTTTAAAGTTTTTGGTTGCATATGCTACATCCACACTAATAACAAAAGATACATTAGAAAATTTGAGGCTAAGGCTGAAGAAGGGATTTTTCTAGGATATTCCCAAGTAAGCAAGGCATATAGGGTTTTCAACAAATCATCCCTTAAAATTGAAGAATCTGTCCATGTGTCTTTTGATGAAGCTAACATGTCTTATAAGGAGAAAGACATTTCTACCAATAGTTTTTTGCAGGTTTCACCACTGTGTGAGTCTATGGATGGACTAAACCTTACCCTAGAGGTTCCAACTCATCCCACTCCACAGGCTGCTGAAGATAGTGTAGAAGAAGTCCAAGAGGAAGTAACTGAACTTCCATCAACAGCCAGTACCATTCCTTAAGAGGAATTATTTACAGAAGCTGTTACTCAACCAACTCCACCAACTGATCTTATCACACTTAGAGATCACCCCAGATCTCAAGTGATTGGAGACATTTCAGTTGGTGTACAGACAAGACATCAGCTCAATCAAGACTTGATGCATGCCTGTTTTCTCTCTCAAATTGAACCTCTCACCATCCATGAAGCTGAGCAAGATCCCCACTGGATTCTTTCAATGCAAGAGGAACTAAATCAATTTGAGAGAAACTTACAGTTTGGGATTTGGTTCCAAGACCCCATAACTACCCAGTTATTGGAACCAAATGGGTCTATAGGAACAAATTGGATGCACAAGGGAACATAGTAAGAAACAAGGCTAGACTTGTTGCTCAAGGCTATAGGCAAGAGGAAGGAATATAGTATGACCAAACCTTTGCCCCTGTTGCAAGGTTGGAGGCCATTAGAATATTCCTAGCCTATGCAGCATACAAAAAGTTCAAAGTATTCCAGATGGATGTTAAGAGTGTCTTTCTGAATGGTGTACTTCAAGAAGCGGTTTATGTAGAACAACCTCTAGGTTTTATCTCTCTAACTCAACCCTCTTATGTTTACAAATTGCAAAAAGCTCTCTATGGTTTAAAGCAAGCTCCAAGAGCTTGGTATGAGACCCTAGCTAGCTTTCTCTTAGAGCATAAATTTACAAGAGGAAACATTGATAGAACCCTTTTCACTAGCCATCATAAGGACCAAATCTTATTGGTACAAATATATGTGGATGACATTATTTTTGGGTCTACTGATCCCAAATTGTGCAAGAGGTTTGCTGACCTCATGCATTTCAAATTTGAGATGAGTAGTATGGGTGAGCTTTCCTACTTCCTTGGTCTCCAAGTGAAGCAGCTCCCTGATGGTATCTTCCTCTCCCAATCTAAGTATGCTAAAGAGCTTATTAAAAAGTTTGGGATGGGTGATGCTTCAGGAATGAAAACACCTATGGCTACCAATGCTGTTGTGGATTCTGATGCAGCAGGGAAACCTGTAGATCAGAAACATTATAGGGCAATTGTTGGATCCCTATTATACTTAACAGCTAGCAGGCCTGACATAATGTTTGCCACATGCCTTTGTGCTAGATTCCAAGTGAATCCTAAAAAATCTCATCTTATTTTTCTAAAAAGGATTTTGAGATATATAAAGAGTTGTCCTAGTTTAGGACTCTGGTATCCTGCAGAGTCAGAATTTGAGTTAACTGGATACTCAGATTGTAACGCCCCGTATTGTTTTTCGTTGAATGATGGGCGTTACGTTGGCTTTGACCGTTGTTCGAGCATGGTTTTTCCCGCGGGCTTGCGAGTGGCTGTTTTGGTAGCCGAGTTGCACGATTCCCCAGCAAACCGGAGTCCAAATTGGGGACTCGGTGAGGCCTCTTAGGGAATGTTTGCACTTTTTCGCGCCCGGGTAATGTTGCTCAAAACGGGTTGCTTGTACAGAAAACAAAAAAAGGTAAAAAGTTCTTCAGGCAAAAATGGTCTAGGACGACACAGAAACACTTTTCAAAACACGGAAAAATGGTCGTTTTTGTGCGTGACACGCCCCCCGACACGGGCGTGTCGGGGCGTGACCCAGGGCGTGACCTGGGCGTGACCTCCTTGACTCGACGAATTTTCTTGCGTCGAGTTGAGCTCGACGAATGGGGTACACACCCCGTGACACGGGCGTGTCACGGGCCGTGTCCCGCAGTGTCGAGTGTCGAGTGTCGAGTGTCGAGTGTCGAGTGTCGAGCGTCAGATGTCGAGAGAGGGGACACGGCCTGTGAGACGGGCGTGTCACAGGGCGTGTCAAGCTTTGTCGAGTGTCGACACTTTTGGTCGACGAGGTGTCGAGACACGGGCTACACGCCCTAGGTCACGGGCGTGATCGACCCGTCACGGGAGTGTACCCGGCTGTGTACCTTGTGGATAAACCTGGATTTGCCGACTTTCTGCGCCGCTTAAGGTACACGCCATGTGACACGGGCATGTCACAGGGCGTGACAGAGCCGAAAATCAAATGTTTCCAGTTTTTTTGTGCCGTTCATTTCCTTGATTCTGGATCAAATGGACCAGCTCGGTTCTGGAGGAAATAATGCCGAAACAGAGATTTCTCCTCCTCATTTCACCTTCTTCTTCATCTTCTTCCTCATTCCAAAAGAACATCAAGGGAGCAAAGCTAAAGCAAGGCAAGGAAAGAGAGGAGCAACCGTCGCGGCGTCGTCTCGGTTCAGGCAAGCGGTGTTCTTCACCCTTGCCAATCTTATTTCTTGTTCTTTGATTGTGCAACATAGCTAGTTTTCTCTTTCCATTTTCCTAGCTTGTTCTTCTTGTTTTGTGTTATCCCTCACTAGCCGTATTATGCTCTTGAATTTCCCTATGCTCAATGAATTCGATTTTCCATGCTTAGTTTTGTTTAGTTATCACGTCTATGCTAGGTTGATTCATGTCGTTTATCTTGTTCATGTGATTCATGTAGCTAAGTTGATTCATGTTCATGTAGCCTTTCTTATTCATGTGATTCTTCATTGTTCATATCAGAAGCATGTGATTCTTTCTTGTTCCTAATCTTGTGATTCATGTAACTACGTTAATCAAACTCTATGAAGTTGACATAACTTTGGCAATTTGTCGTCATGAGGGAGGATGAAGGAAGGGAACGTGTGTACTTGGGTTATGGTGAGACTTGCTTATAGTGTTACGCTTGGGTTTGTTTATGGTGAGTTTTGCGAGGCGAATTGTGAACCATGGCAGGAGTGTTTGTGTGAGGATTCGGTAAGGGGTGGTGTGGTTTAAGCCTTTGTGGCCACCGGGTTTGGATTTGTGGTGTAGAGCACCATTTTGGCCCCGATTTGGGCTGGCTTTTATTGGTGCGTTCCACTTTAGGGCTGCCACCAAAAGACCCTTGCGGAATCGCATTTAACCGCTGCTTATGTTTCACTCGTATAACTGTTTCTTGTTCGAACGATGATGGAATGGGCATGTGTATTGCCTTTTTGCTCCTGCGGGTTGAGCAGGACTTGCTAAGAATTGCACTGGGTGCGTTTTACACTTTGGATTGCCAGTATGTAATACTAGTTTTCCACCTGTTTTTGTTCACTAATTTTACTTACATGAAACATTGCTACGGGGTCGGTAAGCCCCTTCGTCCCATTTTCTGAACTTCCTACTATATTGTGTAGCTTTGATGATTGCTGAGGTTTTCTTTCTTGAATGCCTCAGGTGCAGGTTGTAGCCAGTTGAGCGGCTAGTGTTTGGGTCGAGTTTCTTTGGAGCTAGCCGAGCTTACTTAGCGAGGTAGTTCTTTTCTTTGTGGTACAGACATACATGTGCCCTAATGGGTTCGTGTCAGCTTGTTGGCGCCCATTGGTGGCTTTCTTTACTTGTAATATCTGAATACTAGACTGCTAATGTGACTCATTTGGATGAGATGATGTCTCCTTGCACTTGGGAAGGATTTATGCTAGGTTGCATTAGATATTTTCAAGATAAAACAAAACCTATTATTGTATCACATGCATAACATGTTTTGATCACCGAACAAGTATTTTCCAAAGAACGTAAACAAAGATGATTTCTGATATTATTATAAATATAGACTGCATATAGGAGATCGTAATCAATAAACAAAGTATTTCCGCCACGTATAAACACACATTTTAATGCCTAAGGCCGAGGGATACGGCCATTAAACTCAAAGGTTTTCTTGTATTTAACTGCTGGATTTCAACTCATAAAGTAAGCGTCAAGGGTTTCCTGAGCGTGTGCAGTTATCCCCTGCACGACGTGGCATCATAACCCGTAGTTCCTCTTGCTCTGATACGATGTACTCGTTGAGGAAATGCGGGTTGTGACAGTTGGTATCAGAGGGAGGTTTGCTTGACAATTGGTCGGGCAAACTTTCCTTTTTGTCCTTGTCATAAGCATCATATCATACACACACCGAGGTGCCATCAGTATGTCTTGGCTGAAGCACGCACACTACACTCATGGCATGACCAGAAGTATACGGGGCATATTATGTAGTATGGGATGCATAATATGTGGTTGTATATGGATCCACCATAGGGGCAACATGTGCGGGTTATGTAGTATGTGATGCATAACCTTACCACATGGATGCGACTAGCACATTTTCTTTTCTTCGTTGCATGCAATGCTATGTAGTATGGGATGCATAGCATTGCGATGCGTACGACCGCTCATGGCATGCATTAAGGCCTTTTCTAGGCTGCATCGCACAGCACGCATAACATAACATTGCATGAGCACAACGTGCCAAGCTAAAGATGTACATGATGACACCTGTACACTCATGGTTTTGGGTCAAATAAAGTCATGCATTCATCGGTTAGGCACAAGTTAGTGGGATGACGGTGAGTCATCTTTAGGCTAGGCATACCATCATTCTCAAACACACAGAGCAAGTTAGCAGTTGATGTTCATATGTATGGTTTGTACATAGCTGTTGTGTGTTTTGTTGGGTTTGAGCTTGATAAGGGTGAACGTGTTTATAGGATGTCGCAGCGTCCAGTGACAAGGCAAACTCCCCAATCTGAGGGCGAGTCTTCGGGCGCACAGAATAATGCCCTGATGGATAGTCTACGCCAAAGTAATGAGTCTTTGACGAGGCAGGTGCAGGAAGTGCAGTCCCAGCTCCAAGCTATGTCATCAGCGATGTCTGGGCTGGCACCAAGAGGGCAAGAGACTGTTAGAGGCCCCACCATTTCTACTCCTTCCGTGGCAGTGATACCCCCAGTTGTGGTTCCTCCTGCGATGACTTTCATCTCGCAGTTTCAGCGACTTGGACCACCGACTTATGATGGAAAAGCGGACTTTGTGATCTTGGATGATTGGGTAATCACGTTGGAAGAAATGTTTGTTTATTCTGGCGTTACCGAGGACCAGAAGGTGATGCTTGCCGCCTATCAACTCAAAGGGTTGGCTAAAGGTTGGCGGTTGCGAGAAAAGGAAGGCCTAGGGGCGGGATGTTCGTGGGAAGCCTTCAAAGAAATGTTACGGCGCAAGTTTATGCCGTCAGTGGAAAGGGACCGCCTGATGAATGACTTCTTGTACCTGAAGCAGAGGAAACTCACAGTTAGTGAGTATGAAATTGAGTTTAGCAAGTTAAGTCGGTTCGCTCCGAGCTTGGTGACTACGGAAGCTGACCGAGTAAAGAGATTTCTTGGTGGACTCCGCAGCGACGTGCAGCAGTTCGCAAGTGCTTATGGAGCGACGAGTTACACTACTGTGGTTGAGGCTGCTTTGAAGGTTGAAGCTATAGAAAATGCAAAACAAAAAGGACAGCTGATGAGGAAGGATAAGATACAGCTGGTGGGAGAGAAAAGCTCCCAAGACTCAGACGTAAGAAAGAAGAAGAAGGAAACATGTAGCTTCTGTGGCCGATCAGGCCACCCATTTGAGAAATGTTTCAAGCGGTTGGGGATGCAGAAGAAGGAGCAGGTGCACGCCATTCAGGGTGCGCCAACCAGCGGCTTGGAATGTACAAGTTGTGGGAGAAGAGGTCATGATGTGAGCCGCTGCTGGGTCAAAGACAAGGTGTGCTTCCAGTGTGGCAAACAGGGACATCTGAAGGCAAGGTGCCCACAAAATCAGCCCGTGCTGCAGCCAATGCCACTCCAGGCTTTGCCTCCGCCTCCGCGTTTGGACAAAGGAAAAGGGAAGTTAAATGTGATCTCGTCAGAGAAAGCTCAGTTGTCACCTCAGGTTATCTCAGGTTCGATTCATTCCTCTGGTTCACGTTTTGTTTATGCCTCTTACGCGTAGTTCTTAGCTACATATGTACCCTTATAGGAAACTTTAAGGTAAAGAACCGTTGGGCGCATGTTCTCTTCGATTCTGGTGCGACCCATTCATTTGTGGCTCGAACATTTCTGGATCGGTATCATTTGACACCAGATCGAGTGGGGAATGCTTTTTTGGTGAATTTTCCTTCTGGTGCTTCTGTGGTGGCAGACTGGGGTCTTCTTGATTGTCCCATTTTGTTGGGGGATTTCTTAGCGAAGGCTGATTTCAAGGTGATCGATTTGGAGGATTTTGACGTCATTCTGGGCATGGACTGGTTATCCCGCTATGACGCTGTCATCCAGTGCAAAGGAAAGCGCTTGGATTTTATCAAAGACAATGGTCAGCCGGGAAGTGTTTATGGTGATTCATGCCAGGATTCTCCAGGGATTTCGGCGGTATGTGTTCGGACGTTGTTTGTTTCCGACTGTTTTGCTTGTCTAGTCTCAGTTGTGGGGACTAGTGCTGTTTTGCCGCATTTGGAGGAGATTACTGTTGTGCGTGAATTTCCAGATGTTTTTCCTACTGATCTTCCTGGTCTTCCCCCTGATCGTGATGTCGAGTTCGTTATTGATTTGGAACCGGGTACGCGGCCTATTGCGAAAGCGCCGTACAGAATGGCCCCGCGTGAGCTAGCAGAGTTGCGTACCCAGCTGGATGGCCTATTGGCAAAGGGGTTTATCAGGCCAAGTTCATCACCTTGGGGTGCACCAGTGTTATTTGTGAAGAAGAAAGATGGGTCAATGCGGCTTTGCATCGATTACCGTGAGTTGAACAAGGTGACGATTAAAAACAAGTACCCACTACCAAGAATTGATGATTTGTTTGATCAACTACATGGCAGTTCAGTATTCTCGAAGATTGATCTCCGCTCGGGCTATCATCAGCTCAAGGTCCGGGAGTCTGATATTCCGCGGACTGCATTTCGATCAAGACATGGCCATTTTGAATTTTTGGTGATGTCGTTTGGTTTGACCAACGCACCATCAGCCTTCATGGATATGATGAACCGGGTATTCAAGGACTACTTGGATAAGTTTGTGGTAGTTTTTATTGATGACGTTCTTGTCTACTCTCGTAGTGCTGAGGAGCATGAACAGCATCTGCGCTTAGTATTGACCACTTTGCGCGACCAACGGTTATTCGCCAAGCTAAGCAAATGCGAGTTTTGGTTGCCTCAAGTTGCCTTTCTGGGTCATGTCATTAATCAACATGGAATTTCAGTGGATCCTGTTAAAATTCAACAAACCGCAGACGCCCCCTTGGATACCCTGTTGAAAACTCAACAAACCGAAGGAGAATACGCCCACTTATAATGTTGAAAGTTTTCCCGGATCGTGGAGTTAGCAGTGGTTATCTCAACAAAGCAGTAACAACCAGCAACACATGCAGCACAAGCTTCTTTATTGATCAAGAGCAAACTTCTTTACAAGGCGAGACATACATGGCGAGACATGCTTCACCAAAACCCAACACCGGGAGAGCAGAGACAGTTACAAAGACAAGAACAAAAAAACAAGCCGCGCGGACTCAATCAACAAGCCGCCGACCTACTGCTGTGGAGTCCGCTCAGTCCGCCAGGTCGCCAGACCGCAACCCAAGGCGCGCGGACTCACCCTTATTCCAATGCTTAGCTCTTCACCGCTGATCTGCAGGCCGCCTAACCGCGAGGTCGCCTAGCCGCCAGACCGCACAAGATGCGTCACCGAATGGAACAGTCCGCCTGAAGCAGGCGACTTCCTGAACCCCGAACCAAGTTGCCAAAGAGAAGACCGCCTGGTCGCTATCCGCGACCTGCTGTTTACCGCCTGCTGCTTAACCGCAGAGTCCGCACTGTCCCTGACCGCAATCAGAGCCAAGTCCTGGCTTTCCAGCGCTATCCGCACAACCTGCACAGCACAACCGGGTCAACTCTTAATCCGCGCGGACACCAAGGTCCAGACCGCAGCAACTAACGCGAGCTCAATTACTGTTCACTTACTTCGGTCTAGGTCCTCTGTTTCCTGATGTGATATGGGTCCTATTTATAGGCACGACGATGAGTATGGTCACCGCCCTAGCCGATAGGATCACCGCCACATCCCGCAGCTAGAACAAGTGTGTCCGCCAGCCCGCGGACACACATTCCAGTTCGCCGCTCCTGTGCAGATAGCCAGTCCGCCCCAGCTTCTCCAAGGCTGGACTCCAATATCCAGCCCGCCTTGCCGCCAGAGACCAAGCCAGGACCACCACAGCCGGACTCCACAACAGCCGTGTCCGCCATTCTGCGGACAAGGCATTAGCCCGCAAAACCCGAGCCCGCAGCCTCGCCATCAAGGCACCTGCCGGACTCAGTGGACACCCGGCTACCGTCCGCATATCCCAAGTCCATTGCCTCATTGCCAAGGCACCTCCGGACTTAGCGGACACGCCAATCCAGTCCGCTAACAGCAGACTCCAGTCCGCAACTCCTGAGTCCATAACCTCATCACAAGGCTAAACCGAACTCAGCGGACTCTGGCTCCAGTCCGCACGCTCCTGCACAAGCAATTCTCCAGTCCGCATTTCCCCAAGCTAGCAAACAAGGCAACAGCACTTCTACTACGCTTGGTGGACTGAGAAACCAGCCCGCGCTCCACTGCGCGATCTCCTCGGACTGAGCCAACCTGGACTTGGTCCAAAACTCACCAAGTCCAGTCCACTGGCCACAAGGGCCAGTCCGCACTTACTGGCGGACACTGGATCTAGCCCGCCATACCGGGCGACCTCCAGTTTCTGTCCGCGCTGACCGGCGGTCTCCGCGGCTTCCACTTGCCGCTTCACTAGAGCAAGACCAAGGCAACTGCCAAACTGGTCTGCCGAGCTCCAGTTCTTCAGTCCGCTTCATGCCGGACTCCGCGGATAGCATTCCTATCCGCCCGGTTACTTCCTGGGAGTCAACCGCCTGCTGAGCATACACTGGCCTGTCAGACCGCTGTTGCTGTCCGCGTAGTCCGCGCGAACAGACCGCCCAGGCCGCCACAGAGCAAACCGCCTGCAACATCCCTGCCGACCTAGCAGTCCGCCAACCCTATCCGCGTAGTCCGCGCGGATAGGTTTCCCAAGCCTTCCATTCACCCACTTTCACTTCACAGAATTCAACACTCCCCCTTGAAGTGAGAAGTGGTGAATAACTCCAGCAGCTCCCGTAACCTTGCACCTGGTCCCTCCGATAGCATCTACGAAGAAATGTCAAAGACATAGTCCTCGCCCCGCATATCTTGGACCATGTGGGAGCCCTCCAGCATCTCCAAAAAGGAGTCATGCTTCCCTCTGCCTTCTTCAGCTTCAACCTCCACTCTTGCATCACAGGAGTATCACCAACTTCCTTGGACACTGAAGTCCAAGCCTCGTTGCCTCTGAGAGAAGTCACCTCTTCAGACTTGGTGTCAACCACCTCCTTGATTCTAGTGGGGTCATCACAGCCAGAAGAACCTTGCTCGACCTGAGGGCTAACAAGGAAACACGGGACCAAGTCCGCCGTGTTCCCTTCACAATATCGAGCTGGTGGCTTACTGATCCTCTTCGGTCTCCGAAGAACCTGATCATGGCTAACCACCTCCGCTGCTATTGAACCAGCTCCGTTCCCGGGCAAACCCGGAACAATGCTCCCTTTGCTCCCTGAACAAGACGCCTCCTTACTGGAACCAAAAGCATCTGGAGCAACGTTCCCCCTGCTACCTGAACCAGAAGACTCCCCTCTTGAACAAGAACTGTCTGGAACATCGCTCCCCTTGCTTCCTGAACCGGAAGCCTCCGCCTTCGAGCCAGAAGATCCTGGAGCATCGCTCCCCCTTCTTCCCGACTCTGACGCCTTTTCCCCGGAGCTAGAACAACCTGGAGCACCTGGTGACTCAGGCAACTCCACTTCCTTAGCAGCAGCCTCCTTCAGCCCACCATCTGACCTGCTTATCTCTAGCTCCACATAAGAACTACCCCAATACGGCGTCAACTCATCGAAAACAATGTCTCTCGACACTATGAGTTTCTTCGTCGCAGGATCCATACACCTCCATCTTCTTCTCTGCTCATCATACCCAACAAAGACTAGCTTTGTCTTGAGAGCACCCGGAGAGTGTAAATAGCAGGTAGATACAAACACCCGAAGGTGCTTCACTGAGGGCTTCACTCCGAACATCAGCTCATAAGGAGTCTTCATTATGATCGGACTAAGAGGCATCCGGTTGATGACATGAGCAGCACAGGCTATTCCTTCCGCCCAAAGAGCCTTCGGAACGCATTTACTCTGAAGCCAACACTTGCAGGTCTCCGTTAACCAACGGATCATCCGAGCTGCAATACTACCCTGTTGTGAAGTATGTCCACAAGAAAGCTCCATCCGGATCCCTTGCTTCCTGCAAAAGCGTGAGAACTCGGTTGAGCCAAACTCACCACCGATACTTGTCCTCAACACCTTGATCCTCCGGCCAAGCTGGCCTTCCACAAGCTTCTTGAACTCCACAAACAAGCGTACCATGTTGGACTTCTTCTTCATAAAGTATACCCAAGTATACCTAGAATAGTCATCAACCAATATCAGCATGAACCTGCTGCCTCCAAGACTGGCCGTGACGGTCGGTCCCACCAGAGCATAATGGACAACCGCCAATGGTGCATTACATCTGGATTGTGCTTTATCAACCATGAAGCGATAGGCTCCACTTTCCTGACATCCCGCACACCCCCGACCATCGCCATAGGATGACAATCTAGGCAAGCCTCTTACGAGTCTTCTTTCCGCCATTGCTTTCAGCTTGTCCATCCCTACATGCCCCAGTCTTTCATGCCATATAGCTGCACTATCACTGGCATTCATCTGATCAACGCCAGAACTAGTTGAAATCCCAACTACGTTCTTCTCCTTCCTCCCTATATGAGCTACGTTCGCTGAGAGCAAGACAACCTTGCACTCCTTCCGAAGATGACCTTGCTGCTTGCATTTATAGCACCTTGGTCCTTCCTTCCTCTTCCTATCACGCCTAGGAGAAACACTCCTTTCTTCCTGATACGAAGTAGAGGGACCATCTTCAGCAGCAACCTTCACCTTCTTCCTGAACAACCCATCAAGGGAAGTCCAAACCTCCGCAGCTGACCGACATTCACTGATGTGGTCCAAGAGCTCCGATGAGATCACCTGCTTGAGAATAGACTCCGCTTTCGCATTTGCCTCCTTCCAAGCTCTCATCGCCTCAGCATTGCCAGCAGTATCCTCTTGTCTTCCTGCTCCGCATACAACCTCCCAAAGGTCCTCGCCAAGAAGAAAGCTCTTCATACAGGACTTCCACCGTTCACAGTTCGTCTCTGTAAGGAGATCAATTCCAAGACAGCTTGCATCCTCCACTGCCATGGTTCTACCACTGGTTTCCTCTTCAGACGAGCAACTACTTCCATTGAGCACTGCTTGACCACTCCAACAACCTCGCTCCGATACCATGTTAAAATTCAACAAACTGCAGACTCCCCCTTGGATACCCTGTTGAAAACTCAACAAACCGAAGGAGAATACGCCCACTTATAATGTTGAAAGTTTTCCCGGATCGTGGAGTTAGCAGGGGTTATCTCAACAAATCAGTAACAACCAGCAACACATGCAGCACAAGCTTCTTTATTGATCAAGAGCAAACTTCTTTACAAGGCGAGACATACATGGCGAGACATGCTTCACCAAAACCCAACACCGGGAGAGCAGAGACAGTTACAAAGACAAGAACAAAAAACAAGCCGCGCGGACTCAATCAACAAGCCGCCGACCTACTGCTATGGAGTCCGCTCAGTCCGCCAGGTCGCCAGACCGCAACCCAAGCCGCGCGGACTCACCCTTATTCCAATGCTTAGCTCTTCACCGCCGATCTGCAGGCCGCCTAACCGCGAGGTCGCCTAGCCGCCAGACCGCACAAGCTGCGTCACCGAATGGAACAGTCCGCCTGAAGCAGGCGACTTCCTGAACCCCGAACCAAGTTGCCAAAGAGAAGACCGCCTGGTCGCTATCCGCGACCTGCTGTTTACCGCCTGTTGCTTAACCGCAGAGTCCGCACTGTCCCTGACCGCAATCAGAGCCAAGTCCTGGCTTTCCAGCGCTATCCGCACAACCTGCACAGCACAACCGGGTCAACTCTTAATCCGCGCGGACACCAACGTCCAGACCGCAGCAACTAACACGAGCTTAATTACTGTTCACTTACTTCGGTCTAGGTCCTCTGTTTCCCGATGTGACATGGGTCCTATTTATAGGCACGACGATGAGTATGGTCACCGCCCTAGCCGATAGGATCACCGCCACATCCCGCAGCTAGAACAAGTGTGTCCGCCAGCCCGCGGACACACATTCCAGTTCGCCGCTCCTGTGCAGATAGCCAGTCCGCCCCAGCTTCTCCAAGGCTGTACTCCAATATCCAGCCCGCCTTGCCGCCAGAGACCAAGCCAGGACCACCACAGCCGGACTCCACAACAGCCGTGTCCGCCATTCTGCGGACAAGGCATCAGCCCGCAAAACCCGAGCCCGCAGCCTCGCCATCAAGGCACCTGCCGGACTCAGCGGACACCCGGCTACCGTCCGCATATCCCAAGTCCATTGCCTCATTGCCAAGGCACCTCCGGACTTAGCGGACACGCCAATCCAGTCCGCTAACAGCAGACTCCAGTCCGCAACTCCTGAGTCCATAACCTCATCACAAGGCTAAACCGGACTCAGCGGACTCTGGCTCCAGTCCGCACGCTCCTGCACAAGCAATTCTCCAGTCCGCATTTCCCCAAGCTAACAAACAAGGCAACATCACTTCTACTACGCTTGGCGGACTGAGAAACCAGCCCGCGCTCCACTGCGCGATCTCCCCGGACTGAGCCATCCTGGACTTGGTCCAAAACTCACCAAGTCCAGTCCACTGGCCACAAGGGCCAGTCCGCACTTACTGGCGGACACTGGATCTAGCCCGCCATACCGGGCGACCTCCAGTTTCTGTCCGCGCTGACCGGCGGTCTCCGCGGCTTCCACTTGCTGCTTCACTAGAGCAAGACCAAGGCAACTGCCAAACCGGTCTGCCGAGCTCCAGTTCTTCAGTCCGCTTCATGCCGGACTCCGCGGATAGCATTCCTATCCGCCCGGTTACTTCCTGGGAGTCAACCGCCTGCTGAGCATACACTGGCCTGTCAGACCGCTGCTGCTGTCCGCGTATTCCGCGCGAACACACCGCCCAGGCCGCCACAGAGCAAACCGCCTGCAACATCCCTGCCGACCTAGCAGTCCGCCAACCCTGTCCGCGTAGTCCGCGCGGATAGGTTTCCCAAGCCTTCCATTCACCCACTTTCACTTCACAGAATTCAACAGATCCCGAAAAGATTGCTGCAGTCATGGAGTGGAGGAGACCAGAGACACCCAAGGAGATGCGGAGCTTCTTGGGCTTGGCCGGCTATTATCGCAGATTTGTCGAAGGTTTTGCTACGTTGGCTGCACCTTTGACTCGCTTAACCCAGAATAATGTGGCGTTTGAGTGGAATGACAAGTGTGAGGCGTCCTTCCTGGAACTCAAGAACAGATTATGTATCGCTCCTGTGTTGATCTTGCCGACAGAAGGGATAGATTATGACGTTTTTGTGGATGCGTCGCACGTTGGACTTGGATGTGTTTTAATGCAAGACAAAAAGGTGATTGCGTATGGGTCTCGATAGTTGAAAAGTCATGAAAAGAACTACCCAACGCATGATTTGGATTTCGCAGCGGTGATATTTGCAATGAAGTTGTGGAGACACTTACTTTATGGTGCGCAGTGTAAAATCTTTACGGATCATAAAAGTTTAAAGTACGTCTTCACGCAAAAGGAACTTAATCTGCGCCAATGGCGATGGCTTGAATATGTAGCTGATTATGATGTGGACATTCAGTATCATCCGGGGAAATAGAATGTTGTGGCCGATGCTTTGAGTCGGAAGACGGGGAAATTATTTCATCTTTCAGTCGACCGTCTTGTGGAGGAATTTCTATTGATGGATATTTCCGTGGGAAAATATGACCCGCAAAGTCATTCGATGGTAGAAGAACCTTCATGGCTGGTGCTTGCAAGACAACATCAAAAGGATGATCCTGATCTTTTACATTTATTTCTTCGAACTAAAAATGGTGAATTACCGGATTTTTCTATTGATAATGGGGGCACGTTAACGTATCGCGGTCGATTTTGTATTCCCGTAGTTGGAGACATGCGGGAGATGGTGTGTCGGGAAGCACATGGCTCAAGTATGGCCTACCATCCAGGCTCAACAAAAATGTACCGTGATTTGAAACAAATTGTCTGGTGGTATGGAATGAAAAGAGATATAGCGCAATTTGTATCTGAATGTCATACCTGCAAGCGGGTGAAAGCTGATCATGGAAGGCCTGGTGGCAAGTTGACACCATTGGAGATTCCAACATGGAAGTGGGAAAGCAACTCAATGGATTTTATTACAGGCCTACCAAGATCTCCACGAGGACATGACTCCGTGTGGGTGATCGTGGATAGATTGACCAAATGTGCTCATTTCATACCATTTAAGGTCAACTACCCGATGAAGACAATAACGGAGCTATATTTGAACGAGATCATCCGACTGCATGGTGTGCCAGTCAATATCATATCAGACAGGGATTCCCGATTTACTTCTCGTTTCTGGAAGAGTCTACAAGAGGGTTTGGGAACGGATTTGCGGTATTACACTGCTTACCACCCTCAGACGAATGGCCAAACGGAACGAGTAAATCAAATCGTGGAAGATATGATTCGATGCTATATTCTTGAGTATGGCGGAGCATGGGATTAACATTTGCGGCTTATGGAATTCACATATAATAATAGCTATCAAGAAAGCTTGCAAATGGCTCCGTTCGAAGCTTTATATGGGCGTCGATGTCGGACTCCCCTCTTTTGGGCTGAGGTTGGCGAGCGGCCTTTGTTGGGCCCAGAGGCGCTCGAGGACATGGAAGTTGCCGTACGACTTATTCGGGAGAAGCTCTGAATCGCCCAAGAGCGATATGAAAAGTACGCCAACCGACGAAGGTCGGAGTTAGAGTTTGCAGTGGGGGATTACGTCTTCTTGAAAGTCTCCCCAATGGTTGGAATTAAAAGGTTTGGAAAAGAGCGCAAATTAGACCCAAGGTTTGTGGGTCCCTTCAAGATTCTTGCGCGAGTTGGTGCATCCGCTTACAAAATCGAATTACACGTGAACTTTCCTGGTGTTCACGACGTGTTTCATGTTAGCCAACTTCGCAAGTGTGTACGAAATGACAAGCAAGTGTTGGACGTGGTGCCGCAATTGGCGCCAAACCTTTCTTATGTGGAGATGCCCATCCGGATATTGGCCTCCCAAGATCGCATGTTGCGGAAAAAGAAGATTCATATGGTCAAGGTGCTCTGGAAAAATCAGAATGTGGAAAGCGCAACGTGGGAGCTTGAGTCAACGATGAGGGCGGCTCACCCTCATTTATTCCCGTAAACAAAGCTGGTACGTAAATGCGTGTTTCTGTTTGATTACTCATTTGAGTGATATCAAAATGATTGAAAAGTTTCGAGGCAAAACTTTTTGTTAGGGGGAGTGACTGTAACGCCCCGTATTGTTTTTCGTTGAATGATGGGCGTTACGTTGGCTTTGACCGTTGTTCGAGCATGGTTTTTCCCGCAGGCTTGCGAGTGGCTGTTTTGGTAGCCGAGTTGCACGATTCCCCAGCAAACCGGAGTCCAAATTGGGGACTCGGTGAGGCCTCTTAGGGAATGTTTGCACTTTTTCGCGCCCGGGTAATGTTGCTCAAAACGGGTTGCTTGTACAGAAAACAAAAAAAAGGTAAAAAGTTCTTCAGGCAAAAATGGTCTAGGACGACACAGAAACACTTTTCAAAACAGGGAAAAATGGTCGTTTTGTGCGTGACATGCCCCCCGACACGGGCGTGTCGGGGCGTGACCCAGGGCGTGACCTCCTTGACTCGACGAATTTTCTTGCGTCGAGTTGAGCTCGACGAATGGGGTACACGCCCCGTGACACGGGCGTGTCACGGGCCGTGTCCCGCAGTGTCGAGTGTCGAGTGTCGAGTGTCGAGTGTCGGGTGTCGAGAGAGGGGACACGGCCTGTGACATGGGCGCGTCACAGGGCGTGTCAAGATTTGTCGAGTGTCGACACTTTTGGTCGACGAGGTGTCGAGACACGGGCTACACGCCCTAGGTCACGGGCGTGACCGACCCGTCACGGGCGTGTACCCGGCCGTGTACCTTGTGGATAAACCTGGATTTGCCGACTTTCTGCGCCGCTTAAGGTACACGCCCTGTGACACGGGCGTGTCACAGGGCGTGACAGGGCCGAAAATCAAAATTTTCCAGTTTTTTTGTGCCGTTCATTTCCTTGATTCTGGATCAAATGGACCAGCTCGGTTCTGGAGGAAATAAGGCCGAAACAGAGATTTCTCCTCATCATATCACCTTCTTCTTCATCTTCTTCCTCATTCCAAAAGAACATCAAGGGAGCAAAGCTAAAGCAAGGCAAGGAAAGAGAGGAGCAGCCGTCGCGGCGTCGTCTCGGTTCAGGCAAGCGGTGTTCTTCACCCTTGCCAATCTTATTTCTTGTTCTTTGATTGTGCAACATAGCTAGTTTTCCTCTTTCCATTTTCCTAGCTTGTTCTTCTTGTTTTGTGTTATCCCTCACTAGCCGTATTATGCTCTTGAATTTCCCTATGCTCAATGAATTCGATTTTCCATGCTTAGTTTTGTTTAGTTATCACGTCTATGCTAGGTTGATTCATGTCGTTTATCTTGTTCATGTGATTCATGTAGCTAAGTTGATTCATGTTCATGTAGCCTTTCTTATTCATGTGATTCTTCATTGTTCATATCAGAAGCATGTGATTCTTTCTTATTCCTAATCTTGTGATTCATGTAACTACGTTAATCAAACTCTATGAAGTTGACATAACTTTGGCAATTTGTCGTCATGAGGGAGGATGAAGGAAGGGAACTTGTGTACTTGGGTTATGGTGAGACTTGCTTATAGTGTTACGATTGGGTTCGTTTATGGTGAGTTTTGCGAGGCGAATTGTGAACCATGGCAGGAGTGTTTGTGTGAGGATTCGATAAGGGGTGGTGTGGTTTAAGCCTTTGTGGCCACCGGGTTTGGATTTGTGGTGTAGAGCACCATTTTGGCCCCGATTTGGGCTGGCTTTTATTGGTGCGTTCCACTTTAGAGCTGCCACCAAAAGACCCTTGCGGAATCGCATTTAACCGCTGCTTATGTTTCACTCGTATAGTTGTTTCTTGTTCGAACGATGATGGAATGGGCATGTGTATTGCCTTTTTGCTCCTGCGAGTTGAGTAGGACTTGCTAAGAATTGCACTGGGTGCGTTTTACACTTAGGATTGCCAGTATGTAATACTAGTTTTCCACCTGTTTTTGTTCACTCATTTTACTTACATGAAACATTACTACGGGGTCGGTAAGCCCCTTCGTCCCATTTTCTGAACTTCCTACTATATTGTGTAGCTTTGATGATTGCTGAGGTGTTCTTTCTTGAATGCCTCAGGTGCAGGTTGTAGCCGGTTGAGCGTCTAGTGTTTGGGTCGAGTTTCTTTGGAGCTAGCCGAGCTTACTTAGCGAGGTAGTTCTTTTCTTTGTGGTACAGACATACATGTGCCCCAATGGGTTCGTGTCAGCTTGTTGGTGCCCATTGGTGGCTTTCTTTACTTGTGATATCTGAATACTAGACTGCTAATGTGACTCATTTGGATGAGATGATGTCTCCTTGCTCTTGGTAAGGATTTATGCTAGGTTGCATTAGATATTTTCAAGATAAAACAAAACCTATTATTGTATCACATGCATAACATGTTTTGGTCACCGAACAAGTATTTTCCAAAGAACGTAAACAAAGATGATTTCTGATATTATTATAAATATACACTGCATATAGGAGATCGTCATCAATAAACAAAGTATTTCCGCCGCGTATAAACACACATTTTAATGCCTAAGGCCGAGGGATACGGCCATTAAACTCAAAGGTTTTCTTGCATTTAACTGCTGGATTTCAACTCATAAAGTAAGCGTCAAGGGTTGCCTGAGCGTGTATAGTTTTCCCCTGCACGACGTGGCATCATAACTCGTAGTTCCTCTTGCTCTGATACGATGTACTCGTTGAGGAAATGTGGGTTGTGACACAGATGCTGACTATGCTGGATGTAGAGTGGACAGGAAAAGTACCTCTGGAACTTGCCAGTTCCTAGGTATGAGACTTGTATCTTGGTTTTGAAAAAAGCAGACATCTGTGTCTACATCAACTGCTGAGGCAGAGTATATGGCTGCTGGCAGCTGCTGTTCACAGATGCTATGGATACAAAACCAGCTCCTAGATTATGGTATCAACTTAAATAATTCAACCTTATTTTGTGATAATACAAGTGCTATTGCGATAGCTCAGAATCCAGTTCATCATTCTAGGACTAAACATATTGAAATAATACATCATTTCATTAGAGATAATGTCGACAAAAAGAAAATTAACTTGATTCATATTCCTACTGATTTACAGAGAGCAGATATTTTCACCAAACCTTTAGATGTGAAAACTCATCTGTTCTTTATAAATCAACTGGGAATGATTAATGGAGAAGAGTTAAATTAATTTATGTCTGCATTCGACGAATTTTCCAAAGTTTGTCGAACGGAGTTCGACGAATTAGGGAAAGTTTGAGAGATTTTCGTCGAACGGAGATCGACGAATTCTCTGTGTGGAAACAATTTTCGTCGACCGGAGATCGACGAACCTTGCTTCAGAAACCATTTCGTCGAACGGAGTTCGACAAACTGTTTTCAATTCTTCTAAATGAGTTCGATGAACTACTCACCTCTAACTTATTTCGTCGACCTCAGTTCGAAGAACTGTCTCTTTTCGTGGAACGGAGCTTGTCGATTCATATTCCGAAAATCTTATATCTAGGTTTTCTTCGACCTCCGTCCCACGCTTTCAGTTCCTTTGCTCTTGATCGCCGTTTTCTCTGTGATTTTCTTTGCAGGTCATCAATGGCGATTCCTACAGGAGCACTTGCGGCGATGAAGTTTGATGCAGCCTTCTCCATGGATTTTGAGTCTTTCCAACATTCAGATCCAATCTTTCTTTATACCCTGGAATTACTTGAAGAATTGCATCTCAAGGATTTCATTACTCGCAGCATCAAGCTACACTCAACCGAGATAAGAGAATGGGTGTACACTGCAACCGTTTCTGAAGACGGAGATCTGACAGGACATATTGGAAACACTGCCGTTTTCCTGTCTCCAGCAGTCCTTTCTGAAATTTTTGGACTGATCAATGGTGAAGACAACTTGGAAATGGACGCCGAAGAATATTCTGATATGTTGAAGGTAATGGGTTTCTCCGTCAGCACCCCTAATAAGCTTCTGAAGAAGCAACTGTCTGCCGCCTATCAATTTTTGGCCGACATTATAGGAAAAATTCTGATGGGCAAGCACTCGGCACATGACTATATCACTCGCCATCAATTCCTGATTATGTGTGTAGTGCTCAACAAACGACAGGTCGACTGGGGTATGGTCTTCTTTGACCTAATCAAGAAGAAAACAAGCAAGAAGGAAGTCTGCTACGGCAGATTCCTGGGGATTTTCCTCCAGGAAAAGGCCAGTGAATGTTTGGTCTCCCCGACCACATTCATCAATGCCAGCAAGCGCCTCACCTGCGCCTTGTTTGGCCGATGGGAGAGGACAATCACCAAACCCTCCAAGGGTTCCTCCTCCTCCATCAACGCTTCTGAGAGCACAAGGACCGTCAAGGTCACTCCCCACCCTGACACTGAAGAGGCCATTCCACCTACCCAATCTCTTCCCACTCCTCCTGCACCTCAATTGACTCCACCTCAACATCAATCTCCCCTGCTTGATCTTGCACATATCCCTACAGCTCCAGTTTCCTCCACTGAAACCCATATTCCCTCACCTCCTCAATCCCCTCTTCTCCCACACCTATCCACTATTCCATCCTACACCATACCCACAGAACCACAAACTGTTCTCCCTCCATTATCCCCTCCACATATTCTTCCTTCCTCCTCTACTTCTATCCCCTCCACCATTCTTTCTCCACTTCTAGACTCTTCCACCATTCCCTCCATCATCTCTCTTCTGACTCATCTCATTCAATCACTCATCACAGAGGCCATTACACCTCTGGTGAGTTCCATTAATTCTTTATCTGCACAAATCACAGCCCTTTATGCTGCCCCCTCTTCATTCAGGGGCCTGGCTCCAGGTTCTCCTGAACCCAGGCAGGGGGAGATGCTCCATGATGAAGCTGGTGCAGCAGCTGCAGAGGTTGATACAGTTTTTGACAATACAGTTGATACAGATACAGTTGATACTGCAGATACAGTTTTTGATAATACAGATACAGTTGATATAGTGCTTGATAATGCAGTTGCAGTTACAGATACAGCTATAGATTTTGATTCTGAAATAATTGATTTTATTCACTTTATGGACACTGACATTAGCTTTGATGAGTCAGTAGATACAATAACAACTACTGGTGATTTCCTTATAAATCCCACAGTTAATTTATCTGAGATACTTCATACCTTTGATTCTGTATATATGAAGCTTCCTTCAGCAGAGGTTGCTAAGCCATATTTGGCTATTGTCCAGTATACCTCTCCAGCTAGTCCAGCAGTTGCCAAGCAACTCTGTGATACCTTTGCTGCTCCTACTGCTGTTCCAATTCCTGTGTCTATTCCAGAAATCTGCTCTGTCCCAGATTTTGTCATGAATGATTCTCCCATGTCTGATCTGGATGAGCTCATTCTGGCAGACATTGAAGAAGAGAACAAGGCAGCAACTGAAAGCTCTGTCTCTACTGCTGTTGAACCCTCACCCTCTGAACCTTCTATCCCCCCTCAAGAAAAACCTCTTATCATTTCTGATGAAACTCTGAGGAAGTTGAATGCTCTGTATGACAATCCTCAGAGTTCAGGTTCTGATGATGATGATGATGATGAATCAGATGAGGAGGCTGCTAAAAAGAAAAAGAAGTTGCTTTCTAAGAAAAGGAAGGCTCCTCCTCCTCCTGCTCCCAAGCCTAATCCCACTGCAGACACTCCATATTATATTCTGCACAATGTTGCTCCTTACAAAGGGATGCCTGCATGGATGTGGCTATCAAAGAACCAGCAAAGAGAGAAGAAGAGGAGTAGGAGATACTCTCCTCCATCAGTTCATAGATACAGAAAGGATCCTCCTCCTCCTCCTCCAGCAGCAGGTGCCTCTGGCTCTGGCTCTCAGAGATCTGCCCATATTCAAACTTATCAGAGACAAACAAGGAGATCTTCTGGTGGTAGTCAGCCAAGGCCACCATCTTCAGGCAGACAACACCATCAACAACAACAGCAGCAGCAGCACCAGGAATATAAGGAACATGAAGCTGAAAGGCCCTATTCTCCTCCTGAAGATCCAGAAACAGCCAACACAGCCAGAATGGCAAGGTTCCAAGAGCTCATTGGCTTATCTCTAATCAACAAAGCTAAAGCTGAAGGCAAGGACACAACAGGCTTAACTACTATGTCTCAGTACATGAGAGATGAGCTAAAGAGATTTGGGAAAGGAAACAAGCTACTCAATGCTGATGAATACATGCATCTTCACCCAGAAGCAGTTGTCCCCAGAGCCACTTCACTGAACATCATAGGGGCAGCTGACATGACTATGACCAGGGCTCAAGCTTCAGATCCCAATAGGGAAATCATTTTCAAAAAAGCCAGGAGATAAAGCACCAAGAGACAAGCTAAAATAGAAGAAGACAGAGAAGTAATTTTGTGGTTATTTCATTTCTGCTTCTATTTCAGACTATATCTTGTACTAAAACAAAGCCTATATGTATATATATCTGATGCATGTGTTGTAAATTCTCTGCCAGATATATTTCTTAATTTTGCTTTGTTTTCCTGTTTGTTCTTTGCTTGGAGTCTCTGTTAGTGACCTTACCCAAATAGGGGGAGATTGTTGGATCCCTAGTTGATTTGGCTAGGTCCACTGACTTAGGATGTGACCCATCATGTATAGTCTGGGTCAAGTTTATATCTTAGAGTCTAGGACAGTCCTCTATCTCAACTTCAGATGGACCAGCCTTCCTCAAGACCATCAGGAACTCCAGATCTATCAGTTTTTCAGACTAAGTGAAATGAGTTCGACGTTCGTCGAACTCAGCTCGACAAATGGAGTTCGGCGCTCGACGATCGTGAGACAATTCGTAGTGCTGAGCTCGACGAACTATGTTCTTTGTTCGACGAACACCGGGATTCTACTTCAAGCATTATCAGGACTACTTCAGAATTTCTCTAAGTCCAACTTCAAGCTTTGGTCGACGAATTACTTTCTGAGCTCGACCTCAAGTTCTTAGATTCTCAGGTCGACGACTTCAGTTCTCAGCTCGATGAATTTAGTTCTCTGCTCAACGAATAAAGATTGTCTGATATTGAAGAATGTCTGTTCAACGAATGAAGACTGTCAGCTCGACGAACTCAGCTTAGCTCGACGAACTCAGGCTCGGCTCGACGAACTCAAAACTCAGTTCGACGAATTATGTTCTTCGGTCAACGATTCTAGACTAGCTCTTCTTCCGTTCCCGTCTCATTCCATGGCGCTGATTCCTGAACATTTAATGGAAGTTCTTCCCAGAATACTACCGTTAGAATGCGAAGTTAATGCTGGATTATTACATGCCATTTTCTCATGGAAACAGTTGGGGAAATAATTAATTGTTGCTTCCTTTCCAGGCCGTCTGCCATTACTGCTCTGAAAGTGCAACTAGATCTGATATACTCTAGAGGGGGGTGAATAGAGTATATGGTGCTTTAAAAACTTTTACAAACTTTTACAACAATTGTTGTAATATGTGTGAGCAGGGAAGCAGAAATAAATCTAATCACAGTACTAAGCTATGCAAAAACTAAGCACAGAAAAATCAAGGTCAGAAACAAAAATGAAAGCAAGCAGAACCAGAAGACACAAGGAAATATAGTGGTTCCCCAAACTTGGGTACATCCACTCTTCTACCACCCTAGGTAGGAATCCACTGCAGGATGAGTTGATCAGGTGTCCTGGGCACCAATGAGCTTTTGATAAGGTGCTCAAAAACCAAAGCAGATTTTTTGATCAGGTGCCTTGCCACCAATAAGCTTTTGACAAGGTGCTCAAAAACCAGGTTCAAACTTTTGAAGGGAGTTTGAAAAACCCTTTATAGAGTGGGGGTGAGAGAGTGATGGCAGTCTTCTCTTTCTCAAATAACTGAGAAGACTATGTGGATTGATGTCAAAGCTCCCCCTGAATCCTTGAAATCTTCAGGAAGAAAAGCTTTGCTGAGGGTGATAGGCCTTCAAATATTGAACTCCACCAATGGATGATTTCAGCAAAAGGGACTGAAATGTTGAGTGTCTGGAGTCTGGAATATGTTGGCCTTGAACACTTTGAAAACTAAAAGAGATCTGAAGATTTGAAAACTTGATCTCCTTGGATGAGTGTTCTTCAGAATTCTTTTAGACAGAAGATTTTTGAGGTTGTCTCTGTAATCTGTATTGTGTGTGCTCTGTTGTGAGAGATTCAAAAATCATGTCTTTTATTCTCTGGTATAGAATAGAATATTATTCTCTGTCAAGGATAGCCGTTGGTCTGCATTGATTGCATCCTTAATTGCATAATCTCTTCTGGAGGAAAGTCCACAGAGACATTCCTTTAAAAATCCCTTGAAACTTGGTCCAGAATTGAATGAAAACGGCTAGCAAATCTCTGAATTAATTGCAGAATAACTCCTAACTGATTTGAATTTGAATTCTGGAAGTTATCTGAAATCGTCGAACTGAGCTCTGCTATCGTCGAGCTGAGCTCAGCGATCTGAAAACACACAGCAGCAAGATAATCGTCGATCTGAGCTCAAAGATCGTCGAACTGAGCTCAGAGATAAAGATCTAATGCAGAGTCAAAATCGTCGACCTGAGCTCACCGATCGTCGAATGGAGTTCGACGATATTATGAAGTTGAGCTCAGCGATCGTCGAATGGAGTTCGACGATCTGTCGAAGTTGAGCTAGACGATCGTCGATCGGAGTTCGACGAATCGTCGTGCTGAGCTCGACGATCAGACTTAGTCTCCAGACAGAAAAACTTGGTCTTCAGGGCAGCTTCCAAACCTAGACTTTTAACCCTTAGACTCAATTCTAATTGACCTTTTAAGCTATACAGGAGGTCAAGCAAAGGTTCCTAGAGACATAGTGATCCTGACCCAAATTAGTAATAGGGTGTTCCAACAATCTCCCCCTATTTGGGTTAGGATTACTATTTACAGACTTTGGAAAAATTTAAATAACAACATACAAGTATTAAGCAGAAAAACAACAGCCAGACAAGCAGAAATACAGAGATATATATATCATCCAGATAACAGTCAGAATTCACAAAAACTGTCACCTTACAATGTCACTTCTTCTCTTTGCCTTTAACCATTTTAATCTCTCTGTTAGGGTTTAGGGCTTCTTTGTTGGACCTGGTGTCATCTGCTGCACCCAAATAAGTTTGCTTTGAAGGCCTGGGAACCACAACTGCAGGATGTAACTCCATATATCTGTCAGCATCAAAGAATTTACTGGAAGCATATCTTTCTAATTCTTTCTGTCTTTGCTCAGACCTTGTAGAAATGTTGGAGGTATCCAATCATTGATCTCTGGCCTTCTTAATCTGATCCAGTGCAGCCAATTCCTTTAACCTGGCAGTCCAAGCAGCTGGGTTATTTTCAGGGTCCTCATAAGGTACAGGTGGCTCATACCTATTGGAAGGATTGTCTTGAGGAGGCCTGACAGACACATTCTCTTTCAGCTTGTAAGGGAAAGGACCTGAAGATGTATCAGATGAAACATGTCCTCCCCTAGAATATGGGTGCTGCCTGGAGTACCCTTTAGAATATACTTGTATATCTCTCTGATTGCCCCTATATCCTCCTCTCCTAGAATATGAACCCCTGGATTGGCTTTCCCTTTGATAGGATCTGGCATGAGGTTGATAGGGAGCCTGGCTTCTAGCTGGGGGTTGACTTGCAGAGCTTCCACCTGCACCTGCATCAGGAGGAGGTGGCGGAGGAGGATGAGGGTGCTGGAATTGGGAAGAGCCCTTCTCATATTTTCTCTTTTTCTTTATGGCTTTCAGCTGGTTCTTGGAAAACTGCATCCAATGTTCAGTGATGGGGCAATTATGAAGGATATAATAAGGAATATCATTATTATCCTTAACTTTAGCAGGAGGAACCCTTTTCATTGCCTTGCTCCTTGCCTTCCTTTTCCTGGCAATGGTAGCAGATGAGTCATCAGAGTCTGTTTTAAACTCATCAGATTCAGAACTCTGATCATCATATAAAGCATCTATTTTCTTCATAAGATCTTTCTTTAGCTGAACAGCAGCAGATGAGGCAGAAGTTGAGATATTAGCAGCAGTAGGGGCAGCAGCAGATGGAGGAGGTGAGGCAGAAACAACAGCAGCAGCAGGAGAAGTGACAGCAGCAGTAACAGTCTCACTAACATCAGCAGAAACTTCACTAACAGTAGTAGAAACAGCAGAAACAACATCAAAAACTGTAGCAGGCTCAAAATCAGTGGCCTCTGACATCAGAATATCCTTGGATATTGGTGCATCAGAAATAGTTGGAACTTCAGCAGCAATATGAATATCTTCAGCAGCAGCAGCAACATTCTCAGAAGCAAAGTCAGTCCTTTCTTCAGAAGCAGCAGCAGCAGCAACATCTTCAGTAGCAGCAATTACTGAATGTACAAAAGAGCTGAGGATGCTAGGGTCACAACAAGACAATGGTACAAGTGCCTTGGATAAGTCTTCTGAGGGCCGGACAACATGGACCTCTGGTAGATAGCTAAAATAGGCAGAATCAAAAGCAGAAAGCAAAGACCTTAGGTCTATTGCAAGAACTGTAGTAGGAGGCTCAGCAGCAGCAGCAACAAGAGGAGCAGCAGAAGAAGCAGAAACAGCAGCAGCAACAGCAAGAAGGCTTTCTTCATGTGGCATCTCCCCCTGCCTAGATGCAGAGATATCTGGATCAAGGCACACTGTTGTGGGTGCTGCCTGAGGGAAGAGGGAGGAGAGCCTAGCAGAAAGAGCTGCCACTGACAGGTGTAGAGGAGCCAATGAGGTCTCCAATAGTAGAGAGAGCCTGGGGGCAATCAGCTCATACAGCCTGTCAGCTAGGGCTGAGAGGTCTACTTGCTCAACAGCTGGAGCAGAGGTAGATGGAATGGAAGCAGCTGGGGATGCTGGAAGGGAAGGGCTAGAGAATTGGGGAATGGAGGGCTGAGGTGATGGTGGGGTGGAGATGGAGGACAGGGGAATGGAGATGGATGGAGTGAATGTTGGTTGATCAATGATGTGGTGTAGGAGAGTTTAGAATGAAGAGGAGGAGGTAGGGAAGTCAGGAGGAGATGAGGGGGAATCATCCATGAAGGAATCATCCAGAAGAGTGAAGGATGGAATGGATGGTGAAGAGGTGACATCTGGTGGAGGGTAAGAGAACAGTGGGTGGAATTATTCTTCTGGTGTGGGGAGAACAGGGACTGGAGAGGGAGTTGATGTTGGAGATGGGCTAGATATGGTGATGGTGGATGGGGCTGGAGGGGTGGTTGGTAGGGGCAGGGATGGAATTGGAGGAGGAGGAGAGGCAGCAACATCAGCAGCCAGGTCATCTGCAGGGGCAGAGACCTGTGGAGGAGTGACTCTTTGAGTCCTGGTGCCTGAAGGAGCACTAGAGGAGGGCCTGATAGGCTTTCTTATTTGCCTGTCCCACTTGCCAAAGAGAGCACAGGTTAGTCTCTTGGAGGCATTTATGTGAACTCCAGAGGAGACCAGCAAGGTAGGGCACCTGGTCTGCAGAAAAACTCCAAGAATCCTTCCAAAATTAACAAAACTCTTGTTTATTTTCTTCTTGATTTGGTCAAAGAAGACCTCTCCCCAGTTCAGATTTTTCTTATCCACCAGAGCTCCCATGAGACAGAGCTGATGTCTGGATATAGTATCATGGGCAGAGTGCTTTGCCACCAGCACTTTGCCTACCACATCTGCTAGGAACCTGTATTCAACAGACAGATTCCTCTTGAATAGCTTGCTAGGGTTTCCCTCTGGATGACCCATCCTGGCAAGCAGGTCAGAATAATCTTCTCCAGACAACTCAGCAATATCTTCTCCATTTCTCAGTCCAAAAACCTCTGTTAAAACTGTGGGGGTCAAGGGTACCTGATTTCCAGCAATAGACCCAACTATTATTTTGTTGTCTTGATTATGAGCAGTATAGACCCACTCCTTGATCTCATCTGAAGCCAGCTTGATCCTAGTGGTCATGAGTGCAGACAGATTCTGATCCTTGAATAAACCCAGTATGTCTTGGAAAATCTGGTCAGTGGTGTTGAATGATTCTATATCAATGTCAAAGCCTGCATCAAACTTCATTGCAGCTAGGACAACAACTGACACAGCCATTGTACCTGCAAAAACTCAACAAACAAAACGACCAAGAGTAGAACTGTTTGGAGGGAAAGAAAATCCTGCAGAGAAATCGAAAGCGCAAAAGAGAACGACGGCGAAAAAAGAGTTTTATATTAGGGTTCGACGCAGAATTGGAAAGATCGTTGAACTCAGTTCGACGATCGAGGCTTTTAAAGGAATCTGAAGAGTTTTCAACATCGTCGATCTCCGTTCGACGATATTGGAGAGCGTCGAACTCCGTTCGACGATCGTTCAGATAACATAATCGTCGAGCGTCGTTCGACGATCGTTGACCGGAAGAGATAGTTCATACTATCTGAGAGGCGCTGAACTCAGTTCGACGATTTTGTAAATCGTCGATCTCCGTTCGACGATCTTGGGGCAAATCGTCGAGCACTGTTCAGAGATCAGAAAAATTCTAGACACTAAGAAAAATCAGAGAGTTTGCCTAGTATTGGTCAATTTTTAGCTTTCAAAATCTTGGATATTATTTAAGGCTTCCTCCATCTAACATTCCTAACTGGTTTAGGAAGAAGGTGTGTTTCTTTTCATCCAAGGGCTTGGTGAAAATATCTCCCTTTGCAAATCAGTTAGGATATATTGTAATTCAATTTTATTCTTTTCAACATTATCCCTTAAGAAATGATGCCTAATCTCTATGTGTTTTGTCCTACTATGGAGGACTGGATTTTGAGCTATGGAAATAGCACTTGTGTTATCACAAAAGATTTTAGACTTCTCTAAGTTGTAACCATAGTCTAGGAGTTGGTTTTGAATCCACAATATTTGTGAGCAACAACTGCCTGCAGCCATATATTCAGCTTCAGCAGTTGAAGTTGACACAGATGTTTGTTTCTTACAAAACCAAGAGACAAGTCTGTCACCAAGGAACTGACAAGTTCCACTGGTGCTTTTCCTGTCAATTCTGCATCCAGCATAATCAGCATCTGAGAATCCAGTTAAATCAAATGCTGAATCTTTTGGATACCAGAGACCTAGATTTGGACAACTTTTAACATACCTGAGAATCCTCTTTACTAAAGTTAGGTGTGACTCTCTAGGTCTTACTTGGAACCTAGCACATATACATGTAGCAAACATTATATCTGGTCTACTAGCTGTAAGATACAGTAAAGAGCCAATCATTGCTCTATATGTTGTCTGATCAACAGGTTTCCCATGTTCATCAGCATCTAATACAACATTGGTAGGCATGGGTGTTTTCATACAAGATGCCTCAAACATACCAAATTTTTTAACCAGTTCATTTGCATATTTGGTTTGAGAAATAAAGATGCCTTCAGCATGTTGTTTGACTTGCAATCCTAGGAAGAAGGATAGCTCACCCATGCTACTCATCTCAAATTTAGAATGCATTAGGTTAGAAAACCTTCTGCACAATTTGGAGTCAGTAGAACCAAAAATGATATCGTCTACATAAATTTGTACTAGTAGGGTATGAGACTTATGAGTTCTAATAAAAAGAGTTTGGTCTACTCTACCCCTTATAAAACCATTTTTCAAAAGAAAGCATGCTAGGGTCTCATACCATGCTCTGGGAGCTTGCTTGAGACCATATAATGCTTTGTTCAGTCTAAAAACATAATCAGGAAGAGTTGGAGAGATAAAACCTGGAGGTTGTTTGACATAAACTTCCTCTTTGATGTCTCCATTTAAGAAAGCACTTTTGACATCCATCTGATATACTTTGAAGCCTTTGTGAGCTGCATAAGCTAGAAAAATCCTGATGGCTTCTAATCTTGCAACAGGTGCAAAAGTCTGGTCGTAGTCGATTCCTTCTTCTTGAGAGTATCCTTGAGCAACTAGCCTTGCCTTGTTCCTTATAATTACTCCTTGATCATCCAGTTTGTTTCTGAATACCCATTTTGTTCCAACAATGGAATGATCCTTAGGCTTTGGCACTAGTTCCCATACTTTGTTCCTCTCAAATTGATGCAACTCCTCTTGCATTGCAATGATCCAGTGTGGATCTTGCTCTGCATCTTGAATGGACTGAGGTTCAATTTGAGATAGGAAGCAGGTGTGCAACAGGTTTTGGTTGACCTGATTTCTGGTTTGCACACCAGCTGAGATTTCTCCAATTATTTGGGAAATTGGATGGTCTCTTGATGTTACTAAATCAACAGGGGGTGTTGATTGTTCACCAACCTGTGTTGTTGTTTCCTCTTGTGCTACAACAACTGGCTCATCAGGTTGTGCTTCAAAATGTTGATCATTTCCTTCATCTTCACTGCTTTCATCCTCTTGAGTAACCTGTAACCTGTTCAGGTCTTCAACTAGAGAATGTTCCTGCAAAGGTTCTATGGTAGAAGAATTCTTCTCCTTAAAAGACATGTTAGCTTCATCAAATGAAATGTGAACAGATTCCTCAATTTTCAAAGATGATTTGTTATAGACCCTATAGGCCTTGCTGATCATGGAGTATCCCAGAAACACTCCTTCATCAGCTTTGGCTTGAAATTTTGCTAAATATTTCTTGTCATTATTGTGAATGTAGCAAATACAACCAAATACTCTAAAATAGTCAACTTTAGGTTTCTTCCCTTTGAGTAATTCATAGGGAGTCTTTCCCTTTAGTTTATGTATCAGACTTCTGTTCAACACATAGTTGGAGGTGTTCACTGCCTCTGCCCAAAAGGATAGAGGTAGATGAGCATCTGACAACAATGTAGTGGCAGATTCAATAAGGGTTCTATTTTTCCTTTCAGCTACCCCATTTTGTTGAGGAGTTCTAGGAGCTGAGAAAGTATGCCTGATCCCTTCACTCTGACAGAACTCTTGCATAAGAAGAGAATCAAACTCTGTCCCATGATCACTTCTGATCAGGGCAATGTGAGTATTGAACTCAATCTGTATACATTTGAGAAACTCTGTCAGACACTTAAAGTTATCAGACTTCTTCCTTAGAAAGAACACCCAAGTGAATCTAGAGAAGTCATCTACAACTACCAAAGTGTAGGATTTCCCTCCTAAGCTTTGTACTTGTGATGGGTCCAAATAGATCCATGTGTAACAGATACAATATCCTAGGTGAATCACTCTTATTAAGTGACTTAAAACTGTTTTTAGTTTGCTTGCCTAATTGACAAGCCCTGCAGAGTCCTTCCTTCTTGTAGGGGCCAGAAGGTAGTCCTCTAACAAGATTGTCCTTGGATAGCCTAGCAACAGTTCTAAGGTTTAGGTGTCCTAATCTCTTATGCCATAAAACATTTGGTTTACAGACTGAATTAAACAAGCAGATATCTACATTAGTTGAAAGAAAATCTACTAAGTAGATGTTACCTTTCCTTTTACCTGTCAACACTGTTGTGTTGTCCTCTGACTTGATTTTGCATAAGGCTTTGCTGAAGGTCACCTGGTAGCCTTCATCACACAGCTGACTGATGCTGATTAGGTTGTGCTTCAGTCCTTCTACATAAGCTACCTTCTTGAAGGTTACTGAACCAATCTGGACTGCACCATATCCTTTAGTTTGTCCAAAGTTGGAATCACCAAAAATAACTTTGGGTCCAAGCTTGGCTCTGAAGGATGTGAGGTTGTCCTTATTCCCTGTCATGTGCTTAGAGCACCCACTATCCAAATACCATTGCTGGTTAGATGTTGGATAGGTCTTCACCTGCACATAAGACAATTCATTTGTTTTTGACCCAGTTTACCTTGGGCCTAGGTTGATAACCTCTAAATTCAGAAATGAAAGACATCCCAGGTTGACTCTTATATCCTTCAGGATGATATCTCTTGGAGGTAGAATCCATTCAGTATAAGGGTTATAGATTTGGGATGAAGGACCCTTAGGATTCAATTTTGATTTGCCTTTGAAAAAGTTTCCAGAGCTCTGACCTCTGTTCGACGATCTTGGAGCTGCGTTCGACGATCTTGGGTCAGATCGTCGAGCTCCGTTCGACGGTCGACTATGGTTGAGGTCAGGTATATGAGATCGTCGTCCTGCGTTGGACGACTTTGGCTAAGATCGTCGATCAGCGTTCGACGATTTTTCCTGAGATCGTCGAGCTGCGTTCGACGATCGTCGATCTTCATTCGGCGATCGTCGATCTATGTTCGACGATTTCTGCTGGGACTTGGTTTTCTGAGGCAGATCAGAATTTTTCCTAGCAACCTCTACAACTCCCTTTCCCTTGTCAGAAATGAATTTGATGGGAGTTGTTAGGACTATAGGTTGGCTGGATGAAGCACCCAAGCCCAGTGTACTGTTAAATCTAGAGTTCACTGTGCTTGTGATGTCCATCAGCTTGATGCTTCTCCCATTAAGGGATTCTTCAAGCTTCTTGGCCTCAGAGAGCTCACTTTTCAGTGAAGCTATCTGTTCCCTACAGCTCTCCAACTCCTGAGAGAGTTTGAGGTTTTCTGACTTTAGAGCATTGTGTTCAGATAATTGATTTCTGAGAGAGATAATCTCTTTCTCAGACTTTAGCAGGTCTAAACACAGTGCTTTAAATTCAGATCTAAAATCTTCTGAACTAAAATCAAAAGAACTAATTACCTGATCTTCTTCAGGTTGGGTCTCTGAGTCTGACTCTGACTCCTCTTCTTCTGAGTTATACTGTGAGGCATTGATTGCTATCATGCAGAACTCCTTTTCTTCTGCATCATCCTCATCATCACTGGAGCTGGAAGAGGCTTCTGACTCCTCTTCTGTCTCACTCCAGGATTCAGCAACAAACCCCTTCCTTGTATGCTTATTTTTGCTTGAAGAAGGTTTGCTATTGCCATTTCTTTTGGAGTCTTTCTCCTTCCTTCTTTCTTTCCTGTCCCTTCTGTCCTTGTTCTTGTCCTCTGGGCAGTCAGGAACTATGTGCCCTGGTTTCCTGCAACCAAAGCAAATGATGTCTTTATTATTACCAATGGACTTGTCATACCTTGGCTTATCCTGCTCCTTGTATGATCTTCTTCTGAAGTCCTTTCTGGCCATCTTGTAGAATCTTTTGGCCAGCAAGCTGAGTAGTTCATCATTGCCTGTGGCTTTATCTTCAGGCAGATCCTTAGTTGCTTTGAATGCTATGGTCTTCTCTTTCCTTGTGGCTGGTGAAGCAGCCTTCTGTTCTTCCTCTCTATTCTTGATGAGTAGCTCATAAGATTTGAGCTTACCCAGCAAAGCTTCAGTGGTGATCTCATTTAGACTTCTGGCATCCTTAATTGGCCAGATTCTTGAATCCCAAGTGCTGGGGAAGCACATTAGGATCTTGTCATTAAGTTCTGTCAGAGAGATCTCTTTGTCCAATGTCCTTAGCTCACTGACAATTAGACTTAGTCTGTTGTACATATCTCCCACTGACTCAGTCTCTCCCTTCTTGAAGTTCTCATATTGAGAGATGAGATGAGATCTTCTTTCCTTTCTCTCATCAGCTGAGCCTGAGACTATTTCTGAGAGCTTGTCCCAAATTTCCTTGGCTGAATTGCATTCAGCTACCTTTTGAAATATGTCATTTGACATTGTCTGGGCTAGGATGTTCATAGCCTTGGCATCAACTACTTTCCATTTTTTGATATCAGCATCTGTTCCTGATGGAGGTGGAACAACATTTGTACTTGTGCTCTCTGGGGGTCTTGGACACACTGTCAAAACAGAATTAAAGATATCTTCGTCAATAGAATTCATGTAAAGTCTAATCCTTGCTTTCCAAAGTGCAAACTTTGACAGATTGCACACTGGAGGTCTGGTGCTTGCATAATCTTTGTTTTGGGCCATGATTTGTGCAAACAAAATCTAATAATAAAATACCAAAGGAACACAGATCTAGTTTGGGATCTTGGGGTTCAGGTGTTAGCCTGTACAACCAATCAGATATGGTATGTTTAACCAACCTGGCTCTGATACCAATTGAAAGTGCAACTAGATCTGATATACTCTAGAGGGGGGTGAATAGAGTATATGGTGCTTTAAAAACTTTTACAAACTTTTACAACAATTGTTGTAATATGTGTGAGCAGGGAAGCAGAAATAAATCTAATCACAGTACTAAGCTATGCAAAAACTAAGCACAGAAAAATCAAGGTCAGAAACAAAAATGAAAGCAAGCAGAACCAGAAGACACAAGGAAATATAGTGGTTCCCCAAACTTGGGTACATCCACTCTTCTACCACCCTAGGTAGGAATCCACTGCAGGATGAGTTGATCAGGTGTCCTGGGCACCAATGAGCTTTTGATAAGGTGCTCAAAAACCAAAGCAGATTTTTTGATCAGGTGTCTTGCCACCAATGAGCTTTTGACAAGGTGCTCAAAAACCAGGTTCAAACTTTTGAAGGGAGTTTGAAAAACCCTTTATAGAGTGGGGGTGAGAGAGTGATGACAGTCTTCTCTTTCTCAAACAACTGAGAAGACTATGTGGATTGATGTCAAAGCTCCCCCTGAATCCTTGAAATCTTCAGGAAGAAAAGCTTTGCTGAGGGTGATAGGCCTTCAAATATTGAACTCCAGCAATGGATGATTTCAGCAAAAGGGACTGAAATGTTGAGTGTCTGGAGTCTGGAATATGTTGGCCTTGAACACTTTGAAAACTAAAAGAGATCTGAAGATTTGAAAACTTGATCTCCTTGGATGAGTGTTCTTCAGAATTCTTTTAGACAGAAGATTTTTGAGGTTGTCTCTGTAATCTGTATTGTGTGTGCTCTGTTGTGAGAGATTCAAAAATCCTGTCTTTTATTCTCTGGTACAGAATAGAATATTATTCTCTGTCAAGGATAGCCGTTGGTCTGCATTGATTGCATCCTTAATTGCATAATCTCTTCTGGAAGGAAAGTCCACAGAGACATTCCTTTAAAAATCCCTTGAAACTTGGTCCAGAATTGAATGAAAACGGCTAGCAAATCTCTGAATTAATTGCAGAATAACTCCTAACTGATTTGAATTTGAATTCTGGAAGTTATCTGAAATCGTCGAACTGAGCTCTACTATCGTCGAGCTGAGCTCAGCGATCTGAAAACACACAGCAGCAAGATAATCGTCGATCTGAGCTCAAAGATCGTCGAACTGAGCTCAGAGATAAAGATCTAATGCAGAGTCAAAATCGTCGACCTGAGCTCACCGATCGTCGAATGGAGTTCGACGATATTATGAAGTTGAGCTCAGCGATCGTCGAATGGAGTTCGACGATCTGTCGAAGTTGAGCTAGACGATCGTCGATCGGAGTTCGACGAATTGTCGTGCTGAGCTCGACGATCAGACTTAGTCTCCAGACAGAAAAACTTGGTCTTCAGGGCAGCTTCCAAACCTAGACTTCTAACCCTTAGACTCAATTCTAATTGACCTTTTAAGCTATACAGGAGGTCAAGCAAAGGTTCCTAGAGACATATTGATCCTGACCCAAATTAGTAATAGGGTGTTCCAACATGCTCTATATTCAAAATTCGAATGTTTCTTATGAGACATTGAGATATACAGAAAGAGTCAGTAATACAGATATATACAACAAAAAGACAGACAGTGATTCAGACAACACAGAAAAAGGAATTCATTCTTGGCCCAGAGAGAAACTGATCAAGAAGAAGAAGAAGAATAACACTACATCAATATCAAGAGACTTCTTCATCTGCTTTTACTCAGGATAACTTCAAAGACAATACATTCATATCAGTCACAAGAAGTTCCTGGAGACTTTCTTTGGACCAGGAAATCTAGGTCTTTGAAGACCTATCACCCTGAAGCAGTGCTCTATCATTCTTCCTGATTCATTCTACATCTCAGGGGGAGCAAAGCTGCTAAACAACAATCCACAAGTCTTCTCATTTGACTTGAGAAAGAGAAGACATCATCACCCTCTCACTCCACCTCTGTACAGGGTTTTAATTCCCTTCAAAATTATTCTGGTTGCAAGTCTCCCTCCAAAAGACTTGAAGGTTTGGTTTTTGGGAACCTGATCAAAACCCCATTGGTGCCAGGACACCTGATCAACCCCTTCCTGTAGTGGATTCCAACCAGGGTGGTAGAAGAGTGGACTACCCAGATTTGGGGAACCACTATAAAATTCTTGTGTCGTTTGGTTGCTTTCTTTTCTTTTTGTTTTCTGGCCTTGCTCTGTGAATGTGTTGTGATTAGATAGTTGCTGCATCTTGGTTTATTGTATTTGCTTCCCTGCACACACACCTAAAATACAACAACAGTTGTAAAAGATTGAAAATCACCAACATACTCTATTCACCCCCCCCTCTAGAGTATATCTGTTCTAACTAACGCCTTCAGGTGGTATCAAGCATATCTCCTGAACTTTCAGACGATACTGGGTCCAGTATTGTTTGCCCGACGGTGGCGAACAATAATTTTGAGATCAAATCGAGCGTTATCCAAATGATCCAAAATGTCGTGCAGTTCGACGGACAGCCGGATGAGGACCCGAACGTTCATTTGTCTATTTTTTTGGAGATTTGCGATACTTTTAAGATCAATGGCGTCACTGATGACGCCATTCATTTGCGCCTTTTTCCATTCTCCCTCACATCCAAATCTAAGGTGTGGTTGAATTCCCTCCCACGAGGATGTATCACCACCTGCGCTGACCTTGCGGAACGGTTCTTAACGAAGTATTTTCCGCCTGCCAAAACTGCAAAGTTGCGGGCGAACATTTCTTCGTTCGTGCAGAACGATTCCGAGTCTCTTTTTGAGACTTGGGAGCGCTTTAAGGAATTCCTCCGCAATTGTCCGCACCACGCGATGCCTGCGTGGTTGTAGGTCCAAATCTTCTACAATGGGCTTAATTATCAGACGCGTCAAATTATTGACGCGGCTGCCGGGGGTACCTTGAATAATAAGACCGCCGAGGCTGCCCAAGCTCTTATTGAAGAGATGGCTATGAACGCCTAACAATGGAACATCCCGCGGGGACGTCCCAAGCAGGCGGCCGGCCTCTTCGAAGTGGATGCCACTGCCCACTTAGCCCTTCAAGTTGAAAGGGTGACGAAGCAGGTGGCGGAGATGTCTGCTGCCTCCACCACTCCTCCTTGGGCGATTCCCCCTAATGTCGGCGTAGCAAATGAATTCGTAGACGACGTGGGAAATCCTGGGCGACCTTCCTTCAACCCCAACAACAACCCTTATAGCAATAGCTATAATCAGAGTTGGAGGAACCACCCCAACTTCTCATGGAGTAATGCGAATAATGCGTAGCGCCCCCCCCCCCCCCCCCCCAATTCTTTCGCGCCCGGATTTCTTCTGCCTCCCCCTCTTCCAAAACCCTCCCTGATGGAGGAGAATTTTTCTAAATATATAGCTTCCAACGAGTCAAATATCCGGAACATCACCGGATCGCTAAAAACCTTAGAACTCCAGGTTGGACAGCTAGCGTGAATGATGTCCGAGCGTGCGCTCAGGGCACTGTCAGGAAACACGGAGCCCAATCCGCGGGAAAATATCAACGCTATAACCCTCCGTAGTGGAAAGTAGTTGATCGATCCAAAACAGACCGATCCTCAGGTACATATATCACCTCTGACCCCTCTTCCCCCTTCTTCGATTACGCCGCCTTTACAAATTTTAAATGAAAAATTTATTAAAACGCCCTTGCCATATCCGCACAGGCTCGATCGTGAGCGTAAGGACGCGCAATATGGAAAATTTATTTTATTATTAAAACAAATTCATATTAATGTTCCCTTCTGCGAGGCAATCTCTCAGATGCCTAAATATGCGAAATACCTAAAACAACTTTCAAATAAACAAAAATTAGAAAATATTTCGCATATTTCTCTAAATCCTGACTGCTCAGCGGCTCTTACTAATAAATTGCCCCTAAAAAGAAATGACCTGGGACGGTTCTCCATCCCGTGCCTTTTTGGCAATATATTAGTAAAATACGCTCTTGCAGATTTAGGCGCGAGCATTAACTTGATGCCGTTCTCGCTCTTTCAAAAATTAGGTTTGGGCACTCCGGCCCCTACTAAAATGCGAATCCAACTAGCGGATCGCTCGGTTACGTTTCCCGTCGGGGTAGTGGAGGACGTACTTGTCCGAGTTGATAAGTTTATCTTTCCGGTAGAATTCGTCATCCTAGACATCGAGGAGGACACCGATGTACCAATTATACTCGGTCGCCATTTTCTCGCTACCTCCTACGCATTAATTGATGTCAGTAACGGTCGTCTCCTCCTTCGGGTAGGAGATAACAAAGTTAATTTCTCTATTAATCCCTCCATAGGAGACTCGTCATCGAGCGATGAATTTTGTTATAATTTAGACACATATATCGGAGATTGTTCTTCCCCTATTTTTGAGTCTACTTTTTTAAACGACGATATTTATGTGCTCGAAAATTTTAACTGCGATGAGGATACCTCTATAGACTTGCCTTTCGAACCAATTGGTAAGAAAGACACAGGAATTAAAACCTCGTTAGAAGAACCGCCCTGCCTTGAACACAAACCCCTACCCGATTCACTCAAATACGCCTTTTGGGGGAAAGATGATACACTCCCTGTTATCATTTCTTCACATTTGAGCGAATCGGAGACTTCCGATTTATTGGGAGTTTTGCTTAAACATCGCCACGCAATTGCGTGGCAAATTTCTGATCTCAAAGGGATTAACCCGTCTTTCTGCACCCATAAGATCTTCCTTCTCGATAATTGCCGCAAAACTATTCAGCCGCAGCGACGTCTTAACCCAAACATGAAAGACGTCGTTAAGGCCGAAATTATTAAATTATTAGATGCGGAGATTATTTATCACATATCAGATAGTACGTGGGTTAGTCTCATTCACGTGGTGCCCAAAAAGGGAGGTCTTACTGTAGTGGAGAATGAGCACAATGAACTCGTCCCAACTCGTACTGTTACAGGTTGGCGGGTGTGCATCGATTATAGAAAACTAAATGACGTCACCCGTAAGGATCTTTTCCCACTACCATTTTTAGACCAAATTTTAGAGCATTTGTCCGGTCATCCGTATTTTTGTTTTCTTGATGGATTATCGGGGTTTTTACAAATCCCCATTTCCCCCGATGACCAAGAGAAAACAACTTTTATCTGCCCGTTTGGTACCTTCGCATATCGAAGAATGCCATTTGGCCTCTACAACGCTCCCGCTACATTCCAACGATGTATGTAACGCCCCCAATTTTTTCGATGATTTTATTTGTTTGGGCAACGTCAGATTTATGACGTCGTGGCGTTACTTTTAACGTCGAGTTGACGGCGCAATGCTGATAAGGCATTTTCGCGTCAGTGCGGTCGAGTAGGCCGAATTCTTGTTGTAATCTGAAGATTTTGCGTTTGTAATTTAAGTTAAGTAATTTTGGACTTGCTCGTCAAGTTTCGTCGCAATCCGAGCATTTTTGGAGTCTCGGCGCGCGATTGAAGTTTCGGATTGTTTATGTTCGCCGTATACTTCGAAGATTAATATCTCGGGAATGGCTCGTCGGATTCTTGTTTTGATTTCACCGTTAGATTTGTAGCATTAGTGTTCGCCTTCGGTGCAAGTTTCGTTTAATTCGGCGCTCTTTTGGGCTTCCGTACTGAGTCTTCTAGAGAAGCTATGGTTCTACTCGATTAGCCCGTTTTAGATTTTACTCGGGCGCCATTTTGAGGGTCAAAACGGCGTTGTATCAAAAAATTTTCAACATGAAATTTGTTCGTCTCGACGATATCTACAACCTTCATGTTGACCACGTTTCTAATTGAAACCGTTTTGAACCCCTAATTTCATTGTCTCTGCAATAACTCGAGTGGTGAGCTGCTACTCGAGTATATGCTGCTTCTACTCGAGTAATTCATGTTTTAACTCGAGTAATGAGCCTCTACTCGAGTATATTATGTTTCGACTCGAGTAGGAATGTAACTACTCGAGTAGGTATGTTTCTACTCGAGTAGGTATGTTGTTACTCGAGTAGGTATGCTGCTACTCGAGTTGGTATGCAGCCACTCGAGTAGGTTGTTTCTGTCTGCGCTCAGAGGCCGTTTTGAGGGTCAAAACGACATCGTATCAAACAATGGTCAACATTAAATTTGTTCGTATCGACGAGATCTACAACTTTCATGTTGACGACCTTTCGATCTGGAGCCATCTTAGACCTCTATTTTTGATTTTCCCGAAGCTGCTCATAGATATCCCGTTCGGCGTACCCACTCGAGTTCTATGCCTTCTATCTCGAGTAGACCTGATCTACTCGAGTCCTAAGCCTTTTATCTCGAGTACCTATGTCTATCCCGGGTTCCCCAAGCCTACAACTCGAGCCTCCATCTCGAGTAAGCCCCTCCAACCCGAGTAAGCCCCTCCATCTCGAGTAAACAGATTTCTACTCGAGTAGTCTGTACAGTCTGAGTTCGGGCATCGTTTTGAGGGTCACAACTGTGTCATAAGAAAACATGGTTAACATGAAATTTGTTCGCCTCGACGAGATCTACAACTTTTATGTTGGACACTTTGATTTGAAGTCATCATATACCTCTATTTTGGATTCTCGCAAAACCGCTAGAAATAAACCGTTTTTTGACAAAACGTTTTATAAACATATATATATATATATATATATGTTTTAGAACCAAACTTCATCTTCTTCGTTGCTTTTCTCACGAACCATAGCAGCGAGCGAGAGAGAGAGTTTCTTTTTCGTGAATCTTCCGGTGGCCGCCGACGGTTCTCCGGTGCTCGAAATCTTCAACCGAACTTAGATCCGGAAAGCTCTCGCCGAGAGCTACGCTATCGTGGTAATTTCTTCCCCATTCCTTGAGTTTTTTTCGTTAGGATTTTTCGGCCATAATCCCTTTTCCGCCATTTTTGTCTAGATCTCAACTTCTCCCGTGTTCTTTTGACCCGATCTACGACGCGGAGCGATTCAGAGAACCTTTTCCGGTACAACCAAGGCAAGTGGTGGTTTTCCTTCGTTGTTTCTCGTCCGGTTTGATGATAATCGTTACGCCTTTGTTCCTTAAATTTCTTGCCTTTTTGTGTTGTTTTTTTTTCCAAACTATGGTTATGTTTAGTTCTCTTTGTAGATCACTCAAAAAAATTATAAAATCTAGTCGTGGTAATTTCAATCTTGACTAGGTGCGTACAAACGTCCTTAGAATGTTTTATCGGTGAATTAAATTGTTTCGTCTATCGTTGTTGGACGTGTTAGTGTCTATATAGGATTGTAAATCGTTTCCAAAGGTTGATCGACCGTGTCTTTAATCTAGAAATATCATGTAGAATCCGATGTGCCAAGTCCCGAGATGTTGGTGTTGTGGTTTCTTTGGTTTTTCATTGGTTTCAGGAGTTAGTGGGTGTGACCACATCCGCAAGGTTGTTTCCTTTATTAGTACCTTTTGGAACTCTACCGGTGTTTTGGGCATCTGCGGTGTATGGTGGAGTGTATGAATCTCTCCCACAGTTAAACGGATTTAATCTTCGTGAGGGGTGTGTCCAACTAAGTGACCATCTCGCCCGTGTTTTTAGGTAGAGTGACCACAAGTGGTTAATAAAGGTTATGGATTTTCTTCCTTATGATTTACTCATGTTCGTCACCTTATTGCCTTGCGTTTATGGTGTGTTTGCATTGTACGTGATGATTCACGTGAGTGTTCCTTTTCTGTTTGATGCTTAATTCGTACTTTATGTCAGTATTTTTGGTCTTGGGTTGGTACTCTTTTGACCTTTGTTTTCCTTTGCTTAATTTTTTTGCCACCATTTGTACCTACTTGCTGAGGAGTTCTGTTTTTTTGGAATGCCTTAGGTTCAGAGCCGTAGCAGGTAGTGGAGCTGTTTTTGGACTCTCTTAGCGGCAGTGTCAGTGGTGGTTTTGCACCTCGCTGTAGCGAGGTAGTTGTCGTTCAGTTTTTTTTCCTAGTTCAGACATACTGTTTTACTGTGGGTTCATGTCAGATTGTTGACGCCCACAGAGTTGTTGATGTTGCCACTTGCTAGCTGCTCATTTCTTTAAAGTGGATGTGGCTTACTTGCTCTCTGGGAGGATTTATGCTAGGAATGCATGTTAGGTATTTTCAACTATAAAATCTACTACCATTACTTCATACATTACATGATTTGAAACTCTAACCCGTTATTTTTAGCGACCGTAAAAGCTATCTTTCCTACTATAATAAATTTAGAGTTCTGCATGGCATGAGTTGTCCTTTGGGGACGTTTATTCTCATGTAGGATGTTTGAGTTAATCTAATAAGGTATTTTTCCGCAGCGTATCATATATTTTAATCCGTGGACTAGATGAGCCACTAAGCCGAGGGATACGGCTAACTTCTACTCGTAACTGATTTTCCTTAAAATAACTTTAAAAGAACCTTTCTTCATGTTTAGTTGGTGTCTGCCTGAGCGTCCGCAGTTATCCCCCGCTGACGTGGCATCATGACGCGCATTTTCCCTTACTCTGATAAGGTTTATTTGTGGTGAAAATGTGGGTTGTGACAGTTGGTATCAGAGGGAGGTTGCTTGACAATTTGTCGGGCAACCTTTCCTTGTTGGTATTAAGTGTTTAACATCATATCATACACACACCGATATGTCATCAGCACGTCTTGGCTGAAGCATGAACACTACACTCATATCATAACATGAAGTATACGGGGCATATTATGTAGTATTGGATGCATAATATGTGTCTGTATATGGATCCACCATAGGGGCAACATGTGAGGGTTATGTAGTATGGGATGCATAACCTCACCACATGAATGCGACTAGCACGTTCCTTTTTCGTTGCATGAGAATGTCATGTAGTATGAGATGCATAACATTTTCATGCGTACGCCGCTCATAACATGCATTAGGGTCTTTTTAGAATGCATAGCATAACATTACATAAGCACAACGTGCCAAGCTAAAGATTTGTGGGATGACATTTGTACACACATGGTTTTAAATCAAATAATAATAATAATAAAGAATACATGCATTCATGTCATAGGCACAAGAGTCAATAGGATGAAAGGATATCGTCCTAAGTAGGACATAACATCATTATAAAAATCCCAGAGCAAGTTGCAGCATAAGGAAGTGTCTTTTAAGTATGGTCTGAATTAAGTGGTGTAGTCCTAGTTTAAGTTAGAGTTTTAATGAGGTGTTACGTGTTTTTTTTAGAATGTCGCATGAGCGTATTACGACCAGGTCGACTCCCCAGTCTGAGGGCGAGTTGTCAGGTACGCGTGGTGAGGCGATGATTGTTGAACTACGCCAGAGCATGGAGACCATGGCAGGTCAGATCGTGGCAATGCAAGCACAGTTGTAGGCATTGTTGGCTACCACCTTAGGACAGCATCCTGGTGAGCAAACCCCCATAGTGATTGGGTATGAGAGTGAGATCAGTAAATTTAATAAGTTTGCTTCTTAGTTGAGAGCTGCTGAGGAGCGCAGGGTTAAAGGTTTCTTGGGCGGTCTCCAAAATGATATTCAGCAGTTCGCCAATACTTACCAGTCTGAGACTAATGCGAGGACAGTAGAAGTTGCTTTTGAAGTTGAGACCATTGGATATGCTAAGGATCGTGATATGATACCGAGGGAAGAGAAGACGAAGGGTGTTGAGCATGGAAGCGCTAGGGCATCCGTCCCTTCTTCGAAAAAGAAAAGTGGAGAAATATGTAGCTTTTGTGGTCGACCTGGCCACCTTTTCGAAAGGTGTTTCAAGAGAAGTGTCACTCAAAATAAGCAGCGGGTGCTCGCCATCCAAGGAGTACCCAAGGGAGATCGGGTGTGCACGTTCTGTTCAAAGAAGGGACATGACGTGAGTCATTACTGGTTGAAGGAAAAGACTTGCTTCCATTGCGGGCAGAAGGGACACCTGAAGACTTCGTGTCCCCAGGCTCAGTCCCCACTGCAGCCGGCCCCGCCTCGGGCTCTACCGCTGTCACAAAATCAGGACAAAGGAAAAGGTAAATTTATTGCGACGACCGAAGAAGAAACTCAGTCTTCAACCCAAGTGATTTCAGGTTAGGTTCAATCTGGTTTTGTTATTGATTGAATAAGTTATGTATACGATTTTATAAGTAAATTAAGGTAAAGAACCGTTGGGCGCGTGTTCCTTTTGATTGTGTCGCTACCCACCCGTTCGTGGCTAGGCCCTTTGTAGAGCGTCATGGTTTGACCCTCGATCAGGTTGGTGACGTGTTTTGTGTCAAGTTTCCTTCTGGTGATTCTGTGGTATCGGACGAAGATATTCAGGGTTGTCTGATTCGGTTATTTGTTTTTCTAGTGGTTGCTGATTTAAAGGTGATAGACCTGGAAGGTTTTGTGTAGTCTTGGGCCTGTACTGGTTGTGTAGGCATGACTCTGTTACCCAGTGCAAGGTTAAGCGCTTGGACTTCAAGATGGACGACGGTCAACCAAGGAGTGGTTATGGTTATCCGCGTCAGGCTTCTCCAATTATTTTTGCGGTATGTGCTCGTAAGCTTTTAGCTTCTGGGTGTTTTCTTTTTTGGTTCCAGTTCTGGAAACCAATGTAGGTTTACCGTGTCTAGAGGAGATCTGTATGGTGCATGAGTGTTCGGATGTTTTCCTAGCTAATCTTCCTAGTCTTCCTCCTGTGAGGGACATAGAGCTCGTCCTAGGTCTGGACCGTTTTGTGATTGTATTTATATAGGATGATGTCTTGGTGTATTCCCGCAATGCTGACGATCATACTCAGCATTTGCGGTTGATTTTGTCAACCCTGAGGGAGCATAAGTTATATGCGAAGTTGAGCAAGTGTGAGTTGTGGCTACCCCAGGTGTCCTTCTTGGTCATGTTGTAAGCAAGGACGGTATTTCTGTAGACCCTACCAAGATTTCTGCGGTGATGGAATGGGAGAGACCATCTACACCTAAGGAGATTAGGAGTTTCTTAGGCCTAGCTGGCTATTACAGAAGATTCGTGGAAGGATTTTCGGTGTTGTTTGCTCCTCTAACTAGACTTACTCAGAAGAATACTGCTTTCATTTGGAGTGATAAGTGTGAAGAGGCTTTCCAAGAGCGGAAGAAGACATTATGTACTGCTCCGATTTTAACCTTACCTACCGAAGGAGTTGAGTAAGCTGTGTATGTTGATGCGTCACATATCGGACTTGGTTGTGTTTTAATGCAAGATGGTAAGGTGATCGCGTATGCACCGAGGCAACTGAAGACCCACGAGAGAAACTATCCTACGCATGATTTGGAAGTTTGCTGTCGTAATTTATGCGCTGAAGCTTTGGAGACACTTATTACATGGCGCATTGTGCAAGATCTATACGGATCATAAGAGTTTGAAGTACGTCTTCACTCAGAGAGAACTAAATCTATGTCAGCGTCGGTGGTTAGGATATGTGGCGGATTATGAAGTGGAAATTCTTTATCATCCAGGAAAGGCTAATGTAGTAGCCGAAGCCTTGAGTAGAAAGATCGCTAAGATTTTTAATCTGTCGGTGCAGTCCTTGGTAGAAGAATTTTTGTTGATGGATATTGAGGTTGGAAGTAGTACCGTGCCTGTTAGTCTAGAAGTAGAAGAACCCTCTTGGATTTCCCTTACTATAGCACATCAGAAGGATGATCCTGATTTGTTGCATCTCTGGAATAGAACTGTGAAGGGAGAGCTACCTGATTTTTCTGTGGATGAGTTGGACACCTCGAAGTATCGGGGTAGATTTTGCGTCCCCGCCTTTGGTGATATTCGAGCTAAGATCTGCGCTGAAGCCCATGGTTCCAGTGTATCCTACCACCCTGGTTCCACTAAGATGTATAAAGATCTAAAGCAAATTGTTTGGTGGTCAGGGATGAAGAATGACATCGCAAAGTTTGTATCGGAATGTTATACTTGTCAGCGTATTAAGGCTGATCACAGAAGGCCTGGTGGTAAGTTGACACTGCTTGATATTCCAAGTTGGAAATGGGAAAGTATTTCAATGGATTTCATCACCGGTCTGCCAAAATCTCCCCATGGGCACGACACTGTTTGGGTGATAGTCGACAGATTGACAAAGTATGCTCACTTTGTGCCATTTAAGATTAGGTACTCGATGAAGAAGATAGCTGAGTTATATCTTGAAGAGGTCATCAGGTTACATGGTGTGCCTGTTAGCATCGTATCAGATCGGGACTCTAGATTTACGTCTCGCTTTTGGAAGAGTTTACAGGAGGGTTTGGGTACCGAATTAAGGTATTCCACCGCTTATCATCCGCAGACTAATGGTCAGACGGAAAGGGTAAATCAGATCGTAGAGGATATGATCAGTTGTTATGTTTTGGATCATGGTGGTGCTTGGGATGAGCGTCTCAGGCTCATGGAGTTTGCATACAATAATAGTTATCAAGAGAGTCTGCATATGGCTCCGTTTGAGGCCTTGTGTGGGAGGCGTTGTAGAACTCCACTGTTTTGGGCTGAAGTTGGTGAGAGACCGTTGTTTGGTCCAGAAGCTATTGAAGAGATGAATTGTGCCGTGACCCATATTCGGGAAAAGCTTCGTGTGGCTCAAGAGCGCTATGAGAAATATGCTAATCTTCGACGGGTCGATCTGGAGTTTGCGGTTGGAGACTTGGTTTTTCTGAAGGTTTCTCAGATGTCTGGTGTTAAAAGGTTTGGAAGGAACGACAAGTTAGAACCCCGATACGTGGGATCTTTCCAGATTCTTGAGCACATCGGAGTGTCAGCTGATAGGCTGTATTTGCCTGCGACCTTCCATGGTGTCCATGATGTGTTCCATGTGAGCCAGTTGCGGAGGTGTGTTCGTAATGATCGTCAAGTCCTCGACTCGATGCCCCAGATTCAGCCCAACCTTACGTTTGTGGAAGAACCTATTCGTGTTCTGGATTCTCAAGAGCGTGTGTTGCGGAGAAAGACCATCCCTATGATCATGATTCTTTGGAGAAATCAAGACGTCGAGAGCGCGACGTGAGAATTGGAATCTGTCATGAGAGAATCTCGTCTGCACCTCTTCTCTTAGTTTCGGGTATGTTGCTATGTTTTCAGTTATGCATGGTTTTATCGATTTTGGTTTGGTTTTGGAGTTGTGATAAGTTTCGGGACGAAACTTCTTTTTAGGGGGAGTGACTGTAACGCCCCCGATTTTTTCGATGATTTTATTTGTTTGGGCAACGTCAGATTTATGACGTCGTGGCGTTACTTTTAACGTCGAGTTGACGGCGCAATGCCGATAAGGCATTTTCGTGTCCGTGCGGTCGAGTAGGCCAAATTCTTGTTATAATGTGAAGATTTTGCGTTTGGAATTTAAGTTAAGTAATTTTGGACTTGCTCGTCAAGTTTCGTCGCAATCCGAGCATTTTTGCAGTCTCGGCGCGCGATTGAAGTTTTGGATTGTTTATGTTCGCCGTATACTTCGAAGATTAATATCTCTGGAATGGCTCGTCGGATTCTGGTTTTGATTTCGCCGTTAGATTTGTAGCATTAGTGTTCGCCTTTGGTGCAAGTTTCGTTTAATTCGGCACTCGTTTGGGCTTCCGTACTGAGTCTTCTAGAGAAGCTATGGTTCTACTCGATTAGCCCGTTTTAGATTTTACTCGGGCACCGTTTTGAGAGTAAAACGTCGTTGTATCAAAAAATGGTCAACATGAAATTCGTTCGTCTCGACGATATCTACAACTTTCATGTTGACACTTTTCGAATTGAAGCCGTTTTGAACCCCTAATTCCATTGTTTCTGCAATAACTCGAGTGGTGAGCTGCTACTCGAGTATATACTGCTTCTACTCGAGTAATTCATGTTTTAACTCGAGTAATGACCCTCTACTCGAGTATATTATGTTACTAATTGAGTAGATATGTTACTACTCGAGTAGGTATGTTACTACTCGAGTAGGTATGTTACTACTCGAGTAGGTATGTTGTTACTCGAGTAGGTATGCTGCTACTCGAGTAGGTATGCTGCCACTCGAGTAGGTTGTTTCTGTCTGCGCTCAGAGGGCGTTTTGAGGGTCAAAACGACATCGTATTAAAAAATGGTCAACATAAAATTTGTTCTATCGACGAGATCTACAACTTTCATGTTGACGACGTTTTGATCTGGAGCCATCCTAGATCTCTATTTTTGATGTTCCCGAAACTGCTCATAGATATCCCATTCGGCGTACCCACTCGAGTTCTATGCCTTCTATCGCGAGTAGACCTGATCTACTCGAGTCCTAAGCCTTTTATCTCGAGTACCTATGTCTATCTCGAGTTCCCCAAGCCTACAACTCGAGTCTCCATCTCGAGTAAGCCCCTCCAACTCGAGTAAGCCCCTCCAACTCGAGTAAGCCCCTCCATCTCGAGTAAACAGATTTCTACTCGAGTAGTCTGTACAGTCTGAGTTCGGGCATCGTTTTGAGGGTCAAAACGATGTCATACGAAACAATGGTTAACATAAACTTTGTTCTTCCCGACGAGAGCTTCAACTTTCATGTTGGACACTTTTTGATTTGAAATCATCCTAGACCTCTATTTTTGGTTCCCGCAAAACCGCTCGAAATAAGCCATTTTTGACAAAACTTTTTATAAACATATATATATATATATATATATATATATATATATATATATATATATATATATATATATATATATATATATATATATATATATATATATATATTCTTGGACTTAGCTTTTAGAACCAAACTTCATCTTCTCCGTTATTTTTCTCCCGAACCAGAGCAGCGAGCGAGAGAGAGAGTTTCTTTTTCATGGATCTTCCGGTGGCCGCCGACGGTTCTCCGGTGCTCGAAATCTTCAACCGAACTTAGATACGGAAAGCTCTCGCCGAGAGCTACGTAATCGTGGTAATTTCTTCCCCATTCCTTGAGTTTTTTCGTTAGGGCTTTTCGGCCCTAATCCCTTTTCCGCCATTTTTGTCTAGATCTCAACTTCTCCCGTATTCTTTTGCCCCGATCTACGACGCGGAGCGATTCGGAGAACCGTTTTCGGTACAACCAAGGCAAGTGGTGGTTTTCCTTCGTTGTTTCTCGTCCGGTTTGATGATAATCGTTATGCCTTTGTTCCTTAAATTTCTTGCCTTTTTGTGTTGTTTTTTTTCCAAACTATGGTTATGTTTAGTCCTATTTGTAGATCACTCAAAAAAATTATAAAATCTAGTCATGGTAATTTCAATCTTGACTAGGTGCGTACAAACGTCCTTAGAATGTTTTATCGGTGAATTAAATTGTTTCGTCTATCATTTTTGGACGTGTTAGTGTCTATATAGGATTGTAAATCATTTCCAAAGGTTGATCGACCGTGTCTTTAATCTAGAAATGTCATGTAGAATCTGATGTGCCAAGTCCCGAGATGTTGGTGTTGTGGTTTCTTTGGTTTTTCATTGGTTTCAGGAGTTAGTGGTTGTGACCGCCTCCGCAAGGTTGTTTCCTTAATTAGTACCTTTTGGAACTCTACCGGTGTTTTGGGCATCTGCGGTGTATGGTGGAGTGTATGAATCTCTCCCGCAGTTAAGTGGATTTAATCTTCGTGAGGGGTGTGTCCAACTAAGTGACCATCTCGCCCGTATTTTTAGGTAGAGTGACCACAAGTGGTTAATAAAGGTTATGGATTTTCTTCCTTATGATTACTCATGTTCGTCACCTTATTACCTTGAGCTTATGGTGTGTTTGCATTATACGTGATGATTCACGTGAGTGTTCCTTTTCTGTTTGATGCTTAATTCGTACTTTATGTCAGTATTTTTGGTCTTGGGTTGGTACCCCTTTTGACCTTTGTTTACCTTTGCTTAATTTTTTTTCCACCATTTGTACCTACTTGCTGAGGCGTTCTGTTTTTTTGGAATGCCTTAGGTTCAGAGCCGTAGCAGGTAGTGGAGCTGGTTTTGGACTCTCTTAGCGGCAGTGTCAGTGGTGGTTTTGTACCTCGCTGTAGCGAGGTAGTTGTCGTTCAGTTTTTTTTCTTTTTGCTAGTTCAGACATACTGTTTTACTGTGGGTTCGTGTCAGATTGTTGACGCCCACAGAGTTGTTGATGTTGTCACTTGCTAGCTGCTCATTTCTTTAAATTGGATGTGGCTTACTTGCTCTCTGGGAGGATTTATGCTAGGAATGCATGTTAGGTATTTTCAACTATAAAATCTACTACCATTACTTCATACATTATATGATTTGAAACTCTAACCCGTTATTTTTAGCGACCGTAAAAGCTATCTTTCCTACTATAATAAATTTAGAGTTCTGCATGACATGAGTTATCCTTTGGGGACGTTTATTCTCATGTAGGATGTTTGAGTTAATCTAATAATGTATTTTTCCGCGGCGTATCATATATTTTATTCCGTGGACTAGATGAGCCACTAAGCCGAGGGATACGGCTAACTTCTACTCGTAACTGATTTTCCTTAAAATAACTTTAAAAGAACCTTTCTTCATATTTAGTTGGTGTCTTCCTGAGCGTCCGCAGTTATCCCCTGCTGACGTGGCATCATGACGCGCATTTTCCCTTACTCTGATAAGCTTTATTTGCGATGAAAATGGGGGTTGTGACAATGTATGCTGGCGATCTTTGGCGAGCTGGTAGGAGACATTATGGAAGTCTTTATGGATGACTTCTCTGTTTTCGGAAGCTCTTTCCCGTCCTGTCTTCGTAATTTAGATCGTGTCCTTCGGCGATGCGAGGACACGCATCTCGTTTTAAATTGGGAAAAATGTAACTTTATGGTTCGAGAAGGTTTGGTTCTCGGCCATATGATTTCATCTAAGGGGATGGAGGTCGATAAGGCCAAAGTTGAAATTATCGAAAAACTTCCCCCGCCTTCCAACTTGAAATCTATTTGGAGTTTCTTAGGGCACGCGGGCTTTTATAGGCGTTTTATTCAAGATTTTTCAAAAATAACAAAGCCTCTTACTCGCCTCTTGGAAAAGGAATCAAATTTTGTCTTTGATAGCGAATGCGAGTCTGCCTTTAATTTCATAAAACAAAAACTTATCAATTCACCTATTTTAGTGGCTCCCGATTGGACCCTTCCGTTCGAAATTATGTGCGACGCTAGTGATATTGCCGTAGGAGCCATTCTTGCCCAACGTATAAACAAATATTTTCATCCTATTTACTACGCTAGCAAGACACTTACTTCTGCACAAGGAAATTACACGACAACGGAAAAGGAACTTTTAGCCGTCGTATTTGCTTTCGATAAGTTTCGCTCGTATATTACGCAATCCAAAGTTATCGTATTTACCGACCATTCAGCCTTAAAATATTTGTTAGCGAAAACGGACGCCAAACCCCGCCTTCTTCGATGGATCCTCCTCTTGCAGGAGTTCGATTTAGAGATCCGGGATAAGAGGGGCGCGGAAAATTTAGCCGCCGATCACCTCTCCCGCTTAGAAAATCCCGCTGCGGAAGCGCTCGTCGAATCTGACATAAATGACAGATTCCCCGAGGAACGCCTCCTAGCCATAACTACTAGTTCATCTTCCCCGCCGTGGTTCGCAGATTTTGCGAACTATTTAGTTGCAAGGGTGCTTCCAAAAGACTTTTCGAGCCAGCAAACGAAGAAATTCTTTTCTGACTTGAAATATTTCTTTTGGGAGGACCCTTTTCTTTTTCGTATCTGCGCGGACCAAGCGGTCCGAAGATGTGTCGCGGGTGTGGAGTGCACGCAAATCCTTAGGCACTTCCACGAGGGTCCGGCTGGTGGGCATTATCAAGCTAACCGGACCGCGCGAAAGGCGCTAGAGGCGGGCTTCTTTTGGCCCACTCTATTCAAATACGCTCACAATTTTGTGCGCGCATGCGATAGTTGTCAGCGGTCAAGTAACATCTCTCGTCGCGACGAGATGCCCCAAAATTTGTTTTAGAATGCGAAGTCTTCGATTTATGGGGCATAGATTTCGTCGGCCCCCTACCTCCGTCTTTCAAAAATATGTATATTTTAGTAGCGGTCGACTACGTATCGAGGTGGGCGGAAGTGCAAGCTCTCCCCACCAACGATGCGCGAGTCGTCGTTACATTTCTTAAAAAACAATTTTCGCGCTTCGGCACTCCGCGCGCTATTGTAAGCGATAGGGGGACGCATTTCTGCAACACCCAGATGGCTAAGACGTTAGCTAGATACGGCGTCACGCACAAACTTGCCACCCCCTACCACCCGCAAACTAGTGGCCAAGTAGAGGTAGTCAATCGAGAGATAAAGCGCATATTAGAGAAAACTGTTTCACTTAATAGGAAAGATTGGTCCATCAAACTCGACGATGCGTTGTTGGCTTATCATACCGCATACAAAACCGCAATTGGTTGTACGCCGTATCGATTAGTCTACGGCAAAGCGTGTCATCTCCCCGTAGAATTAGAACATCACGCACTTTGGGCTTTAAAACTTTTAAATCTCGACGCTAACTTAGCCGCCCAAAATAGAAAACTGCAACTATACGAGCTCGATGAATGACGTGCAAACGCTTACGAGAGCAATAAGTTCTATAAGGAGCGTTCTAAGTTTTATCACGACTGAAAACTCAAGCCCCAAAAAACTTTTTCTCCGGGCGATCTTGTCCTTTATAATTCACGACTTAGACTTTTCCCCGGGAAACTTAGATCACGCTGGTCCGGCCCCTTCAAAGTTGAAGAGGTTTGGCCTTATGGGACCGTACTCGTCTCCCACCCGGATAAAGGCTCGTTTAAAGTGAACGGTCATCGCTTAAATTATACATAGCAGGCGATCCTGTGGGCGGTAATTTCGAATCCATAACCCTCCTAGATATATAAACCGCCAACATAGTCAAGCTACGCGACTATAAACAAAGCGCTCCTGGGAGGCACCCCATGTTTATCTTTTTTGCTATCTATTTACCTTTTTCTTTGCTATCTTTCTTCATAATGCAGGGTTCCTAAACTGCGCCTTCCCCACCTCCTGTCAGGGAAGCTTCAACCCCCCCCCCCCCTCTATTTATTTTCTTTGTCTATCTCTTACCTGTTTTGTTCTGCATACTTCCGTTACAACATTGGGGACAATGTTGGACTTGGATGAAGGAGAGGGGAAGCACAAGAGTGCTGGCCGAATTTTTTTAGAGAGAGAGAGGGGAAATGGGGGTGGCGGCTAGGAGTTGTAGAGAGAGAGGGAGAGAGACTTAGATAGGAAAGATTTAGGGTTTTCTCTTATCATTCAACTTGACTTAAAACAAAGCATACATGCCTATATATAGGCTTACCAACAAGTCTTGGCTATATGTAGCCCAAAATAAAATAATAAAAATAACACACAATATGGCTACATGCAGCCCACAATAAAATATCCCAAATAGCATACTAATAATAAGATAAAATTAACTATATATTTGTCTTGAGCCGAGGGCGGAAATTGTAGCGCCGCTCCATACGAACACCACGGCGACGCGAGTCCTTTGTTGGAGACGAAGGAGGGTCTTCCGTTAGCGTGCCGTCATCAACAACTTGGGGGCCGCCGTCCACTTGGGGGCCGTCGTCGCCACCAATCCTCCCCCGCTTGAAAGGACTCATCACCGAGGAGTTGTCTTGAAGATACCGTCGGAGAAGAACACCGTCCAAGAGAGCCACTTCCGCTTCCGGGAGCCAAGAGTCATCAGAGGCGGGGCGATCACGCCAGCGGATCAAGTAGCGGCGCACATCGCCATCAGCAGTGGGAAACACGTCATCCTGGAGAATCCTGTCTGGCAAAAAGGCGGTCCTGGCAAACCTGGGAAAAGCATTAGGCAGCAAAGGGGGAAAATCTATATCATCAACATGTAGCGTACCTCCGTTGGAGACCGACGGAGAGAGCGACCCCTTACCCCCCTCAACCCCATACCCATGAGAATCTGTAGTGGAACTAAACGGACAGGAAGATAGTTCTAGTGGCGGAGCAATATATGGCGTTAAATCCGAAACATTAAAAACAGGGGAAATACCCCAATCAGTGGGCAGTTCCAAAAGAAAAGCATTGTCTCCTAACCGTTTTAAAATCCGAAAAGGTCCAGCTCGCCGATCCGCTAACTTTTTTAAGGTGCCCGTAGGCAACCGTTCAGGGATGAGACGTACCATGACTAAATCGCCCACTTTCAAGGGAGACACTCTCTTATGTGTGTTGGCATGAACTTGATAAGACGCGTATTGAGTGGTAAGCGTTTCATTTATGCGTTTGTGAAGATCATGGATGTGAGAGGCAAAGTCCTGTGCAAATTGACTTGACTTAAACGATGGCGGTAACGGAAGCAAGTCAAGGGGCACGAGAGCTTTATAACCGTGCACGATCTCATTCGGGGACAAACCCGTGGACCTATTTTTGGAATTATTATAAGCCAACTAAGCATGAGGGAGGATAAGGTCCCATGTACCCTTGTGGTCTCCCACAAGACATCGAAGCAAACTACCTAAACTTCTGTTCACAACTTCTGTTTGCCCATCCGTCTGCGGATGGTACGCGGAAGAGAATAGAAGTTTGGTGCCCATAATCCTCCACAGGGTCTTCCAAAAATAACTAGTAAATTTCACATCCCTATCAGTAACTATAGACTTCGGAACTCCGCGATGGCCTACCACCTCTTTAAAATATAATTGGGCGACGTGTGACGCATCGTTGGTTTTATTGCACGCGATAAAATAAGCCATTTTAGAGAATCGATCTACAACAACTAAGATAGAGTCGTGACGCCGAAATGTGATTGGGAGGCCGAGAATGAAGTCCATGCTAACGTCTTCCCAAGGAATAGACGGAATCGGAAGAGGGGTATAAAGCCCCGCGTTAGTTTTGTTCCCCTTAGCCAGTTGGCATGCTCGGCAACTACCCACGATCTTACTAACCATGGCCTTAAGACCGGGCCAATAAAACTTGTCTTCAACTAACGTGATCGTCTTGTCACGACCAAAGTGTCCCCCTAACCCTCCACCATGCAATTCCCACACTATGAAGTGGCGTAGGGAGGAACGGGGGATGCAAAGATTCGAATGGTTAAATAAGTAGCCGTCCCGAATGTAAAAAGAAGTAATGGTTGTCGGCGAGTCATCTTGGGTGGCGAAATAGATATCCTTAAAATCTGGGCAGTGGACGTACTCGTCCTTAATCCTATCGAAGCCAATCACCTTTACTTCTAGCGTGGAGAGCAATAACGAAACACGACTAAGGGCGTCGGCTACGCGGTTGAGAGTCCCCTTGAGGTGTTTGATAATGAAAGTATACTCCTGTAGATAGGAGACCCATTTGGCATGTCTAGGACTAACCTTAGTTTGAGAGTTAAGAAACCTTAGCGCTTCATGATCGGATAAGATGACAAACTCCTTAGGAAGTAAATAATGTCGCCAATGTTGGAGGCAACGAATAACCGCGTAAAACTCCCGATCATAATTGGAATAATTTAATTTTGGACCTGCTAGTTTCTCACTGAAATACCCCACAGGGTGGCCTTCCTGACTCAACACTCCACCAATTCCCACTCCAGACGCATCACATGACAACTCGAAAACCTTGGTAAAATCCGGTAGTCGCAAAAGGGGGGCTTCCGACATGCGCGATTTAATTAATTGGAATGTCGCGGCGGCTGAGTTCGTCCATGTAAATGCACCTTTTTTCATGCACTCGGTAATAGGGGCCATAATGCTACTAAAATCCTTAATAAATCGCCGATAAAATGTAGCGAGCCCGTGAAAACTCCTAACATCCCGAATGTTGGCGGGCTCGGGCCAATCTCTAATGGCTTGCACTTTCCTGGGGTCCACGTGGATTCCCTCCGAACTCACAATATAACCGAGGAACTCAACCGATGTCACATGGAAGGTACACTTCTTAATGTTCACGAATAATTTTTCCGATCTCAGCGTGTTAAGGATGGTTCTTAAATGTGACTCATGATCAATCGTGGAGGTGCTAAATACCAAGATATCGTCAAAATATACCACGATGAATTTTCCCATATAGGGTTGGAATACGTGGGTCATCATCCTCGAAAACGTGCTCGGCGCATTGGAAAGTCCAAACGGCATAACTAACGACTCGTAGAGCCCTTCCTTAGACTTAAAGGCGGTTTTCCACTCGTCACCTTCCCTAATTCGGATCTGATGGTAGCCACTCCTAAGATCCAATTTCGAAAAAATCGTGGCACCGGCTAACATGTCCAATAAGTCATCCAAGCGAGGGATGGGAAAGCGATATTTAATAGAGATTTTATTAATAGCTCTACTATCCACACACATCCTCCAAGAGCCGTCCTTCTTGGGGGCAAGTAAGGCGGGCATGGCACACGAGCTCTTGCTGTGGCGGATAAAACCCTTTTGCAATAAATCCGAGATCTGGGTTTGCAACTGTAAGTGCGCGGAGGGGTTTAGACGATAATGCGGGAGGTTGGGCAATGAAGAGCCCGGAATGAAATCAATGGCATGTTGGATTTCCCGCAACGGGGGTAATTCAGCCGGTAGCTCTTCCGGGTACACATCCACAAACTCTTCTAGGAGTTTTTTCAACGCCGACGGCAAGTTCTCAAAAGGGGCTGCGTCTTCCTTAACTTGTAGGCACACTAAGGCATAGAGGACCCCATCTACAGGGGTAGTACGCTTCAATTCTTTCCTCCCTATCAGGCTCAACGTCTTCTTCTCGACCGGGACGACCGTATCCTTCAAGGGGGCCGAAGGATCTTTCGGCGGGGCGGGTTTTAAGAGGATGGTTCGGCCATTAAATTTAAACTCGTAAGTGTTGGCCCGACCAAAATGGGTGATGTCATGATCGTACAACCAAGGGCGACCCAACAAGACGTGGCACGCATCCATAGGGATGACGTCACACCAAATCTGCTCAGAATAAGTTTTGATGGTAAGGGGTACCAAGCATCGCTTCGTCACAGGGAGGGACGACTTGTCTACCCATGCCACTTTATAAGGGTGAGGGTGTGGCTCGGCAACAAGAGACATTCGTCTCACCGCGGCTTCAGAAATTACGTTCATGCAACTACCGCTATCGATGATCAACCTACACCATTTTTCACCACTCTTAAAATTCAACGTGAAAATGTTCGTCCTATTCCAATCGTCTAACGCTCGAGGGGTCGCCAGGATACACCTCATAACCATCATACGGGGGTCATCCTCCATATCACTAGGCACTCCGTCCGACTCGCTCTCTTCGCCCGCCTCGTAAGTTATGTCGTCAGCCCCACCGGCGGAATCTAACAGGGCTAATGGTCTGGGTGTAGTAGGACAATCACTAGCATAGTGCCCTTGGACCCCGCAAGCGTAACAGGTGACATTCGTTCTGTTAATCCGACCCACCGGGACTCTCTCACCAGAGGGGTTTCTATCATTCCTAGCCGTTACGACTATGGAGGTCGAATCGGGGGACTGATACTTTCCTTTAGCCTTATAGGTGGCGGTGGGAGGCGGCCCTAAAATGGACTTCCCCTTTTGGAACGAGCGAGACTTGCCCTTAAGCGCGTTGTGCTGCTCAATATCTAAGGCAGCGTTGAAAGTGGTGTGCAAATCGGTGTGACCATGACGCAGAAGCTTTCCTTGGATGTCGGGGTGTAGTCCCTTACGGAACCTGGAGAGGGTGACCTCGGGCATCTCTCTCACGTCACACCTAACCATCATGTCCTTCAGCAAACTCATATACTCAGACACCGACCTAGTCCCTTGCTTAAGGGTGGCTAAATCATCGAACATTTGTGTCCGATGGTAAGTAGGGACGTACTGTTCCGTTAGCCTAGCCTTCATTGCATCCCAGCCTATGGGCAACGCTCCGTTCTCGACCCTCATACGCCGCTCCTCATTCAGCCAAAATATCTTAGCGCGCCCTAGCAACTTCATTCTCGCTACTCGCACCTTATCCGCGTCGTTCAGGGTATACCACTCGAAATAACATTCGATCTCCATGATCCAATCCTGGAAGACTTGGGGATCTCCTAAACCATCGTAGGATGGTGGCTTGACTCGGACAGCCCGAGTAAGGTCAAACTCGTACGGTGCTCGTGGGGCGTTCTCATTAGGAGGGTGTGGGTAAGGGTTGTGATGCTCTCCCACCCGTGGGTGAGCGGGTTGATTACGGGGTGCCCCGTGTGGTAACCCCAATCCGTGAAGTGCTTCCCTAATGGCCATCAACTGCTCCGTGAAATCCTGACGGAGCTCCTCAATCTCTGTGAGGGGACGACCCTCACCCCGGTCATCATCCATATTAGACGACGAAGGAGGATATTCCGTACCGAGCCTAGTACGCATGCAAAGGGAAGACAACAGGTTCAGACAGACCAAAGAAGGAATTAATCCCGCGTAATGCCTATAGGAAAATAAATTTTTTTTTTTGATTTTCTTGCAAAAAATAAAAAGAGGATTATTAAAAAATTTATTTTGATTTTTTTGGCTGAAAATTAAGAAAACTACGCCGCTATTGGCAGACCAAAGATAATTTTTTTTTGAGATTTTTTTGTGACAACTAACGCGTAAACACAAGTGCAGGTTAACGTGCTAAAAGAGGGGAGGGTGCCAATTAAAAAATTGACAAGAACCTCGCTTTGATACCAAAATTTGATGTAGGCCACTACCGCGGACGCTAGACGGGTTAAGGGAAAGACACGAACGCCACGCTCAACCCACAATCTCTCACGCACTAGACTCAATCGCAGCGCACTCGCAAGCGTGTTATCACAGTTCACAAACGTACGGTAGCCACTCCGCGGCGGGGTCGAGCGAACGGCGATAGGCCGACGTTCTCCCAAGCTAAAAGGACCAATATTGGGTCCGACCGAGCGAAGGTTGTACCAAAAGAGATCTACCCAAAGTGCGATCGAAAAATGGTAGATCTCTCCCAACAAAAATTACGGGGTTCGCCAAACCCTTTTCGGAAATAACGCGGTTAAGATCGATGCAAAATCCAAAGGAAAACCCACGAAGAATCTAACGATTCAAATCCAACGCAAAAATTATTCCGTCCACTAGAACATCTAAAGGGAAGCACATGTGAGTGGAGAGGATCGTTACCCAAGTCGGAATAGATGATTCTGACTACCTTTGAAGGGCCGCTCTTCCGCGGATCCACCGGAGTCGCGCCGGATGGAGAGATAGATCGTCCGCCTTGGCCACGTCACGCCAAAGTTCAGATTTTTCGCCGTATAAGGAAGCCTTTCCGGTCAAGCTTCTCGTGGAGGGGGCGGCCGGTTCTCTTCAAAGGGGCTGCTCGGTGGAGAAGGAAGGGGGCTGGCCGGCTATGGAAGGAGGAGGCCGGGTTGAGGTGGGTGTGTGGTGGTGGCTTGGATGAAGGAGAGGGGAAGCACAAGAGTGCTGGCCGAATTTTTTTAGAGAGAGAGAGGGGAAATGGGGGTGGCGGCTAGGAGTTGTAGAGAGAGAGGGAGAGAGACTTAGATAGGAAAGATTTAGGGTTTTCTCTTATCATTCAACTTGACTTAAAACAAAGCATACATGCCTATATATAGGCTTACCAACAAGTCTTGGCTATATGTAGCCCAAAATAAAATAATAAAAATAACACACAATATGGCTACATGCAGCCCACAATAAAATATCCCAAATAGCATACTAATAATAAGATAAAATTAACTATATATTTGTCTTGCGCCGAGGGCGGAAATTGTAGCGCCGCTCCATACGAACACCACGGCGACGCGAGTCCTTTGTTGGAGACGAAGGAGGGTCTTCCGTTAGCGTGCCGTCATCAACAACTTGGGGGCTGCCGTCCACTTGGGGGCCGTCGTCGCCACCATAAGTATGGGGGTGTTTTCTCACTTTTTTTTCGCACTTCTATTTTCTGCACTGTATTTCTATTTTCTGCACTTCCAAAAAAATATATGAAAAAAAATTATATAAACAAAAAAAACAAAAAAAACAAAACAAAGCAAAACAAAAAAATTTGAAAATGAAAAAAAATCCCAAAAACTTAAGGTCTTGTTTTTTTTCCTGTCTTTAAAATGTTTTTTTTCTGTCTTTTTAAACCAAAAATTCCAAAAAAAAAATTTATAAAACAAAACAAAAATTCCAAAAAAAATTCGTTTCATTTTATAAAAATCTTTATAAATAATTTTGTAAATAATCTTCTCTCTCCCCCTTCCTTTTCTCTCTCATTCTTGTAAATACCGTCTCTTTTTCTCGCACTTTCCGCAACACCTTAAAAATCTAAAAAAAAAAGATAATAAGTTCAAAAAACAAAATTCAAATAAAAAGAGGAAAACTAAACAAAAATTCAAAAAACATTTGAGTAAAACCAAAACAAAAATACAAAAAAAAAAGAGAGATAATAATAAAAAAACACACAAAAAAATGATGAAAAAACTCTAAAAAACCAAAAAAAAAAAATATATTTTCAAACAAATAAATCAAATATACCATCCTTAATTTTCTTGCAATCCAAAAATTTTGCTTTGAGTTTATTAATATGTGAATTTTATTAATTCTCTGTTTGCTATTCGTTTGTGAATTATAAATTGAAAAATTTAAATATTCGGAGTTAAGTTTTAAAGAATTTATTATGTTTTGTTAAAAATAGCGAACTCGTTTTAGACACTACTTCTAATTTTTCATTGATAGGATCATGTGTATTATGTTAGAAAATAATGACTATAGGATTCAATTATGTTTACTTTTAGCTTTCTGAAAAATTGGAACTCACAATTTATTAAGATTGCTCTCAAAATTATTTTTTTATATAAAAAATCTAGTTTTCTTTTCTCACCTTCCTTATCATGCCCTACTTGACATGATAAAATTGTTATCCTTAAAAGATCATATGTCAATGGGAATAAGATTTCGTTCTGTAAACATAGGCACCCAATAGATTAAAAAGATTATATGTTATGGAGTAAGAGGATAAAATTCATTACTCCTACACATATACATTGGGTTAAAATTTATTATAAAGTTGAAAAAAAATGATATTAGGAAAATAAGATTTCAGTTTCCTAATAATTCAAAAAGAAAAAAAAAATGGAGGTTCGAAAAAAAATTACCTCGCCTCAAAATCAAAACCCTCTTCATAAACCAACATCAATCCCCATGCCAATTTCACGATTCTAGATTTAATTCAAAAAATTTTTTTGAGAGCATAATTTGTAAATTGCATTATTTCTAGTAAAACTCCTATTGGCTAAAAGTTCATATAATTCCAAACTATTCTTGTTAATCTAACCATTACAATTACCGCTTTATATTTGATTACATCAAGAAGTCTTTTGGCCAAAACTTTTGCGCTATTTAAATCATCTACATAATTTTAGGACTTAGCTCTTACACCTCGTATATTTATTTAGATCTCTCTTATAATGGATTAAGCTATAGCTAAACTTAGAGTTTTTCTATTCCTTAGAAGTTTACCTCAAACGTTTGCTCTGGAATAGCAAAAGCTTAAGTATGGGGGTATTTGATGAATTGTAAATATGACTATTTTGATGTACATTAAAAAAATGGTTTTACTTTATTTTTGTTATTTTTACTTCATTTTCTGTAATAAATTGCTCCTATTTTGTAAATATTTTCTAACTTCGTTTATTTTTGAATTTTTGATAAATTTGCAGAAATTTGCCAAAATTGGCAAGTACACGCCCGTGTTCCTTGGGACACGCCCGTGACCAGGGGGTGACACGTCAACAACCAGTGATTCGGCCAATTTTTGAAGAGAAAAGCCTGACACTCCCAGCCACACGCCCGTGGCAATCCGACACGGGGCGTGACCGTGCCCGTGTCCATCCCGCTCGACGATTTCAACTCGACGTTCGTCGAATCAAGAGGGACACGCCCGTATCCGATGAGCGCCACACCCGTGTCAGCCCGACACGCCCCGTGCCGAAGCCCGTGACCATCTCTCGACAATTTCCGCTCGACGTTTGTCGAGTGTCGACTCAACCCAACACGCCCACCGTCACGCCCGTGACCTGGGGCGTGACTTTCTCCACCTCTCCCGACAAACTGCCGCCGGCGAATCCCAAAGTCAACAACGCCTTTAATCGCCGAACGACACGCCCACCATCACGCTAGTGACAAGGGGCGTGACCGCCGCGTTTTCGGCCGCAAAGTCAAATCGCTGTCAAATCTGTCACTTCATCAAAATCTGCTGTTTAATAGTGCTAACACGCCCACCGACACGCCCGTGTCGGAGGCCGTGTACGTGGAAATTTTTTCCTATAAAAAGGCAGCTGCTGTATGAGTTCGGGGTTCCAAATTTTTGAACCGTTTTGATGCTAAGGGCTGTCATTTGGAGCTAGTTTTGTGGCTATGTAAGGATCTTTCCCCCTCCTTTTCAAGTTGTTTTAAGCATTGTAATCAACCTTTTTTGTTACTAAAATCCTTTCTTTTCATCCTTTTAATGCTTTGAAAAATCTCTGAAGGCCTCATTTTCATCAATCCTAAGTACTTTTAATTTCATTTTCATATACGTGTGTGTGTGTATGAGCTTAAAATTGCTAACTCTACTTTATGTTTTAAAATGAAAAAAACAATTTCTTTTACTATCATAACAACAAAATTTATAGCCGTTGTTATAGTCGATTTCATTCTCAAACTCTTAAAAATTGGTTAGACTTAGGATTTTTATGCTTTAAAATTCGTTCTTATAAACTTGTAAAATGATAAAAAGTGATTTTCATTACTCCTAACTTAGATTTTCTTTTCTTTTTTTTGTTACAAACCTTTTGCTCTTTTTTAGTTCTCTTCACTTTTTAAAACATTTTACAAGCCTATAAAAATGAATAATGCGTTATTATAATTTTTCAAGAACTTAGAATTTTTGCAATTACAAAAAATATTTTCGTTCGAACAATTTTTATTTTCACTTTTTATGCATTTCTATCAAAATCTAACAGTAAAAATGTAAACGTTTTAATTTTTCGGGCACTTGCCTTTCTCACTATAATTTGAAAACTTTTTGCTGAAACAATTTTTATTTTGCCTTTTTATGCATTTCTACTGCATACCAGCGGTAGAAATGCAGTCATTTTAATTTTTCGATAACTTTGTTTTTCTTATTTCTCGCCCGAGTGATGTGCGTGTATGAGATATTTTTCAGCTCTTAAATTAATTTATGCAAGTGTGTGTGTGTGTTTATTTATGTCGAGTGCGTGAGTAGTTACTTTCAAGTAGAGTGCGTGTGTTGTTTTTATTTTTTCGCCTACTCATTTGAGTTAATTGGCTGGATTTTATTCAAGTAGAGTGCGTGTGTTGTTTTTATTTTTTCGCCTACTCATTTGAGTTAAATGGCTGGATTTTATTCAAACAAGTGTTTGTAGCTTTTAGTTTTCCGCCTACTCACTTGAGTTAAATGGCTGGACTGTATTTTCAGTCCTACTCGTTTGAGTAGGACTTGTAATTTTCATTCTTTATTTTTCCGCCTACTCACTTGATTTAAATGGCTGGATTTGATTTTCCGCCTACTCGCTAGGAGTTAAATGGTCGGACTTTATTTTGATGTAAATATTTAAGAAAGCCCTGTAATCGCATTTATTTTCTCCTACTCGTTTGAGTATCGCTTTCATTTCTGTCCTACTCGTTTGAGTAGGACTTGCAATTTTCAGCTTTTATTTCCCGCCCCCACTCGTTTGAGTGGGACCTGCAAATTTCAATTATACAATTTTCTCTTATGTGTATCTTAATTTTATTTTTGTCTCTTGTTATATGTTTGAATGAGTGCGGGTGTGTTTAATTGTAATAACTTTTCTAATGTTAGGGTATTTTACTTTTCTTTTTATTTTCTTTATAACCTTTCAGCGAATAGTTTAGGACGCTCGCATAACCAAACATATAAGCTATCCTCATTCCGATGAGTGGCTAATTGCTTTTAGCCCTTGGTATCGAAGAGCTTTGGGATATAAAATGTTTTAAATAACCAAATGTCTAATTTTTCAATTTAATTAAAAAACTTAAGGTTTACCCCGGTTTAACGACGCATAGAACCACATATCGATGTGTGGGCTCTATTTCCGTTATCCATATGGTAGCTAGCCGAGAGGCCGTGCGTATGGACAGATCGCCCCTGGGTAAATAGAGTTCCGCACTAACCCTCGAGAGAGGAGGCGCGCTAACTCTACCGGATTGGGTTCCCCACCCAATAGCAGGGTTCTTAGCGTACTGCGGGCATTAAGGGGAATCCTTCGTCGGACGAGAGCCCGGTCGAATACCCTTAATGTCCAGGTGAGCGATATTCCTAGAGATAGATGAGCTCTTTATTTTGAACCTCCACGGCCAAGTTTCTGCTTTAATTAAATTGAAACTTTAGATCTCTAGTTATTCAAATCTATTTTTAATCCTAACGTAATTCGATACCGGGAGTTATCTCTTCATCGTCTATTTTCTTAAATCTATTTTCGTCCTATTTTAATTACAACCCTCAACTTACTATTTCAGAAAAATAATAGTGTTTTCGGAGCAGTAGGGGTAATCAACCCGTTCCCGGGAATAATACGACCTCGGTATTCTCCCGAATATCGAGTAATACTTGTGATAGGTGCACTTGCCTCATCTAGCAAGCCTGCGGCGATCGACTCACCGAACCAACCACAATAAGAGTCTGTTCGCGGGCCAATCAAGAATCGTTACCCTTAGCATGCATTTTGGATCCATAGCTCGATCACAATCACTTTTATAGTTGTTGTCCATGAACGGACTTGGTTTCCACACGTCGATTCAAACTCCAAATTGACTTCCTCCTTGTCGGCATGATTTCGGCTACTGCACTAGCCGATTGAACAGGCCGACCTTGTCACTGTCGGTGGTGTAGGAACAGTACACTCCTCTTGTTGGGTTTTGCAGGATGGCCCAACAATTGTGCACACAGCAGAAATAAAGAACAAGAAAACCCAAAAGTGTTTGGTTCTAGCGATGAACATTAATCAAGAAGAAAATGCAGAAAAAAAATTACCTTTGCGGGATTGAGTCAATACTCAACCTAGATGCTCCAGAAGATCTACCAATCACTAAGCGGCTAGAGTCCTTAGTGTAGAATAGTGTTCGCACCTCTACAGGAAATCAACATAAACGGGAGAACCCGTAGACACGTGTTGAACAAGACTAGGTCAGTAGAAGGCACTCGGCGTCTTCACAGACTGCTAGGTCTGTGAAAGTTAGGGTTAGATCTGATATACTCTAGAGGGGGGTGAATAGAGTATCTTTAAAAACTTAAAAGCTTTTTACTGTAAAATAAAAAAATCAGTCCTAGGATGAATTATTCTAACAAAGACTCAACAAAATATAAACTACCACAATCACAGCAAACCAAACTAGCATAGGCACAACAAGAGCAAAAGAAAAGATAGCAACCAGAAAACATAAGAATTTTATAGTGGTTCCCCAACCTGGGTACATCCACTCTTCTACCACCCTGGTAGGAATCCACTCAGGTTTTTGATCAGGTGACTACCACCGATGAGCTTTTGATCAGGTGCTCAAAAACCAAACCCAAGTCTTTTGATCAGGAGACTTGCAACCAAGAATAACTTTTAAAGAGAGTTAAAGAACCCTTTTTATAGTGGGGGTAAGAGAGTGTTGATGTCTTCTCTTTCTCAAAATACAACTGAGAAGACTTTAGTGGATCTTTGATTTTAACAAAACTCCCCCTGAGATGTTGATTTGTTCAGGGAGGTTGGAGACTGCTGCAGGGTGAGTAGGTCTTAAATATTTCCGCCTTGACCAGAATGTATCCAGGAACTTCTTTGACTGATAGAGTATTTGTTGTCCATTGAAGAATCCTGGAGTGAAGAAAGAAGAAGACTCTTGATTTTGGATGGATATTCTTCTTCTTCTTCGTCTAGTATATTTTCTTTGGTCTAGGGCTTCTTGTTTCTTGACTGTGTTATTGCCCTGTGTGTTGCTTGATCTCTTTCAAAAATTTTTGATCTCCTTATCACTGTGTGTATCTCTCTCTGTCGAGAAGAAAGAGGAAAAATCCTTTTATATTTCCAATGAAATCTTCCTTCTGAATTTTGAAGTTCTTCAGCATTGATTACTGACGGCCTTGAGAATGTCTGCATTAAATGATTTCCTCAATTGTTCCATTGAAAAGTGGCAAGTAATAATCCTGATGAAGACCGTAATCAATGTCTGCTTCTAACGGTAATATTCAAAGAATATTTAAGCATTGAATACTCAGGAATTATTGCAATAAACTAAGGACAGAGGGAGGGAGATATCCAAATCTGGAACTGAAGAGAAATCGTCGAGTAGAGAACAGAATTCGTCGACCTGGGTCCAGAGTTCGTCGAGCTGAGAATCTAAGTTCGTCGACCAGATATTTGTTGTTCGTCAAGCTGAGATCCAAGATCGTTGACCTAAGAACAGTTAACTACTTTCTCTGGAACCTTGCTAATTATGTGCATCAAGATCGTCGAGCTGAGAATCTAAGTTCGTCGACTAGTGTTCAGAGAAATGTTTCTTGGACTTTAGAATGTTGAAGTAGAATGTCCAGAAATCGTCTACCTGAGAACTAAGTTTGTCGACCTGAGAACTGCTGACTGCTACGTGATAAACTTGTCAATACTGTGGTCTAAGTTTGTCGAACTGAGAGCATGAATTCGTTGACTGGAGTTCAGTGAAGTGTCTTTGGACTTAGAATATTTTGATGTTTCTGGAATAGGATGTTGAAGTAGAGTATCCAGAAATCATCGACTTGAGAACTAAGTTCGTCGACCTGAGAACTAAGTCCGTCAACTAGAGATTAGAGAAAGGAATTCTGGACTTGGAATGTTGAAGTATAGTGTCCATAAATCGTTGACATGAATACCAAGTCCGTCGACCTGAGCTCAAATAATTGTCTCTGAGTTCGTCGAGCTGAGCACGACTTTCGTTGAGCTGAGTTCGACGAACGTCGAACTCATTTTCTGAGTCTTTGTAATTTCTCTAAGTCTTGAGTCTTTTGCAGTCTGTTGATGGTTGGTCCATGCAGTGTTGACTCTAAGGACATGGCCTAAACTCTAGGACACAACCATGACCCTGGCAATATATGTTGGGTCAAACATCCTTGTTTAGTGAACCTAGCCCAAATCCAACTAGAGATCCAACAGTCTGTTACAAAAGAGGTGGCAGCGACACTTATCGATATCGGGCTTAGTGATGGTGACGGGATCGGCGAAGGTGGAATTGTTCCGTCGGCCTTTTAGGTCTCGTGATATCGCACAGTGCGGCTCGTGTGCTTTTCAGGATTATTGTTTTGTATGTAAAGAAACCCTAAAATCTTCTATTTATACTCAAAGGAATAAACATAACACTCTATCACTATTTGGAGACCAAAGAATTAGAATACAACATTTTTGACCAGACAACCCTTGTCTCGATGAATCATCGAATATCAATAACATATTCGGCGAATTGTCGAGTATACAAACCATACTCGACTAATCATCGAGTATCCATAAGATATTCGACGAATGGCGTTGAGTGAACTCAATGCTCTCAACTCTCTCAGCACTAAACCCATCAAGTCAACATTTGACTTGACGAAGGAGTTGAGTGGACTCAATGCCTAAGTGCCAGATTTGTCGAATAAACCTTTGACTTGACAAAGGCATTTAGTGAACTAAACGCACACAACACCTGAGACCCAGACTCATCGAATCAACACCCTAACTCAACGAATTGTTGAGTGAACTCAACGCACTCAATGCTTAAGTGACATACTCGTCGAATCAACTCTTTGACTCGATGAATTGTTGAGTAAACTCAACAATTTCAACGCCATCATTCGACAAGTCAATACTTGACTCGATAAAAGCGTTGAGTAGTCTCAACGCACTTGATGCTTTCTAAACCTGGTTGAGCTAAGTCATTTCCACTCATCATATGAGTAAAACCATACTAATCTGATCTCCTAATTTCTCCAAACATTCTTATGTGCAACCCTAATAGGCTCATACTGCGTTGGTAGTGAGGCTACATACTTGATGACTTCCAAATCACAATGGTAACACCAACACCTCTCCTGCGATGTCGGCACTAAAACCCCCAAGGCATGGCCACGACATCGTCTATGACACAGGGACTCGAGATTGTGAGATAAGATTGTAGTTTGTGGCTGACCTTCTCGACTACTTATGGCTTCGATCCCACCGGAAAAGTTCACACGGAAGTCCACGACTTCCTTCTTCCTTCAGCTCGAGCAGAGTGAAAGAATAGTGGAAATGTTCGATGTCGGATCTAGTGTCTAACCATAGAGAGGGGTGAATATGGTTTAACAACATTTATTAAAAATTTGAAATATTTCTAACCATAAAAACTAGTTCAGGAAGCTACCACGGGGCGTTAGGTAGCTAACGCGCGGCGGTATATTACAGAACTCATTTCTCTGGGCAGATTCCCCTTGGAAATCTATGCACCTTTTAGAGAAGTACAGGCTAACACACACAATGTAATATCCAGGAGAATACATAGAAAATGAATTTTATTTCAAAGTAAAATCAACAGTTATTTTAAGGATTACATAACTTGATCTCTGTGACGCCGGAGATCGAAGGCGATGAATAGAAACAACTTTGGGTTTTCTATACTGACCTGCTCCATGGATGGGTTGGCTCGTAACCGATCTAGACGTCCCTTCCCTGGGATGATTTCTCATGGAATCCTCCCCCGGATTCTGACGACCTTCCCCGGTCAATTTCCTTTACCAAATGCAAAATAGAGAAAGAGAAAGAATACAACAAAAGTTTAAAGGATTTAAAGCGATTAAAATCTCCCTCTTGACGAATCCTCTGTCGAGCAATCCAAGACCGATGCATGAGATCTTTGTGTGCTTGCAGCAAGTCATCTCTTCATAGTCAATGTAGTTCGAGGCTCACCGGTGTTCTTCGGTGGCGAACGGGAGGGAGGAGGTCTTCTCTTCCTTCGACAAAGATGGTGAAATAGACACGAGATAGGCGGCCGAACCCTAGGAGTCGTAGATCTTTGTCTCTTTTGGTCGAAGGTTAGGAACACAAAAATGAGGTGTCATTTTATATGTCTTTGAGAAAATAGGCTACCTCCGGCGGTAAGGCTAGCCCCCTGTAGTAGGTTCACACGCTCGATATTGATAGTTTTCCTCTAAATTTGGAAACATATTCAAAACGAATATTTTCCCTTTTTTAATGCTAGCGTGGCTCGATAGGTAGGTAGCTCCCGAAGGTAGACCTGTCTCGACGCACTCGACGACACTATCTCAATGGTCTCAATACCTCTAGAGTTGAGTGTGTTACTGCGGCGCGTTACCATGCTAGCGCCTGGTGGTAGATCTATCTCGATGCTCTCAATTCCTCTGTCTCAACGCTCTCAACGCCTATGTCTCAGCGAGCATTGAGTGAGCTAGCACTGCGTTGTAGAAAGCTAGCGCCTACATAGTAGGTTCCTGAGAGAGTAGTAAATTAATTCATTGAGCTAGCATGGGTGATAGGACTAGCGCAGCGCAGTAGATTCCCGAGCACTTTGTCCATTTAATTCAAGATACCGTCGGACGTTAGCTTCTACCGCTTGGCAGTTGGTTCCAGGGGATGGCTCCTTGAATTTCTTAGACCTGTAAACCTTCACCCTTTACCAAACACAAGATGTAATCAAATACAACCCACGAGTTGATATTAGCAAACTAAGGAAAAGTGAACCGTCGGCTACAAAAATCTCTCTTTTTTGATAATTTCAATTCACTGATATGACGAATATAGATAAGAGATAGTCTTGAAAGCTCAGGTTTCAGGTTCTATGTAGCTCCCCTACACACGCGCTCCCCCTTTGGTATTATCGAAAGGGGATGGGCCTGACCATAAATAGTCACACATGCACGGGATAAAATGAAAAGCAATATATAGTGAGCATGAGAAAGAAAATAAACAGTGCACGTTTATAGAAATTGAAGCAAGAGGTGAAAAAAATAGGGGTGATCAAGCATGAAATCAAAGAATATTAAGCATAGATGTCACATGGATGAATATAGTACGTAGAAGTAGTTTGAAATAATCGTTCAGAGTTACAAGAGATTGGACACCACAAGTAGACTAAGCACATAGCGATGTAGAGTACAATGCTACAAGAGTTATAGAATTAATGCAGAGGAACATTGTACAAGTCATGAATAGAAATCATTTGCAAGAACGTACGTGCTATAGATATATAGTGTCGTGGCGGTCCAATTCTTATGCATGGAAGCACTAGATAGAGCAATGACGTGTAAGCGTGTAACATTAGAAGACAAACACCAAGTAGAATTAATATTCATTACATGTTTATCTCAGTAATTGAATATGTTATCACGAGAGGAATAGAGTGAAAAAATCACGTCACGTTGTTATCCATGTTATACAAAGGCTACAACTAGGGGCACTATGCTTATGGTTATTGTTTGTGTACAAGATCGAAATGATTTTTGGACCAAGGTGCTCATCCTCACAATGCTCATAAAGACTTATCAGGAGGAGTGAGTAGTGCATGGGGGGTATCCTTGACACAAGACTTGATAGCATTCATTTTAATTTAGACGTCTTGGGATATCCATTTTACAGTCTATAGTTTAAGGACCCCCAAATTAATCGAAATCTACCCACATGGATAAATACACTTTAACTTGTATACACAAGACTTGACCACTATAGATTTTCCTAAAGTTTTACCCTTTATAAAAATCATATGTATCGTGACATTAATTTTTCAAGGTATTTCTAACGTGGTAGGCACAATAGCATGAATTATAGCATGTAAGCATATCTTTCTACAAGAGTGCTCTGTTTAGGGATGTGTGAATAGTGTGATGTCATTCCACTATCTAAATCCTCACACATACCTATAGCCATATTCGACGAACCCTATTATATTTATTTGCCCTCAGTAGCTAAACACCCATAGATTTGACACATCATTATAAATGTGGATAATGTTCACTGGGATTGACAAGCCTAACTCAAACATTGTACATAAGCGTTTTGCTCTAAGTTCTAGCCATGTGTGTTCTAAGAATGATCAATCCACATTTTTTGCTTATTTTAATTTTTTGGTTTTATAAACTTTTTGTTTTTTTACATAAAAATTTGATAGAAAGAGTTGTTGCAATATGGAGACATGGAGGTCTGGCAGCTTCACTTGGGTGGCTTGGATACTGGGCAGTCTGACAGCTTCACTCTAGCGGCTTGGAGATCGGGCGTTCTGACGGCTTCTATCTAGCGTCTTGGAGACCAGGCAGTCTGCTCTGGCGGCTTGTCTTCTCTTATCAGTATGGTTGGGCAATTAAACCTCCTTGTCTAACCGCGCGACCTATACGGTCTGGGTTTGTCTAGCAACTAGTCTCATAAATGTATTTAGTCTCACATTGCTTATTTGTATTCTCTCCTTTCTCCTCCAATCTATAAAAGGGATGACATACCTCTATAATATAAACAATTTTTGAAAATAAAAACTCTATTATTGTCCAAATTTCGGTTTCTCTTTTTTTGTTTGCACTTGGTATCAGAGTACTCGATCTTTTTCGCTTGATTTTATGAGCGCTTCTGTCTGTGTGGTTTGTCCCCTCATTCTTGTGCCCTGTCCATGCGGTTTCCTTCTCTTCCTTATCATTGACCTCTGTAACATCCCATTTCCAACTAGACCCCTAAGTGTGGTTATTGGCCATGACTAGGTCATGACCAAACCCTAGGAAGCCCAAGAAGACCAAGGAAACCTAAGAATGTGGGTGAGACCACTATAGTCTGCAAATAGTAAATTCCTGAACCTTTGTTTAAGATAACCATGGGGCTTCACCAAGACTTCAAGACCCCACCATGTTCTCATCAAACCATGGTAAGATCCATTAGATCAATAAGGACCCATGGAGGGCAGTCAAAAGGGTTAAGTTGACCCAAGTCAACCCTAACCCTAAATGGGTCAAACCAACCTACTTAGGGTCAATTGACCATCCCCAAGCCCACCTAACCCTAGAGTGAGGTCAATGGGTCACCTAGGACCCAATGGGGTCCACCCAAGAGGCTAAATTGACCAAAGTCAACTCTAACCCTAAATGGGTCAACCTAGCCTACATTGGGTCAAACTAGCCTACACAAGGGCCAATTGAAGTTCCCTTAGCCAAGTGGACCCCACACATACCTTCATAACCATAGTGAGAGGCCAACAGGTCACCAAGGACCCATTGGGGCCAACCAAAAAGGCTAAGTTGACCAAAGTCAACTCTAGCCCTAAAGTAGTCAAGGTACCCTACTTAAGGGTCAAGTGACCTCTAAAGGGCCAATACAACCCTACCTAGGCCTCAGGGGAGGCCAATGGGTCACCAAGGACCCATTTGGGCCAACCTCAAAGACCAAATTGACCTAAGTCAATCCTAGCCTAGGTTTGGGTCAAGCTAGCCCAAATGGGCTAACTCAAGCTCAAGCCCGACTCACTTGGGCTAACCATATTTTGGTGGATGAAATAAAAATGTGGGCTGCCAATATGAGATTTACCAGCCAACTTAGTGACTAGGAAAGAGAGAGAGAGAATCTCAAAATTGAAGAATAATTTAGGAGAGAGAAAAGGGTATATTTAAGGGTATTTAGTGGAATAAGCCACTTGGACCCATGCCATCAGCCACCACATGGGCTGGCCGACCATTGGAAGTCATGAGAAGGAGCTGGAATGGAGTGGGGCCCACCCATGCATGCTTGGTGACAAAAACAAGGCAAACGCACCACCTCTCACATAGGAATTATCACCCCCTTTTGTTACTTCATCTCCCCACTTTTTCCCCTCACTTCATCACCCTCAGGACTAGGAGAGCAGCAGAGAGAGATAGAGAGGCCGAGCCTGGAGCTGAACCCGAGCTGGAGGCGTGAAAACCAAGGATCGCCGCCGCCGCCGCAATGGTTCCCCGCCGCTCCTCACGTCGCAAGGCCGCCGGGAAGGTCCTCCCTCACCTCTCTCTTCATGTTTAGATCTTTGGGATGTTTAGGTTAGGGTTCGGGCTCGAATGAGCCCGAACCCAGATCTTCGTTTTTCCTCCATTAATGGTGGTTTGAAGGTTTTCGGGTGAGGTGGCGCCGCCACCTCCGGCCGCCCTAGCCGCCGGAAAAGCTCGCCCCCACCACCATGAGGGGAGATGAGAAGTTGGCCGGTGGATGCGCCGCCGGAGGCGGCCGGGAAAAGCCCCGTGAAAATCGGGCTGAGAACCAGGCAAATCGGAGAAGATGAGCAGTAGCCGTCGGATTGCGTCAAGATCTGTGCCATGCAAAAATATTAAATCCAGGAATTATTAATTATATGAATAGTGTCAATTTATGCTATTTTATAACTGACCATTGCATGCAACGTTTAGGGCACCTACGGCCCTTTTCATAAAAGGTGTTCAACATGACAATTGTAGTTCTTGGAGTCCCCTTTAATTGGATATGTTAAACATAATTTTTGGTTAGGTGTACTGCCCTAGAGAGCCATTTTCCTAGGGCTGGTCCTAGGATAAGGCAGAAAGTAAAACGAGTGCCCTGCCCAAACACTAAGCTCAAATGGGCTACAATTTTGTGCATGTGGCCTAATTAGGTATATCTAGGCCCTACCCAAAAATGAGAATTTTTGGGGAAAATAAGTATATAGTTTTAGTCCAAATATGATAAATTAAATTTTATTGATATTTGGAGCATATCAACTCCACAATGCACCAACATTTGGTGGCCTGCCCTTAGGAGTATATTAGACCTATGGTAGCAAAATTAGACAATTTAACCCTCTACATGTTGAGATATCTCACATGCAAGATCTAAAAATTAAATGGCCTTGGGCTGCAAATAGCAAAATGCAGAAATTTGAAAGTGATGCCCAAGACCATCCAGAGGCCCAAATTACCTGAGATTTTGGGGAGTAACTGGTTTAGGGCATATTTAGGTCCTGCCCAAAAATGGGATTAATTGGAATTAAACTTAGGGTTAATTACCAAATTACCCCTACACTTGTTTAGGTGATTCTTGGAGTAGTTCAACTCCAAAAGGCCCCAATTTTTGGTGGCATGTCCATGCTGACATTATTAGGGCATGGTTAAATGTTTAGCCCACATGGATCACAGAAAGTTAGGAAAACCCCTTGCATGTGTTGGCTTGTAGAGGACTTGGTGTGCTTATAGCCAAAATAAGAAAAAAATAAAATATTGAAGGCACAGTCCTTTTTAGACCACTGACTTAGTATTAATTTAAGTACCCTCCCCTCTCTGGGGAAAATAGATGAATTATGGTTGACTTACCCTTTGACCCAAGTTCACACCCTAAGGATGGACCTTTAGGGGGTTGTGAAGGACATAGGGGCAAATGCCCTTGTATGCCCTTGTAAATCCGTAGAGAGTTAGTTTAGATATATTTAAGACTTTGGTTGAAATATTAGGGAATTTTGAAGTAGTTAAGTAACTCCAAAGTCAAACCCTAGTTTTAGGGTAGAAGCACTAATAGGTCAAAATGGTAACTTAACCTCATCTAAAAACTGTGAAATGGGGTAGAATGAATATTAGGGTGAGTTGAACCCCTAGATATTTTTAGTGGAATTTTATGTATTATATTCATGGTAGTTCCTTTGTTAATTATCAAAGTGTCCAATTCAGTATTTTATTTAATTTGATCATTTAGTTTAATTGGAATCTAGTAGAACTTGGCCAGTATAGGTTTTTGACCTAAATAGAGGTCTCTGAATTTTATTATAATTTTTAAAGGATTCTATATATTGCTTCATTCATAAAGTTTAGGGGCAAATGCCCTTGTATGGCCTTGTAAATCCGTAGAGAGTTAGTTTAGATATATTTAAGACTCTGGTTGAAATATTAGGGAATTTTGAAGTAGTTAAGTAACTCCAAAGTCAAACCCTAGTTTTAGGGTAGAAGCACTAATAGGTCAAAATGGTAACTTAACCTCATCTAAAAACTGTGAAATGGGGTAGAATGAATATTACGGTGAGTTGAACACCTAGATATTTTTAGTGGACTTTTATGGATTATATTCATGGTAGTCCCTTTGTTAATTATCAAAGTGTCCAATTCAGTATTTGATTTAATTTGATCATTTAGTTTAATTGGAATCTAGTAGAACTTGGCCAATAGAGGTTTTTGACCTAAATAGAGGTCTCTGAATTTTATTATAATTTTTAAAGGATTTTATATATTGCTTCCTTCATAAATTTTGTAAAGGCCATATTTGATAAATAAATCATTTAAAGAATAATTTAACATTTAAAAATGTGAAGTTGGGCCACTGATGATTTTAGGATGATATCTACTATTAGGAATTTAATTAGAAATTTTGAAGTATATTTATAGTGCTTGATTCACAATTATGCTCTTTGTTGATTTTGGTATTGAATTTATTTAGAATTAAATATTTTGTGAAAAATCATGAAAGTTTGGCTAGTGATAATTTTAGGACTGTAGTAGTGTAATATAGTTTTCTCAAATTATTTGGATGATAATTTCAAGTAGTTGCTTTACAAATGTTGGAATATGGGAATTTACTGCAAAAATAATTTTAGGCCCCATAAATGTTTGTATAAAATGTCAAATTTGGAAATTGTCACTTTTGGATATATGGAATTTTATCATGAATTTATGGAACATTAATGATGTCTAAAATGTATACTTCATGATCAACTCGACTATAATTGACCCTTGTAATAAATTATTTAAATAGAAGATTAATTGAGGAAAATACAATATTCGGGAATTAAATCATTTATGTCATGATAGGACTCCAGTAATAATCCTAGGTCATTCGGATGAAAACTCGAAGGACATCCTATCATGAACATCACTTAGTATAGGTTGGTCTGCAAATAGTAATTTGGGGAAAAGTTGTATTAGGATAAGAGTTGGAATAGGGTGGAGTTAGTCGTGTTGAATTGTTTGAATAAAAGTGGATGAGTCACCTAGAAAGTTCTAAGGAGTGGTGGGAATCGTGTGGATGTGTGTTAGAAGGTAAGCGAGTTCGACGAAAGATCGTCGTGCCCGCGAGAGTGAAAGGTCTAAACTACCTTAGGATTAGCCTATCGCAATATGAGAAGGTAATGGGTAAAGGAAATCAACCAATAATATTAATAAGTACCTTGCGAAAGGGAACGCTGGGCGTAATCCCAACACAGTTCCTAGTGCCCCTTGAGAGCCCTTCACAGGGAATACCGGGGGCAGTCCTGGGATTAACCTTAAATCTCTAAGTATAACAACCCGTAAACAAGAGTAGTCTAATAGGTTAAGACATTTGTTGTACCTTCTCACCCGTGTAGGGTTGGAGAGATTCATGATATATGCTCACCCGTGTAGGGTTTGAGGGAGTTGGTATAAAGGCACTAATGTGCGTTCTCACCCGGGTTGGGTTTGAGGGTTTTCAGGACGGGTTTGGTCCTGCGAGCGGAAGGCTCGGAGTAAAATACTTGCATGTGTATAAATCTAGTGGTGGGGCATGCGGTACTGGCCGTTCGTCACACCGATGGCAGTACGGTGCACTAGGCGATTGTGAGAGTTAGAGGGGCTAGTGGGTTGTTTTACACTGCGGTCTGGAGGACGACCCCCGATAACACATATCCGACACAACAAGACTGACGGGTTGTCAGCAAAGTATGTATGCGAGACTCTAGAGTGCACCTTGGACGTGTACAGAGGCGTATGAGAGGGGTCTAAGGCATGGTAGTGTGCATACCGGCCTAGAAGCGGAGACGCCCGCTCCGCTGCTGTCGTAGCCACATCATTGGTACCCGAGAGTGATGCTAGCTCTCAAAAGTGGGAACTAAAGGTCTGTGTGCACAGAGTCGGGTGTGTGTGTTGCACTTGCATGTCCATCATACCCACTTGCATGTCATAGCATAATCGATTCATTTAACCCTGACACCTAAAGTATAAGTGGTATGAGATGCTTATACATTAGGCCCTGCAAAACGACCCCTTGGTCTATAAGCTTGTGTGGGCAAGTTTATAAATTAAGGTTATTTCAATATTTATATGCTGCTTGTGATAACTGACACCCCAACGTATAAAGTGGTATGGGACATTTTATATGATGGGAGCCTTGTAGAAGATCCCTTGGCTTATGTGTATTCACATAAGTGAAGGTTATATTCCTTTCTTACTTTACTCATTATAATCTGATTATAAATTACTAGCTAGGTCCCCCTGTCACCTGTTTTTGATTTCTCTCCTCTTTCACGTCCTTTCCTTTCTTCCTCCCCGCTCGGTGCCTAGGAGCATGGGGGAAGGGGTGGGGGACGATAGGGCTTAGTCTTTTTAGACTAATGGTTTTCGAACCACATCATATTAGGGGATAGTGGAGTCGAGTATGGAGGCGCAACCCAGGAGACCGGTACAGTTGGAGATAGGGCAGTCTAGCTCAGGAGTACAGCCAGCTGGGACCGTGAGTTCCGACTTCTAGTACTTGTTTTGTTTTGCTTCCGCATGAGGGATCTGTAGTGAGGATATGGATGTACCGGGATTCAGCCCTTTTATTTCTGTACACTTTATTATTCTGTGGACACTCCCTTCGTGGAGATTTTTATATATATGTGATATGATGTGGACTTGTCTTCTCTTGTACTGCTACTTTTGCATCAGCTGCGGTCGATTTGGCCAGCAGGATCGGCGTCTTGTAGTGACGACCTTCCCGGGTGCGAAGGTGTCACCGCAAGGCGGCGGTTCTGGGCCTAAGACCCCGGGGTTTTAAAAAGAAAAAAAAGAGGGGGTCTTACAACCTCTCTGTTCGCGACCTGTCTTTGCGACCTCTCTTTTGCTTCCGCGCGACCTCGTCCTTATTTGCGTGGCTTCTCTCTTTCTACTAGTGATCTATTTTCACTGAATCCCTTTCTCTCCACGATCTCTTTCTGCGATCTGTTTTCGCAATCTGTTTTTGTGATTTGTCTTCGCGACCTGCTTTCAAGCGGCCTCTTACATGTTCATGCAAACTACTGCCCCTGAACTATTGCTTTCATGCGGTCTCTTATCTATCCGTGCGGCTTCTTTTTCCCTATTTACGCGGCTTCCTTTCTGTCAACTCGGTTCTTCTCTATGTCTCTCTCTGATACCTCTACTACTACTACTCCTACTCTGTCTGGCAATCTGGGAACCGTTTCCAAACTTATCGGTTCCAACTACCCAAACTGGAGTGTTTCCATCATCTTTCTACTTCGCTCACAACACAAAACCATCATCTCACTAATGACCCACCTCCTCCAGAGTCTGATCTCTTTGATGACTGGGATGCTAGATACGCACTTGTTCGCACTTGGCTGGCTAACAGCCTTTCTAATGAGTTCCTCCCCGTCATCTACCATGATTAAACGATAAAGGCTACTTGGTTTCATCTTGCCGCTCTTTACTCTAAGGGGTTGAAAGTGAAGTGGATAGATCTAACTTTACTCTAAAGGGGGTGAATAGAGTATTTTAAAATTTTAATTTATCTTTATAGCAGTTTTAAAAATAGTGATATATATTGATAATATTCATAGCACACAAAATAGAAAGTATCAATCACAGATGACACAAGGATTTTATAGTAGTTCCCTAATAAATCTGGGTATGTTTACTCTTCTATCACTCTGGTAGGAATCCACTACAGATTTTTGGTCAAGTGCCCTGTCACCAGAAGATCTATTTTCTAAGGGATATCTAGCAACCCTTTGGGCTTTTGACCAAGTATCCAAAAACCAAACTTAAGTCTTTTGATCATGTAACTTGTGAACCAAGTGTTAACTTTTGAATGGAGTTAGAACCCTGTACACAGTTTAAGAATAAACTAAAAGTGTTAGATGTTGTCTTCTCTATCAAGAATCTCTGAGAAGATATAGTGGATGATGTTGCAAAAAAATCCCCCTGATTTGAATAGAGATTGTGATCAAGGGAGGAGACTTTTCGTCAGGATGTAGGCCCTATTGTATGCTTTTACTCTCCAGTAGATATTTCAGACAGATGAATTAGGATGTCTCTTAAGAAGAGTCTGAAGCAGAATATCTGTATATCTCAAAATCTTTGTGTGTCAAAAACCTTATGAAGCAGCAATCTTCTATAGATATATATAAGTGATAGGCATGGGCCTTCGGCCCTGGGGGAATTCGGCGGGGGTGCGATAATCAGCGAGGTGCGACATTCGGTGGGGTGTGACATTTGGTGAGGTGCGACATTCGCTGGGGTGCGACATTCGTCGGTGGTGAGATATTTATCGTGGGGACGACATTTGTCGTGGGCGGCGACATTTGTCGTCGGCGGTGACATCTGTCGTGGGCGGTGACATTTTTCGTGGCGGCCCTACGTGAGTGCAATGTCGTGGGGGCGACATTTATCGTGGGGGCGACATTTTTCGTGGGGAGCGTCATTGGTCGTGGGGGGCGTCATTGGTCGTGGTGGTCGACATTTGTCGTGGGAGCGTCATTGGTCGTGGGGGCGACATTTATCGTAGGGGGCGTCATTGTTCGTGGGGGCGAGATATGCCGTGGGGGCGTCATTGATCGTGGGGGGCGACATTTTTTGTGGGGACGACATTTTTCGTGGTGGTGATATTTGTCGTGGGGGCGACATTGGTCGTGGACGGCGACATTGGTCGTGGACGGCGACATTGGTGGTGTGCGGCAACATTTTTCGGGTGGTGACATTCGTCAGACGACTGCATTCATCGGACGGCAGCATTCATCGTGCGATAGCATTCGTTTGTGGCATCATTCCTTTACTTAATGCATCTAAGCTAATAAATCCTTAGATATTTTATATCTTACGCTAGTTATTTTATATATCTCATTTTCTTTTTGTTGAATAGCTTAGCAGTATTGACAAACTAAAAATTGCAAACAAAAATTAAACTAATATAATGATTTGTTTAAACCATTATTAAGTATTTGAAAATAAACATAAGCATGCATATATAAATGACTTGTTAATAAGAAGAGTTAAGGAGAGATGATGATAAAATTGCTATGAACTTTAAGAGCCTAAAATTTGAAATGTCATAAGTTCTTAGTGAATATATTGAGAAAAATAATATAGACAGCCATAAAAAATTTGAACTTGAAATTCCATCTAGATTAGAGACCTGCTACATCACATATTTTTTCTCACTCATTAGAGAAATAAGTTTAACTTTTGCTGGAATTGTTGCTTCTATTTGTCCAATAAAATTTCTTATCCTGAAAGTTAGAACATATATATTATTTGAACAAACTATTTCAAAAATAAAAGACAGATGCTCATAATGAAACATGTGCTTATATCTCAGTGAACTAAATCAATCTAAATTGTATATCCAGTACTTCAATTCCTTCTCAACATGCTGAATAAAATTAATTAAGATTTAAGAAGATAAAAAATTTAAAATTAGGTTAGCACAGGCAAAAACTATTGTCAAATCTGACTTCCACACCAATGAATCAATAGAAGCATTGTAATTTATTCGTGCAGATGTTACCTGAAAATAATTAAAAGTAATATTGTTACGCTTCAATGTCAAACTCTCTGGTTTTCGAAGCAACGACCATTCTTGTGGACGATTAGGGTAAGAATTTACAAGCAAAAATTTAGGGTTCATGATATTAGCACATTTATGTTACCGGAAGAGGAGATGTCTGGCTTTGAATCTGCGCCTCCGAGAAGAGATCCCAATAGGACATACTCGCAATTGGAGATCGGCATGAGGAGATCGTCATCCATCAAATCCTGCCACATGTATCCCTTTTTATATAGCCCTCAATCGTTCATTTGGTTCAATTAGGTAAACAACGGTGGAATCTGCGAGGAAGAGAGAGTGAGAGAAAGATAGATCAACTTTGATACAACTAAGCAAAGGAATCTGGCATATCTTTCCCCCCTCAATTCTGTTAGCCATCTCTTCACACCTGGAGGTTAATTTTCAATTAGCCATGGAAAAAACTATAGATCAGAAGATGAAGAGAGAGAGAGGGGGGAGAGAGTATTATTGTTACCATGAAGGAGAACGCCATAGTGGCAAAACTGGCGGACTCGGATGAGGTGGGGGTGTTAGATCCGTTCATGGAGATCGAGGGAATAAATAAACTTGGCTCAAATCTCCCCTGCCTTCGGATTCAGGAAAATCGCGACAGGTGAGGAAGATGGCAAGGCGAGGAATTTGAGCGTGTTTGCCATGTAAACATCATGAATTTCAGAAAATTAGATTTTACAGGTGGTGGAGGTCATTGCTCATAGATCTGTGTGGGAGGGGGATCAAAAAGCCTCCAACAATCTAAGAGACAGATATCACCACATTTAAATGTGTGAATAAAGAGATCGGGATTACTACCCTTTAATCGTTGATGGCAAGGAGAAGAAATCGACGGAACCCCCCTTAATCGGCGCCACCCCGCAGCTCAAAATTGAGATGAGAGAAAACTCCATTGTCCCCTACCCGGTCCATCTTGTGCATATCCGAAGAAGAAATGATGATCTATTGCAATGAACTCTTATCGTGAGAGGTGAGATGAAGCTCGAATGTCCCGAAGAAGAACTGTAGGGGGTAGGGGGTTCCTTATCTTCCGTACTAATGCATTCAACCTATAGGCAGATCAAAGACAGGAGGGAGAAGATGCATTCAACGTTACCTTCTGGCCATGCACAGGTCTTCGAGTTCGTGGGCCTTCACAGTAGGATGGAGCTCTGACGTCCAAGCGCGATATGTGGGCCGGCCAGATGTGGTAGGACTGAAAAATCATATCTAGAAGACAGATAAGCGGAATGGATTTGTGGAGAAGTGATAAGGAAGAGCATGATATCGGGATGCCACTTAGGGTTTAACAATATAACCCGCGGGTTCTGAGTTAGGCTGGGGAGCTCAGAAGACGAAAATGGCTTGTGATTCAAAATGTTTTGAATCGCATAAGGTAAAATATATATAATAAAATCAGCAAAATAGGTGTAAAGTTGGGATATTGCATGTTGCACCAAAGAATAGTTTTCCTTTATAGAATAGTATAGATATATATGCTGTCGGGGAAGAATTCAATATTTGAAATAAAATGATTCTTGAAATGTCTGAAGAATCCCTTCAGAATTTATAACTGTCTTGGAATTAATTAGATTTAAAACACTGTGATAAATCCATATTTAATGATGCCTTAAACGACTATATTCGTTAGAATATTTAGCATTAAATATTAGTGTTTTAACTGACGGTTATCAAACATTTGAAAATATTCTGCCTTTTGTATATAGAAACTGTCTGATCATCGAACTCAGCAAGTATTTCGTCAAACTGAGCTTGGATTTCGTCAAATTGGGCTTTTACTAACTGAGCTTATACTTTCGTCGAGCTGAGCTCTGCGTTCGTCGAACTGAGCTCTGAGTTCATCGAACTAAACTCAGAGTTGAGATCTGAGTTAGTGGAACTGAGTTCAGAGTTTGTCGAACTGAGCATTTTTGGAATACCTTCTGAAATAACTCTAGAAATAAAATATGACCCTAGTCTATACAAGTTATGTCAAAATCAAATCCCAATAGAAATACTAGCCCAAATCAATAATTAGGAGTTCTAACAATCTCCCCATATTTGGGTGAGGATATTATTAAATAAGAAAAACATAAAGTATGGAGAATTATCTCGCAGAAACATAAATTTTCAGCAGATATATAAAAAGTTTTTGAGAAGTTATAATAATAAGGTTCAAAGAGATAATTAAAGTTAGGAATCCTTCTGAGGTGCATCTGATGAAGGATCTGAAGAAGACTTGGTAAAGATCAATTGCCTTGCTGGATCATCTGACTCCCTTTTGCTCAGTTTTAGATCTTGAGAACCAATGATATTCTGGGAAGAGACTGTATAAACAAGAGCTTCTGGATGCAAGCTCATATATTCATCAACGTTAAACAAGCTTTTATTATGATATCTCTCCAATTCATGTTGCCTGTAAGAAGATATAGTAGCAAATTGAGAGGTATCCTTACCTTCAGTTCTTGCCTTCTTTATCTGAGAAAGTGCAATTTGTTCCTTGAACCTAGCCATTCTATAAATAGCATCTAACTATGGTTCAATTACAGGAGAGGTTGGCCTGTCTTAGCTAGAATATTACTGACTGCTCTGTCTGTCATAAGTCTCAGACCATATAGGTCTGTCTTGCCTTGTAGGTCTATCTTGCCTAAACTGAGTTGTACTAGATTAGTGAGAGATAGGACTCTGAGAATAAGGTGAAATACCTGCAGATCCTGCTGCTGGAGGAGTAGGAGGAGAACCTTCAAAGAATTTGGATCTGAATGAAACCTTTTCATTTTCTTCCTTCTTTTTTGTTCATTCTTATAATTCCTCATCCAATTTGGATATTCTGGAGTAAGAGTTATCCCATGCAAAATGTATTAAGGGATATCAGCAGTAGAAGAAGCTTAAGGAGCAACCTTGTATTGAGCCTTTTTCTTGGACTTCCTTTTCTTAGAAATAGAATTGTCTGATTCATCAGAATCTGTATGATCATCAGACTGCACTTCTGGATGTTCATATAATTCATCAATTTGTTTATATAGTTTATCTACCTCTTCCTTATCTTTATTAGGCAGATCATCAAAATTAGGCATGTGAGATTCATCCCATTTAGGAGGGGAATGAGCTTGCTCGGGAATATTTATTGTATCATCAATCATAATAGTCTATGGGACTGGATCAAAACTGTTAGAAATCTCTCTTAAAAGTTGTTCTAAAGTAGAAGCATCAATAGGAGCTGAGTAACAAACTATTGCTCTAGAGAGATCCTATTCAATATTTAGTAAACTAGTAATATGACTTTGAAAAAAATCAAAATATGACAGTAAAGAATATATATTAACCGTGGGATTAATGATGAGATCACCAACAGTAATAACCTCAACTGTCACAGAATCTCTACAGTGAGCTAGACCAGCTAACACTGAGATGACTTCAGTCATTTCTGTATCAGACACTTTAACAAAATCAGTTGCTACAACTAGAGCTTCTTCATTTGGATCTTCTTCATCAAGCATCTCCCCCTATCTAGATCTAGGGAAAATTGAATCTAGGCCCCCAGAAGAAGTGACAAAATGGGAAGAGGCATCTTTTGAAGAGATTTTTGAAATAGAAGCCAAAACAGGAGACAAATATTCATCCAAGAGCTTCTTGAGTGTAGGAGTGATGAAATCAAGAAGTTGATTGTCAATAGATGAGAAATCTAGATACATAAACTCAAGTGTATTCTGAGAAGATGTAGAGAATGGATTAGAAGAAGAGGGAGTTGATCTGTTAGCACAGTTTGTACAGATAAAGGAAGACTGTGGCATATATGGAGGATGGATGATAGGGGGAATGTCATCAGGAATTGTCTCCTGGATGGGTAATTGAGGTGGAGATAACGGAGGTGGAGATAAGAGAGGTGGAGATAAGTGAGGTGGAGATAAGTGAGGTGGAGATAAGTGAGGTGGTTGATGAGCTGGGGAATCTGTATGGAAGGCTGAGGATGGAACTTCTTTAGTCAAAGTAGTTTGTAGAGAAGGTGGCGTGGAAGGTATAGGGGAATGAAGTGGAGATTGTGGAGTGGGAGAAACAAGGGGAGAATCTTCTTCTTGAGTAGAGAGAGTAGCTGAGACAGCTCTAGTGCTATCAGAAGCTGCCCTAAAAGATTCAACCCTGGGAGGTTAGGAATCACCCTCTCCCATTTACAAAATAGAGCAGAGGTGATCCTCTTAGATGCATTAATGTGCACAGTATGAGAAACCAAAGCCTCTGGACATTAGGTCTGGAGAAAAATTCCAAAAATTGTTCCATAACACGCATCCTTTTTATTAATCTTTTTTTAATAGAATCGAACAAGACTGTCCCCCAATTAATGTTTTTCTGGTCAACCAGAGATCCCATAATCAGAAACTAGTCCCTGGTGATATAGTCATGGGTTGAATGTTTGCCCAGAAGAACTTTCTCAACCTCATCGGCTTGAAATTTGTATTCCACAGAAAACCTCTTTTTCAACAAATGGTTAGGGTTTCTTATTGAGTGACTAAACCAAAAATTTCGGATAGAATCGCAAGGGTGAGAGAAAACTGATGACCTAAGATTGATCCAGTAATGGTTGTAAGATCATGATCCTTTACAGTGTGAATCAATTCCTTTATCTCTATGACCCAGACCTTGATTCGGGTGGACATAAATTTACGTAGATGTTGTGCCTCAAAAAGTTATAAAATGTCCTGAATGATTTGATCCGGATGTCGAAAAGAGTCCATGTCGATATCGAATCCTGTATCGAACTTCATCGTTGTGAGAATCTCTCGCGAACACCGCCATTATCCTGCAAAACAAAAGATCAAGTGCAAGAGGAGAGAAATGGATAATGTGCGGGACGGAGCTCGATGAAAACCTAAATATAAGTTCTCAGAAGTTGAACGGACAATAAGAGGGTCTGTCAATCTCCGTTCGATGAAAGTATCATAAAAGGTTTCACAATTCATCGATCTTCGTTTGACGAAAAGTTTACAATTCGTCGATCTTCGTTCGAGAAAAGGTTCATAATTCATCGATCTCAGTTCAAAATCAATTTCATGTCTCTCCATCAATCATTCCTAACTGATTTAAAAAGAAATTATGTTTCTTTTCATTCAATGTTTTGGTAAAAATATCCGCTCTTTGCAAATCAGTAGGAATAAATACTAGGGTAATTTTATTTTTATCCACATTATCTCTGATAAAGTGGTGTCTTATTTCTATATGTTTAGTTCTACTATGGAGAACTGGATTCTGTGTAATTGAAATTGCACTGGTGTTGTCACAGTAAATAATAGAATTATTTAAGTTGTATCCATAATCTAGTAATTGATTTTGAATCCACAAAATCGGTGAATAACAACTACCTACTGTAAAATATTCAGCTTCAACAGTTGAAGTAGAAACAGATATTTGTTTCTTGCAAAACCACGACACAAGCCTATCACCAAGAAACTGACAAGTTCCTGATGTGTTTTTTTTGTCAACTCTGCATCCACCATAGTTAGCATCTGTGAATCTAGTTAATTCAAATCCTGAATCAATAGGATACCAGTCCTAGATTAGGACAATCCTTTACATATCCCAAAATTTATTTTACTAAAATAAGATGAGATTCTTTAGGGTTAACCTTAAACATATCACAAATGCAGGTTACAAACATAATATCTGGTCTACTTGCTGTTAAAAATAATAGAGTCCCAATGATTGTTCTATATATTTTCTGATCAACAGATTTGCCTTGTTCATCATTATCTACTATAACATTAGTGGGCATGGGTGTTTTCATAAAGGATCCATCTGACATCCCAAATCTTTTAATTAGTTATTTAGCATATTTAGATTTAGATATGAAGATGCCTTCAGATGTTTGCTTCACTTGTAAACCAAGAAAATAAGATAATTCACCAATGTTACTCATTTCAAACTTTGAATTCATTAGGTCAGAGAACCTTTTGCAAAGTTTGGAATCAGTATAACCAAAAATTATATCATCAACATATATTTAAACTAGTATAATTTCAGTTTTATGATATCTAAAAAATAATGTTTTGTTTATCTTGCCTCTTACAAATTTTATTTTCTAATAAAAAATTAGCAAGGGTCACATACCAAGCTCTTGGAGCATGTTTAAGACCATAAAGAGCTTTATTAAGCTTAAATACATGAGATGAGTGAGTTGAATAGATAAAACCTAGAGGTTATTCTACATAGACTTTCTTTTTGATTTCTCCATTCAGAAATGCACACTTTACATCCATCTGATACACTTTAAATTTCTTGAATGCAGCAAAAGCAAGAAATATCCTGATAGCTTCTAATCTTGCAACAGAAGCAAATGTTTGACCATAATTTATTCCTTCCTCCTGTAAATATCCTTGAGCTACCAGTCTAGATTTATTTCTCACTATAACTCCTTGAGCATCCAACTTATTACTGAAGACCCATTTGGTTCCTATTACTGTATAGTCATTGGGTCTTGGAACTAAGTCCCAAACTCTACTTCTCTCATACTGATTGAGTTCCTCTTGCATTGCAATGGTCTAATGATGATCTTGTTCTGCTTCTTTTATTAATTGAGGTTCAATCTAAGATAGAAAACATGCATGAATCTGATCTTGATTGAGTTGATGTCTTGTTTTCACACTAGCTGATATGTCTCCAATCACTTGAGATCTATGATGATCTCTAAGAGTGACATAAACAATAGGTGGAGTTGGATCTTCAATGATTTATGTTGTTAATTCCACTTGTGGAATTTTATTAGCTACAACTTTTTCAACATAAATTTCAGGATTATCATCATCACTATCTTCAGCAAACTGTTGAGAAGGATGCAATGTATCCTCTTGCTTTAGGGTTAATTCATCTAGTTTCTCACATAGTATTGGTAACTGAAAAGAATCTATGGTAGAGTTATTCCTCTCCTTGTAAAGCATGATAGATTCATCAAATGTTACATGTATGGATTCTTTTATTTTAAAGGTAGATTGATTACAAACCCTATAAGCCTTACTAACAAGAGAATATCCAAGAAATATTCCATCTGCCGCTTTGATTTCCAATTTTCCTAAATGTTTCTTGTCATTATTATGAATATAACATTTACACCCAAAAATTTTAAAATAACTTACTTTAGGTTTCTTATTTTTAAGCAATTCATAGGGAGTCTTACCCTTGAGTTTATGAATGAAACTTCTATTAAGAACATAAAATGTTGTGCTTACTGCCTCTGCCCAAAACGATTGGGGAAAGTGAGCATCTGCAAGTAATGTTCTAGCTGATTCAATTAGGGTTCTATTTTTCCTTTCTGTCACCCCATTTTGTTGAGGAGTCCTAGGAGCAGAGAAAAACTGCCTAATTCCTTCATTATCACAGAATTCTCACATCAGAAGAGATTCAAACTCAGTATCATGATCACTTCTGATCAATGCAAATTGAGTAAAATACTAAATCTCGATGTTCCTAAGAAAGCCTGTAAGAATTTTGAAGTTATCAGACTTTTTCCTAAGAAAGAACACTCAAGTGAATCTTGAGAAATCATCAATAATTACTAAAGTGTATGACTTTCCTCCCAAACTTTGTATTGCAAAAGCTCCAAAAAGGTCCATATGTAGCAAATACAAAATTCTTGGTGAATCACTCTTAGATATGGATTTAAAACTATATTTTTAGTTTGCTTACCTAATTGACAAGCCCTGCAAAGTCCTTCTTCTTGTAAGATCCAGAAGGTAGTCCTCTGACAAGGTTGTCCTTAGACAATTTAACAATAGTTCTAAGGTTTATATGTCTTAATCTTTTATGTCAAAGTTCATTTAATTTACTTATCTGATTAAACGAACAAATATCAGCTCTAGGAGAATTAAAGTTGACTAAATAGATGCTACCTTGTCTAAGCCCAGATAAAATAATTTTGTTATCATTAGATGTAATAAAGCATAAAGACTTATTAAATGATACCTGATGTAACGCCTCCACTCGTCACATGGAATATAACAGTGGGTCCGACCGGGGCCCCACGCCATATTTCACAAACAGGCGGCTGAATTACTTGTGGAAATAAAAAGCTACTCATACCCTAACTCAAAACATTCTAGCATAGCATTTTAAGTTTGATGAACTCAGATCAATGAATGTCCACTAATATACAAACTCCACATTTATATATCAAAGCAGGAATGTATACAACACATACCCGTGGCCTTATGGCCTTACAGATTTCTCTTTACACAAATGTACAGTTTCATACATCGGCACGCAGGCCGGCCACAAATGAAATCCAAACACGCTTCACACAGCCTTCAGGGGCCGTTAGCAGCAAGCCTCCATTCCGCTCAATTCAATTCAAGCATCAACACCTGCAATTAATTATCCACCCAAGAGTGGCAAACAAAGTAACGGTCAGCATTAGCTGACCAATTATAACGACCCTACGCCTTACCCGGGGCAGTGGTTCCTTCCCTATATGCATTGCCACAACAAGCTCTATCAATCTACCAATCACAACCATATCACAAATGCTGGTATCCACCAGACGCTCGGTACACTCAGGGCACCTTATTGGTGTACCGGATATTCCAGTCGTCCACCGCCAATCAGAGGTTTTTAACTTTTGTTTGGCCGGTTCAATCCTAGTCCACCAATCCCGCGGGCTGGAGACATTCCGACCATACCACTCAGAGGTGCTATCCTCACAGCATCCACAAACATAACCAGAGCAGATCGACTCACCCTAGTGGTGTAGCAAGCCGGGTTTATCGAAGCTCCCCAGGCATTACCACCAATCGACCCCTCACCAATTCCTGATCGGCCCACCCTTGTGGTGTAGCAAGCCGGGTTTAACTCGGCTCCCCGGGTTTTGCCACCAATCGACCCCTCATCTATCCAGATCAACCCACCCTAGTGGTATAGCAGGCTGGGTTTATCCCGGGCTCCCCAGGCGTGCTACCAGTTGACCTCTCATCACAACCAGGTGCTTACTTAAAGCATCCATACATCCATAATCAACTTACATACATTCATACATCCATACAATAAAGCATAAATCTTACGTAGTGTCAAATCCATGGAGTTTTCTCCGGTTTTCCCGTAATCATCACCAATCCAGACTACCCGTCCAGATGAGCTTCACACAGCATGCCTATGTCGCACTCTACACTTCCGACTCTAGATGCAGACTCAACCAAGGAATCGCTTACGATAACCACCTCTTGGTGGAGGATTCATGCATATGCATAAAGAAAGGACTTAGATGTCCAAGAAGGAGATCGTTACCCTTGAAGATCGCTTCAGCGCCATGAAGTAGCCGGATGGAAATCACCGTCACGGCGTTGCTTCCAGGAATCCGATCTCGGATCTTCAATTCGCACTTTGTAGCTCCTCCAGCAGCTGGTTTCCTCTTCTTCCTTTTCTTCCCTTGACCTATCTCTCTCTCTCTCTTTCTCTCTCTTTGAGAATGAGAAGAATAAGAAGAATTAAAATGAGGAGATAATTCCTCATTCTCGGCCTTATATCCACAGGGAAGTTGCTTCGACACTTGGCTCCAGGATAGGGAAACGAATGGCTCAGATTTGCCCAAAAATAGGCTGAACACGGCCTGACACGCCCTGTGACACGCCCGTGTCACAGGCCGTGTCACTTAAGAGGCAGGCAACCTACTCAAATCCAACAAGTACACGGCCATGTGACACGCCCGTATTACACCCTACACGCCTGTGTCATGCCCAACATGCCCATGTCTAATAGTCGTGTAGTTCACAGAGTACAACACCATCTTACCGGGACACGGCCATGGGATACGCCTGTGTCCCATGCCGTGTACCCTAGGATACACCCGTATGTAGCAACACACGCATTCCTCACTGTAACCCGCAAAGGACACGCCCGTGTCACAGGCCGTGTACTCTGCACTAGACGATCGTCGACCGAAATTCGTCGACCACACAACCAACTATTCAACCCGAGCATGACACGCCCTAGGACACGGCCGTGTCCCATGCCGTGTCACCCAATCCTGAACCTAAAGTGGGCTTTGGGGTGATACAATCCTTCTTCAAAAAAAATTTGTCCTGAAATTTGGTTCAGCTACCACCAGCAACATAACCACTCACATTGCACCATACACAACTGAACACTCAAATAAAGCGAGACGGGTTCGATCTCAGAGGCCGTAGCTTGTCTCACCCCAAGGCATCGCACAAACCAAATAATACATGCAGGACATACACACTTACATGTCTCTCGCATGTGCACATCCATCCACAATTTCATCAAATGCGAGATATCCAACAAAACACATGATATATATCCACTATAATCGATAGATCACTTAACTATCACAAGTGTGCACCAACATTTCATTGTTCCACAGAACATATCACACATTGATATACACCAGCATGCATGCTTTATATACAACATTCTTCGTCACAATATTTACATCATCAAAGTGATGCGAGTCACTTTTCTATGTTTCCTTCCGCTCAGCCGCCTGATTAAACACTCGAGTCGTCAAATTAAACACTCGAGGCTGAACTTCCCCAATTGAGCTTTGCGGCTCTTGCACTTCCAAATTATGTAGTCGAGGTTACGTCCGGGATGCATATGACTCGGCCACTGCTTTACCCTTTACTTCATACGACGCACCTGTCTTTTTCTCACTCCCTAAAGGGGCATTCCAACAATATTTAGCAATATGTCCTTGCTTCCCACAGTTATAACATGTACATGTATCAACATGTCCCTGCCCATAAGTTTCCCCCGAAGAAACAGTCGACGGAGCTGATTCAGCAGGCCTGATTCTTTTCTTATCACGTCTCCTAAACTCTGATTGCTCCGACTGTGGCACTTTGAATTCTGGCTTCTCCACTGCTAGTCTCTTCTTCTCTTGTACTCATTTCAAATCTTTCTCCAGTGCACGGGTTGTATCTACCAATGCTTGGAAGCCTTGGTTCACCGAACTCGGGAGTACTAACCTCAACTCATCCCGCAGTCCCTTATAAAATTGATTCGTCTTTCGTGCTTCCTCCGCGAAGGTAGACCCCGCATATCGCCCTAGTCTAGTAAACTCATGCAGGTACGTATCAATATCAGTCTCACTCTACACCAGACGTTGAAACTCGTTCTCCATCGCAATCCGCTGCGACATTGGCAAATACTTGGCTAGAAACAATCAGGAGAATTCATCCATTGACACCTCCTCTAATCCTCGACCTGCCAAGTGATGCACTTCCATGTCATCCCACCATAGTCTCGCATCTCCTTCCAGCAGAAACGTGGCTAAGGTCACTTTCTGCTCCTCCGCAGTCCTGATTGCAGTCAGGATCCTCTTCACTCTAGCAAGCCATCCTTCCGCCTGCGTTGGGGAAATCTCCCCACCAAACGTAGGTGGATGAAACTCCATAAACCTTTTCAATGGCTCATCCGTCACTTGCTCGTCCATCACAACTGCAGCATGCTCTTGTCTTGCACCAAGTCGTACTGGCACCCCTACAGGCCTTGCCTGCCCAGTGGCCTGTGCCTGTAACACTGCAAGCACCGTCTCGGTCACCACACGTATGGTCTCCGCCGAGGGAGGCGTATGTGCTTCAATGGGTGCTGCACTCTCATCGGACCGCTGGGGCTCAGACTTCCCAGCACCACTCCTCGCCACCTATCAATATACAAAACACCATAAATCATCCATTTCATAATGGTAATTATACATTTAATACATGCTCACGCACCTTACATGCATGTATCACATTCCTAGTGGACATTCGTGAGTTCAATTTTATTCTTCCCTCCCCAACAATTGAAACCTGGCATTGATACCACTTTGTAACGCCTCCACTCGTCACATGGAATATAACAGTGGGTTCGGCCGGGGACCCACGCCATATTTCACAGACAGGCGGCGAAATTACTTATGGAAATCAAAAGCTACTTGTACCCTAACTCAAAACATTCTAGCGCAGCATTTTAAGTTTTATGAACTTAGCTAAATGAATGTCCACTAATATACAAACTCCACATTTATATATCAAAGACGGAATATATACAATACACACGACCGTGGCCTTATGGCCTTACAGAATTCTCTTTACACAAATGTACAGTTTCATACATCGGCACACAGGCCGGCCATACATGAAATCCAAACACGCTTTGCATGGCCTTCAGGGGCCTTTAGCAGCAAGCTTCCATTCCGCTCAATTTAATTCAAGCATCAACACCTGCAATTAATTATCCACCCAAGAGCGGCAAACAAAGTAACGGTCAGCATTAGCTGACCAATTATAACGACCCTACCCCTTATGTGGGGCAGTGGTTCCTTCCCTATATGCATTGCCACAACAAGCTCTATCAATCTACCAATCACAACCATATCACAAACGTCAGTATCCACCAGACGCTCTGTGCACTCAGGGAACCTTATTGGTATACCGGATATTCCAGTCATCCACCGCCGATCAGAGGTTTTTAACTTGTTGGTTGGCCGGTTCATGTAACACCCCCTATCCGTCGCATAGTATATAGCAGTAGGTCCGGCCGGGGCCCGACGCCATATACCACAGACAGACCGGGTGGTTACTTATGGAAACCATCCAACCAATCTCAACGTCCTACACAGAGCATTCTAGCGGAAGCAGTTTATATAAGTTGTAAACAAGAACCCAGCATTAGAGCACGAATGTCCACTATTACAAAATTAGGAATGTTATTACAAAAATACCCAAAACCGGCCTTAAGGCCTTACAAAGTGTTTCACTTGAAAATTACATGATTTACAAATCACGGCACGCAGGCCGGTCATACAAGAACAAAACAGAAACATTTCCACTTGGGACTTCGAGGGCCAGCTTCGCAAAAAGGGCTTTAGCCCGCTATTGACCGCTTGGTCCAGCTGCACCTGCAAGCAACAAACCACCGCATGGTGGCAAAACAAGGCAACGGTCAGCAATGCTGACCAAATTATAACGATCCCGCCCCCAACTCGGGGCGGCGATGCTCCTTCCCTGCATTTCATTAGCATAAGCGAGCAATTTATATAACCATAGCCATTGCATCACAGACGTTGGCTCGCACGGCCACACGCCCCGTGCACTCAGGGCACATTCTCGGTGAACCGGTCGATGTTACGTCAATTAAAGCCATTAACATTCCAGACTCACCACAGCCACTTAGACGGCCAAACCTATGAGCAATTCGTCTTCCTGGCCTGGGTCACGACAATTTAAGCCATTGACCGCCGAAGACTCCCATCTATGCCAACGGCGAGTGCCACGTAACCTTAGGTCTCTCTAACCCGAATGACATAGAGCGGGTACGGTTCCATCTAACCCGTGCTCACATCGCAATGACAATTTAAGCCATTTGCGCGGGTCAAACTTTCGCCGAGTTCCATTCTACCGCAAGTCACATAACCCCGTTATGTTCAAGTTGGCTCTCAGGCCACCAAGTTGGCAAGATCTCATATCCGCCCAGTTTTCCGGGTGCACCTTTGGGGTAGTCCCCAAGGCTCCCTGCTGCAATCTACCGCGTAGAAAACCCGAAAAACAACCAATAGCACGGAGTCTTCTCCGGCCTTATGCAATGCAACATCACCGATCCAGACTAACATGTCCGGGTAGGCTTCACACATCATGCCTACGTCCGTTCTCGCATACGGACTCTAAACAACGGGGACTTTACATATCTACCCGAAGGAACGCCTCCAACTCTCCGCAAACTCGCGAGAGCGGGCTTCCTATGCTAAGAAAGAGAGCGACTCATGCTCAAGATGAGGATCGTAACCCTTGCGTTCCTCTTTGGCGCCATCGGAAAGTAATCGGATGGAAATGACCGCACTAGCGTTGCCTCCGTGGATCCGGAGTCGGCTTGCGATTCGGAGCTCCGAAGCTCCTCCAATGGCGGATCTAGCTCTTCTTCTTCTTGCCTTAGCTCTCCTCTCTCCAAGGATTTAGAAAGAGAACAAGTGAAGAAAAGTGAGGTTTTCCAAGTCAACTCACGGGTATATCCCTTCAGGAACATCCCCCAGCCGTCGGATCTCAACCTAAGGAAACGAACGGCTTTGATTCGGGGCTGAAATGCCCAATCTGGGCTGAACACGGCCTGGCACACGCCCGTGTCCAGGGCTGTGTGCCGCATTCGCCGTCAAAATCGAATCACCTGGAACCTCACACGGGTATCGAACACGCCCGTGTTCGAGCTGACACGCCCGTGTTCCACCTGACACGGCCGTGTAGCCGGTCGTGTACACCATGATTTTTCCCCCATTTTCAACCCGAGCACTGCACGGGTTCTAGGACACGCCCGTGTCCTTGCCCGTGTGACATTGACACGCCTGGACCCCAGGCCGTGTACACGGGACATTTCGTCGAGTGAAGAACGACGACTTGATGACACGGCCTTGGACACGCCCGTGTCCTAGGCCGTGTTCCTTGTCTCGACGATCTTCGAGTGAATCTCGACGACTCCCCGGGACGATCGTCGACACGGGTCGACACGCCCTGCGACACGCCCGTGTCGCAGGCCGTGTGCCCATTCTCGACGAATCGTCGAGTATAACTCGACGACTTCACGGCTAAGTGTCGACACGGGTCGACACGCCCTACGACACGCCCGTGTCGCAGGCCGTGTGCCCATTCTCGACGAATCGTCGGGTATAACTCGACGACTTCGCGGCTAAGTGTCGACACACGCTTGACACGCCCTGGGACACGCCCATGTCCCAGGCCGTGTGCCTGCTGCCAGAACCCAAACTGGCCCAAAACATCCCCCTTTGCTCCTTCGAGTTTCGGGGCGTTACAACTCTCCCCCTCTTAAAAGAATTTCGCCCACGAAATTACATAAAGGAAAGACATACAAAACCAAAATTTGTACCTGAGCGGAACAACTCCGGATATTCGTCAAGCATAGTCTGCTCTCTCTCCCAGGAGAGCTCCTCACGACCGCAATTGTCCCACCGGACCTTGACCATCCTGATCTCTTTATTGCGTAGCCGCTTGACCTCCGAGTCCTCAATCCGCACGGGCTTGACCTTTGTCATTAGCCCACTTTCCACCGGCACTTGATCGACCGCGATCACTTGCGTAAGCTCTTGCACCGCCTTCCGAAGCACCAAAATGTGGAACACATCGTGTAAACCACTTAGCTCCACTGAAAGCTTCAACCTATAGGCCGCTTCTCCAACTCGCTCCAGAACCTCAAACGGTCCAAGGTACCTCGGGCTTAGCTTTTTCAATCGCCGCACCCGCGAGACACCCTTGAACGACTTGATCTTTAAGTATACATAATCGCCCACAGCGAACTCCACGTTCCTGTGCTTGGCATTATAGTACTTTGCTTGCCGGTCCTGAGCAATAAGCAACCTCTCCCGAATGGTTCTCACCAAAGAAGTAGCACCCTCTACTTCTGATCGCTTATACAACTTTGACTCACCCGTTTCTATCCAAGACAACGGCGTGCGACATCTTCTACCATATAGGGCCTCGAAAGGCGCCATCTGAATACTTGCTTGGTAGCTGTTGTTGTATGCGAACTCCACCAAATAAAGGTGGTCTTCCCATTGCTTTCCGAAATCCAAGACACACATGCGAAGCATGTCTTCCATGGTTCTATTGACCCTCTCGGTCTGCCCATCCGTTTGTGGGTGGAAGGCTGTGCTAAACTTCAGCTTTGTTCCCAACATTTGCTGCACCAGCCTCCAATCATTGGACGTGAACCGCCCATCTCGGTCACTCACGATGCTGCGGGGCACACCATGAAGCCGTACTATATTATCCACATAAAGCTTTGCCAGCTTCTCCACCGGATCGTCCTTCCTATGCGGAATAAAATGCGACACCTTCGTTAATCGATCAACAACCACCCAAATGGCGTCGTTCCCCTTTTGCGACCTTGGCAAACCATGCACAAAGTCCATAGAGATGTCGTCAAATTTCCACTCCGGAATAGGCAAGGACTTAAGAAATCCTCCCGGCTTTTGGCACTCCGCCTTTACCAAGGCGCAGGTTTGGCACTTCGCTACGTATAGCGCCACATCCTTTTTCAAACCCGGCCACCAAAATAGTTTCTTTATATCACGGTACATCTTCGTGCTCCCCGGGTGAATTGAGTACTTGGTATGGTGCGCCTCGTACAACAACTCCACCCGTAAATTGCCCACACTTGGGACGCACAAACGACCGTCTTTCCACAGCAATCCGTCCTCCACGACGAATTGGGAATTTGACCCATCCAGAGCCTCTATCATGAACTGCTTCATATGAGCATCCATATCCAAAGCCTGCCGAATCCGATCAACCAGGTCATATTGGACTTCAGTCCAATTCAGAACTGCTTCAGCACTTGATTGTCTATCCACACAAACAATCTCCAACGCCTCCAACTCCCACACCAACCGCTCATCATGCACCGATAGCCAATTGGCTTGAGCTGGGGCTCGGCGACTCAACGCGTCCGCAACCGCATTCCCTTTGCCAGGCACGTAGTGGATCTTGAATGTATAGTCCCCCAAGAACTCCATCCATCTACGCTGCCGCATATTTAGATCTTTCTGATCTATCAAATATTTCAGACTCTTATGATCGGTGTAGATATCAATCTTCACACCGTACAAATAGTGTCTCCACAGCTTCAAGGCAAAAATCACGGCCGCCAACTCCAAGTCATGGACCGGATAATTCCTCTCGTGCACTTTTAGCTGTCTCGAGCCATAAGCTATCACGCTTCCGTGCTGCAGTAGCACGCAACCCAAACCGCTGCCCGAAGCATCGCTATATATCTCGTAGCCTTCGGTTCCACATGGCGAACTCAGCACAGGCGCCGTGGTCAACCGACACTTCAATTCCTCAAAAGCTCGCGCGCACTCCGGCGTCCAAACGAACTTATGCTCCTTCCTCGTCAAAGTAGTGAGAAGTAACGCTATCCGCGAGAAGTTCTCTACGAAGCGCCTATAATAGCCGGCAAGCCCCAAAAAGCTCCGGACTTCTGCTACCGTAGCAAGCTCAGGCCACTCCCGTATCGCAACAATCTTCGCCGGATCTACAGCAATACCCTCTCCACTTACTATATGCCCGAGGAACGCCACTGAGGATAGCCAAAACTCGCACTTCGAGAACTTGGCATACAACTGATTTCTCCTTAGCATCTCCAACACCAAATGAAGATGCTTGAAGTGATCTTCCTCACTTTGCGAGTACACCAAAATATCGTCGATGAAGACGATCACGAAATGGTCCAAGTACTCCCTGAACGTCCTGTTCATCAAATCCATGAATACTGACGGCGCATTAGTCAGTCCCAAACGGCATGACCGTAAACTCATAATGCCCGTATCTCGTACTAAACGCTGTCTTCGGGATATCACTCTCCCTTATCCGCAGCTGATAGTACCCAGACTTGAGATCTAACTTCGAGTACACCGTCGACCCGACTAACTGATCAAAGAGATCATCAATCCTAGGGATCGGGTACTTGTTCTTCTCAGTCAGCTTGTTTAGCTCCCGATAATCAATACATAATCTCAAGCTTCCGTCCTTCTTCTTAACAAAGAGGACCGGTGCGCTCCAAGGCGAAGAACTCGGGCGCACATACCCTTGCTCCAACAACTCTTGCAGTTGAACTTTCAGCTCCGCCATTTCCTTAGGCGCTAGCCGATACGGAGATCGTGACACAGGCTTTGCACCTGGCACTAGCTCGATCGTAAAATCTATCTCCCGCTGAGGCGGGGCTCCAGGAAGATCTGCGGGGAACACATCAGGGTATTCCGATACCACTGAAATACAATCCAACGCGGGCTTCGGCTTTGCAACCTCCACTAGTGTAAAGAACAGTTCTGCTCCAGCACGAACCGCCTTCACCACCTGAAGAGCAGACATCAACGTCTTGCTCGACCCCTTTAAGCCCGTAAAAGTCGTCTCACGACTCGCTCCCAGCTTAACTTCCTTGCTACCGCAATCTATGTGGGCCTGCTGCTCCGACAGCCAGTCCATGCCAAATATGACGTCGAACTCCACTAACGGAAGTAAAGACGCTCGCAGGTCGAACTCCTGCTCCCCAATACGAATCTTAACATCGCAGATCCTATCCGCTCGCATCGAACACCCATTGGGCAACAACACATCCAACTTATCCTTCGCCATCGAGGAAGGGACCCCGATGCGTAATATAAATCCTTCGGACAAGAAGGAGTGTGAGGCTCCCGTATCGAAGAGTGCTCGTGCCGGATTTTCACAAATCAATACAAATCCTAAACAAGTAGTGGTAAGGTAACATGTGTATAACAAGTATTTAAATAAATTGACTTGCTATAATTAAACCGTACCTGTCACCACATCAGCTTGTTTAATGGCCTCCTGTTGGCCAACATTATAGACCCTTGGTTGAGCCGGAGCATAGTGGGATGCGGTCGACTCCACCGCCTTTCCCTTCTCTTCATAAGTGGCTCCCGGCCTCCTCTCGGACTTAGGACGTCCGCTCCAACAATCACGGGCGAATTTCCCCGTCTTTCCACATGTAAAGCACGCGCCCGGGGTCCGACTCGTAGTCGCCCCAGAAGCACCAGAAGGAGCTGGACCCGAAGTCCTATGATTCTTGAAAGCCCTCCGATAGCCGGACTTTGAAGTAGTCGGCACTCTGAACTCAGATTTCTTTTCACCCAAGCTTTTCTTCGCTTGCACGCTCTTCATGTCCTTCTCCAAGGACCGGGCAGTATTGACCAAGGTTAAGAAACCCTGCGTCATCGGCCCCGAGAGTAGCAACCTCAACTCGTCTCTCAAGCCTTCGTAGAATCGATTAGTCTTGCGCTCCTCATCCATGATGGTGGAGCTAGCATATCGACTTAACCGAGTAAACTCGTGGAGATATTCATCCACGCTTCTCTCGCCCTGAACCAACTTCAGGAACTCATTCTCCATCGAAATCCTCTGAGTAGAAGGGAGGTATCTTGCTAAGAACAATCCCGAGAACTCTTCCATCGGAACGTCTATCAATTGTCTACCTCTCAGATGATGCAACTCCAAGCCTTCCCACCACATCCTCGCTTCACCGTCCAGCATGAACGTAGAGATGGTGGTCATTTGCCACTCCTCCGTCTCCGTCGCCGTCATGACTCTCTTCACCCTAGAGAGCCAGTCTTCAGCCTGAGATGGGGTTCCCAACCCCGAGAATAACGGAGGGTTAAAGCTCATTACATGCTTTAACTGCCTCTCAGTTGCCCTCCTTGGCACTATCGGTTCTACAATCACTTGCTCCACCCTCCTCGGCTCAGCCTCTTGCAGAGGTTCTTGCTCCATCACGGGAGCGGGCTGCTGCGCTTGCCTTCCAGGCTGCGCATTAATCACGGCCAACACCGCTTCAGCCACCAAACGTATATTTTCAGCCGACAGAGGTGTTGCAGGAGCAACATCCGGTGCACTACTAGCCTCAGAAACTCGGCGTTCTGACGGCCCAACACCACTTCTGGTCACCTATAGTGGTACAAAACACCGTTAAGCGACCAAATTGTATTGCAAACAGCAATTATAGGAACACGCAGGTTCCTCAAACACGAGTATTTTCATTCCTAAGTGGACATTCATGGGTTCTTTTACCATTATAACGATGACGCACGCAATGTGCTCACCACCCCTTAAAAAGAATTCACCCACGAATTCAGTTTAAGCCCGACCAAAACCAGTAGTCTGATACCAAATTGTAACACCCCCTATCCGCCGCATAGTATATAGCAGTAGGTCCGGCCGGGGCCCGACGCCATATACCACAGACAGACCGGGTGGTTACTTATGGAAACCATCCAACCAATCTCAACGTCCTACACAGAGCATTCTAGCGGAAGCAGTTTATATAAGTTGTAAACAAGAACCCAGCATTAGAGCACGAATGTCCACTATTACAAAATTAGGAATGTTATTACAAAAATACCCAAAACCGGCCTTAAGGCCTTACAAAGTGTTTCACTTGAAAATTACATGAATTACAAACCACGGCACGCAGGCCGGTCATACATGAACAAAACAGAAACATTTCCACTTGGGCCTTCGAGGGCCAGCTTCGCAAAAAGGGCTTTAGCCCGCTATTGACCGCTTGGTCCAGCTGCACCTGCAAGCAACAAACCACCGCACGGTGGCAAAACAAGGCAACGGTCAGCAATGCTGACCAAATTATAACGATCCCGCCCCCAACTCGGGGCGGCGATGCTCCTTCCCTGCATTTCATTAGCATTAGCGAGCAATTTATATAACCATAGCCATTGCATCACAGACGTTGGCTCGCACGGCCACACGCCCCGTGCACTCAGGGCACATTCTCGGTGAACCGGTCGATGTTACGTCAATTAAAGCCATTAACATTCCAGACTCACCACCGCCACTTAGACGGCCAAACCTATGAGCAATTCGTCTTCCTGGCCTGGGTCACGACAATTTAAGCCATTGACCGCCGAAGACTCCCATCCATGCCAACGGCGAGTGCCACGTAACCTTAGGTCTCTCTAACCCGAACGACATAGAGCGGGTACGGTTCCATCTAACCCGTGCTCACATCGTAACGACAATTTAAGCCATTTGCGCGGGTCAAACTTTCGCCGAGTCCCATTCTACCGCAAGTCACATAACCCCGTTATGTTCAAGTTGGCTCTCAGGCCACCAAGTTGGCAAGATCTCGTATCCGCCCAGTTTTCCGGGTGCACCTTTGGGTTAGTCCCCAAGGCTCCCTGCTGCAATCTACCGCGTAGAAAACCCGAAAAACAACCAATAGCACGGAGTCTTCTCCGGCCTTATGCAATGCAACATCACCGATCCAGACTAACATGTCCGGGTAGGCTTCACACATCATGCCTACGTCCGTTCTCGCATACGGACTCTAAACAACGGGGACTTTACATATCTACCCGAAGGAACGCCTCCAACTCTCCGCAAACTCGCGAGAGCGGGCTTCCTATGCTAAGAAAGAGAGCGACTCATGCTCAAGATGAGGATCGTTACCCTTGCGTTCCTCTTTGGCGCCATCGGAAAGTAATCGGATGGAAATGACCGCACTAGCGTTGCCTCCGTGGATCCGGAGTCAGCTTGCGATTCGGAGCTCCGAAGATCCTCCAATGGCGGATCTAGCTCTTCTTCTTCTTGCCTTAGCTCTCCTCTCTCCAAGGATTTAGAAAGAGAACAAGTGAAGAAAAGTGAGGTTTTCCAAGTCAACTCACGGGTATATCCCTTCAGGAACATCCCCCAGCCGCCGGATCTCAACCTAAGGAAACGAACGGCTTTGATTCGGGGCTGAAATGCCCAATCTTGGCCGAACACGGCCTGGCACACGCCCGTGTCCAGGGTCGTGTGCCGCATTCGCCGTCAAAATCGAATCACCTGTAACCTCACACGGGTATCGAACATGCCCGTGTTCGAGCTGACACGCCCGTGTTCCACCTGACACGGCCGTGTAGCCGGCCGTGTACACCATGATTTTTCCCCCATTTTCAACCCGAGCACTGCACGGGTTCTAGGACACGCCCGTGTCCTTGCCCGTGTCACATTGACACGCCTGGACCCCAGGCCGTGTACACGGGACATTTCATCGAGGGAAGAACGACGACTTGATGACACGGCCTTGGACACGCCCGTGTCCTAGGCCGTGTTCCTTGTCTCGATGATCGTCGAGTGAATCTCGACGACTCCCCGGGACGATCGTCGACACGGGTCGACACGCCCTGCGACACGCCCGTGTCGCAGGCCGTGTGCCCATTTTCAACGAATCGTCGAGTATAACTCGATGACTTCACGGCTAAGTGTCGACACGGGTCGACACGCCCTGCGACACGCCCGTGTCGCAGGCCGTGTGCCCATTCTTGACGAATCGTCGGGTATAACTCGACGACTTCGCGGCTAAGTGTCGACACACGCTTGACACGCCCTGGGACACGCCCGTGTCCCAGGCCGTGTGCCTGCTTCCAGAACCCAAACTGGCCCAAAACGTCCCCCTTTGCTCCTTCGAGTTTCGGGGCATTACAGTTCAATCCTAGTCCACCAATCCCGCGGGCTGGCGACATTCCGACCATACCACTCAGAGGTGCTAACCTTACAGTATCCACAAACATAACCAGAGCAGATAGACCCACCCTAGTGGTGTAGCAAGCTGGGTTTATCGATGCTCCCCAGGCATTACCACCAATCGACCCCTCACCTATTCCCGATCGACCCACCCTTGTGGTGTGGCAAGTCGGGTTTAACTCAGCACCCCAGGCGTTGCCACCAATCGACCCCTCATCTATCCAGATCAACCCACCCTAGTGGTGTAGCAGGCCGAGTTTATCCCGCGATCCCCAGGCGTGCTACCAATTGACCTCTCATCACAACCAGGAGCTTACTCAAAGCATCCATACATCCATAATCAACATCCATACATTCATACATCCATACAATAAAACATAAATCTTACGTAGTGTCAAATCCACGGATTCTTCTCCGGTTTTCCCGTAATCATCACCAATATAGACTACCTATCTAGATGAGTTTCACACAGCATGCTTATGTCGTACTCCACACTTCCGGCTCTAGATGCAGACTCAACCAAGGAATCACTTACGATATCCACCTCTTGGTGGAGGATTCCATGCATATGCATAAAGAAAGGACTTCGATTTCCAAGAAGGAGATCGTTACCCTTGAAGATCGCTTCGGCGCCATGAAGTAGCCAGATGGAAATCACCGTCTCGGCGTTGCCTCCACAAATCTGATCTTGGATCTTCAATCTGTACTCTGTAGCTCCTCCAGCAGTTGGTTTCCTCTTCCTCCTTTCCTTCCCTTGACCTCTCTCTCTCTTTCTCTCTCTTTGAGAATGAGAAGAAGAAGAAGAAGAATGAAAATGAGGAGATAATTCCTCATTCTCTGCCTTACATCCACAGGGAAGTTGCTTGGACACTTGGCTCCAGGATAGGGAAATGAATGGCTCAGATTTGCCCAAAAATAGGCTGAACACGGCCTGACACGCCCTATGATGTAACGCCCCGAAACTCAAAAGAGCGACGGGAGGCGTTTTGGGCCAAATTTGGAAGTTGGCAGGGGGGCACACGGCCTGGGACACGGGCGTGTCCCAGGGCGTGTCAGTCTCGAGTCGACGATTTGACCGTGAGGTCGACGAATTTTCGAGTCGACGATCGTCGAGCAGCGAACACGGCCTGAGACACAGGCGTGTCGCAGGGCGTGTCGAGCTCGTTTCGACGATCGGCCCGGGAAGTCGACATTTTCGCTCGACGATGTGTCGAGACACAGAACACGGCCTAGGACAAGGGCGTGTCCAAGGCCGTGTCGGGTGGTCGACGAACTGCGCTCGACGAAATGTCGAGACAGTGAACATGGCCTGGAGCCCAGGCGTGTTCGGGTTTGACACAGGCATGTCAAATAGGACACGGGCATGTCCAAGACCCGTGTCAGTCTCGAGTTATTTTCGGGGTTGTGTCGATGGGGGCACACGGCCAACCACACGGCCGTGTCAGTTTGAACACGGGCGTGTCAGGTTAAACACGGGCGTGTCAGGACCCGTGTAATTTTCGTAACGCGTTGATTTTGATGGCAAATGAGGGACACGGGCGTGTCGCAGGCTGTGTTCGGCCCAGGTTTTACTTTTTAGCTACGAATCGTAGCCATTCGTTTCCTTATTTTGGGATCCGACGGTTGGGGTTTGTTCCTACTAGGATATACCCGGGATTGGGCCTTTGAAACCCTCATTTCTCTTGAGTGGTTCTCTTTCTAAGTCTAGAGAGAGGGGAGAGCAAAGGAGGAAGAAGAAGCCTAGATCCGGTCACCGGCGGAGCTTCGGAGCTCCAAATCGCGAACCAACTTTGGATCTACGGAGGCAAGGAGAGTGCGGTACTTTTCATCCGCTTACTTTTCCATGGCGCCAAGGAAGAATGTTAGGGTAACGATTCTCTACTTGAGCATGTGAAGCTCTACTTTTTTGCATGTGGAAGCCCGTTCTCGCGAGTTTGCGGTGAGTTTGAGGCGTTCCTTCGGGTAGACATGAATAGTCCCCGTTGTGTACATGTAGAGCCCGTAATCGAGAATATAGCCATGATGTGTGAAGCCTACCCGGACAAGTTGGTCTGGATCGGTGATGTTGCATTGCATAAATGGCCGGAGAATACTCCATGCAATTGGTTGTTTTTCGGGTTTTCTACGCGGTAGATGATAGCAGGGACCCTTGGGGATTAACTCCAAGGTGCACCCGGAAAACTGGGAAGATGTGTGATTCTGCCAACATGGTGGCCTGGGAGCCAACTTGAACATAACTGGGTTATGTGAACTATGTGACGGAAACGGGACTCAGAGAAGTTTGACCCGCGCATATGGCTTAAATTGTCGTTGCGATGTGAGCACGGGTTAGGCGGAACCGTACCCGTTCTATGTCGTTCGGTGTAAGCCGTTGGCATAGATGAGGTTTTTCGGCGGTCTATGGCTTAAATTGACGTGACCCATGCCAGGAAGAAAAAATGCTCATAGTTTGGCCGTCAAAGTGGCGGTGGTGAGACCGGGGTGTCTATGGCTTAAATTGACTTGACATTCACCGGTTCACCGAGAATGTGCCCTGAGTGCACGGGGCGTGTGGTCGTGCGTGCCAACACCTGTGATGCAATGTATATATATATTGCTTTGTTATGCTAATAAAGTGCAGGGAAGGAGCATCGCCGCCCCGAGTTGGGGGCGGGATCATTATAATTTGGTCAGCATTGCTAACCGTTGCTTTGGTTTCCCACCATTGTGGTGAATTGTGCTTGCAGGTGCTGCGGAGCCAAGCGGTAAATAGCGGGCTAAAGCCCAAGTTGATGTGCTGGCCCTCGAAGGCCTAATGCTTAGTGTTTTCTTTTATTCATGTATGGCTGGCCTGTGTGCCGAGGTTTTGAAAACACTTCTATTTGAGTAAACAATTGTAAGGCCATAAGGCTTGTACTTGTGTATTTGTACTTCATTCCTTTTGGCTTATTAGTGGACATTCATGCTAGTGTTGGGTTCTTCATTAATGCAATAATTTTAATTGCTTCCGCTAGAATGCTCTGTGTAGGACGTTGGATTAGTTAGATGGTTTCCATTGAGTAACTATCCGGTCTGTCTGTGGTATATGGCGTCGGCCCCGGACGGACCTACTGTTATATGCTATGTGACGGATAGGGGGTGTTACAATTTGGTATCAGACTACTGGTTTCGGTCAGCCTTAAATGAATTCGTGGGTGAATTCTTTTTAAGGGGTGGTGAGCACATGTGTGTGCGTCATCGTTATAATAGCAAAAGAACACATGAATGTCCACTTAGGAATGAAAATACACGTGTTTGAGGAACCTGCGTGTTCCTATAATTGCTTTTTGCAATTTTGTATGGTCGCTTAACGGTGTTTTGTACGACTATAGGTGACCAGAAGCGGTGCTGGGACGTCAGAACATCCGGTTTCTGATGATTATAGTGCACCTGGTGACGTGCCTGCAACCCTTCCCTCCGCAGAATGATGGTGGAAGCAGTGTTCGCTGCGATTGGTGCACAAAATGAAAGACGTGTACAGTCCCCTATTTTTGAGGTAATTCCAACACTGGGTGGTGTGATGGAGCAAACATCATTTATAGGACCGTTGGGTCAGCAGTTGAACATGCTTTTAGTGCAGGGTACGCACTCAGCTGAGGAATATTTGCAAGTGTTTCTGATGATAAGACGCTACCCGGGCTCTGAAGTGGAGAGTGAGCAATCGATGGTCGATAGGTTTTATAATGGCCTGCGCGGCGAATTACGAGTTCTGCTGCTAGGACCAAAATTATTGGGATTCCGAGCCTTGGTGGAATCGGCTAGATCTTTGGAAGTAGATTTGGCAAAAGTCAATCGGACGTCGGAGTTCAGGGTACTAGACCCTCCAGATTCTACAAAGTCTACATACCGAAGGAGGAGGAACAAGAAGTATAAAATGTCTACTGGTCAGGCTCCATATGGTTGTTTTAAGTGTGGCAAGGAAGGGCACTTTGCCTGACATTGTCGGAATGGTGCTCAGAAGTTAAAGAAAGCTATGTCAGGAGTAGGTATAGGACAAAGTGCCAGAGATCTGAATCGAATCCAAGGAAGCAAGGACTTGGATATGCAGAATACGGAGTTCAAAATGTCGAACTCCTCAAAGTCTGCGTACCGTAGGTGGTATAAGAAGGCTAGGACTTCAGGTCCAGCTCCTTCTTCTGGTGCTTCTGGGACGACTACGGGTCGAACCCCGGGCGCATGCTTTAATTGTGGAAAGTCGGGGCACTTTGCCCGAGACTGCTAGAGCGGACGCCCCAAGTCCGAGAAGAAGCATGCTGTCGTGATGACAGGTACGGCTTAAAGTTATAGTAGTTTAACTTTAAATACTTGTTGCCCTTGTGCATGTTAGCTTAGAACTGTTTGTGCTAAACTTTGTTCTGATTTTCGATTAATTCGGCGAGAGCATCGTTCACTTAGGGAGCTTCGCATTCCCTTTTGACCAAAGGATTTGTATTGCGCGTCGGAGTACCTCCTCCGATGCAAAAAAGTGCACTTTTTTGTAACGACCCGGCTCTGTAGACCAAGGCCGCCCGGTGTAACATCCCAATTTCAACTAGACCCCCCTAAGGGTGATTTTGGGCAAGGCTAGGTCAAGACCAACCCTAGGAAGACCTTGGGGACCAAGTGGGCCTAGGTAGGAGGATGAAAGCTACCATGGTCTGCAAATAGTAAAATTCAAAACAATAATTTAGAAGGACATTAGGGCTTCACCATGACTCCATGACCCCATCACAACATTATTAACCTAGCAAAGGGGGGGGGGGGGGTCAACCCAAGCTCAACCCCTTTTTCCTTTTAAGTTAACCACAATATAATGAAATATTATGGGTGGAAAGGGCTGCCAATAGGCTGGGGAGTCAGCATGGTCAGCTTTGGTGACTAGGAAAGAGAGAGAAAGCTTCATTCCATACTAATGGAGGAGAGAGAAAAGGGGAAAGAGAGTTGAAGGAGGAGATTGGCCAAGGAAAGGCCAATGGTCCCCATTGATGGCAGCATTCATCTCCTCCAGTGAAGGGGAGGAGTTTTCAGCCGTTTTCCTGGCTGTCAAGGGGCTGTTACAGCCTCCACCATCATGGCCGAAACAAGCCTTTAATGGCCATGATGGCCATGGCAGTTTCTTCCATTCTTCTCCCCCTCTGATGTTTTAAACATCATCAGTGAGCTTGGAGAAGAATTTCCTAATCCTTAACTGAAGAAATCCGGCGAGTTTACTGGGAGATTGCAGAATTCCGATCGGCGGCGCCACCACCATGTCAACCCGCAGATCCGCTCGTCTCCAGGCCGCCAACAAGGTCCTCCTCCTCCTCTTTTCTCATGGGTAGATCTTAGGTTTCATTAGGGCCAAGGTTCGGGCACAATTGAGTCCGATCCAATTCGCAAAATTCATGGCTTTCGGCCGAAAATTTTATTGGTCGGATCGCCGGAATCCGCCCCTCCGGCGGATGTGCCGCCGTCTGGCGATAGCCACCACCTCAACGGAGGTGATGGTGGCGGTGGCCGGCCGGGGAAGGGACTGGGTGGCCGGCGGCAGACGCTTGAAGTCGGCACAGGAAGAAGCAATCCTGGCCGTTGGCTCATCGGGGACGATAACCCAGCGCCGTCGATCTGCGCCAAGATTCGCGCGGCATCAAATGAGATACTTTAGGATTTAAATAAATATCATTTCATTTCTGTCACATTAGATGTATTTAATGTATTTAATTTTTAAAAATACTTAGGGACCCTGAATGGAAATCTGCCCAACATGAAAATTGTAGCTTCGGGTGTCTAGTTTGTAGCAAAAATTGCTTGGACCCTTTTGGGCCACTGGTTAGACCAGGGTACCCCTTTTTGGTAGGACCTATACCTAGGCCTAAACAGAAATTAGTTTTGGTGCCCACACTTCATTCCTTGTCCAAACAAGTTGAAATTTGGGCAGTGAGAAAGTCTTAGTCATATCTAGAACCTGTCCAAAATTTAGAATTTTTGGAGAATATTTTTCTATAGTTTTTAGAAAAATTTAATAAATCATGATTAATTTAATTATGTGACCTAATTAATTTAAAACTCCCCCAAATTTTGGTGGGTGGTCTTAGATGTCATGATAGGTATAGGGTTAAAACTTTAGCTCATTTGGAGATGTTTAGGATAGGTAATTTACCCACCCTATATATGACCTTATAAGGGTATTTTGGTCAAAAGCCACTATTTGATGGTTGAGTGGCCAAATTCCCTCATCAGAGGCTGAAATTTTGGCCACTGATATAATTTGACTTTTTACACTCACTTATGAAGTTTGGAGTGGTTTGGACTAGGGTAGCCCTAGAATTTTAGGGTAGGCCCTTTAGGGTAAATTTCTAGGGTTTGAAGAATTTGGGGTCAAAAGACCTTGGATGGACTTGAAACTTGGGAATGATGTCCATAGGGTTACTATGGTCCTGTGGTTAAAATTTTAGGGCATTTGGAAGAATTTAAACCCCTTAAATCTATAACCCTAGTTTAGGGCACTAGCTTTGAAATCATAAGATCTAATACCAAAACTTTCTGAAAAGGGATGAGTTTTTGAATGGGTAGTTGTTTAGGGTATGTATATCTCTGGAAAATTTATAATAAATTTTGGATGAATATTTTTGGTACTTTATTCACAAAGTCATGTTTTACAATTTTCACTTAGGAAATTTTGGAGAAAAGTATACTTGATTAAATCTGATGAAACTTAGCAAAGGGGCTTGTAATCATGGTACCCATCTCTGTAAAGTTTTATGAAATTTTTGAAGAATGATATTTAGTAGTTGCTTCTTTAATTATTTAATTCTATGGAACTTTGGTAAATTTAATAATGACATTTAAATGGTCTAAAAAATTTTAATTTCTTCATCATGATGTTTCTAGTTCCTTATGAAGCCCTAGTAATTTTTACATAATTATTGGAGACATATTTGTGGCACTTCCTTCATTATATTTGATCTTAGGAATTATTTTTAATAAATCCTTTAGAGGTCAAGAACTATCTGGAAAATTATGAAAATTGGCAACCAATAATATTTCTCTGTTATTTAGTGAATAAAATTTTAGGAGGCCATTACCTGAGAAAATCTTATGGTTCATGTTCAAATTGACTATGGCCTAGTTTTTGAGGAAAATTCAATAAATAGTAGATTAATTGGGAAAAATATGATTTTCTGAATTTAGACTATATTTATCATAATAGACCTCTGGTAAAATTTGTAGAGTTATTGGAGGAGAATTTAGAGTATCACCTATTGAGTACATCATATTAGCTTAGGGAGGTCTGCAATTAGTAAAAACAGCAGAAATCAAATTAAAGTGCACAATGAGTTTAGGAAGTTGGAATAATGGGGCATTAGTCCGGTAGGTGAATTAGGTTTGTCATCAGAAGTGTAGATGAGTAGTGGAGGTTGGTTAGAGTTGTGTGGGGCTCGGGATCGACAAAGGATCACTCATCCTCGTTGAAAAGAAGGAGTCATATATACTTGGGTTAGAATTCAATTATAACCCTAAGGGATCGAGAGATTTGTGTAGTAACCAATAATAATAAGTGTCTTGCGAAAGGGAGCTTTGGGCGTAATCCCATCGTAGTTCCTAGTGCCTTCGAGAGCCCTTCACGGGGAATACCTTGGGCAGTCCTGGGCTAACGCAACTCATAGGAATAATGAAACTTCAAGAGTAACTAGAATAATTAGGGTTTCACTCTCACACACCCCGAGGTTACGGGAAGTAATTTTGGCTAGATGATCAAGAAGTAGGCTCGGTCGTTGTGGTAAGAGGGCAGGATGGCCCGGTGAGCTTCGGCTCGGTGTTGGTACGTAAATTTGCATGTGCATAAAAGGAATGAAATTAAGGTGGTGGGTCTTCGGTATTGGAGGATCTTAGCACAGACACCAATACGTTGACTCGGCAAGTGTTGTGATAGCACTTCGCCAACAGAAGTCCGGTGCGCCAGCCGGCAAGAGTACGCAGGAGTCCGCTTAGTGCACCAGCGTTGAGGCGTACGATAGGTCTGACTAGTAGTGCTATACTGGTTTAGAGGTGGGCGAGGCCCAACCCATCGCTTCCGTCTGCCACTACGGAGGTACCCTGGGAGGTGAGGCTCCAGAAAGGGGGAACTAAAGGTCTGTGTGCACAGAGTCGGGTGTGTGTGTTGCACTTGCTTGATCCATCATACCCACTTGCATGTCATAGCATAAGCGATTCATTTAACACTTTGACACCTAAAATATAAGTGGTATGGGACACTTATACATTAGGCCCTGCAAAACGACCCCTTGGTCTATAAGCTTGTGTGGGCAAGTTTATAAATTAAGGTTAATTTTCGTTACATATATATATTGCTGTTAATAACCGACACCCCAACGTATAAATTGGTATGGGACTCTTTATACGATGGGAGTCTTGCAAAAGACCCCTTGCTTATATGTACCCATATAAGTTAAGGTTACTTTACTTTACTTGTTTACAAATATGATTAGTTACTATATAAATTGCTAGTTTTAGGTCCACCGTCACCTGCATTTGATATACTCTCCACTTTCAAGTCCTCCCTTTCTTCCTCTCCGCTCGGTGCCTAGGAGCCATGGGGGAAGGGGTGGGGGATGATAGGACTTAGTATTTTAGACTAACGGTTTTCGAACCACATCATTTAGGGGATCGCGGAGCCCAGATTGGAGGAGCAGCCCCAGAGGTCGACACGCTTGGAGATAGGGCAGTCTAGCACAGGAGTTCAGACAGCTGGGACCGTGAGGCCCTTACTCTAGTAGTGTTTATTTTATTTCCACATGAGATATCTTGTGGTGAGGAATTGTTGTATCGGGCATAAGCCCTTATTTATAGTGCTTGGTTTTGTGGACTCTCCCATCGTGGAGATATTTTACTTGATGTGATATTTCTGTGGACTTGTACTTAGAGTTTTGCTTCGCATGTTATTACTCTAATTTTGTTACTATGCTGCGATCGAATTGGCCGGCAGAAACAGCGTTTTGTGGTGATGACGCTTCCGGGCGAGAAGGTGTCACCGCAAAGCGGCGGTTCTGGGCATAAGACCCTATGTTTTTTTTAAAAAAATGGGGTCTTACAAATGGTATCAGAGGCGAAACCTCGATCGAAAGGTAACAGTCCACAACCCCTGGTCCACCCCCGCGCGAGCTTAGTTTGCGGACAAACTAGCAGCGGAAGCAGTGGTGAGACCCTAAGGAGGAATCACTTGTAAAATAGTCCACTTTGCATATATTTGAGCTGATTACCCACTAATATAGTTTGTTTCGCAGCCTCCAGCTCAGCCCACACCACAAGGCGGGGCCCAGCGGACTCCGGACGTTGCACCACCTCCCCCGGTCCCTACTCCTTTCCTACAGTCGGAGGTGGGACAGACGTTGACAGCCATTTTGGATGCTTTCAGGGCTCAACAGGTTCTGGCTCCGCAGCCAAACCAGGGGGCCAACTGGCTGAGTATCTTTCGAGGACTCGCTCCCCCATCCTACTGTGGGACTGAGTCTGTCGTCCGGACAGAGGAGTGGCTAGATATCATGTACGAGATGTTGACTGGGATCAAGTGCCCGTGGGAGGAAAGGGTGCCCTTGGTCGTGTCTTGCTTGGAATCTCATGCTAAGAGGTGGTGGAAGACTTCCCTGGATACGATTTTTGCTGACAGGACGGCTGCGGAGATAGCTTGGGAGGAATTCAAGGGCGCGCTATTGGAGCACTTTGTTCCGCAATCAGCCAGAGATGAGCTGGAGGACAGGTTTTTGCAGTTGAGGCAAGGGAGCAAGACGGTGGTGGAGTACCACCGAGAGTTTGATCATTTAGCCCGGTTTGCAGACTCATATCAGTTGGACGAAGCTGGGTATACGAAAGGTTCTACAAGGGCCTGCGGGAGGAGCTGAGGGAGACCTTACTATTTGTATCTGACGGGCCCATCTCCCGGATTTTGGAGATGGCGAAAAGAATCGAGGCGGATTGGCTTACTACTCGGGGCCGGAAGCGGCCAAACGAAGACCAGAGCCGGGGAGCCCGAAATGATCAGCGGCGGGGCCGCATCACAGATGGAAGAAGGGTAGAAGACCAGCCTCATCAGGAGGCGAGACAGGAGATAGGAAGACCAGTGTTGATGGCTCCACCACCAGTTCAGAGGCGGGACGAACAGAGACCCGGGGGAATGGCGTATCAACCGCCAGTGTGCTTCGATTGTCACCAGGTGGGGCACATTAGGAGGAACTATCCCATGGGGAGGGCACCCCCACCAGCACCACAGGCTGCCCCACCAGTGCCATACTTCGGAGGCCGGGGTCGTGGCCGAGGACGTGGATACCCAGGTGGCGATCGTAGACCGGAAAGGGAGCAGGTGTATGCCTTGGATCTGGCACAGCCTCGAAACTCGGAGCAAGTCATAACAGGTATGACAAGAGTTTTTAAATTATTTAAATAAAAATTCCGTTATCTCTGCTGTCAATTTTTTTTTTTTTTTTTAGGAACTTCTCAAAAAAAAATGATTAAATAGGAAGAAACTAGTTACAGAATCCTAAGACATTTAACCGATCCAGGTATAGTCTTCGTCAGCGGCAAACCCGCCTACACATTGTTCGACACGGGTGCTTCGCACTCGTTCGTATCAGAGGCTTTCGTGGAAGGGCTAGAAGGCGTAGAACGGTTCACAGGCCTGACGAGGAGGGTGCGTTTACCTGATGGATCGGAGCTATTCAGCTCTGCCCACTACAACATGGAGGCGGAGATTGGCGGGAAGCCATTCGAAGTGGCGGCAACGATTCTTAGAATGCCAGTCTTCGAGTTGATCCTGGGCATGACATGGTTGCACTGGAACCATGCCCAGATTGATTGCCAAGCGAAGAAGATCACAGTGAGGCATGGAGACTCGTTTATTGTCATCGAAGGTATAAGATCCGCCTCTTGTGTGCTTTTATCTTCAGTACAGGCCGTTAAGGCCCATCTACAGGGGGAAGAGGTCTACCAGATTCTGTTTGAGATAGAGGAGGCCAAGGGGGCCATGACAGACATCCCAGTGGTGCGGGACTTCGTCGACGTCTTCCCAGAGAAATTGCCAGGACTACCTCCGTGTCGAGAGCAGGATTTTCAGATAGAGTTAGTGCCCGGAGCCAGGCCGGCATTTAGGGCCCCTTACCAGATGGCCCCGAAGGAGTTGGCAGAGTTCCGGAGTCAGCTGTAGGAACTTGTAGAGGCAGGGTTCGTCCGGCCAAGTTCTTCACCGTGGGGAGCCCCAGTGCTGTTTGTCAAGAAGAAGGACGGAAGTCTCCGCCTGTGCATAGACTATCGAGCGCTGAATAGACTCACGGTTCGGAATACCTACCCACTCCCACGAATCGATGAGTTGTTCGACCAGCTGGAGGGAGCACATTTCTTCTCGAAACTTGACTTAAGGTCAGGTTATTATCAGCTGCGGATCCGAGAAGAGGACATTCCGAAGACCGCTTTCAGTAGCCGATACAGACTGTTCGAGTTCACAGTGATGTCGTTCGGGCTCACGAATGCACCATCAGCATTTACGAGCCTTATGAACATGGTGTTCAAGGAATATTTGGATGTATTCGTCATCATCTTTATTGACGACATCCTTGTCTACTCAAAGACGGAAGGGGAGCACGCACGACACCTGGCCTTGACATTGGAAAGGTTACAGGAGCATCAGCTGTACGCAAAATTCAGCAAATGCCAGTTTTGGCTAAAGGAGGTGGCCTTCTTGGGCCATATCGTCAGTGGGGCTGGGTTGGCGGTAGACCCGGCCAAGATTCGGGCCGTTCAGGATTGGCCACCATTGAAGACGGCGACAGATGTACGGAGCTTCTTGGGACTTGCCGGGTACTACCAGAAGTTTGTAGAGGGATTCTCCCGGATCGCGCTCCCTCTTACGACTCTAACGAAGAAGGAATCCCCTTTTATTTGGACACCACAGTGCGAGGCAGCCTTCGTGGAGCTGAAGAGTCGGCTCACTTCGGCTCCCATCCTCGCTATTCCGTCAGGAAGGGAGGGATTCCAGGTGTATACCGACGCCTCCTACCAAGGGATGGGTGTCGTTCTGATGCAGAACGGGCATGTGATAGCTTATGCCTCTCGACAGTTGAAGATTCACGAGAAAAATTACCCGGTCCACGATCTGGAGATGGGCGCGGTAATCTTCGCCTTGAAGATTTGGCGGCACTATCTGTACGGGGTTCATTGCGACATCTTCTCCGACCACCAGAACCTGAGATACGTGGACACGCAAAAAGACCTCAACATCAGACAAAGGCGTTGGGTGGAGTTCCTGACAGATTATGAGTATACTATGCACTACCACCCCGGGAAGGCGAACGTGGTGGCGGATGCGTTGAGCCGGAGAGGAGATGCTGCAGGGAAGGGACCTCAGCTTATGTCTATGGAGCTGGTCCGGTCTTTCGGGGACATGCAGATATCCCTAGTATCCGAGGGCGATCCAGAATTATACATGGAGTATCTGGCGTCGATGATCGCTATTGATGATATCCGGGACCGCATCAGGGAAGGGCAGAAGACAGACCCTCGGGCGGAACCGATATTTCGAAAATTGGAGGAGGGTTCGACGGGGGATTATTCCTTGAAGGATGGGCTATTGTACTTCAGAGGAAGGATTTATATACCCGCAGGAGGTCAGATCCGGGAGGATATCATGGCGGAAGCGCATTGCAGTAGGTATTCGATACACCCGGGAATCACCAAGATGATGGCCGATCTGAAGAGGATGATGTTCTGGCCAGGAATGAAGAGGGATATTACACACTTCGTGACCCATTGCGAAGCCTGCCAGTTGGTGAAGGCGGAATGCAGAAACCCCGCGGGATTATTGCAACCTCTTCCAGTGCCAGAGTGGAAGTTTGAGGATATTGCGATGGATTTTATTCATGGTCTCCCCCGATCACGAACGGGAAATGATTCGATTTGGGTCATCGTAGATCGATTGACGAAGGTGGCTAGATTTATACCAGTCAGGAAGGACGATTCAGTGGGGGTTCTGGTTCGGAAGTTTGTGGAGCAGTACATTCGCTATCATGGAGTACCCAGGACGATCGTGTCAGATCGGGACGGTCGGTTTACATCCAGGGAATGGCGGTCGGTTCAGGCATACTTGGGCACTCGACTGACTTTTAGCACCGCCTTCCACCCTCAGACGGACGGGCAGACAGAGCGCACAAATCGGACACTGGAAGACCTGCTACGTCTATGCATCCTAGACCGAGGAGAGCCTTGGGAAAAGATGTTACCGATGGTGGAATTCTCGTACAACAACAGTCATCAGGCCAGCATAGGCATGGCCCCCTACGAGGCTCTATATGGACGGAAATGCAGAACCCCACTCTCTTGGATTCAGGACGAGGACCCGAAGGATTTGGGATCGGATTTTGTTGAAGACACCGAGGCTCAGGTGAGGTTGATCAGGGACAGGATGTTAGAGGCACAGAGCAGGCAGGCCAAGTATTATGATGCCCGCCATCGTCAGGTGGAATTTCAGGTCGGGGACCGAGTGTTTTTGAAGATCCGGCCTATGCATGGAGTTTCTCGGATGCGTGGCCGAAGGAAGAAGCTCAGCCCCAGATATATGGGCCCTTACAGGATCCTGGAGCAGATAGGGGTCCTGGCTTACAGGCTGGAGTTGCCACCAGAGCTGGCAGCTCTGCATGATGTTTTCCACATATCCTCGCTGAGAAGGGCTCTACTACGCCCGGAGCAGCGGATTACGACCACCGAAGGGCCGGTAGCTTCAGACCGATCTGTTCACTTGGAGCCGGTGCGGATCGATGATAAAGGAGTACGGATCCTGCGACGCAAAAAGATTCCCTTAGTCAAGGTTCTGTGGAGGAACCACGGCCAAGAGGAGCATACTTGGGAGCCGCAGGATCTGATGCAACAGAAATATCCAGAGCTGTTTGGTCAGGTATACCTCTCAACCACTCAAGAAGTTTAAATTAATTACTTGACTTTAACAGGTAAGACTACTTTAGTAGGAGTAGGGGTTAATCTTCCTATTTAATAACAACTATAAGTTCATTTTCTTCGGTAAGAAGATTACCGTAGGCGAGATCGTGATTTCGAGGACGAAATCCTTTTTTTGACTTGTTGGATTTGTAACATCCCAATTTCAACTAGACCCCCCTAAGGGTGATTTTGGGCAAGGCTAGGTCAAGACCAACCCTAGGAAGACCTTGGGGGCCAAGTGGGCCTAGGTAGGAGGATGAAAGCTACCATGGTCTGCAAATAGTAAAATTCAAAACAATAATTTAGAAGGACATTAGGGCTTCACCATGACTCCATGACCCCATCACAACATTATTAACCTAGCAAAGGGGGGGGGGGGGGTCAACCCAAGCTCAACCCCTTTTTCCTTTTAAGTTAACCACAATATAATGAAATATTATGGGTGGAAAGGGCTGCCAATAGGCTGGGGAGTCAGCATGGTCAGCTTTGGTGACTAGGAAAGAGAGAGAAAGCTTCATTCCATACTAATGGAGGAGAGAGAAAAGGGGAAAGAGAGTTGAAGGAGGAGATTGGCCAAGGAAAGGCCAATGGTCCCCATTGATGGCAGCATTCATCTCCTCCAGTGAAGGGGAGGAGTTTTCAGCCGTTTTCCTGGCTGTCAAGGGGCTGTTACAGCCTCCACCATCATGGCCGAAACAAGCCTTTAATGGCCATGATGGCCATGGCAGTTTCTTCCATTCTTCTCCCCCTCTGATGTTTTAAACATCATCAGTGAGCTTGGAGAAGAATTTCTCAATCCTTAACTGAAGAAATCCGGCGAGTTTACTGGGAGATTGCAGAATTCCGATCGGCGGCGCCACCACCATGTCAACCCGCAGATCTGCTCGTCTCCAGGCCGCCAACAAGGTCCTCCTCCTCCTCTTTTCTCATGGGTAGATCTTAGGTTTCATTAGGGCCAAGGTTCGAGCACAATTGAGCCCGATCCAATTCGCAAAATTCATGGCTTTCGGCCGAAAATTTTATTGGTCGGATCGCCGGAATCCGCCCCTCCGGCGGCTGTGCCGCCGTCTGGCGATAGCCACCACCTCAACGGAGGTGATGGTGGCGGTGGCCGGCCGGGGAAGGGACTGGGTGGCCGGCGGCAGACGCTTGAAGTCGGCACAGGAAGAAGCAATCCTGGCCGTTGGCTCATCGGGGACGATAACCCAGCGCCGTCGATCTGCGCCAAGATTCGCGCGGCATCAAATCAGATACTTTAGGATTTAAATAAATATCATTTCATTTCTGTCACATTAGATGTATTTAATGTATTTAATTTTTAAAAATACTTAGGGACCCTGAATGGAAATCTGCCCAACATGAAAATTGTAGCTTCGGGTGTCTAGTTTGTAGCAAAAATTGCTTGGACCCTTTTGGGCCACTGGTTAGACCAGGGTACCCCTTTTTGGTAGGACCTATACCTAGGCCTAAACAGAAATTATTTTTGGTGCCCACACTTCATTCCTTGTCCAAACAAGTTGAAATTTGGGCAGTGAGAAAGTCTTAGTCATATCTAGAACCTATCCAAAATTTAGAATTTTTGGAGAATATTTTTCTATAGTTTTTAGAAACAATTTAATAAATCATGATTAATTTAATTATGTGACCTAATTAATTTAAAACTCCCCCAAATTTTGGTGGGTGGTCTTAGATGTCATGATAGGTATAGGGTTAAAACTTTAGCTCATTTGGAGATGTTTAGGATAGGTAATTTACCCACCCTATATATGACCTTATAAGGGTATTTTGGTCAAAAGCCACTATTTGATGGTTGAGTGGCCAAATTCCCTCATCAGAGGCTGAAATTTTGGCCACTGATATAATTTGACTTTTTACACTCACTTATGAAGTTTGGAGTGGTTTGGACTAGGGTAGCCCTAGAATTTTAGGGTAGGCCCTTTAGGGTAAATTTCTAGGGTTTGAAGAATTTGGGGTCAAAAGACCTTGGATGGACTTGAAACTTGGGAATGATGTCCATAGGGTTACTATGGTCCTGTGGTTAAAATGTTAGGGCATTTGGAAGAATTTAAACCCCTTAAATCTATAACCCTAGTTTAGGGCACTAGCTTTGAAATCATAAGATCTAATACCAAAACTTTCTGAAAAGGGCTGAGTTTTTGAATGGGTAGTTGTTTAGGGTATGTATATCTCTGGAAATTTTATAATAAATTTTGGATGAATATTTTTGGTACTTTATTCACAAAGTCATGTTTTACAATTTTCACTTAGGAAATTTTGGAGAAACGTATACTTGATTAAATCTGATGAAACTTAGCAAAGGGGCTTGTAATCATGGTACCCATCTCTGTAAAGTTTTATGAAATTTTTGAAGAATGATATTTAGTAGTTGCTTCTTTAATTATTTAATTCTATGGAACTTTGGTAAATTTAATAATGACATTTAAATGGTCTAAAAAATTTTAATTTCTTCATCATGATGTTTCTAGTTCCTTATGAAGCCCTAGTAATTTTTACATAATTATTGGAGACATATTTGTGGCACTTCCTTCATTATATTTGATCTTAGGAATTATTTTTAATAAATCCTTTAGAGGTCAAGAACTATCTGGAAAATTATGAAAATTGACAACCAATAATATTTCTCTGTTATTTAGTGAATAAAAATTTTAGGAGGCCATTACCTGAGAAAATCTTATGGTTCATGTTCAAATTGACTATGGCCTAGTTTTTGAGGAAAATTCAATAAATAGTAGATTAATTGGGAAAAATATGATTTTCTGAATTTAGACTATATTTATCATAATAGACCTCTGGTAAAATTTGTAGAGTTATTGGAGGAGAATTTAGAGTATCACCTATTGAGTACATCATATTAGCTTAGGGAGGTCTGCAATTAGTAAAAACAGCAGAAATCAAATTAAAGTGCACAATGAGTTTAGGAAGTTGGAATAATGGGGCATTAGTCCGGTAGGTGAATTAGGTTTGTCATCAGAAGTGTAGATGAGTAGTGGAGGTTGGTTAGAGTTGTGTGGGGCTCGGGATCGACAAAGGATCACTCATCCTCGTTGAAAAGAAGGAGTCATATACACTTGGGTTAGAATTCAATTATAACCCTAAGGGATTGAGAGATTTGTGTAGTAACCAATAATAATAAATGCCTTGCGAAAGGGAGCTTTGGGCGTAATCCCATCGTAGTTCCTAGTGCCTTCGAGAGCCCTTCACGGGGAATACCTTGGGCAGTCCTGGGCTAACGCAACTCATAGGAATAATGAAACTTCAAGAGTAACTAGAATAATTAGGGTTTCACTCTCACACACCCCGAGGTTACGGGAAGTAATTTTGGCTAGATGATCAAGCAGTAGGCTCGGTCGTTGTGGTAAGAGGGCAGGATGGCCCGGTGAGCTTCGGCTCGGTGTTGGTACGTAAATTTGCATGTGCATAAAAGGAATGAAATTATGGTGGTGGGTCTTCGGTATTGGAGGATCTTAGCACAGACACCAATACGTTGACTCGGCAAGTGTTGTGATAGCACTTCGCCAACAGAAGTCCGGTGCGCCAGCCGGCAAGAGTACGCAGGAGTCCGCTTAGTGCACCAGCGTTGAGGCGTACGATAGGTCTCACCAGTAGTGCTATAATGGTTTAGAGGTGGGCGAGGCCCAACCCACCGCTTCCGTCTGCCACTACGGAGGTACCCTGGGAGGTGAGGCTCTAGAAAGGGGGAACTAAAGGTCTGTGTGCACAGAGTCGGGTGTGTGTGTTGCACTTGCTTGATCCATCATACCCACTTGCATGTCATAGCATAAGCGATTCATTTAACACTTTGACACCTAAAATATAAGTGGTATGGGACACTTATACATTAGGCCCTGCAAAACGACCCCTTGGTCTATAAGCTTGTGTGGGCAAGTTTATAAATTAAGGTTAATTTTCTTTACATATATATATTGCTGTTAATAACCGACACCCCAGCGTATAAATTGGTATGGGACTCTTTATACGATGGGAGCCTTGCAAAAGACCCCTTGCTTATATGTACCCATATAAGTTAAGGTTACTTTACTTTACTTGTTTACAAATATGATTAGTTACTATATAAATTGCTAGTTTTAGGTCCACCGTCACCTGCATTTGATATACTCTCCACTTTCAAGTCCTCCCTTTCTTCCTCTCCGCTCGGTGCCTAGGAGCCATGGGGAAGGGGTGGGGGATGATAGGACTTAGTCTTTTAGACTAACGGTTTTCGAACCACATCATTTAGGGGATCGCGGAGCCCAGATTGGAGGAGCAGCCCCAGAGGTCGACACGCTTGGAGATAGGGCAGTCTAGCACAGGAGTTCAGACAGCTGGGACCGTGAGGCCCTTACTCTAGTAGTGTTTATTTTATTTCCACATGAGAGATCTTGTGGTGAGGAATTGTTGTATCGGGCATAAGCCCTTATTTACAGTGCTTGGTTTTGTGGACTCTCCCATCGTGGAGATATTTTACTTGATGTGATATTTCTGTGGACTTTTACTTAGAGTTTTGCTTCGCATGTTATTACTCTAATTTTGTTACTATGCTGCGATCGAATTGGCCGGCAGAAACGGCGTTTTGTGCGTGATGACGCTTCCGGGCGAGAAGGTGTCACCGCAAAGCGGCGGTTCTGGCATAAGACCCTGTGTTTTTTTAAAAAAAATGGGGTCTTACAAATGATGCAGCTCAGTTGCCGTGATGAGGGAGTGGCGGAAAGCTCTCTTATCAAGGTCCTGGGTTCGAGACCCAGTGGCAACAACCTACCATGCTGATAAACAGGCCGGAGAGGGGTTGGGGTGCATGGCCTGCAGGCTTGAATGTGAAAGGCTGACTACCAGTGGTGGGCCCGGGTCTGGACCCTGGTAGGCCGGCGGTGCCAGCGGGTTCCCATGGGATGGGCCTGGACCGTTATACCCGGCCCACCAGTAGCCCATGGACCTTTAGACCACAGACCACGGTGGTACAGCTGGAATATACCAAGGCCTGTAGGCCGTACACCCCACCCCAACGCCTCTATGGCCTGTTTCTCAGCAAACAGTGCGTTGTTGGCGCAGGGATTCGAACCCGCAACCCTTGATAAGAAACCTTCAACAGTTCTCATCAACAACCTATCGTTGGTACACGCCCGTGTCCTAGGTCAAATTCCCAATTCATTGTTGAGGACGGATTACTTTGGAAAGACGGTTTTTGTACGTCCCAAACGTGGGCAATTTGCAGGTGGATTTGTTGTACGAGGCGCATCATACCAAGTACTCGATTCACCCGGGGGAGCACAAAGATGTACTGCGATGTTAATAAACTGTTTGGTGGCTTCGACTGAAGAAGGATGTGGCATTGTACGTGGCAAAGTGTCAATCATGCTCCTTGGTGAAGGCGGATGCCAAAAGCCGGGAGGATTCTTGAAACCCTCGCCTATCCGTAGTGGAAGTTCAACGACATTACTATGGACTTTGTGCACGGGTTGCCAAGGTCGCAAAAGGGGAACGACGCCATTTGGGTGGTCGTAGATCGTCTAACTAAGGTGTCACATTTCATTCCGCATAGGAAGGATGACTTGTTGAGAAATTGGCAAAGATATATGTGGATAATATTGTACGGCTTCATGGTGTGCCCCGCAGCATCGTGAGTGACCGAGATGGGCGGTTCACGTCCAATGATTGGAGGCTGGTGCAGCAGATGTTGAGAACAAAGCTGAGTTTTTAGCACAGCCTTTCATCTGCAAACGGATGGACAGACCGAGAGGATCAATAGGACAATGGAAGACATGCTTCGCATGTGCGTCCTGGACTTTGAAAAGCAATGGGAAGACCATTTATACTTGGTGGAGTTCGCGTAAAATAATAGCTACCAGACAAGTATATAAGTGGCGCACTTCGAGGCTCATTATGGTAGAAAATGTCGCGCGCCGTTGTCCTGGTTGGAAACGGGTGAATCAAAATTGTATAAGCGACTAGAGGTGGAGGATGCTACTTCTTTGGTGAGAACCATTTGGGAGAGGTTACAAATCGCTCAGGACCGCCAGGCTAAGTATATAATGCCAAGCACAGGAACGTGGAGTTCGCTGTTGGCGATTGGGTGTACTTGAAGATCAAGCCATTCAAGGGTGTCTTGTGGGTGCGGCGCTTGTAGAAGCTAAGCCCGAGGTACCTTGGACCGTTTGAGGTTCTGGAGCGGATTGGTGAACCAGCGTACCAGTTGAAGTTGTCAGTGGAGCTTAGTGTTCTACACATGATGTATTCCATATATCGGTGCTACGGAAGGAAGTGCAAGAGCCTACGCAAGTGATCGCGGTCGATCAAGTGCCGGTTGATAGTGGGTTGACGACGAAGGTCAAGCCCGTACGTATTGAGGACTCGGAAGTCAAGCGGCTACGCAATAAAGAGATCAGGATGGTCAAGGTCCATTGGGACAATTGCGGTCGATAGGAGCTCTCTTGGGAGCTAGAGCAGACTATGCTTGAGGAGTACCCGGAGTTGTTTCACTCAGGTACCGTTTAAGTTTTATGTTTCTTTCCTTTATGTAATTTTGAGGACGAAATTCTTTTAGGAGGGGAGAGTTGTAATGCCCCGAAACTCAAAAGAGCGATGGGAGGCGTTTTGGGCCCAATTTGGAAGTTAGCAGGGGGGCACACGGCCTGGGACACGGGCGTGTCCCAGGGCTTGTCAGTCTCGAGTCGACGATTTGACCGTGAGGCCGACGAATTTTGGAGTCGACGATCGTCGAGCAGCGAATACGGCCTGAGACACAGGCGTGTCGCAGGGCGTGTCAAGCTCGTTTCGACGATCGTCCTGGGAAGTCGACATTTTCGCTCGACGATGTGTCGAGACACGGAACACGGCCTAGGACAAGGGCGTGTCCAAGGCCATGTCGGGTGGTCGACGAACTGCGCTCGATGAATTGTCGAGACAGTGAACACGGCCTGGAGCCCAGGCGTGTTCGGGTTTGACACGGGCGTGTCAAAGACCCATGTGAGTCTCGGGTTGTTTTCGGGGCTGTGTTGATGGGGGCACACGGCCAACCACACGGCCATGTCGGTTTGAACACGGGCGTGTCAGGTTAAACACGGGCGTGTCGGGACCCGTGTAATTTTCGTAACGTGTTGATTTTGACGGCGAATGAGGGACACGGCCCTGGATACGGGAGTGTCGCAGGCCGTGTTCGGGCCAAGTTTTACTTTTCAGCTACGAATCGTAGCCATTCGTTTCCTTATTTTGGGATCCGATGGTTGGGGGTTGTTCCTACTGGGATATACCCGGGATTGGGCCTTTGAAACTCTCATTTCTCTTAAGTGGTTCTCTTTCTAAGTCTAGAGAGAGGGGAGAGCAAAGGAGGAAGAAGAAGCCTAGATCCGGTCACCGGCGGAGCTTCGGAGCTCCAAATCACGAACCGACTTAGGATCTATGGAGGCAAGGAGAGTGTGGTGCTTTTCATCCGCTTACTTTTCCATGGTGCTAAGGAAGAACGCTAGGGTAACGATTCTCTACTTGAGCATGTGAAGCTCTACTTCTTTTGCATAGGGAAGCCCTCTCTCGCGAGTTTGCGGTGAGTTTGAGGCATTCCTTCGGGTAGACATGAATAGTCCCCGTTGTGTACATGTAGAGTCCGTAATCGAGAACGGATATAAGCATGATGTGTGAATCCTACCCGGACAAGTTGGTCTGGATCGGTGATGTTGCATTGCATAAATGGCCGGAGTACACTCTGTGCAATTGGTTGTTTTTCGGGTTTTCTATGCGGTAAATTGCAGCAGGGAGCCTTGGGGATTAACTCCAAGGTGCACCCGGAAAACTGGGCAGATGCGTGATTCTGCCAACATGGTGGCCTGGGAGCCAACTTGAACATAACCGGGTTATGTGAACTGTGTGACGGAAACGGGACTCGGAGAAGTTTGAACCGTGCATATGGCTTAAATTGTTGTTGCGATGTGAGCACGGGTTAGGCGGAACCGTACCCGTTCTATGTCGTTCGGTGTGAGTCGTTGGCAGAGATGAGGGCCTTCGGCGGTCTATGGCTTAAATTGACGTGGCCTATGCCGGGAAGACAAAATGCTCATAGTTTGGCCGTCAAAGTGGCGGTGGTGAGACCGGGGTGTCTATGGCTTAAATTGACGTGATATTGACCGGTTCACCGAGAATGTGCCCTGAGTGCACGGGGCATGTGGCCGTGTGTGCCAACACCTGTGATGCAATGTATATATATACTACTTGTTTATGCTAATAAAGTGCAGGGAAGGAGCATCGCCGCCCCGAGATGGGGGCGGGATCGTTATAATTTGGTCAGCATTGCTGACCGTTGCTTTGGTTTCCCACCGTTGCGGTGGATTGTGCTTGCAGGTGTTGCGGAGCCGAGCGGTAAAAAGCGGGCTAAATCCCAAGTTGCTGTGCTGGCCCTCGAAGGCCTAATGCTTAGTGTTTTCTTTTATTCATGTATGACCGGCCTGCGTGCCGAGGTTTGGAAAACACTTCTATTTAAGTAAACAATTGTAAGGTCTTAAGGCCTGTACTTGTGTATTTGAACTTCATTCCTTTTGGCTTATTAGTGGACATTCATGCTAGTGTTGGGTTCTTTATTAATGCAACAATTTTAATTGCTTCTGCTAGAATGCTTTGTGTAGGACGTTGGATTGGTTGGATGGTTTCCATTGAGTAACCACCCGATCTGTCTGTGGTATATGGCGTCGGGCCCCGGCCGGACCTACTGATATATGCTATACGACGGATAGGGGGTGTTACATGTGACATGCCCGTGTCACAGGCCGTGTCACTTAAGCGGCAGGAAACCGACTCAAATCCAACCAGTACACAGCCGTGTGACATGCCCGTGTCACACCCTACACGCCCGTGTCGTGCCTGACACGCCCGTGTCTAATAGTCGTGTACTTCACACAGCGCAACACCATCTTACCCGAGCAGGACACCGCCATGGGACACGCGCGTGTCCCATGCCGTGTACCCTAGGACACACCCGTGTCCAGTAACACACGCATTCCTCACTGCAACCCGCAAAGGACACGCAGCGTTTGTCGTGTTACACCTGATAACCCTCATCACATAGTTGATTGATGCTGATAAGGTTATACTTAAGACCTCTCACACAAGCTACCTTTCTAAAGGTAACTACTCAAACTTTGATAATGCCATTGTAACACCCCCATCCGTCGCATGGCATATAACAGACGTTCCAGCTGGAACCCGACGCCATATACCACAGACAGTCGGAAGGGTTACATAAGAATATTCAAACTATCCAATTAAGACTACTCGTCCTACACAAAGCATTCTAGCGGAAGCTTTTAAAGTTGAAAGAACCCAAAACTTAAATCCAATAAACATGAATTTCTACAACCAAAACCACTAGAATGAAACCCAAATACACTAAAAGGGTACATGGCCTTATGGCCTTACAAATGTTCACTTAACAAAATAGTGTCTTACATACTTCGGCTCGCAGGCCGGCCACACATGAAAAAAATAAAAACAACTATTCTATTTGGCCTTCAAGGGCCAGCACAGCAACATGGGCTCCAGCCCGCTATTTGGTACTCGGCTCCGCAGCACCTGCAAGCATTATTCCAGCGCACGGTGGGAAACAGAGCAACGGTCAGCCAAAAGCCGACCAAATTATAACGACCCCGCCCCTTCCTCGGGATGGCGGTGCTCTTTCCCTGCATATCATTAGCCCAATGAAACATAAAGTGCAATTATATATATTTCACCATAGGTGTAGGCTCGCACGGCCAAACACCTCATGCACTCAGGGCACATTAACGGTGAATCCGGTCAATTCTGTGGCTTCAACACCATCCCAAAGATGGCAACCATGTGAGCATTTAGCCTTTCTAACCACCGTCTATGGCTCCCAACTATGCCAACGGCCAGTCCCCTTTTCGGGTCTCTCGCACCGAACCACATAGCCTAGGTCTGATTCCACTTGCCTGTTGCTCACGCCGCCTAGTCAATTTAAGTCCTACATGCGGGCCAAGCTTCTCTCGGATCCCAACATTTTCCAAACAATCTCATAATCCAGTTATGATCAAGGCCGGTTCCCAGACCGCCAAGTTAGCAGAACAACGATTCCGCTCAGTTTTCCGGGTGCGCCTTGGAGCTAACCTCCAAGGATCCCTGCTGTAATCTACCGCGTAGAAACCCGAAAAACCCAAAGCACGGAGTCTTCTCCGGCAAAACATATCAAATGTAACATCATCGATCCAGACAATACACGTCCGGGTAGGCTTCACACACAATGCCTATGCCCGTACTTTGATTCCAAACTCTATATGCAACACAAGGGGGACTATTCACATCAACACTAAGGAACACCACGCACTCACCGCACACTCGCGAGAGCGGGATTCCTTATGCAGAAAGAAAGAGCTTCACATGCTCAAGTAGAGAGTCGTTACCCTTGTAGTCCGTTTTGGCGCCATGGAAAAAACTACACGAATGGAAGTCTTCGCAACGAACTTTCCTCCACGGATCCGCTCTCAGATCATTAAACGGTGCTCCGATGCTCCGCCGGTAGCCGGAATCCCTTCCTTCTTCCTCCTCTTTCCAACTCCTTGAGAGAGAGAATGGTTGGAGAGAAATGAAGGATTAACTCCCCAATTCCCTGCCTTAACAGAGGAGGAAACCATCTGGGCCGTTGGATCTTATATAAAGAAAACAAACGGCTCAGATCCGCTCAAAAATCTCCAAACCTGGGTCGAACACGGCTTGACACACGGTCGTGTCCCTGGCCGTGTGCCTCGATCCAGGCATGATCGTCGAACAAAGGAAAGACACACGAGCAAAGAACACGCCCGTGTCTCACCTGACACGCCCGTGTCGGGTCTCTTGACACGCCCGTGTCCGGGGGAGTGTTACCCATAACCGCCACGCCAACAGACACGACCCAACTGAATATGGGTACTAACACGGGTAGGCACACGCCCGTGTCAAATGACACGCCCGTGTCATTCAGTCGTGTTCCTGCCCGTGTCCTTCTCTTGATGAAAATGGCCAAAAATCACCAGCCAGACACGGCCTTGGACACGCCCGTGTCCTAGGCCGTGTACCCCTATACAGGCACCAATAATCCCTTTTTACGCGACCGACTCAAATACAACTTTTGGGGCGTTATAAATCTCCCCCACTTAAGGAATTTCATCCCGAAATTAAGTAAAGGTACACAAATATAAAAGTTACCTGAGTGGAATAACTCGGGATATTCCTCCAACATAGCTTGCTCTCATTCCCATGAAAGCTCCTCACGTCCACAGTTATCCCAACGGACTTTAACCATTCGGACCTCCTTGTTACGGAGTCGCTTGACTGCAACGTCTTCAATACGTACTGGTTTGACCCTGGTTGTCAACTCATAATCAACCGGTACTTGTTTGTCTGCAATGATCTGTGAAGGCTCTTGCACTGCCTTACGCAACACCGACACGTGGAATACGTCATGTAGCCCACTCAATTCCGCCAACAGCTTCAATCTATACGCCGCCTCGCCAACACGCTCCAGGATTTCAAATGGTCCAAAGTATCTCGGACTCAGCTTCTTCAAGCATCGAACCCGCGATACACCCTTGAACGGCTTGATTTTTAGATACACCATGTCGCCAACACTGAACTCCACGTTCCTATACGTGGCATTGTAATACTTTGCCTGCCTGTCTTGAGCGACCTTCAACCTTTCTTGAATTTTTCGTATCACTGAAGTGGCGTCTTCCACCGCTTGATGTTTATACAGCTTCGATTCGCCTGCCTCCAACCAAGACAACGGCGTATGACACTTCCTCCCGTAAAAGGCCACGAAAGGCGCCATTACAATACTTGCCTGAAAGTTGTTGTTGTACGCAAACTCCACCATGTACAGGTGATCTTCCCACTGCTTTCCAAAATCTAGGACGCACATGCGAAGCATGTCCTCCATAGTCTTGTTGACCCTCTCGGTCTGACCATCCGTCTGCGGATGAAAGGCTGTGCTGAAACTCAGCTTAGTTCCCAACATACTATGCACCAACCTCCAATCCTTCGATGTAACGCGTCCATCTCGGTCACTAACAATACTGCGGGGCACACCGTGCAATCGTACAATATTCTCCACATAGAGTTTGACAAACATTTCCACCGGAATAAAATGCGACACCTTTGTCAACCTATCTACGACCACCCAAATGGCGTCGTTTCCCTTCTGCGATTTCGGCAAACCATGCACAAAATCCATAGATATGTTGTCGAATTTCCATTCTGGGATAGGTCGGGACTTCAAGAAACCTTCGGGCTTCTGGCATTCCGCCTTCATTAATGCACAAGTACGGCACTTGGCCACATAAAGTCCTACATCCTTCTTCAATCCAGGCCACCAGAACAACTTTTTCATGTCACTATACATCTTCGTGCTCCCCGGGTGGATTGAGTACTTGGTATGATGAGCCTCATACATCAATTCCTCCCGAAGATTATCCGCACTAGGAATGCATAGACGACCGTCCTTCCTTAGCAATCCATCTACAATAACAAACTGGAAATTTTACCCATCCAAACATTCATCTATGATCCGCTTCATGCTGCTATCCTGAACCAAAGCCCGCTGAACTCTATCCGCTAGGTCACACTGCACCTCTATCCAAAACAGTTTCGCCTCGACACTAGACTGCTTGTCGACGCAAGATATCTCCAAAGCCTCCAACTCATGGACCAATCTCTCATCATGTACCGATAACCAGTAGTCCTGCGCCGGAGTCCTGTGACTCAACGCATCCTCCACTGCATTTCCCTTCACAGGCACATAATGAATCTTGATAGTGTAGTCCCCTAAGAACTCCATCCACCTCTGCTGCCTCATGTTCAGATCCTTCTGTTCTAACAAGTACTTCAGGCTCTTATGATCAATGTAAATATCGACCTTCACACCGTACAAATAGTGCCTCCACAGCTTTAGAGCAAATATCACGGCCACTAATTCTAAATCATAAACCGAATAATTCCTCTCATGAACCTTCAGTTGTCGTGAACCATAGGCTATCACTCTCTCATGCTGTAGCAGAACACAGCACAAACCACTGCCCAAAGCATCATTATAGATCTCAAACCCTTCGGTTCCACTTGTCGAACATAAAATAGGCGTCGTGGTTAACCGCCTCTTCAATTCTTCAAAAGTCTGTTTGCACTCCAGCGACCACACAAACTTTTGATCCGTCCTTGTCAACATCGTGAGTGGAAGTGCTATCCGTGAAAAGTTCTCTACGAAGCGCCTATAGTAGCCGGCGAGCCCCCGAAAGCTCCGGACTTCCACCACCGTAGTCAAAGCAGGCCACTCCCGTATTGCCACTATCTTTGCCGGATCCACAGCTATCCCCTCTCCACTGATAACATGACCAAGGAACGCTATCGAGGATAACCAGAATTCAAACTTGGAGAACTTAGCATACAACTGACTTTTCCTCAATGTCTCCAACACCATGTGTAGATGCTTGTAGTGATCCTCCTCGTACTGCGAGTATACCAGGATATCATCAATAAATACTATCACGAAACGATACAGGTACTCTTTGAACGTCCTGTTCATCAGATCCATAAACACGGATGGCGCATTCGTCAACCCAAACGGCATGACCGTGAACTCGTAATGCCCAAACCGCGTACTGAATGTTGTCTTTGGGATGTCGCTCTCCCTTATCCTCAACTGATAGTAACCGGATTTCAGATCTAGCTTCGAATATACCGTTGACCCAACCAACTGATCAAATAGATCGTCAATCCTCGGGATTGGATATTTGTTCTTCTCCGTTAGCTTGTTCAATTCCCGGTAGTCGATACAAAGCCGCAAGCTCCCATATTTCTTCTTAACAAAGAGAACTGGTGCGCTCCAAGGCGACGAACTAGGACGCACATAACCTTGCTCCAACAACTCCTGCAGTTGCACTTTCAATTCCGTCATCTCTCTTGGCGCTATCCGATACGAAGAGCGTGACACCGGTTTGGCACCCGGTACCAGCTCAATGGTAAAATCAATCTCCCGTTGAGGAGGGTCTCCTGGGAGATCATCTGGGAACACATCAGGATACTCGGACACGACTGGAATACTGTCAAGACTTGGCTTAGGCGTCGAAGTCTGCTCTAATGTGACAAACAGCTCTGCCCCAGACCGAACTGCCTTAAACACCTGAAGGGCCGACATCAAAATCTTACCCGACCCCTTCATGCCCGCAAAAGTAGTCTCCCGATCAGTGTTCAGACCCAACTTAACTTCCTTACGGTTGCAATCAATGCATGCACCCTGCTCCGAGAGTCAATCCATATCGAAGATTACGTCGTACTCTGCCAAGGGCAAAAGCAACGCTCGCAAATCAAATTCCTGAACCCCAATCTGTATCTTCACAACGCAGACCCTATCTGCACGCATTGAGCACCCATTGGGCAACAACACATCCAATTTGTCTTTTGCCATCGAGGACGGAACCCCGATGCGCGATATGAATTTTTCGGACAAGAAGAAATGCGATGCTCCTGTATCAAATAGGTCTCTTGCCGGAAACTCAAAGATCAACACAAAGTCTAACACCAACAAAAGTAAGCTAACAAATACAAAGGTAACAACTATAAAAGTTAAACCACTGTAATTTAACCCATACCTATCACCACGTCCGCTTACTTTATGGCCTCTTGCAGGCCAAGGTTGTAGACTCTAGGCTGGGCTGGAGCATGGTGGGACGCGGTTGACTCCACCGCCTTCCCTTTCTCCTCATAAGTCGCTCCAGGCTTCCTCTCAGACATTGAACGTCCGCTCCAACACTCACGAGTAAAATGCCCCGTCTTCCCACAGTTGTAGCAAGCTCCTGGGACTCGACTTCTAGTTGCCCCCGTCGCACCAGACTGAGGGGCTGAGTTCGAAGTCCTTTGTCTCTTGTTCCACCTATGGAAACTTGACTTGGCATTTGGCACCTTGAACTCGGACTTCTTTTCTCCTGGGTCCTTCTTCTCTTGAACTTTCTTAACGACCTTCTCCAACAAACTGGCTGAATTGACCAAGGCTAGGAAGCCTTGCGCCTTAGGCCCAGCAAGTAGTAACTGTAGGTCCCCACGTAGACACTCATAGAATCGGTTGGTCTTCCTCTCTTCTTCCATAAACGTAGCACCAGCATAACGACCCAACCGTGTGAACTCATGGAGATACTCGTCCACACTTCTGGCTCCCTGAGTCAACCCAAGAAATTGGTTCTCCATCTCGAGCTTCTGAGCAGAGGGTACAAATCTGTCTAGAAACAATCTTGAAAATTCCTCCATAGGCACATCGGCAAGCTGCCTACCCACTAAGAGATGAAACTACAATTCATCCCATAACAGCCTCGCTTCCCCCACCAAAAGAAAAGTCGTTATGGTGGTCTTCTGCCACTCCTCAGTTAATGTGGCTGTCAAGACCCTCTTTATCGAAGAGAGCCAATCTTCAGCTTGAGCTGGCATTCCAACCCCATCAAACCTCGAAGGATTAAAGCCCATTACATGCTTTAGCTGCTTCTCCGTAGCTCTACTCGGCTCTACCAGATCGACTGCTGCGCGCTCCACCACTCTCGGCTCTGCCGCCCTAACCAGTTCTTGCTCATTCGCGGGAGGTGCGCGATGCATTTGCCCTATAGGTTGGGCATTTATCATTGCAAATACGGCTTCAGCCACCATCCTGATGGTTTCCGCTGAAGGAGGAGTACTAGGCATGTCTCTCGGTGCACTACTTTCCACCGATTGCGGACGCTCTGACTGACCAGCACCGCTCCTAGCTGCCTATAGTAGCAAAGACACATGATTAGACGATAAACAAATTGCTAAAAGCAATCATTGGAACACTCAGACTCCACAAAACAAGTGTATTTTTCATTCCTAAGTGGACATTCATGGGTTCTTTTTGATGTTATAACGATGACGCACACATGTGCTCACCACCCCTTAAAAGAATTCGGCCACGAATTCATTTAAGCCTGACCGTAACCAGAAGTATGATACCAAATTGTAACAGCCCCATCCGTCATATGGCATATAACAGAAGGTCCAGCTGGAACCCGATGCCATATACCACAGACAGTCTGAAGGGTTACATAAGAATATTCAAACTATCCAATTAAGACTACTCGTCCTACACAGAGCATTCTAGCGGAAGCTTTTAAAGTTAAAAGAACCCAAAACTTAAATCCAATAAACATGAATGTCCACAACCAAAACCACTGGAATGAAACCCAAATACACTGAAAGGGTACATGGCCTTATGGCCTTACAAATGTTCACTTAACAAAATAGTGTCTTACATACTTCGGCTCCCAGGCCGTCCACACATGACAAAAATAAAAACAACTATTCTCTTTGGCTTTCAAGGGCCAGCACAGCAACATGGGCTCCAGCTCGCTATTTGGTACTCGGCTCCGCAGCACCTGCAAGGACAATTCCACCGTACGGTGGCAAACAGAGCAACGATCAGCCAAAAGCAGACCAAATTATAACGACCCCGCCCCTTACTCGGGACGATGGTGCTCTTTCCGTGCATATCATTAGCCCAATGAAACACTAAAGTGCAATTATATATATTTCGTCACAGGTGTAGGCTCGCACAGCCAAACACTCTGTGCACTCAGGGCACATTAACGGTGAATCCGGTCAATTCCGTGGCTTCAACACGATCCCAAAGATGGCAACCATGTGAGCATTTAGCCTTTCTGACCACCGTCTAAGGCTCCCAACTATGCCAACGGCCAGTCCCCTTTTCGGGTCTCTCGCACCGAACCACATAGCCTACGTCCGATTCCACTTGCCCGTTGCTCACGCCGCCTAGTCAATTTAAGTCCTACGCGCGGGCCAAGCTTCTCTCGGATCCCAACATTTTCTAAACAATCTCATAACCCAGTTATGATCAAGGCCGATTCCCAGACCGCCAAGTTAGTAGAACAACGATTCCGCTCAGTTTTCCAGGTGTGCCTTGGAGCTATCCTCCAAGGATCCCTGCTGCAATCTACCGCGTAGAAACCCGAAAAACCCAAAGCATGGAGTCTTATCTGGCAAAACATATCAATTGCAACATCACCGATCCAGACAATACACGTCCGGGTAGGCTTCACACACAATGACTATGCCCGTACTTCGATTCCGGACTCTATATGCAACACAAGGGGACTATTCACATCAACCCCAAGGAACACCACGCACTCATCGCACACTCACGGGAGCGGGATTCCTTATGCAGAAAGAAAGAGCTTCACATGCTCAAGTAGAGAGTCGTTACTCTTGTAGTTCGCTTTGGCGCCATGGAAAAAACTACACGGATGGAAGTCTTCGTAACGAACTTTCCTCCACGGATCCGCTCTCAGATCATTAAACGGTGCTCCGATGCTCCACCGGTAGCCGAAATCCTTTCATTCTTCCTCCTCTTTCCAACTCCTTGAGAGAGATAATGGTTGGAGATAAATGAAGGATTAACTCCCCTATTCCCGGCCTTAACAGAGGAGGAAACCATCTGGGCCGTTGGATCTTATATAAAGAAAACGAACGGCTCAGATCCGCTCAAAAATATCCAAACCTGGGTCGAACACAGCTTGGCACACGATCGTGTCCCCGGCCGTGTGCCTCGATCCAGGCACGATCGTCGAATGAAGGAAAGACACACGGGCAAAGTCACGCCCATGTCTCACCTGACACGCCCGTGTCGGGTTTCTCGACACGCCCGTGACCGGGGGCGTGTTACCCAAAACCGCCACGCCAACATACACGACCCAACTGAACACGGGTACTGACACAGGTAGGCACACGCCCGTGTCAAATGACACGCCCGTGTCATTCAGCCGTATTCCTGGCCGTGTCCTTCTCGGGATGAAAATGGCCAAAAATCACCAGCCAGACACGGCCTTGGACACACCCGTGTCCTAGGCCGTGTACCCCTATATAGGCACCAAAAATCCCTTTTTACGCGACCGACTCAAATACAACTTTCGGGGCGTTACAGCCATAACCCTCTGTCTGGCCACAGTTTAGTCTCCAAATATGACTTTTGGTCCAAGCTTCGCTTTGAAGTCTCTTAGATTAGCTTTTCTTCCTGTCATGTGTTTAGAGCACCCACTATCCAAATATTGTTATTCCTTTGTGGTAGTATAATTCTTTTCATGTATTAAAAATAAGTTAGGTGTTCTTGACCAAGATTACCTTGGGTCTTAATTTTCTTTCATAATCTGTAGAAATATAAGAGTATTCAGGTTGATTTTTATATTCAAGTGGATGATATCTCCTGGGAGGAATGATCCAATCAGTAAAAGGATTTAACAACTTTTGAGTATGATTATTCTTTTGAAAAGAAGTAAATTTTTTGTTTGAAAATTTTAAGTTTGACGAATTATTCTGATTTTGTCGAGCTCCATTCAACGAATTATAGTTATTTCGTCGAGCACCATTCACTGAATAGTTATACTTATTTCATGTGTTCATCGTTTGTCTATCTTTGTTCGACAAATAATAGTGATTTCTTCGAACTCGGTTCGACGAGTTCTGTTGAACATTATTTTTCTGGAAATTTTTATCCTGTTTTAGAATAGGTTTTGATTTAAAAACTTTACTGTCTTTATCTGTAATTTCTAATATTTCTTTTCTTTTAGCAAATATGAATTTGATAGGAGTAGTTAAAATATCTTTCTTAAGAATTTGAGGTTGACTGGATGAAGCTCCCAAGCCTAGTTTGTCATTTAATTTTTCATTGACTGTACTTGTAATATTCATCAGTTTGATACTTCTCTCATTAAGAGTTTCTTCAAACTTTTTAGCCTCAGATAATTTATTTTCTAAAGAAACTATTTGATCCTTAGAAATTTTCAATTCTTCTTTAATTTTAATATTTTCTGAAGATAGGTTGTTTAATTCAGTTAACTTTTCTCTGAGAAATTCTATTTTCTTCTCAGATTTTATCAAATTTTTATAAAGCAATTTAAAATCTATTTTGAATTGATCTGATGCAAAATCAAAAGTTGAAATTACCTGTTCTACTTCTGTCTCAGATTCAGAATTAGAATTATTATTTGATGCATTGATTGTCATCATACAGACTTCTTTAGCACTTGATTCTTCTTCATCTTCACTTGAACTGGATGAAGATTCAGTGTCTGACTCACTCCATGTTTCAACTACAAAGCCTTTCCCCTTCTATCTTTGTTTACTAGAAGAGGGTTTATTTGAATGCTTCTTAAAGTCTTTCTCCTTCTTCTTATGTTTCTTTTGATTTGCAGGACATTCTGGAAGAATGTGTCCTGGTTTCCTGCAACCATAGCAAAAAATTTCCTTAGTAGGTGTTTTGTCATACCTTGGTTTGTCCTTGTCTCTGGAAAATCTTCTCCTGAAGTCTTTCCTAGCCATTTTGTAAAATCTTTTAGTCAATAGACTCGTGAGTTCTTCATTCTCTAGAAGTTGTTCTTCCTCTTCAGTTTCTTGAAAAGCAATACTCTTGTCCTTCTTTACTTAGGATCATGTCATTTGTTCAGCTTCTCTTGTTTTTATGAGCAGCTCATATGATTTGAGCTTGTCCAACAAAGTTTCTATTGAAATTTCATTCACACTTCTGGCTTCTCTAATTGGCCAAATTCTTGAATCTCATATGCTAGGAAAACACATGAGAATTTTATCATTTACTTTTGTCAATGTAATGTCTTTCTCCAAGATCTTCAGTTCATTATTATGAGACTGAGCCTTGTATACATATCAGCAACATATTTAGTTTCTCCCTTTTTGAAACTCTCATATTGATAAATAAGGTGAGATCTTCTATCTTTTCTTTCATCTACTGATCTAGCTACCATTGCAGTGAGGGAGTCCCAGATATCTTTTGCTGAGGTGCATTCAACAACCTTCTTAAAATATCATTAGACATTGTTTGAATTAGTATATTCATAGCCCTTGCATCAGCAATTTTCAATTTTTTCTGAGCTTCTATCCATTCTGGAGGTGGTGTAGCACTGGTGCTTATTGCTACAGGTGGTGGAGGTGGACCTAACAAAATTGAATTGTAGATATCCTCATCAATAGGATTCATATATAATCTAATCCTTGTCTTCCATAGTGCAAACTTATTAAGGTTGCAAACAGGAGGTCTAGTGCTTGAGTACTCTTTATTTTTTTCCATGATAAATTTATCAGTGATCTAAAAACAAACTTCTAGGTAAAATAAGATCTATCAGGATCTATTAGTTCAGGTGTTAGCCTATAAAACCACTAACCTCCCTCTGATACAAATTGAAAGTGAAGGGGATAGATTTAACTTTACTCTAGAGGGGGTGAATAGAGTATTTTAAAAACATTAATTTATCTTTATAGCAATTTCAAAAATAGTGATATATATATAGATAATATTCACAGCACACAAAATAGAAAGTATCAATCACAGATGACATAAGAATTTTATAGTAGTTCCACAATAAATCTGGGTACATCTACTCTTCTACCACCCTATTAGGAATCCACAACAGATTTGTGATCAGGTGCCCTGTCACAGAAGATCTATTTTCTAAGGGAGATCTAGCAACCCTTTGGTATTTTGGCAGGTACCCAAAAAACCAAACTTAAGTCTTTTGATTAGGTGACTTATGAACCAAGTGTTAACTTTTGAATGGAGTTATAACCTTGTACACAGTTTAAGAATAAACTAAAAGATTTAGATGTTGTTTTCTCTGTCAAGAATCTCTGAGAAGACTTAGTGGATGATCTTGCAAAAATCTCCCCCTGATTTGAATAGAGATTGTGATCAAGGGAGGATACTTTTATTCAGGGTGTAGGCCTTCTTGTATGCTTTTACTCTCCAATAGATATTTCAGACAGATACGAATTAGGATGTCTCTTAAGAAGAGTTTGAAGCAGAATATCTATATATCTCAAAATCTCTGTATGTCAATAACCTTGTGAAGCAGCAATCTTCTATAGATATATATATGCTGTCATAGAAGAATTCAATATTTGAAATAAAATGATTCTTGAAACGTGTGAGGAATCCCTTGAGAATTTGTTACTACCTTGGAATTAATTAGATTTAAAACACTGTGATAAATCCACATTTAATGCTGCCTTAAAAGGCTATATTTGTTAGAATATTTAGCATTAAATATTAGAGTTTTAACTGACGATTATCAAACATTTGAAAATATTTTGCCTTCTGTATATAGAAACTGTCTGATCGTCGTCAGCAAGTATTTCATCGAACTGAGCTTGGATTTCGTCGAACTGAGCTTATACTTTCTTCGAGCTGAGATCTGTGTTCATTGAACTGAGCTCTGAGTTCGTCGAACTGAACTCAGAGTTGAGATATGAGTTAGTCAAACTGAGTTCTGAGTTCGTCGAACTAAGCATTTCTGGAATACCTTTTTAAACAACTCTGGAAATAAAATATTATCCTAGTCTATACAAGTTGCGTCAAAATAAAAATCCTAATAATAATCTTAGCCCAAATTAGTAATAAGGAGTTCTAACAGGGGCTCAGATGTCTCGCATCTATACTCTTTATGCGGACCTCTTTGCTGGTCCATCCATGACTCCTACTGCCGCCTACCAACAAGTTCAGGATCTTCGAGCCGAAATTCTTCAGAACCGTCCATTCTCTGCGGATCTGGCCAACCAACACAAGCACTTCCAAGAGCTTCTGGTTATGTGTTATCTTCTACATCTTTCGGAGTCCAATGACATGATCTGTCAATAGATCCTTGGCGAGTCAGATTATCCCACATTGGATGCCACTGCTGCCCCCATCACTATTGTTACCTCTCTGCTTCAGTGTCCGCTGCTATCCTCCCCATCACTCCTCGACACCTATGCTTATCATACTCAGCGGGGTGGCTCTGGTGGCTACAACCATCAATCCAGCAGACGTGGACCTTCCCACTTTCTCTTCTCTCATTGTGGTCACACCGGCTATACGGTTGATCATTGTTGGATGAAGAATCCGCATCTTCTCCCATCTGGTGACACTCCTACCTCCTCTTCAAATCAGTCCTCCTCGGTGGTCACGTCTTTAGGTAGTGCCTATGTGGTGACTCAAGGTAAATGGCTGATTGACTCCAGTGCGACTAATCTTATGACCAGCAATCCTCAGTCTTTTTCTCTCCTATAAAAACATGATCAGTTTTCCACGGTCTTCATTGGGGATGGATCTCTCTCATCGGTCAATGGGACGGGAGTGGTTCAAGTCACTTCATCTCTTTGCCTGACAGACACCCTCTATGTGCCCTAGTTTCCATGCAATTTGTTGTCTGTTATTTCTATTTGCAAGCAACTATAGTGCTCCATAACATTCACACCTACTTCTTGTTATTTTCAGAATCCGAGCTCCGAAAGGACGATTACTGCTAGGACTGAGAACGACAGCCTCTACTTCCTAGATAATGTATCTACTTTGTCCATTTTTTTCTTCTTTTATAGATCTTCTACAATGGCATCTTCGTCTTGCTCATCCTCCTCCATGGCTTCTTCATCAACTTCTGCCCCATCTACCTCCGCACTATCCTCCTCTCAATTGTCATGCCTGATAGCTTGGAAAGCATCACCGCTCCTCCTTCCCGCCAAAGCAAGGTCGTGGCTCTTCCCGTCCTTTTGATCTCATTCACTCTGATGTCTGGGGTCTGCCCCTACCCTAACTGTAGGTTGGGGTAGTTCATAATTTCTAAATTTTATTGATGATTTTTCATTGTGTACGTAGGTGTATCTCTTAAAAGAGCACTCCAAGTGATTATCTGTATGGACATCTTTTAATTATATGATTAAAATGTAGTTTGATTTGTCTATTAAAATTCTTCATTCTGATAATGCCAAAAACTATCTTAGTCATGATTTTTCTTCTTTCTGTGTCCAAAATAGCATAATTCATCAAATTAGTTATGTCTATACCTCACAGCAAAATGGCGCAACTGAACGCAAAAACTGTCACCTCATTGACGTCGCTAGAACGCTCATGACTCAAATGTAGGTTCGTCGCTCCTATTGGGGCTATGTCGTTCTTATCGCCTGCTATCTCATCAATCATATTCCCTCCACAATTCTCCGCGGTCAGACACCATTCTCCATTCTCTATCCGGGCAAGGATCCCTTCCATATACCTCTCTGAATATTTGGCTATATGGCCTTTGTACACACTCCCTCCGCCACTCATGACAAACTCTCTTCATGTGCCACCAAGTGTGTCTTTTTGGTTTACTCTTCCACTCAAAAGGGTTATGGTTGTTTTGATCAGGTTCTTTGTGTAACATCCCACTTTCAATTATTCCCCTCTACTTAGGTTGTATTAAGGCATGTGGTGGGCGGACATGGATTTAGGCTAGGTTTGAACCATGGGGTTAGGGTTCAGTCACATGGGGCCCACAACAGGGCCCAAGGTAGTCTAGGCCAAACCAGCCCAAATTGGGTTCCTAGACACACATTGATTCCACCACTGCATCCCTAACCCTAACACCAACCTAAGGGAACCATAAGGCATATCACAAGGTCACCAATTGACTAGAGTTGACCCAAGTCAACACTAGTCTTAATTTGGTCAAACTCATACCTAAAGGCTCAAATAGTCCAAGTGGGCCACCACCATGGCCCAACCCAAGTTAGGTGGTGTCATATGGCCCATGACCTTCATGTGGGGTCAGCCCACTCACCAAGTTGACCAAGTCAACCCTAAAAAACAACAAAGTCAACATGAGGCCTAATGGAAGGAAGAGTGAACCAAGCCCACTCCCAATGGGCAAAGCCCACTAACCATGGCCCATGACCAGCCCAAGTGGTCAAGGACAGCTCCAACCCCTCTGAATTAGGAGAGAGAATGGATGCATGGGGGTAAAATGGGAATTTTAGGAGAGAGAAGGTGGAGGAAAGAAAATTAGAACCATGTGGCCCTCCTCCCTTCTGTCCAAGGCACCTAGAAAGCTTCCCCAGCTCATTCTAGAGGGAATATGCTGCTGGATGGCCACTTGGCACCATGGGTGAAGCTTCCTAAGCTTGGCCGAGACCCACCTTGGAGTTAACTCCATGTACAACCACTCCCAGCTAAAGGCAAGCCCACCATCACCCTTAGTGAGCTCAAGCGAGTGGAAGTCGACATCTGGAACAAGGAATTTGCTGGAGAAACCAGGAAATGGGAAGGACTCGCCGAGTAAGCTCGGTCATGGCTCACCGCAGCCAAACTCGCCGCCAAGCCTCAATTCTGGTTTGTTTCACCTCACCTCTCACCGTACTAGGGTTCTAGATCGACTAGGAGAGACATCAGACTCAATTGAGCCCGATACCATCAAAGCAGAGAGAAAAAATCCGACCTTTCTCTTCTTGCTCGGGATTGTCGGAGGAGCCGCCTCCGGCAGCCTCACCGCCGGGAAACGCCAGCCACCACCAAAACGAAGGTGGTGGCAATAATCGTCGGCAGTGGCGCCGGCCCAGGTGGCCGAAATTTTCCAGCAACTATGGCCCAGGAAGAAGGAATCGCAGTCTTTGGCCACCTGGGGACGATGAACAGATGACGTCCATCAGAATGGATTTGATTAATGAATTATTTATTAATGAATTATTTATTTATGAATAGTAAATCATATGTCACACTTTTATACAGAACTTGCATGCTAAGAATAGGCCTCTTAAATGCAATTTCAGAACCTGATATCAACACAAAAATTGTAGGTCTAGGTCTTACCTTCATTTTTCCACCCTAAACATAAGATTTGGAGATATAGGGCTCCCTATAGGGCCATTCTACAAGGACTGGTCCTATGCTAGGGCAGAAATTTAATTGAATGCCCATCCCAAACCAGCAGTCCACTTGACCCAAAATTTTAGGTATATGCTTAGTTAGGTCAAACTTAGACTCTGTAAAAAATATGAGATTTTGTGGAAGAAATTTTCCTATAGTTTTTGTGAAAATGCATATAATAAATTAATGGAATATTTGGAGAAACATAACTCTAAATGGCCCCAACTTTTGGTGGCATGGACTTTGGGTCAATATAATCCCATGATAAAAATTTCAACCTCTTTGGGCCTCTTCATGTTGGGTAAACCCACTTGCATGAGTGTGAAGAATATAGGCTTGGTGTGCCTTTAGCAAAAATTCAAATAATGGGGACTTAGCCCATTTGGAACATTTCAAGCCTATGAAATCTTAGTCAGAGGAATATTGGGGTGAAATATACCTTCAACAGAAATAATGGGATTTTTTGGATCAATAATTCCATTATTTGGAATTTTTGAAAATTAGGCCATTTAAAGATAAAAATTTAATAATGGGGTTATTGGTGAGATAACACTTTCAAATTTTGATAAGAACTCACGGTAGACATATTTAACCCCTGAAAAATTTATGAGTCTGTTAGATGATTATAAAATGGAATTATGTAGAATTTATAATTTTGCCCTTTTATGGTAATTATTTAAAAATGATGGAAATTCAGCAGGAAACTTATGGGAAAATTCCTAGTGTTTTAAATATGTATTTGTGACCTTGTGTAATTTTCTGGACATTTTGGATGCTTCCATAGGTTTTAAATCCAAATAGTGGCATTTTTGTAATATTTGTCATATGAATGTTAGTAAACCAAATTACTGTTTTGGACCATGAACTTTTGTATTTGGTATTATTTCAGTAATTTACATTTGCAATAATTTTCCTAGAATTTTTAGAAACATATTTAATGTACTTCATTTGTAAAGTGGTCAATTCATGAATTTAACTAAAAATGAAAATTAAATGGAAATATAAATAGGAAAATTACAAATCTTGGAAATCAGTCATAATTAGACTAGATGATCATCAGGAGAATTTATTAGACCAGGGGAACCATTTGATATAGTACTTCTTGTATAAAGTGACATAGGCCACTTAATTAAAGGATTTAATTTAGGGTCATATGAATTAGAAAAATAGTGAAAACTCCACATAATCAATATCATATATCATATCATCCCATGATAAATGGTTAGGATCAATTTGGCCAAGAAATTGGAAGTCGTACTTTGTGGGTGGTAGTAGGTCATGGGTTGCGTCTAGCTCAGGTAGCATATACTACTAGGACCGCCGGGGGGATAAGAATAATCATTGAAATGGTAATTATTTTGGGAGAATAAACCCTGGTTGGTCTACTATAGGTCATTTCTTGGTTACGAGCGATAGAGCGCAAGCCCTAGGATAGTAATTATAATAAAGTCCTGCGGAAGACCGTCGCCCTTCTATTAACATCTTAAGTCACTAGGATCACTCCAGAGTAATAATGAGAGCAGAATATGGACAAGGGGTAGTCATTAATAAGAGTAAATATCCTTGTGAAAGGGAGCTTTGGGATTCAGCCCATCGTAGTTCCTAGTGCCCTCGAGAGCCCTTCATCGGGCATGCCCTAGGCAGTCCTGGGATTAATCCTAAACTACTAGGTGTAACTAACACTAGACAAGAGTAGTCTAATAGGTTAAGGTATTGTGGTTCATTCTCACCCGTGATGGGTTTAAGGGATTTGAAAAAACGCCTTAATGTGCATTCTCACCCGAGGAGGGTTGGAGGGATTCATACCTAAGGCACTGATGTGCAAGCTTACCCGTGATGGTTTGGAAGGTTTCAGGACGGTTTGGTCCTGCGAGCTGGAGGCTCGGGTTGGAATATCTTGCATGTGCATAAACTTGTGGCGGGTCATGCGGTACTGGGCCAATCTTCACACTGATGGCAGTATGGTGGCTTTGACGAGGTGTGACGGTTTGAGGGGCCAGTTGGTTGTTTTACGCTGCGGTCTGGAGGACAATCCCCAAAAACGCACACTCGACCAAAACGACTGGTGGGTAGCTAGCAAATAGTACGTAGAGACACTAGAGTGCACGTAGAACGTGTATAGAGGTGTATGGGAGGTCTAGGCCTGGTAGTGTGATACCCGCCTAGGAGTGGAGACGCCCGCTCTACTGCTGCCGTAGCCACAACAGTGGTAACAGAGAGTGATGCTAGCTCCGAAAAGTGGGAACTAAAGGTCTGTGATCACAGAGTCGTATGCGTGAGTTGCACTTGCATGAATCATAAAACGTATGCATATCATACATTTATAACTAGGTCATACGCACCATGGATCCTTATCATATAAATTAGTATGGGCACTTTTATATGATAAGTTATATTTCTGGAAACCTTAACTTATATGTTTGTATGGGCATTCATATAAGTTAAGGTACTTCTGTGATGGTAGTAGTAGTTTATTTTACTTGATATCCTTACTTGCTTCTTTCAGTACATGCTTACTTACTGCACTTTACTTATTTCAGTTTAGTACTTTTACCTTTCATGCGATATACATATAGAACTGCTAGAGTAGGATTAAATGATTCTATACATACTTGTTAGCTTAGCTCCACTGCCACCTGCTTCTCTTGTTTTACCCCTTGTTGTCCTCTGCTTCGTCCTCCCGCCATGTGCCTAGGAGTTGTGGAGTGAGGTATGGAGAAAATGACTTAGGCTTTTGACTAACGGTCGGTGTGACCAATCATTTTAGGTACTCGAGGAGATGGATCACCAGCAGAATGAGGTGGCAGGACGTGAGGAGTCGATACCACCACCACTTACTACTATGACCGTAGCTCAGCGTCACGTGATGACGCGTGTACCGTTGATAGATTAGCTTCCGCTTGTTTGTATTTGTAAGAGAGAGAGATTTGACTTTCATGTACAGGGCATAAGCCTTTTCTCTTTCTGCCATACTCATTGTGGACTATTACTGTACTTTCATTTTCATATGTATGATATGTACTGTGATCTTTGTGGACTTGTTAGTTATTACTACTTGTTTTACTTCTTTCTCTCTTTTGGCCAACTTGGTTATATGATCGTACTAGCCGGCAGGATCATCGTGTTGCGGTGTCAACTAACCCGTGTGTTAGTGCCACCGTAAGACGGCAATTCTGGGCATAAGACTGGGTTAACTCCTTGGTAAGGGGGAGGGGTCTTACAAACTAGTATCACTTGAACAAACGATCATAAGAGAAGAAGTCCACACCACTGAGCCACCCCGCACGAGCATTAGTTTGCGGACAAACTATGCAGTGGAAACAATGGTGTGCCCGTGTGTAAAAGGTCACATAAAACAGTCCACATAAGCAATGAGTTAGGCCAATTCTGATATAAACCTTACCTTTGTGCAACCTCCCAGGGTCGCCGTACCACAGAGTGTGGCTCCTCCACCTCTGGATCCCACTCCGTTTCTACATACAGAGATGGGTCAGACCTTGACGGCCGTCCTTGAGGCCTTCAGGGCCCAGCAGATTCCGGCACCGCTGCCAAATCCGGGATCAAACTGGCTGAGTGCGTTCAAGAGTTTATCCCCGCCCATGTACCACGGGACGGAGAATGCAGTAAAAATGGAGGAATGGCTCGAGGCTATACATGAGATGTTAGCAAGCATCAGCTGCCCTATCAGCGAGGCGGTTCATTTGGAGACTACTGCACTGGATGCCCATGCGAAGAGGTGGTGGAAGTCCATGATGGACTCCACCTATGCAGATAGGGATCTGTCAGAAATATCTTGGGAGGAGTTCGGCGAGGTATTCTTGGACAACTTTATATCCACCACGGATCGGGATGAGTTAGAGGAGAGGTGCTTGAATATCAAGCAGGGGACCATGTCGGTGATTGAGTACCAGAGGGAGTTTTCCCACCTTGCCAGGTTCACGGGGATACATGATACAGACGACAGGAGGTATGCCAAGAGGTTCTACCGGGGCCTTAGAGATGACTTGAGGCAAGCCCTATTGTTCATCTCTCACGGCACATCAGCTCAGATCATCGAGATGGCCAAGAAGCTGGAGGCAGACTAGCTGATGGTGTAGAACATAGGAAAGAGATCACTGGAAGGATCGTCCTTTGGTGAGAATATTCGAGGCTCACAAAGGGGCAGAGTCATGAGGCATAAGAGAGGTGGGGGATATTATCATCCCAACTACAGATAGGAGCAGGGGACCCCTGCAGCATCAGCTCCTCCACCACCACAGATGCATGGCCAGATGAGACAGGACGATCATGGCTAGTGACCGATAGTCTGCTTTGCGTGCCATCAGCCGGGTCATATTAGATCAGAGTGCCCGCACCAGTTTCATCCACTCCCTCCTCCACCTCAAGTTGTCCCTCCAGTACAGCAGGGCCAAGGTCGAGGATGAGGTCGAGGTAGAGGCCGAGGTCGAGGACCTTTTGGCCGAGGCAGAGGACAGGAGCAAATGTATGCATTAGACCTCGCTAAGCCAAGGAATTTGGAGGAATTCATCACAAGTATATAACTTATGTCATGAAATTAAGACATTTTCCTCTATTTTTACTATTTTACATGATCTTGACCATGAAGAATGACTACCCATTTTAAACTCAATCAACCTCAGGGATAGTCTTCATCAGCGGCAAGCCCGCTCATAAGCTATTCGATACGGGTGTTTCGCACTCATTCGTGTCAGAAGCCTTTGTTGAAGGATTGAACGGCATCGAACGATTCACGGGCTCAATGATGAGAGTGAGGCTACCTGATGGATCGATACTACTATCATCTGCCAAGTACAATATGGAGGAAGAAATCGGCGGTAAGACTTTTGAAGCACCTGCGATGATTCTGAAGATGCCAGATTTCGACTTGATCTTGGGCATGACTTGGTTATATTGGAATCATGCCTAGATTAACTGCCCATCGAGGAGGATCACCCTGAGGCACGGAGACTCCCATGTCATCTTCTAAGGTATTAGACTTGTCTCCCACCTCTTATTATCATCTGTACTGGCTGCCAATGCCCACAGGAAAGGAGAGGAAGTGTACATTATCTGCTTCGAGATGGCGGGAGCAGAGACTTCTATTCTGGATATTCCGGTGGTTCGGGATTTTTCCGACGTGTTTCCGGAGAAATTGCTCAGATTGCCACCAGCCAGGGACACGGACTTTCGTATTCAGTTGGTGCCAGGAGTTAGGCCCGTATCTCGAGCACCATATAGGATGATGCCAAAGGAGCTAGCAGAGTTCAGGACGCAGCTACTGGAGCTGGTCGAGTCAGGGTTTGTCTGACCGAGCTCATCGCCGTGGGGAGCACCAGTATTATTTGTCAAGAAGTTGGATGGCTCGCTGCATCTCTGCATCGACTACCAGGAGTTGAATTGGTTGACGGTCCGAAACACATACCCGCTACCCCGGATCGACGAGCTTTTCGATCAGCTTCAGGGAGCCTTCTGGTTCTCCAAGCTAGACTTGAGATCGGGGTACTATCAGCTGCAGATCCAGGAGGGGGACATTCCGAAGACAGCATTAAGTTCCCGCTATGGATTGTATGAGTTTACAGTGATGCCATTCGGGCTCACGAATGTGCCTTCTGCATTCATGATCTTGATGAACCACGTCTTCGAGCCCTACTTGGATAGATTCGTTATAGTTTTCATCGATGATATAGTGATCTACTCTCAGACTCAGGAAGACCATACTCAGCATTTGGCCTTGGTTTTGGGGAAGCTGAGAGAGCACCAATTGTATGCAAAGTTCTCCAAGTGCCAGTTCTGGCTACATAAAGTGACATTTCTGGGGCACACTATCAGTGGGGCAGGGTTGGTCGTGTACCCAGCCAAGGTTTAGGCATTTAGAGATTGGACACATCCAAAGTCACCGTCGGATATACGCAGTTTCCTGGTGCTCGGAGGATATTATCGCAAGTTTGTGGAGGGGTTCTCGACGATAGCACTCCCACTCACGTCCTTGACAAAGAAGTATGCAGCTTTTATATGGATGGAGAAGTGCGGGGCGGCATTTCTGGAGTTGAAGGACAGGTTCACCTCTTCCCCTATCCTTGCACTTCCATCTGGGAAGGAAGGATTTCATATATATACTGATGCCTCATATCAGGGGATGGGTGCGGTCTTGATGCAACATGGGCACGTCATCGCTTATGCTTCGAGGCAGTTGAAGAAACATGAACAGAATTACCCCGTACATGACTTAGAGCTCGGGGTGGTGATGTTTGCTTTAAAGATCTGGATATATTATCTATATGGGGTTCATTGTGATATCTTCTCAGACCACAAGAACCTCAAATATGTTGATACACAGAAAGACCTGAACCTGTGCCAGAGGAGGTGGCTTGAATTCTTATGCGATTATGAGTACACCATGCATTATCATCTGGGGAAGGCGAACACCGTGGCAGATGCCTTGAGCAGGAGTGCCAGCACCTCAGTACCGGAGCCTCGGGTGATGTCTATAGAGCTGTTGCAGATGTTAAAAGATATGCACGTTTCAGTCATTTCCGAGTCCCAGCCAGAGATTTACTGGGAGTATTTGAACTCCTTGATTGTGGAATGTGATGTACGAGAGCGCATCAGGGTACAGCAGAGGTTGGATGCAGCTTTGCAGCCGTTGTTCAGGGCCCTGGAAGGGGGCAGGCCAGGTGATTATTCTTTGCTAGATTACCTCATACATTTCCGTAGTTGTGGTTATATACCCGCAGGAGGTGGTATCCGGGAGGATATACTCAGGGAGGCACAACACACAATACTCAGTGCACCCCGGTATCACCAAGATGATACTGAATCTACGGAGGAGCATGTATTGGCCGGGAATGTAGAGGGATATCATATTTTATGTGACACACAGTAAGGCCTACCAGCGAGTAAAGGCAGAATGCAAGAGCACATGAGGGTTGCTACAGTCACTACCAGTTCCTGAGTGGAAGTTTGAGGATATTGTTATGGATTTTGTGCACGGATTGCCTCACTCCCACTCAGGCACGATTCTATTTGGGTCATCGTCGACAGACTGACCAAGGTGGCCTGATTTATACCTATCAGGAAGGACAGGCCATTTACTATTTTGGTGAGGTTGTTCGTGGAGCAGTTCGTTAGGTGCCACGGGGTCCCCAGGACGATTGTCTCGAACTGTGACGATCGATTCACTTCCAGGGAGTGGAGAGAGGTGCATGCATACTTGGGTTCTCAGCTTGATTTTAGCACTGCTTTCCATCCACAGACCGATGGTCAGACAGAGCGGACCATCAGGACCATGGAGGATCTGCTGCGATTGTGTATACTGGATACGGGAAGGCCCTGGGAGAGACTGTTACCTCTGGTCGAGTTCTCCTACAACAACAGTCACCAGACGAGCATTGGGATGGCACCTTATGAGGCTCTTTATGGGAGGAAGTGCCGGACTCCGCTATCTTGGGTTCAGGATGAGGACCCCAAGGCACTTGGATCAGACTACATTGAAGATACGGACGCTCAGATACGATTGATCAGGGACCGGATATTAGAGGCCCAGAGTAGGCAGGCGAAGTACTATGATGCACAGCAAAGGAAGGTAGAGTTCCAAGTAGGGGACAGAGTGTTCTTGAAGATACATCTGGTGCATGTTATTTCTCGAGTGCGGAGGCACAAGAAGCTCATCCCTCGATATATGGGACCATATTTGATTCTGGAGCAGATCGGCCCCTTGGCCTACAGGTTGGAGCTGCCGCCAGAGCTGGGGACCTTGCACAACGTCTTCCACGTCTCCTCGGTATAGAGAGCTCTCCTTCGGCCGGAACAGCATATCACCACTACAGCAAGCCCGCTAGCGACCGACATATCAGTTCGTTTGGAGCCGCTCCAGATCGATGATACCATGGTCCGAGTGCTGCGGAAGAAGAGGGTTCCCCTGGTGAAGGTGTTGTGGTCCAATCATGGACGGGAGGAGCACACCTGGGAAATGAGGGATTCTATTCTAGAGCAGCACCCGGAGCTTTTTACATCAGGTAACATTTTAATTATTAGCTAAAGTACTTAAATTTTCATGCTTGGAAATCCCGTAGACCCGAACTTGAATTTCGGGGACAAAATTATTTCTTTGTTCATTGGAATTTGTAACATCCCAGTTTCAATTAGACCCCTCTACTTAGGTTGGGTTAAGGCATGTGGTGGGGGGCATGGATTTAGGCTAGGTTTGAACCATAGGGTTAGGGTTCAGTCACATGGGGCCCACAACAGGGTCCAAGGTAGTCTAGGCTAAACCAGCCCAAATTGGGGTCCTAGCCACACATTGATTCCACCACTGCATCCGTAACACTAACACCAACCTAAGGGATCCAAAAGGCATATCACAAGGTCACCAATTGACTAGAGTTGACCCAAGTCAACCTTAGTCTTAATTTGGTCAAACATATACCTAAAGGCCCAAACAGTCCAAGTGGGGCACCACCATGGCCCAACCCATGTTGGGTGGTGTCATAGGGCCCATGACCTTCAGGTGGGGTCAGCCCACTCACCAAGTTGACCAAGTCAACCCTACAAGTCAACAAAGTCAACATGAGGCCTAAAGGATGGAAGAGTGAACCAAGCCTACTCCCAATGGGCAAAGCCCACTAACCATGGCCCATGACCAGCCCAAGTGGTCAAGGACAGCTCCTACTCCTCTGAATTAGGAGAGAGAATGCATGCATGGGGGTAAAATGGGAATTTTAGGATAGAGAAGGTGGAGGAAAGAAAATGAGGACCATGTGGCCCTCCTCCCTTCTGTCCAAGGCACCTGGAAAGCTTCCCCAGCTCATTACAGAGGGAATATGCTGCTGGATGGCCACTTGGCACCATGGGTGAAGCTTCCTAAGCTTGGCCGAGCCCCACCTTAGAGTTAACTCCATGTGCAGCCACTCCCAGCTAAAGGCAAGCCCACCATCACCCTCAGTGAGCTCAGGCGATTGGAAATCGACATCTGGAACAAGGAATTTGCTGGAGAAACCAGGAAACGGGAAGGACTTGTCGGAGCAAGCTCGGTCATGGCTCACCGCCGCCAAACTCATTGCCAAGCCTCAATTCTGGTTCGTTTCACCTCACCTCTCACCGTATTAGGATTCTAGATCGACCAGGAGAGACATCGGGCTCAATTGAGCCCGATACTATGAGAGCAGAGAGCAAAAATCAGAGCTTTCTCTTCTTGCTCGGGATCGCCAGAGGAGCCGCCTCCGGCAGCCTCACTGCCGGGAAACGCCAGCCACCACCTCAACGAAGGTGGTGGCAATAATCGTCGGCGGTGGCACCGGCCCAGGTGGCCAGAATTTGCCAGCAACTATGGCCTAGGAAGTAGGAATCGCTGTCGTTGGCCACCTATGGATGATGAACGGATGTCGTCCATCAGAATCGATTTGATTAATGAATTATTTATTTATGAATAGTAAATCATATGTCACACTTTTATATAGAACTTGCATGCTAAGAATATGCCTCTAAAAAGCAATTTCGGAAATGACATCAACACAAAAATTGTAGGTCTAGGTCTTACCTTCATTTTGCCACCCTAAACATGAGATTTGGAGCTGTAGGGCTCCCTGTAGGGCCATTCTACTAGGACTGGTCCTAGGCTAGGGCAGAAATTTAATTGAATTCCCTTGCCAAACCAGCAGTCCATTTGACCCAACATTTTTGCTATATGCTTAATTAGGTAAAACGTAGACTCTGTAAAAATCTAAGATTTTTTGGAAGAAATTTTCCTATAGTTTTTTGTGAAAATACATATAATTAAATTAATGGAATATTTGGAGAAATATAACTCCAAATGGCCCCAAATTTTGGTGGCATGGCCTTTGGGTCAATATAATCCCATGATAAAAATTTCATCCTCTTTGGGCCTCTGCATGTTGTGTAAAGCCACTTGCATGAGTGGGAAGAATATAGGCTTGGGGTGCTTTTAGCAAAAATTCAAATAATAGGGACTTAGCCCATTTGGAACATTACAAGCCTATAAAATCTTGGTCAGAGGAATATTGGGGTGAAATATACCTTCAACAGAAATAATCGGATTTTTGGGATCACAAATCCCATTATTTGGAATTTTTGAAAATTAGGCCATTTAAAGATAAAAATTTGATAATGGGGTTATTAGTGAGATAACACTTTCAAATTTTGATAAGAACTCAAGGGAGTCATATTTAACCCTTGGAAAATTTTATGGGTCTGTTAGACGATTATAAATTGGAATTATGTAGAATTTACAATTTTTCCCTTTTATGGTAATTATTTACAAATGATGGAAATTCAGCAGGAAAATTATGGGAAAATTCAGTGTTATAAATATGTATTTGTGAACTTGTGTAATTTTCTGGATATTTTTGGATGCTTCTATAGGTTTAAAATCCAAATAGGGGCATTTTTGTAATATTTGTCATATGAATGTTAGTAAACCAAATTACTGTTTTGGACCATGAACTTTTGTATTTGGTATTATTTCAGCAATTTACATCTGCAATACTTTTCCTAGAATTTTTAGAAACATATTAAATGTATTTCATTTGTAAAGTGGCCAATTCATGGATTTAACTTAAAATGAAAATTAAATGGAAATATAAATAGGAAAATTACAAATCTTGGAAATCAGTCATAATTAGCCTAGATGATCATCAGGAGAATTTATTAGACCAGGGGAACCATTTGATATAGTACTTCTTGTATAAAGTGACATAGGTCACTTAATTAAAGGATTTAATTTAGGATCATATGAATTAGAAAAATAGTGAAAACTCCACATAATTAATATCATATATCATATCATCTCATGATAAATGGTTAGGGTCAATTTGGCCAAGAAATTGGAAGTCGTACTTTGTGGGTGGTAGTAGGTCATGGGTTACGTCTAGCTCAGGTAGCATATACTACTAGGACCGCCGGGGGGATAAGAATAATCATTGAAATGGTAATTATTTTGGGAGAATAAACCCTGGTTGGTCTACTATAGGTTATTTCTTGGTTACGAGCGTTAGAGCGCAAGCCCTAGGATAGTAATTATAACAAAGGTCGGCGGAAGACCGTCGCCCTTATATTAACATCTTAAGTCACTAGGATCACTCCAGAGTAATAATGAGAGCAGAATATGGACAGGGGGTAGTCATTAATAAGAGTAAATATCCTTAATAAAGGGAGCTTTGGGATTCAGCCCATCGTAGTTCCTAGTGCCCTCAAAACCCTTCACCGGGCATGCCCTCGACAGTCCTGGGATTAATCCTAAACTACTAGGTGTAACTAACACTGGACAATAGTAGTCTAATAGGTTAAGGCATTGTGGTTCATTCTCACCCGTGATGGGTTTGATGGATTTGAATAAACGCACAAATGTGCATTCTCACCCGAGGAGAGTTGGAGGGATTCATAACTAAGGCACTGCTGTGCAAGCTCACCCGTGATGGGTTGGAAGGTTTAAGGATGGTTTGGTTCTGCGAGCTGGAGGCTGGGGTTGGAATATCTTGCTTGTGCATAAACTTGTGGCGGGTCATGCAGTACTGGGCCAATCGTCACACCGATGGTAGTACGGTGGCTCTGGCAAGGTGTGATGGTTTGAGGGGCTAGTGGGTTGTTTTACGCTGCGATCTGGAGGACGATCCCCGAAAACGCACACTCGACCAAAAAGACTGGTAGGTAGCCAGCAAATAGTATGCAGAGACTCTAGAGTGCACCTAGGACATGTACAGAGGCGTATGAGAGGTCTAGGCCTGGTAGTGTGATACCCACCTAGGAGTGGAGACGCCCTCTCCACTGCTGTCGTAGCCACAACGGTGGAACTAGAGAGTGATGCTAGCTCCGAAAAGTGGGAACTAAAGGTCTGTGATCACAGAGTCGTGTGCGTGAGTTGCACTTGCATGAATCATAAAATGCATGCATATTATACATTTATAACTAGGTCATACGCACCATGGATCCTTATCATATAAATTAGTATGTGCTCTTTTATATGATAAGTTATATTTCTGGAAACATTAACTTACATGTTTGTATGGGCATTCATATAAGTTAAGGTACTTCTATGATGGTAGTAGTAGTTTATTTTACTTGATGTCCTTACTTGCTTCTTTCAGTACATGCTTACTTACTGCACTATACTTATTTTTGTTCAGTACTTTTACCTTTCATACGATATACATATAGAACTGCTAGAGTAGGATTAAATAATTCTATACATACTTGTTAGATTAACTCCACTGTCACCTGCTTCTCTTATTTTACCCCTTGTTGTCCTCCGCTTTGTCCTCCCGCCCTGTGCCTAGGAGTTGTGTGGTGAGGTGCGGAGGAAACGACCAAGTATTTTCACTAACGGTCGGTGTAAACAATCATTTTAGGCACTCGAGGAGATGGATCACCAGCAGGACGAGGTGGTTGGATGTGAGGAGCCGATACCACCACCACTTACTACTACGACCGCAGCTCGGCGTCAGGTGATGCCGCGTGTACCGTTGATAGATTAGCTTCCGCTTGTTTGTATTTGTAAGAGAGAGATATTTGACTTTCATGTATAGGGCATAAGCCCTTTTCTCTTTATTTCGTACTCATTGTGGACTATTGTTGTACGTTCATTTTCATATGTATGATATGTACTGTGATCTTTGTGGACTTGTTAGTTATTACTACTTATTTTACTTCTTTCTCTCTTTTGGCTAACTTGGTTATATGATTGTACTAGTCGGCAGGATCGGCGTGTTGCGGTGTCGACTAACCCGTGTGTTAGTGCCACCGTAAGATGGCGGTTATGGGCATAAGACCGAGTTAACTCCTTGGTAAGGGGGAGGGTCTTACACTTTGGAAGCAGTTCATCTCAGCGGATGTCACATTCTTTGAGAATGCATCTTATTTCTCTCACGACTCCTCCCTTCTTCCTGATATTCCTACTTCTCTGATCGGCTCCTCCATCCCGTCTACGCCCGCCGAGTCCACTCCTCCTACGCGGTGTCCACCATCTCCTCCTCCTCTCTCTCCTCCTTCGCCGTCTCTCTCTGCTCCCAGGACATCTCTCACCTCTGCGTATGCACTAGCTACTGTTGAACCCAATGACCTGGATATTCCCATTGCTCTTTGTGAATGGTTGCGGGCGTGTACCTAACATTTACTTGCTATTGTTATTTCTTATGCTGGACTTACCCCTTCTCGAAGGCAATTTGCGTTAGCAATCTCTGCCACCACCACTCCTCGTACCTACCAGGACACCCTTATTGTTCCTCATTGGAAGGCAACCAAGGATGAGGAAATCGCCACCCTCACTGAACGAGGTACATGAACTCTTATTCCTCCTCCTTTGGGCATCGATGTTGTGGGTTGTCGATGGTTCTTTATTGTGAAGATCCATCTGGATGGCAGTGTGGATCGATACAAGGCACACCTTGTCACTAAAGACTTCACTCAGGCCTATGGCATTGATTATTTTGACACCTTCTCTCTCGTTACTCGTCTCAGCACTATCTAAGTTCTCCTGTTAGTGGCGGTTAACAAGGATTGACCCATTTCTCAACTGGATGTCAAGAATGTCTTCCTTTATGTTGATCTACAAAAGGATGTATACATAGAGCAACCTCCTGGGTATGTTGCTTAGGGGGAGACACACGTATGCAAACTAAATAAGGTTATTTATGTCCTAAAGCAAAGCCCTCAGGCGTGGTTTGATAAGTTCAGTGGCATTATGGCAGACGTGGGTTTTATAAGGAACTCTGCCGATCACTCACTATTTATTCGCAAAACCACCCTGGGTCTGGAGGTTCTTGCCATATATATGGAAGATATTCTTCTCACTGGTGATGACCAGGTTGGGGTAGCGCTAATAAAGAAACATCTCTGTCAACACCTTGTCATGAAGGATATGGGCTCCCCAAAGTACTTCCTGGGGATAGAAATCTTTTGAAATCCTTATTCTTCGGTTCTCTCCCAACGTAAGTTTGCACTTGATCCTCTGTAAGAGACAGGATGATTGGGGTTAAACTAGTCTGATGCCTCATGGCTACCGGAGAAGAAATAATCTGGACAGATGACTCGCCTTTTCTGTCAGATGTTACAAGGTACAAGAGTCTGGTGGGCAAACTTATTTATCTCACTGTAACAAGACCCGACATCTCATATGTGGGCAGCAAGGTTAGCTAGTTCATACAAGCCCCTAGAGAGTGTCATCTACAGTCTGCCCTGAGGATATTGGAATATGTTAAATCGACACCTGGTAAGGGACTACTGTTTCAGAGAAATGGTCATTTAAAAGTTGAAGCCTACTTAGATTCTAGCTATGCTGGCGACAAAGGTGATCGCAAGTTCACATCGGGATTTTGCTCATTCGTGGGAGGAAACCTAATCAGCTGCAAGAGCAAGATACAATCTGTTGTCTCCAGGTCCAGTGCAAAGTCTGAATAACGGAGTTTGCCGTCAAACACTTGTGAGTTAAAGTGGTTACAGGCTCTCATGATAGACTTAGGAGAAGTATACAATTATCCTCTACCTATGTTCTGCGACAACAAGGTCGCTATATATATCTCCAAAAATCCAATATTTCAAGAGAGAACAAAGCAAATTGAAATTGACTGCCATTTCATTAGAGAAGAGATCTTGAAGAAATAGATTTGTTCTCTATTTGTTACATCAGACAACGAGTTGGAAGATATTTTAACCAAGCCTGTCATAGCTTCCATTTTTCACATTTGCGATAAGCTGGCCATGATTGATATATATGCTCCAACTTGAGGGGTAGTGTTGCAATATGGAGACCGGGCGGTCTGGCAACTTTACTTGGGCGGCTTAGAGACCGGGAGATCTGGCGGCTTCACTCTGGTAGCTTGGAGAACGGTAGTCTGGCGGCTTATCTCCAGCGGCTTGGAGACCGGGTGGTCTGGAGGCTTCTATCCAGTAGCTTAGAGACTGTGTGGTCTGTGATGTCGCTGCCCCTCTGCCACTACTTGATGACGATCCAGTTGCCGAGGCCCTACAACATAAAGACCTTCGGAGCCGTGATGACGCTAACGGACGACGCCGCTACAACCTCCGCCCGCGGCGTGCTACCCTCACTTGAAGACTATTTTAATTAATTTCTCATGCTTTATTATTTTATGTGCGAATATAAAATTATTCCAATCTTGGTTAATAATTTTATATTCATTTGGGACTTGTAATCTTTATTTATTTCCTGCAAACATTTTGGTGTGTATTTAGCCTTCCGGATGGATGAGATTTCATCTCCATGTTGGATGGCTAGATGTGTGTTGTAACTCCTATATAAGGAGATCCTTTTGAGAATGAAGTTAGAGAGAATTAAAAAAATCAACCCTAACCCTCATTGAGAGAGTTCGACCATGAGGGAATCCTCCATAGCCGCCGGCCAAGGTGTGAAGCCGCAGCCCCCCTTTGCTTCCTCCCCTACTACGGTGCGACGCCGGCGTGGCTTCCTTTCGGTGCGACTCCAAGGAAGAAGGTTGCAGCCCATTCGGTGTGAAGCCGGTGGATCCGTGGAGAGAGTGATTCTCCCACCTTATCTTGTGTGATTGTTGTTCTTGGTTGGGTAACTCCTTCCCCTTTAGAGATTCTTGCTTTAGATTTTGTGGAGGTTTTTGCAAACCGTTTCTTCCGTGATTTTTAAATACGTCGCTTGCAAATTCCGATTTCGATTTCGTTGTTATTGAACCTCTTGTGATCCGGATTGGGTAGATCCGTTGCGAGAGCGAGGCTTGGCCTAGCCTTGACTTGCCCTCCAAGATTGGCACATTTTGGTGTTAACAAGGGAGTTAATCTCAACTCGAACTCGACCGCCTATTGAAGTTTTCCGCCGCTCCGAAAATAAATTATTGCTGCGTTGAAACGGCTCAAGTTGGTACAATAGATGCGTGTGTAGGTGCGGTGAGTTGTGTGCTTGTTGGAGAGGTAGGTCTTAAGGACGTTGTATCGAGTCCGGCTTGCGGTGAGTTGTGTGCTTGTTGGAGAGGTAGGTCTTAAGGACGTTGTATCGAGTCCGGCAATTTTCTCTTTCGGATTTGGGGGCAAACCCGACCCCATTTCGCTCGCTTTTGGTCGGAGCCCTCCCCCTTAGTTTTATGTCTTGTGACAATACTTTCCGTCAGCGTATTCGAGTACGTATCACGGTCACCCCTACATCAATTTGGTATCAGAGGCGGTCATTTTAACTCCCACGTTGCAAACATCCTCTCTACGTTTCTTGTTGGCCGATCGGATCTTAAAAAAATCAAAAAAATTATTTTCTGTGGTCTGCCAATAGCGGGCTGAAATCTTTATTTTTCAGCGAAATTTCAAAAAAAAAATTTTTAACGATCCACGTGTTCGTCACATCGGGAAACTATAAAAATATCTTATTTTCAGTATAGCTACGGCCCTAGGAAAAATCACCTTTCCAAAATTTTCTAGAGCTGAATGCGCACTAGGCACGGATCGGAGTACGCGACACCGTCTACGTCTAGGATGGCTGAGAACGAGCATGGGGATCCCAACACCGAGGCCATAGCAGAGCTACGTAAAGAAATGACGGAGCTTAGAAACATGTTGGCACAGATCCTGCAAAATCAAGCAAGGCCACCGCCGCCACCCATTAATGTTGAGCAGCCCAACCGGCGCCAACAAACTCCTGAGTCGGATTCCGATGAGGACTCTCCCCGAGTGCCCCCTCGAGAACACCGCCACGATCATGCTTACGATATCACTAGGGCCATTAAGATCGACGCCCCCACTTATGATGGCATGGGAGATCCCCAGATCTTCCTTACTTGGGTGGTGGATATGGAGTGCTACTTCGATTGGCACACCCTTACATACCATCAAAAGCTCCAAGTTGCCAGGATGAAGCTAACGGGGCGTGCCAAAACTTATTGGCTGAATGAAGAGCATAGGCTAGGAACCGGGAACGGGGTCCCACTTATTGGATGGGCCGTGATGAAGAACCTGTTGACCGATCAGTACGTTCCTGCATACCATCGGACACAGATGTTCGACGAGCTTGCCACTCTACGGCAAGGCTCCAATTCAGTAGCTGAGTATATGGGAGAACTGAAAGACCGTATGGTGCGTTGTGATCTGAGGGAGATCCCCGAGGTCACCCTATCCAGATTTCGTAAGGGGCTTCATCCCGATATTCAGCGGAAGCTCTTACGATATGGTCATACGGATCTGAACACGACATTTAATGCCGCCCTCGACATCGAAAAGCACTTAGCCTCTAAGGCTCACTCCCGGTATTCCCATGCGAAGGGAAAGTCCACAGCTGGAGCCTCTTCCTCCACATATCAGGATAAAGGGAAGTTTCGGTCTGCCGAGTCAAAGTCTGTCGTGATTACTGCTAGGAACGGCAAGAATCCTGTGAGTGAGCGTGTCCCTATAGGGAAGGTTAGCAAGGCTAACACCACTTGTTACTCTTGCGGCATTCAAGGCCACTATGCCTTTGAATGCCCAACGAAGACTAAAGCCATAGCCCTTCTAGAGTCGACTACCGACCTTGCTGATTTCGTTTATGAGGCTGCTGAGGAGAGTGACCCAGAAGGGGTCCCAAGCGATTTAGAGGACGAGCACCCCGTTATGGTGATGCGTTGTATCCTGACCACCCCTCGTCCGTTAAATGACTGGAAAAGGACTAGTATATTTTCCCTGATCTTTAAGAGTGGCGAGAAGTTGTGCAAGTTGATCATTGATAGTGGCAGTTGTGTAATCGTCATCTCTGAGAATGTCGTTACACGTATGTCCTTGACTACGCAGCCCCACCCGGCTCCATATCAGGTAGCTTTGATTAATAAGGTTACCGTCCCGGTCACCAAGCGTTGCCTTGTACCTGTCTAGATCAAATCCTATACTGACGAGGTGTGGTGCGATGTCCTTCCAATGGACGCTTGTCACGTGTTATTGGGCCTCCCTTGGCTTTACGACCGTGACGTGACACACTTTGGAAGGGCCAACACATATGAGTTTAAATTCAATGGCAAGGTCATTACATTGAGACCGACCGTCCCGAAAGAGCCAGTAGCTTTGGCTAAGGACACCACTGTTCCAGTCGAGAGGAAAACGTTGAGTCTCGTGGGAAGAAAAGAATTTGTGAAGGATCCCTTTCTTGACGGGATGATGTACGCTCTAGTTCTTATGAGTGCGAAAGGGGATACGAGAGCATTGGATGATTTGCCTAGAGAGTTACGGGAATTGTTGGATGAGTATAAGGACGTGTACCCGGATGAGCTGCCTTCGGTATTACCACCGCTTAGGAATATACAGCATGCTATAGACCTTATCCCTGGTTCCTCCTTACCGAACCAGCCCCACTATAGGTTTCACCCCGCCGCACATAAGGAGTTACAGACCCAGATCGAGGATTTGATGAAAAAGGGGTTCATTAGGACTAGTATGAGTCCATGTGCGGTACCTGCCCTTCTTGCCCCCAAGAAGGATGGTACGTGGAGAATGTGTGTTGATAGCCGCGCCATCAACAAGATTACCATCAAATATAGATTTTCTATTCCGTGATTAGATGACCTCCTAGATGTCTTATCTGGTGCCACCATTTTTTCAAAGTTAGATTTGCGGAGTGGCTATCACCAGATCAGGATCCGTGAGGGGCACGAGTGGAAGACAGCATTTAAGTCCAAGGATGGGTTATACGAGTGGCTTGTGATGCCCTTTGGGCTATCCAACGCCCCTAGTACCTTCTCCTGGATGATGACCCATGTATTTCAGCCTTACATGGGGAAGTTTGTGGTCGTCTATTTTGATGACATTTTATTCTTTAGTACCACCACTGCTGAGCATGTCTCCCACATGAGGTCGGTTCTTTCCACTCTGCGGAAGGAAACATTATTCCTTAGTCTCAAAAAATGCACATTCCATGTCACTGAAGTGGAATTCTTAGGCTATATAGTCGGTTCGGAAGGCATTAGAGTTGACCCTAATAAGGTTAAAGTCATTAGGGATTGGCCCGAACCGACCACATTACGAGAGGTGCGAAGTTTCCATGGGTTAGCTACTTTTTACCGCTGTTTTATTAGAGACTTTAGTAGCATTATGGCCCCCATCAGTGATTGCATGAAGAAAGGTGAGTTCACCTGGACAAGGTCCGCCGCTATTGCTTTCCAACGCATTAAGGAACCTATGACTGAGGCACCTATCCTACATCTACCTGACTTCAATAAGGTCTTTGAGCTTACGTGTGACGCTTCTGGCGTAAGAATAGGAGGTGTCTTGAGTCAGGAAGGGCACCCTGTGAGTTATTTTAGTGAGAAGTTAGCGGGCGCCAAATTGAATTACTCGAATTACGATAGGGAGTTTTATGCCGTCATTAGATGTCTGCACCATTGGAGGCACTATCTCCTCTCTAAGGAGTTTGTGATCCTCTTCGATCACGAGGCACTGCGGTTCATCAATGGCCAACATAAAATCATTCCGCGACACGCTAAGTGGGTATCTTTCCTACAGGGTTACACTTTTAACCTCAAACACCTTAAAGGAGCTGACAATCGAGTCGCGGATGCTCTTAGTCGTCTGACCCTGTTACTCACCACTATGGAGGTTAATGTGGTAGGATTCGAGCGAATGAAGGACGAGTACGCCACATGTCCTGACTTTCAGGATGCATATTTGTCTGCCCAAGATAGCTCCCCCACGATTATATCTGCATTCGTCATTAAGGATGGCTACCTATTTAGACATGGGAAGTTATGTATCCCGCAGTCATCGTTACGCCTTCATATCATCTGGGAATTGCATAGTGGAGGGTTGAGTGGTCATTTCGGTAGGGATAAGACCATTACGTTAGTTGAGGAGAAATTCTATTGGCCAAAACTTAAGGCAATGGTGGGAAGGGTAGTTAGTAGTTGTCGTACCTGTCAGGTATCCAAGGGCACCAAGACCAACGTAGGATTATATATGCCCCTGCCTATCCCTTCCACGCCATGGGAAGACGTGAGTATGGATTTTGTTCTAGGTCTACCCACCACCTTACGCCGTCACGATTCTATTTTTGTAGTGGTGGATAGATTCTCTAAAATGGCATATTTTATTCCCTGCGCTAGAACCAACGACGCATCTCACATTGCCAAATTATACTTTAAGGAAGTAGTTAGTCACCGGGGAGTGCCGAAGACAATAGTCTCGGATAGAGATGTTAAGTATACGAGCTATTTTTGGAAAACACTTTTGGTCTTGATGGGTACCAAGTTATTGTTTTCCTCAGCCTATCACCCTCAGACCGATGGGCAAACAGAGGTAGTCAATCGGATCCTAGGAAGCCTTCTTAGATGCCTAGTGAGCGATCACAAAGGTACGTGGGATCTTCTTCTTCCCCATGCCCAGTTGGCCTATAATAATTCCAAAAACCGGTCCACTGGTCTGTCTCCAAATGAGATTGTTCACGGGTACAAGGCCCCTGTGCCTCTTGACTTGGTTCCTTTGCCCCAACATACAAGACAAGTCAATTTGCACAATCCTTCGCCCAACATATTCATGACCTACATGCACGTATACGAGCTACCTTGACTGCTCAATACGAGTCTTATCAGACACACACTAATCTACATAGGAGGGTGCCGCACTTCAACGTCTGCGATTTGGGCCTAGTCCGGTTAGTTCCCGAACGCTTGCCATCTGGCACCGTTAAAAAGTTGGCACCAAAGCGCGCCGGCCCTTTTCAAATTATAAAGACACTAGGTGACAACGCTTTCGTGTTGGATTTGCCAGCTGATTGGGGTATCTCCCCTATTTTTAATGTCTCGGATTTGATGCCGTTTGTTTCTCCTCCACCTGAGTTGAATTCTTTGTCGTCTTCTCCCTCCACTAAAATTTCTACTGGATTGGGGAGTGGTAGTTCGGATGATCTCTCTCTTTCGGTCCCCGCAGGTATAACATCGGATGGTACGTTGCCTTCTTTTTCCCTACTGCTAACATGTTTCCCAGGTTTCCGAAGACATTTCTCACTCCCGATATGATACTTGCTGCTGAGCCACTTACCACTCCTGATGGTGCTACCTACCGCTTCCTCATCCGTTGGCGTGACCACCCCCCTTCAGATGATTCATGGGTACTTGCGACAGAGCTTCAACGTTTGGATGTCGAGCTTCTCCGCCGCTATCTCTCGGACCACGCATCGGAGATACGTGATTTTGAGTGGGGGAGGATTGATGCCGCTGCCCCTCCACCACTACTTGATGACGATCCAGTTGCCGAGGCCCTACAACATAAAGACCTTCGGAGTCGTGATGACGCTAACGGACGACGCCGCTACAACCTCCGCCCGCGGCGTGCTACCCTCACTTGAAGACTATTTTAATTAATTTCTCATGCTTTATTATTTTATGTGCGAATATAAAATTATTCCAATCTTGGTTAATAATTTTATATTCATTTGGGACTTGTAATCTTTATTTATTTCCTGCAAACATTTTGGTGTGTATTTAGCCTTCCGGATGGATGAGATTTCATCTCCATGTTGGATGGCTAGATGTGTGTTGTAACTCCTATATAAGGAGATCCTTTTGAGAATGAAGTTAGAGAGAATTAAAAAAATCAACCCTAACCCTCATTGAGAGAGTTCGGCCAAGAGGGAATCCTCCATAGCCGCCGGCCAAGGTGTGAAGTCGCAGCCCCCCTTTGCTTCATCCCCCTACTACGGTGCGACGCCGGCGGGGCTTCCTTTCGGTGCGACTCCAAGGAAAAAGGTTGCAGCCCATTCAGTGTGAAGCCGGTGGATCCGTGGAGAGAGTGATTCTCCCACCTTATCTTGTGTGATTGTTGTTCTTGGTTGGGTAACTCCTTCCCCTTTAGAGATTCTTGCTTTAGATTTTGTGGAGGTTTTTGCAAACCGTTTCTTCCGTGATTTTTAAATACGTCGCTTGCAAATTCCGATTTCGATTTCGTTGTTATTGAACCTCTTGTGATCCGGATTGGGAAGATCCGTTGCGAGAGCTAGGCTTGGCCTAGCCTTGACTTGCCCTCCAAGATTGGCACATTTTGGTGTTAACAAGGGAGTTAATCTCAACTCGAACTCGACCGCCTATTGAAGTTTTCCGCCGCTCCGAAAATAAATTATTGCTGCGTTGAAACGGCTCAAGTTGGTACAATAGATGCTTGTGTAGGTGCGGTGAGTTGTGTGCTTGTTGGAGAGGTAGGTCTTAAGGACGTTGTATCGAGTCCGGCTTGCAGTGAGTTGTGTGCTTGTTGGAGAGGTAGGTCTTAAGGACGTTGTATCGAGTCCGGCAATTTTCTCTTTCGGATTTGGGGGCAAACCCGACCCCTTTTCGCTCGCTTTTGGTCGGAGCCCTCCCCCTTAGTTTTATGTCTTGTGACAATACTTTCCGTTAGCGTATTCGAGTATGTATCACGATCACCCCTACATCAGTCTGGCAGTCTGCTCTGGTGGCTTGTCTTCTCTTATCAGTATGGTCGGGCGGTTAAACCTCCTTGTCTAACCATGCGACCTATGCAGTCTAGGTTTATCTAGCCGCTCGTCCCATAAATAGATTTAGCCCCACATTGCTTATTTGTATTCTCTCCCTTCTCCTCCATTCTATAAAAGGGAGGTCATACCTTTGTAATATACACAATTTTTGTAAATAAAAACTTTATTATTGTCCAAATTTTGGTTTCTCTTTTTCTGTTCGCACAAGAACTAAAATAAACCACAAGCAAGCAAAAACCATGAAAAAACAAAGTAAATAGGCAAAGACATGTTTTTGTTTTTTTGTCATATATTTTTTGTTAAAAAATGAAAATAGAAACGACGAAAAAAATAAAAATAGAAAACAACCAAAGAAGAAAAACAAATACACCATGACTAGAAAGAGAGGTCCAAAACACCCAGCTCGAGTCAAAGTAATGAGAAATGTGCATCTGAGAGGGGTTTTGTGAATATGTCAGCTAGTTGGTCGTCGGTGCCAATGAAGCTTACTCTCACATTATCTTTCTTAATATGATCTCAAATGAAATGATGACGAACGTTAATATATTTTGACTGTGAGTGATGCACTGGATTATTGGTCAAGTATATGATACTTTTGTTGTCGCACCTAAGAGTAACGTTTCAACAAGTTAGGCTAAAGTCTTCTAACGTTTGGGACATCTAAAGTGCTTGTGCGCAACAACTCCTTAGGGCAGTATACTCGGCTTCAGCTGTAGATAGGGCAAACAAGTTTTCTTTTCTACTTGACCATGAGACTAGTGCCGGACCAAGGAAGTGACAGGTGCCACGCGTGCTCATGGAGTGTTAAATTATTGGTGTGTGGGTACCATAGACCAAGAGTTTGGGTGCCTATAAGATACCTAAAGATGTGTTTTACCGCTTTCAAGTGTGATTCTTTAGGATTGGCTTGATATCTAGCACATAGACACACCATGAATGTAATATCGGGCCTAAAAACACTTAAGTAGAGTAGTGATCCGATCATTCCTCTAAAGATCATTTGATCCACTGAAATGTCACTTTCATCCTTTCCTAATTTTAGAGTGGCACACGTTGGAGTCTTTGCTTGTTTTAGGTTCTCAAAGCCAAATCGTACAAGCATGTCTTTTATCTATTTAGATTGACTTATAAAAATTCCATTGTTACATTGAGAAATCTGAAAGTCTAAGAAATAAGATAACTCTCCAACTAGACACATTTCAAATTCAGACTGCATTAAAGTGACAATTTCTTTACAAAATTTATCATTTTTTGCCCCAAAAATAATATCATCCACGTAAATTTGTAAAAAAAAAAGTTAAATCAAGATTCTCATGCTTCACAAAAGAGTGGTGTCCACCCTACCCATCCTAAACCTATGTCCTAGTAGAAAAGTCGTGGGCCTATCATACCAAGCACGGGGTGCTTGCTTCAATCTGTATAAGGCTTTCACCAACTTGTATACGTGATTCGGTAGTCATCGTTCTTAAATCTGCGTGGTTGCTCGACATACATCTCTTCCTTAATATATCTGTTCAAGAATGCACTCTTAACATCCATTTGATATAACTTAATTTGTTTAAAACCTAACAAATGCTAAGAACATATAATGGATTCAAGACGAGCAACCGGTGCAAATGATTCCTCAAAATCCACTCCTTCTATTTGCGAGTACCCTTATGCCACCAACCTAGCCTTGTTTTTAGTTATCCTAGAGTCGCCATCAAGTTTATTCTTGTAAACCCATTTCAAACAAATAACTGGATGGATATCCGGACGCTCCACTAACACCCAGACTTTACTTCTCTTGAATTGAATTAACTCTTCAGTCATAGCCAAGAACTACGATTCATCCTTTAATGCTTCTAAGATGTTCTTGGGTTCAATTTCAGATAGGAAACACAAGTTTGAAAAGATTCGTGTAATGTCAATCGAGTTATAACCCCATGTGTGGGCTCTCCTATTACTAGTTCTCGTGGATGCTCTTTTAAGAAATTTAGAGTAGTTGGAGGCCAATATTCATATATATGAATTGGAACTTCATCCAATACTTCTTTCTCCTCACTCTTAGCTTCCAACTGTGCATCATCATCAATTTCCTCTTTGTTTTGTCTAGGGACTACGATTGGTGAATTTTCATTAAAGTGGACGTGAGCTGATTCTTCAACAGCTAAGGTTCGTTTGTTTTAGACCCTATAGGCACAACTCGTACTAGAATATCCTAATAGGATTCCATGGTTTGATTTTTCATCAAGTTTTCCTAACTGATCCTTAGTGTTTAGAAAAAAACATGGGCAACCGAAGACTCTAAAATATGACACTGACGGCTTCCTATTGAAATAGAGCTCTTACGGAGTTAGCTTAAGAATGGGGTGAAGCATGACTAGGTTCATCACATAATATGTTGTGTTAACCGCTTCAGCCCAGAAATATTGAGGCAAGCCGAACTCGATTAGCATTGTGTGTGTAACTTTTGAAGCGTAGGGTTCTTTCTTTCCACTACCTCATTTTGTTGAGGAGTGCGTGGGGCTGAGAATTCGAGTTTAATTCCTAAATTATTACAATAGTTCGCGAAATTTTCAATCTCAAATCCCCCCCCCATGATCTGACCTTATGCATTTTTTTAGTTCTTTATCATTTTGAAGTCTAGTGCATAAATTAGTAAACTCAAGGAATGTGTCGGATTTGTTCGTAATGAAGATCGTCCAATAATAACGAGAATAGTCATCAATAAGAACAAAGTGTTGGATCCCTAGTTGGATTTGGGCTAGGTTCCCTAATTAGGATGTCTGAACCACAATATATAGCCAGGGTCATGTATTTGAGTCCTAGAGTTTAGGCTAAGTCATTAGGTTCAACCTTACATGGACCAGCCAGCAGAAGACCTCAGATTGACTCAAGACTTAGAAAAAATCAAAGTTCAGAATTTAAGTTCGACGTTCGTCGAACTCAGCTCGACGATTGTCGTGCTGTACTCGACGAACTCATAGTTAATTCTCTGAGTTGAGTTCGATGATAATCGAGCTCAGGTCGATAAATTCTGGAGTTCAGCCTTCAACACATTCTTTCCAAATTACTTTCGCTGAACTCAGCTCGACGAAGATAAATTATCAACTCGACAAACTTGGAGCGCAGATTATGCAAGTTATCTCCAGAATGAATTTTGCTGAGCTCAAGTCGATGAGTTGGTTTTCTCAGGTCGATGAACAGTATTTCTCATCTTGACGAACTTGGATCTCCAGTCGACGAAATCTGTTCAGAGGTCGACGATTTCTGAACAAGCCTGACTTAGAGTTTTTCCTCATTTATGTCCTTATTCCATATATTATTTAGCAGTAATTTCCTGAGTAATTAATGCTCATATTCTCTGAATATAGACATTATTTGCATCATTATTTATGGTCTTCATCAGGTTAATTACTTGCTTAATTTATTGGGACAGTTGGGAAAAATCATTAAAGACAATATTCTCTAGCCGATTTTCATTCTCCAGGCAATCAGCATTCAATGCTAGGTATTCAAAATTTCAAAGGAGAACTTGACATATATTATAAAAGAGATTTTCTCTTTTCAGTTAACAACCACAAGCAGTGATACAGAACCAGAGAATATAGAAAAACTCTCAGGAATTCTCTGTGCAGAAAACATTCAATTTTCTCATTGATCTTACTGAAGACTGAAGAAGAACAACAAACACAAATCAAGAGTCTTCTTTAACTTCAACTCCAGGAGTTTTCAAGGACAACAAAATTTGAATCAGTCAGAAGTTCCTGGATTACTTCAATTCAAGGTAGAAGACTTACACCCTGTGTAAGGTTCCAAGTGATTTTGGAAGGAGCCCTTGACAACAGCAATCCACTAGTCTTCGTTATTGATTAGAAAAAGAGAAGACATCATCAAAACTCTCTCGCCCCACTTGTAAAAGGGTTTATTAACTCACTTCAAAAGTTTATGCTTGGTTTTTGGGCACCTGATCAAAAGCTCAAAGGGTTGCAAGATCTCTCTTCAAATAGATCTTATGGTGACAAGGCACCTGAGCAAAAACCTGTTGGTGGCAGGGCACCAAATCAAAAACTTGTAGTGGATTCCTACAAGGGTGGTAGAAGAGTGGATGTACCCAAGTTTAGGGGAACCACTATAAATTTCTTGTGTCGTCTGGTTGCTCTTTATTTTCTTATTGCTATGTACTGATTGCTATGGTAGTTTTGCTTAGATTGTTTTCAATTTTCTATTACTACTACTGGTATCACTACTTTACTATGATAATATTTAAAACAGCTAAAAAGTTTTAACATACTCTATTCACCCCCCCCCCCTAGAGTAATCAAATTGATCCCCTATCTTTAATTGGTATCAGAGGAAAGGTTATTTTGGTTTTACAGATTAACATCTGAACTAAGATCCTTGACAGATCTTTTTCTCTCTAGCTTCTTGTTTGCAGCATGGCACAGAATAAGGAATATTCTAGCGCCACACCTCCTGTGTGCAACTTGCAAAAATTTGCACTCTGGAAGGCAAGAATCAAACTTTATATGAATTCTATTGATGAGGGAATTTTTAATTCTATTTTGACAGGTCCTCCTCAACCTACAGCTGCCACCACATCTACATCTACTTCAAGTATACATGTTGTTCCACCACCTGAGTGGATAGATGCATAAAAGAAAGCCAAAATGGCTGATGTCAAAGCAATGAACATTCTGGCACAGACAATGTCAGATGATATCTTTCAGAAGGTGGCTGAGTGCACCTCTGCAAAGGCTATTTGGGACTCACTGAACAAAATAGTTGCTGGCACATCAGATGAAATGAAGGACAGGAGATCCCTCCTCATATCATAATATGAGAATTTCAGGAAGGAGGAATCAAAGACTATTACAGACATGTACAACAGACCCAGTGTCATCATAAATGAATTAAGAACCCTGGATAAGGACATCTCATTAATTGAGATAAATGATAAAATCCTAATGTGCTTCCCCGGCACTTGGGATTTCAGGATATGGCCAATTAAGGAGGCCAGAAGTTTGAATGAGATTTCTACAGAATCTCTTCTTGACAAGCTCAAATCTTATGAGCAGTTGATCAAGAAAAGGGAGGCCGCTGATCAGAAAGCCTCCACATCATCAAGTAAGGAGCAAAACATAGCTTTCAAAGATTCAGAAGAGACAGAAGACCCAACTACCAGTGAAGAAGTTCTGAGTCTCTTAGCTAAGAGATTCTACAAGATGGCAAGTGAGGACTTCAGAAGAAAGTCATCTAGGCGGGATGACAAACCCATGTATGATAAATCACCCACTAAAGAGGTTGTTTGTTTTGGATGCAGGACACCAAGACACTTCATCTCAGAATGTCCTGAGAATCAAAAGAAGGAGAAAAGAAGAGAAAAAGAAACCAGGAAGCATCACTACAGCAAGCCTTCTTCCAGCAAGCACAAGAGAAAAGAGAAGGGCTTTGTGGCTGAGACCTGGAGTGACACTGAAGATAAATCCTCATCTTCTAGCTCCATTGAAGAGGAAGAAGAAGCTAAGGCAAGGTAAGTTTGCCTTATGGCTATCAATGCCTCTTACAGCCCATCTGATGCTGGGGAACAATCAGAAGAATCAAATAATGAAGAAACATCTGCATTAGAGGCAGATCAGGTATTATCTTTCTTTGATTACAATTCTAACAATTTCAAAACTGAATTCAAATCACTATGCATTGATTTAATAAACTCTGAAAACGAAATCAAAATTCTTAGAGAAAAATTAACTGATCATGAAAAATTTATTTCTGAAAATATTAAGTTAAAAGATGAATTAACTTTACCTCAAGAACAAATTATTTCACTAAAGACTGAATTGGCTGAGGCAAGGCAACTTGAAGAATCCCTAAATAGGAGAAGCATCAAGTTGATGGACATCACAAGCATAGTAAATGCCTGACTAAATGGCAAGCTAGGCTTAGGTGATTCATCAAGCGAAGCCCCACTAATTCAGAATAATATATTGACAACTCCTATAAAATTTATTTCAAAAAAAGGAAAAGAAAAGATAAAAAATGATAATAATGTTAAACAAACTGAGTTAAAACAAAAGAATAAGAAAAAGAAAAAGAATAAGAAAAGTCTTAATTATAACAATGTTCAACAGATTTCGCCGAACTCAGATCGACGAAATAGTATAGTTCGTCGAACTCAAGTCGACGAAATCCGAACGCAAACTTTCACCATAATTATTCGTTGAACTATGATCAACGAAACCAGTATGGTTCGTCGACCCGAGATCGATGATTTTGGGGCCCAGGTAATGAATATTCTCATTCTCTAAGTGGAGTTCGACGAACTCATCCTCATTCATCGAACTCAGATCGACGAACTTACTTAAAGTCATCGAACTCAGTTCAAGTTAACAGAAACTTTAATTTTGCTAAAACTCATAATCAACCAAGATCATCCATAAACCAATTTAATCAATGGATTATTCCACCTAGAAGATATCATCCATTAGGTTATAAATATCAACTTGAATACTCATATATCTCCAGTTTTAATTATGTGATGAAAGAAGGACCTAAGGTAACCTGGGTCAAGAATAGCTAATCTATTTCATTACAGGTGAAAGACTATCCCACCACAAAGCAACAGTGGTATCTGGATAGTGGATGTTCTAAACACATGACTGGAAACAAGGACAATCTAATCAACTACAAGTCAAAGCTAGGACCAAAAGTAATATTTGTTGACTCCAATTATGTCCAGACTGAAGGCTATGAAAGGGTCAAGATTGGAGCAGCCACCTTTAGGAAGGTAACTTATGTAAGTGGACTGAAGCACAACCTGATATCCATAAGCCAGTTATGTGATGAAAGATTTCAGGTATCATTTAATAAAACTTCCTGTATTATTACTTCTATAGATAACCTAGTAATATTGACTGGCACTAGAGTAGGAAACATTTACATAGTTAATTTTAAGCCTGCCAAATCTGAAATTTGTTTATTTAATCAAACTAGTAACAATAATAACTTTTGGCATAGGAGATTAGGTCATGAAAATCTGAAAAATATTGCTAAACTATCTAGGGACAACCTTGTTAGAGGATTGTCTCCATGCCCCTACAAGAAGGAAAGCCTTTGCGGAGCTTGTTAGTTAGGCAAGCAAACTAAAAATAGTTTTAAATCTATAAATAAAAGTGAATCACCTAGAATATTGTACTTGCTACATATGGACATTTTGGGCCCTATTGCAGTACAAAGTATAAGGAGGGAAATCTTATACTTCAGTGATTGTAGATGACTTCTCTAGATTCACTTGGGTATTCTTTCTGAGATCTAAGTCAGATAACTTCAAGGTTCTTACAGATTTTCTCAAGAACATACAGATTGAGTACTCTACTCCAGTTGCATTGATCAGAAGTGATCATGGTACTGAGTTTGAGTCTCTTCTTATGCAAGAGTTCTGTCAGAAGGAAGGTATCAGGCACTGCTTCTAAACTCCTAGAACACCTCAACAAAATGGGGTTGCTGAAAGGAAGAATAGAACCCTAATTGAATTTGCAGGCATAATACTTGCAGAAGCTTACATGCCCGTATCCTTTTGGGAAGAGGCTATGAGCACATCAAATTATGTACTGAACAGAATTCTAATACACAAGCTTAAGAATAAGACTCCTTATGAGCTACTTATAAAGGGAAGAAACCTAAAGTAGACTATTTTAAAATATTTGGTTGCTTATGTTACATTAACAACAATAATATGAAACACATTAGTAAATTTGAAGTCATGGCTGAAATTTGAATTTTTCTTGGATATTCCCAAGTAAGCAAGGCTTATAGGGTCTATAATAAATCTACCATGAATATTGAAGAATCTCTCCATGTTTCATTTGATGAAACTAACAAGTTTTACAAGGAGAAGAATCCTTCTACCAGTGACTCTTTGTAGGAACCACATTTGTGTGAGAAGCTGAATGAATTAACCCTCGCCAATGAGGCTGTTAGCCATCCTTCTCCACAAATTACTGAAGATAGTGAAGATGAAGACACTAAAATCAGTGAAGAACCAACAACAACTATAATTTCATAAGAGGAATTAATTCCCCAAGTTATTACTCAACCAACTCCACCTACTGAATTTGTCACACTTAGAGATCACCCTGTATCTCAAGTGATTGGAGACATTTCAGCTGGTGTGCAGACCAGACATCAACTCAACCAAGACTTGATGCATGCCTGTTTTATATCTCAAACTGAGCCACAATCCATCAAAGATGCTGAGCAAGATCCACACTGGATTATTGCAATGTAAGAGGTGCTCAACTAGTTTAAGTGATGCAGAGTTTAGGATTTAGTTCCAAGACCAAAAGACTACCCAGTCATTTGAACTAAATGGGTATTTAGAAACAAACTAGATGCCTAAGGTATTATCATAAGGAACAAGGCAAGGCTGGTTACTCAAGGCTACAGACAAGAGGAAGGTATTGACTATGATCAGACATTTGCACCTGTTGCAAGGCTGGAAGTAATCAGAATCTTCCTTGCATATACTTCCTACAAAAAGTTCAAAATAGAAGTTTATGTGGAGCAACCACCCGGTTTTATCTCTCCTACTCATCCCTCTTATATCTTTAAATTGCATAAAGCTCTCTATGGTTTAAAGCAAGCTCTAAGAGCTTAGTACGAAACCTTAGCTAGCTTTCTTCTAGAGCATAAATTTTTTAGGGGCATTGTAGATAGGTCATTATTCACTAGACACCATAAGGATCAAATCTTATTAGTACAAATCTATGTAGATGATATTATTTTTGGGTCTACGTATTCCAAACTATGTAAGAGGTTTTCTAACCTCATGCATTCCAAGTTTGAAATGAGTAGCATGGCTGAGCTCTTCTACTTCCTTGGTTTCCAAGTGAAGCATCTACCTGATGGCATTTTCATATCCCAATCTAAATATGCTAAGGAGCTAATCAAAAAGTTTTGGATGTTAGATGCCTCAGCCAAGAAAATACCTATGACTACAAATACTGTAATTAATTCTGATGAACATGGGAAACCTATAGATCAAAAATTATATAGGATCATTGTTGGGTCCCTGTTATATCTTACAGCAAGTAGACCAGACATAAAGTTTGCTACATGTCTTTGTGCTAGGTTCCAGGTGAACACTAAAGAATCTCACCTTATTTTCTTAAAAAAGATTTTAAGATATATAAAGAGTTGTCCTAGTCTAGGACTCTGGTATCCAACTGAGTCAGAGTTTGAGTTGACTGGATACTCAGATGCTGACTTTGCTGGATGTAGAGTAGACAGAAAAAGAACCTTAGGGACATGCCAGTTCCTTGGTGTTAGACTAGTGTCTTGGTTTTGTAAAAAACAGTCATCTGGGTCTACTTCAACTACTGAAGCAGAATACATAGCAGCTGGCAGTTGTTGTTCCTAGATGCTGTGGATTCAGAATCAGCTCCTAGATTATGGCTTCAACTTAAATAATTCAACCTTACTATGTGATAACACAAATGCAATTTCCATTACACAAAATCCAGTGCATCATAGTAGAACTAAGCACATAGACATCATGCATCATTTCATTAGAGAGTGTGTGGACAAAAATGAAATTAAGCTTGTCTACATCTACACTGATTTGCAAAAAGCAGACATCTTCACCAAACCCTTGGATGAGAGGAACCATTTGTTCTTTATAAATCAGCTAGGTATGATCAATGGAGAGGCCTTAATTTAAATTTTTGTCTGTGTTTGAAGAATTTTCCATAGTTCGTCGAACGGAGATCGACGAACTGAGAAAAGTTCTTTGAAATTCATCGAACTGAGATCGACGAACTCTCTGTGTGTGAAGCTCTTTTCGTCGAACGGATATCGATGATATTGCTTTAGAAAATTTTCGTCGAACTAAACTCGATGAAATGTTTTCACTTCTTCTGACTGAGATTGACGAATTCTTTTGTCAATAAAATATTTCGTCGAACCCAGATCGAAGATTTTTTATTTTTTTCGTCGGGCGGAGTCTGCCGCTTCGTATTCTGAAAATCATATATCTAGATTTTCTTCGAGATCCGTCCCGTGCTTTCTATTTCCTTGCACTTGATCTCTCTGTTTTCTTTTGCAGGAGAACAAATGGCGATTCCGGCGAACTCCCTGGCAGCGATGAAGTTCGACATGGGTTTTGACATCAATTTCGATTCTTTCCAACATTCCGACAAGATATTTTTGGATATTCTGAATCTGTTTGAGGAACAGAAACTGAAGACCTTCATGACTAATAGAATCAAGATCGCAGCGATAGAAATTAGAAAATGGGTATTCACTGCCACAACACCAGATGCAGATACTATGACCGACACTATATCCGGTAATCAAGTTTCTCTTTCCCCCGCAATACTAACCGAAATTTTCGGTCTGATGAATGAAAATGAAGATATAGAAATGTATAGTGATGAATATGATAATATGCTGATAAAAATGGGTCATACTGGAGAAAAGCCAAATAAACTACTGAAGAAGAATTTGTCGTCTGAATACAAATTCTTAGCCGATGTAGTGGGCAAGGTTTTGCTGGGAAAACATACTGCCCACGACTACATCACCAGGCACCAGTTTCTTGTGATGAGTGCTCTAGTTGAGAAGAAAGCGGTTAATTGGGCAAACTATTGTTTGATTAAATAAAGAAGAAAAATAATAAGAAAGAAGTCTGCTTTGGAAGAATTCTGAGAATCTTCCTTCAAGAAAAGGCTCCTAAACTACTAGTCTCCACGACAGTGTTCATTAATGCATCGAAGAGGCTTACATCTGCACTTTTCGGTAGATGGGAGAGGAAAATATCTACTCCATCCAAGGCTTCATCCTCTTCTAGGACTTCTGAGAGCACCAGGGCAGTGACAGCCACTCCTCCACCTCCAAAAGAAATTCCTCCCTCTACCAGAATTCCTTCACCTCCTCCCCAACAACAACCATCATCTTCTGCAGCTCATACTCCACCAACTTAGCAACAACATCTACCCACACCAATTCCATCTCCAGAACCTACTACACCATCTCCATCTCCACTCCTCATTCTCCACCTCCAATTAATCTCTCTGAAATTCCATCTACCTCAATTCAGGAACCCTCTTTCAATCTACTATCTCCTCCACCATCTTCTCATCAATATCCAGTTCAGGAAACCACATCACCCACAATCACAGTTCCCACTAAAATTCCTTCAACTGTGTTAGAAAGTAGAGACAAGAAGCGAAAAGACGAGAACAAGCGAATAAACTTTTGAATAATGAAATTTTATTATCCAAAAAAAAGATATCATTTACAAAGGTATGGCCTCCCTTATATAGAATGGAGGAGATAAGAAAGAGAGTATACAAACAATGTGGGACTAAACATTTACAGGCTGAGCGGCTAGAATAATGGAGACCGATCAGGCCGCGCGGTTAGACAGATGAGATAACCGCTCGGCAACTCCAGCAGGATAGAACAAGCCGTAGAGTGAGACCGCCAGACCGCCCGGTCTACAAACCGCTGGATCAGACCGCTAAGCCGCCCGGTCTAATACTTCAACACTCCCCCTCAAGCTGGAGCATAGATATCAATCATGCCCAGCTTGTCACAAATGCGGAAGAAGGAAGTAGAAACCGGCTTGGTGAAGATATCTGCCAACTCCTTGTCAGAGGTGACAAAAGGAGTACAAATCTGTTTCTTCAAAATCTCCTCCCGAATGAAGTGACAGTCAACCTCTATATGCTTCGTTCTCTCATGGAAGACCGGATTTCTGGATATGTGTATAGCGGCCTTGTTGTCACAGAACATAGGGAGAGGACAATCATATACCTCGCCCAGGTCAAGCATGAGAGCCCGCAACCACTTTAACTCACACGTAGTTGACGCCATACTCCGGTATTCTGCTTCGGCACTGGATCTGGAAACAACAGACTGTTTCTTGCTTTTCCAACTCACGAGATTACCTCCAACAAAGGTACAGAAACCTGACGTGGATTTACGATCGCCTTTGTCATCCGCATAACTTGAGTCTGAGTAGGCCTCAACTCTCAGATGGCCATTCTTCTGGAAGAGTAGCCCTCTGCCCGGTGCTGCTTTGATATACTCTAAAATCTTCAGGGCGGACTGAAGATGACACTCCCTGGGAGCTTGCATAAACTGACTGACCTTTCCTACCGCGTAGGCGATGTCGGGTCTAGTCACCGTGAGATAGATGAGTTTGCCTACCAAACGTCTGTACCGTGTGACATCAGATAGAGGAGGCGATTCATCCGTCCACGTCTTGTCTTCTCCAACAGCCATGGGAAGATGAGCTGGTTTGGCACCTGTCAAGCCTGCTTCTTGAAGAAGATCAAGGGCATACTTCCGTTGAGAGAGGACTAAGGAGTCAGGTTTCCGAGAGATCTCTATCCCCAAAAAGTATTTTGGGGAGCCCATATCCTTCGTGACCAAGTGCTGGCGGAGGTGCTTCTTCGTCAAGTCCACCCCATCTCGGTCATCACCAGTAAGGAGAATATCATCCACATATACGGCCAAAACCACCAGTCCCGAGGCCGTTTTGCGAATGAATAAGGAGTGATCGGCCGAACTCCTTTGAAACCCGATGGTTGCCACAATACCACTGAACTTTTCGAACCATGCCCGAGGGCTCTGCTTGAGGCCATAAATGGCCTTCTTCAAATGACAGACACGTGTCTCCCCCTGAGCAACATACCCAGGAGGTTGCTCCATATAGACGTCCTCCTGAAGATCGCCATAGAGAAAGGCATTCTTCACATCCAGCTGAGAAATAGCCCAAGCCCGGTTAACCGCCACAGAAAAGAGAACCCGGATGGTGCTGAGGCGAGCAACTGGAGAGAAGGTATCGAAGTAATCAACGCCATAAGTCTGAGTAAAGCCCTTGGCCACCAGCCGGGCTTTGTAGCGATCCACAGTGCCGTCGGGGCGAAACTTCACAACAAAGACCCAGCGACAGCCAACCACATCAGTGCCCACGGGAGGAGGAACCAGGGTCCAGGTACCCCGTTCAGTAAGAGTAGTCATCTCCTCATCCATGGCAGACTTCCAATGAGGGAGAGCGAGAGCCTCCTGGTAGGTACGGGGAGTAGAAGTGGCAGAGATAGCCAAGGCAAAACACCTGCGAGAAGGAGAAAGCTGATCATAAGAAACAACCGCCGTGAGCGGGTGTTGAGTACACGCCCGCACCCCCTTGCGAAGGGCAATGGGAACATCCAGATCATCGGGAGCGGCGGCGACGGGAGCGTTAGCGACCGGAGCGTCCGTGGCGGAGAAGGCTGGCCCGGGACTAGAGAGAGACGGCAGCGGAGAGGAGGGTGGAGGGGTGGGTGGGGAGACGGACTGGGAAGGAGTGGGTGGAGGAGGAGATGAAGGTGGGAAAACGTGGAGAGGTGTGGAAGGAACGGGGATATCAGAAGGAAGAGAAGGAAGAGAAGAGGAAGGAGAGAAATAAGAAGCTTTTTCAAAAAAGGTCACATCGGCGGAGACAAACTGCTTGCGGAGAAGGGGTCAAAGCAGCAATAGCCTTTTTGAGTGGTAGAGTACCCCAAAAAGACACACTTGGTGGAACGGGGGGAAAGCTTGTCGCGGGTAGCGGAGGGAGCGTGAACGAAGGCCGTACAGCCAAAGACACGGAGAGGAAGAGGAAAAGGTTCTTGGTGGGGGTAGAGAAGGGAGAAGGGAGTCTGTCCGTGGAGGACCGTGGAGGGAAGGCGATTAATGAGATAGCAAGCGAGGAGCACAGCGTAGCCCCAGTAGGAGCGAGGGACGTGCATCTGCGTCATGAGAGTACGCGCAACATCAAGCAGGTGACGGTTTTTACGCTCCGCCACCCCATTCTGTTGGGAGGTGTAAACACAAGATGTTTGATGAAGGAGGCCATGTTCGTGAAAGAACGTGGAGAACTCATGATTTAGATACTCCTTTGCATTATCAGAACGTAAGATTTTAATGGAAATAGCAAATTGAGTCTTAATCATATAGTAAAAAGATTGCCAAACAGAAAATAGTTCAGAGCGATCTTTTAAGAGATACACCCAGGTACAGCGAGTAAAATCATCGATAAAAGTAACAAAATAGGAACTGCCCCGACCAACAGTAAGGGTAGGAGCAGGACCCCATACATCAGAATGAATAAGCTCAAAAATGCGAGAGGAGCCACGGCCGTGCTTCGGAGGGAAGGAGGAGCGATGATGTTTGCCAAGCTGACAGGCATCACAGTTGAGCGGAGAGCCGGTAGGCGGTAAGTGGGGCAGAAGCTGACGAATAAGCCGAGGAGGAGGATGTCCAAGACGAAGATGCCACTGAAGGAGATCGGTGGAGGAGGAGTAGGCAGAAAGAGCGGAAACATCATCGAGGAAGTAGAGGCCGCCGCTCTCAGTCACAGTAGCAATCGTCCGCTGGGTCCTCGGGTCCTGAAAAGAACAAGTAGTGGAAGTGAATAAAACAGAGCACTGAAGTTGCCGGCATAAAGTAGTAACTGATAACAAATTGCACGGGAACTTCGGGACATAGAGGGTATCCTCCAAGCAAAGCGATGGAGTGAGTTGAACCATGCCCGTCCCATGAACCGGGGACGGGGAACCATCCGCCACACGAACTGGGGGTAAGCGGTCATGGGTCTCAAGACGGGAGAAGCAATGGGGATTGCCCGTCATATGATTGGTGGCACCGGAGTCAATCAGCCATTTACCTTGGGTAACGACGTGGGCACTACCTGACGTCGTGGCCACAGAGGCAGACGGCCGAGAAGAGGCGGAGGCCGAAGGAGCATCACCGGAAGGGCGAAGATGAGGATGTTTCTGCCAGCAGCGGTCAACAGTATGGCCAGTACGACCACAGTGAGAGCAGAGGAACCGGGAGGAACTTCGGCCGCCAGAGGAGCCACGGCCACTGGGGCCCCCCCGTTGAGCTTGGTGAGCATAGGAGTCCTGGGAAGGGGGGGAGGCCAACAGAGGCCGCTGGAGGAGCGAAGTAACGGCGGCAATGCGAGCCGCGGTGGCATCCAAAGTAGGAGATTCCGCCTCACCCAAGATCTGCTGGCGGATCATATCATAGGAGTCGGGAAGACGAAGAAGATAACAAACAACCAGGAGTTCCTGGAAGTGTTTGTGCTGGTCGGCCAAGTCCGCGGAGAAGGGGCGATTCTGGAGGATTTCAGCACCAAGGGCCTGAACCTGCTGATAGGCCGCAGCCGGTGACATGGAAGGGCGGGCGAAGAGGTCCGCATAGAGAGTATAAATGCGGGACGTCTGACCCCCCTTAGAATAGAGAGCAGCGAGGTGAAGCCATGCGGCCTTGACCGTTTCATCATGGCGAATGACGGGAAGGCACTCATCAGAAAGGCTGTTGGCCAGCCAGGTACGAACAAGAGCATCACTCGCATCCCAGTCATCAAACTCAGGAGAGGTGCGAGGAGGAGGGTCATCGGTGAGGTGATGACGCTTGCGTTGAGAACGAAGGAGAAAGGTGAAAGAAACGCTCCAATCGGGATAGTTGGAGCCCACAAGCTTGGAAAGGGTGCCAAGGTTACCCGAAGGAGGAGGAGGAGAAGGAGCCGCAGGGGTAGTGGTGAGACCGGAGGTAGTCATAGAACCCGGAAGCAGAAGAAGCCGCACGAACAGAGGCGGTCAGAAAAAAGAGGAAGCCGCGCGGACAGCAGCGGCTAGAAAGAGGCACTGCGGGGAAGAGGTCGCGCGGACTGAAAAAGCCCGAGCGAACAGAAGAGAGGAGAAGAGCAGGTGACCGCGACCAAGATGCGGGTGAGAAAGGAACAACCCGCACGGTCAGGCAGATCACAGGCAGCAAACCGCGTGGAGAGAGACAAAACACACGCGGACAGGGACAGACCGCAGCGACTAGGAAGTCGGAGAGGCACGGAAGAACACGAGGCGCGGCGACAACTAAACAGGTCGCCGCGACAAAGAGAAATAGGAGAAAGCCGCGCGAACAGGTCTGCGGACAAAAAACAAGCCGCGCGGATCGAAACAGGCCGCGCGGATAGAAGAGAGGGCAAGCCGCGAAACAAGTCGCAGAATGCCGAAAAGAAGTCGCGAACAACAGAGGGCGCACAGAATCAGGAGGAAATGACCGTGTCCTCTGATACCATGTTAGAAAGTAGAGACAAGAAGCGAAAAGACGAGAACAAGCGAATAAACTTTTGAATAATGAAATTTTATTATCCAAAAAAAAGATATCATTTACAAAGGTATGGCCTCCCTTATATAGAATGGAGGAGATAAGAAAGAGAGTATACAAACAATGTGGGACTAAACATTTACAGGCTGAGCGGCTAGAATAATGGAGACCGATCAGGCCGCGCGGTTAGACAGATGAGATAACCGCTCGGCAACTCCAGCAGGATAGAACAAGCCGTAGAGTGAGACCGCCAGACCGCCCGGTCTACAAACCGCTGGATCAGACCGCTAAGCCGCCCGGTCTAATACTTCAACAAACTGATATCCCTTCAGTCATCCACACTAACATACCATCTACTGCTCCAGACTACACACACACAGATTTCTCCAATACATTCTCTGTGTGTTCAAACTATGGACATCACACTCCTTACTCCTCTTCTCCTGAACCCCTATACCTCAATTTTTATGATATAGCTAAAGATCCTCTTGCTTTTATTTCTCTCACTCTTGATCAACTTATAACTAATGCTATTGCTCCTCTTTCTGCTTCCATCACTTCTATTTCTTCCAGAATTACTACTTTATCCTCTGTCCCTTCTTTTGGAGGACTGGCTTCAGGACCCTCTGAACCCAGTTAGGGGGAGATGTTCTGTGAAGAAGCTCTAGTCCCCCCCCCAATACAACAGAAGCAGAAGCAGATTCTGAGATGTTAGATGATTCAGCAGAAGCAGCCATTCCAGCAGAAATAATTGATTTAATTGATTCAGATATAGACATGGATGACACAGTTATAGCAGAAATAAATATTGTTGGTGATTATATTATAAATCCCATAGTTAATCTGGATTCTTTGCTAGATTCATTCAGTTTTGTTTACATAGATATTCTATTTAGTTTTTCTCATCAGCAATTTAGGGTTATAGTCCCAGCAACTTAAGGCAAGTTTTGCAGGTGCACAGCCTCCAAAAGTTTCAGGCCCCAAGGCTATTTCTTCTCCAAAGGCTATCTCCCCTCCTACATATAAGATGAATGATACTCCCCTACCAGATTTAGATGATATTATTCCTGCTGACATAGAAGAAGAGAACATATTAGTTTCTGAAAATGTTGCTGAAACAATAGTTCCAGAAGTAATAGAACCTCCAGTACAGCCCTAGGCTGAGAAGTAGATATCCAGATATATTTTGAAGGCCATTGATGCCTTATATGCTAATCCTCAAGGATCTTCTGATGATGAAGATGATGATGATGACTCTGAGGATTCTGATAATACTAAAGCTAAGAAGAAAGCTGTTAAGAAAAGAAAGGTTGTTCCTAAAGCTGCTCCCAAACCAAATCCCACCCATGATACTCCCTACTACATCCTGCAGAATATCACTCCATACCCATGGATGCCCTCATGGATGTGGCTATCCAAGAATGAGCAAAAAACCAGGAAGAAGAGTAGAAGGTACTCTCCTCCTCCTCCTTCTCAAAGGAACTCAAGAGGTCCTTTTGCTCCTCCTCCTCCTCCAGCTATTGGTGCTTCAGGAAGCATTTCTCAAAGATCTACATCCTACACTCAAACTTATTAAAGACAGCATGATAGATCTTCAAGATCTCAATTTCATGGAAGAAGTCAGCATAGACATACAAGCAGCAACAGACAGCAACAGTAGCAACAGAAAGTATCTGAAATTGAAAAAACTGAAAGTCCAAAAAGGCCAGATTCTCCACCAATTTCATTTATAGATACAGAACAAGATACAATAGCAAGAATGGCCATATTTCAAGAGCTAGTGGGACTCTCCATGATTAATAAAGCCAAAGTTGAAGGCAGAGATCCCTCTCAATACTCCACCATGTCAACCTATAGAATAAAAGAACTGAAAAGGTATGAAAAGGCTAACAAGTTTTTCAATGTAGATGCTTATATGAATTTGCATCCAGAGGTTGTTGTACCTAGGGCAACTTCTCTTAATATAATTGGAGCAGCATACATGACCATGTCTAGAAGAGAAGCAGCCAATCCTAATAGAGAAATCAAATTCACACACCCCTCTGAGCAAGACAAAGCTGACAAGGAAAAGCAGAAGAAGAATAAATGAATATCTTGTTTAGTTGTTTTTGTCTAAACTTTATTTGTTATATCTATCACAAAGCTACTGTCATGTACATATCTGCTAGATATCTTTTAAATTTTCTGCCAGATATATTATTTTTTCTTTGTGATTATTTTCTTTTTATATTATTAGTGACCTCACCGAAATAGGGGGAGATTGTTGGATCACTAGTTGGATTTGGGCTAGGTTCACTAATTAGGATGTCTGGACCATAATGTATACCCAGGTTCATGTATTTGAGTCCTAGAGTTTATGCTAAGTCATTAGGTTCAACCTTACATGGAGCAGCGAGCAGCAGAACTCAAATTGACTCGAGACTTAGAAGAAATCAAAGTTCAGAATTTAAGTTCGACGTTCGTTGAACTCAGCTCGACGATAGTCGTGCTCTACTCGACGAACTCAGAGTTAATTCTCTGAGTTGATCTCAACGATATTCGAGCTCAGGTCGACGAATTCTAGAGTTCATCCATCAATACATTCTTTCCGGATTACTTTCGTTGAACTCAGCTCGACGAAGATAAATTATCAGCTCAACAAACTTGGAGCGCAGATTCGGCAAGTTATCTCCAGAATGAAGTTCGCTGAGCATAGGTCGATGAATAGGTTTTCTCAGGTCGACGAACTTTGATCTCCGGTCGACGAAATCTGTTCAAAGGTCGACGATTTCTGTCCAAGCCTGACTTAGAGTTTTTCCTCATTTTTGTCCTTATTCCATATATTATTTTGCAGTAATTTCCTGAGTAATTAATGTTCATATTCTCTGAAAATAGCCGTTATTGGCAGCATTAATTATGGTCTTCATCAGGTTAATTACTTGCTTAATTTATTGGGACAGTTGGGGAAAATCATTAAAGACAATATTCTCTAGCCGATTTTCATTCTCCAGGCATTCAGCATTCAATGCTAGGTATTCAAAATTTCAAAGGATAATTTGACATAGAATATAAAAGAGATTTTCTCTTTTCAGTTAACAACCACAAGCAGTGATACAGAACTAGAGAATACAGAAAAACTCTCGGAAATTCTCTGTGCAGAAAACATCCAGTTTTCTCATTGATCTTACTGAAGACTGAATAAGAACAACAAACACAAATCAAGTGTCTTCTTGAACTTCAACTCCAGGATATTTCAAGGACAACATAATTTGAATCAGCCAGAAGTTCCTGGATTACTTCAAGTCAAGGCAGAAGACCTGCACCCTGTGCAAGGCTCTTAGTGATTTTGGAAGGAGCCCTTGACAACAACAATCCACTAGTCTTCTATGTTGATTAGAGAAAGAGAAGACACCATAAAATCTCTCTCCCACACACTTGTAAAAGGGTTTATTAACTCCCTTCAAAAGTTTATGCTTGTTTTTTGGGCACTTGATCAAAAGATCAAAGGGTTGTGAGATCTCCCTTCAAATATATCTTGTGGTGACAGGGCACCTGAGCAAAAACCTATTGGTGGCAGGGCACCTGATCAAAAGCTTGTAGTGGATTCATACCAGGGTGGTAGAAGTGTGGATGTACCCAAGATTAGGGGAACCACTATAAATTTCTTGTGTCGTCTGATTGCTCTTTATTTTCTTATTGTTGTGTGTTGATTGTTGTGTTAGTTTTGCTTAGATTGTTTTCAATTTTATATTACTACTACTCGTATCACTGCTTTACTCTAATAATATTTAAAACAGCCAAAAAGTTTTAACATACTCTATTCCCTCCCCCACTCTAGAGTAATCAGATCTATCCCCTATCTTTCACAAAGATGTATCATTTTCCACCTAGACTACATGTACTAAGAGGACCAAACAGATCCATATGAATGAGTTCAAGTGGTCTAATCGTGAAAAATATCATTTTTAATTTTGAAAGAGGTTTTATTGAATTTCCCTTTTTAAAATGGAGCACATAAAGAGTTTAAACTACCGCTAAGTTTTGGAAGTCCACGAACAAGTTTATTTTTTGATAGTTTGATAATAATTTTTCTTCTTGAGTGTCCAAGTATCCTATGCCAAAGATCTAATTTCTCATTCTTGGTAACACAGTATTTCAAATCAGAAGCAGATCGATATCCTTAAAGCTAACAATATAAACATTATGGGTTCTATGAGAAACAAGTAAAATACTATTTGTTTTACCATCTATAATTTTGCATGTGTTTGTAGAGGATTTAAATATAACATTTAGACCCTTATCACAACTTTGGATAATATAAATTAGATTATGCTCGAGTCCATCTACAAATAGTACATTAAAATTGAAAATGTTTTGTTACCTATGGTGTTGATTCCAAGTATGTGTCCTTTGATATTGTCTCCAATAATCACCATGACTCCCTTCTTCTTCTCCAGGCTAAGGAACTTGTCTTTATCTCCTGTCATATGCTTGGAATACCAGGAGTCCATGTACCATATGTTCTCCTTGTCCTTAGCTTGTCAACGCACCTAAAACAAAGATGGGGGTAAGATGTGGTTACCCAAGTTGTTCCACCCATACGATGGTAGAATACTTTGGTAGCCAGACTTGCATATATTTCTTGTTACCTTCCCTCAAACACGACCCAGAAGTGTGACCAAATGTCTTACAGTTTGCACACAAAGCATATGTAGTGGATGATACCTTTATCATGTTCTTAGAGCTCATGCTTGAGGATGGGGATAAACCTTCAGAACTGTTTATCTTATTGTGTAATTCCTTATGATTTATTTTAGTCTTAGCTTGACTCTCATTGCCGCTCGGTGGTAGCGTCAGACTTACATATCCTAGTCCAAATTTTCCTTATCCATGACACTGTGCACCCAACAACATGTTCAGTGATTTTTGCCCTATTCTGAATTTCTGGATAGCACAGTTAAGATCATGGATCCTCACCTTTAGGGAGGTGTTCTCAGTAACTAGCATAACACATCGATTTGTGAACTGTTGTTTGCCGTCCTCTATTTTGGCAAGAGAAATTTGAAGTTTTTCTCCAAGACATTCTTATCATTGATCAGATTGTTGATTTTCAACAATGTCTTGAAGAGACTTGCTTTTTGCTCTTCGATCATTGCCATCAAGTGGGGACACTCTACGCACTTGATCATCTCTTTGCCACATTTATTAATTCATTTTTTATATTTTTTAAGTCCTTTATAATTCTCGTGTTTTCATTTCGAATGGACTTCTTTTCAAGTATAACACTATATATCTTCTCACATAGATGTTCATAAATCTCAAGAAGTTCATTGTAAGAGGGTGGGGTTACAGTAGTGTTGCTCTGGATACTGGACTCATCATCATATTCTTCTTGATTTCTCCCCATGAGGCACATATTTGCCTTGTCTTCACTACTCGAGTCAGAGGTGCTTTAATCATCAAATCCATCCTCATCCCAAGTTAGCGCCTTCAACACCTTCTTCTTCCCTTTGTGTTGGCTTTGCCTCTCCTTTTCCTCCATCTGAAGTCTTATACATTCCTCTTTATGTGCGACACTTGTGACGGTGACAGCACTCAGGCTGGGACTTCTCATAAACTCTCTTTGTCTCCTTTGACGGCTTGTTCCACCTCCTGGCTTCTTTAGCTCCTCTCTTCAAAAATTTCTTGAATTTTCCATGCCTCTTAGGTTCTTCATGAACCTCTTGAATTCCCGGACATAGAGGCTTTCCTCCTCGTCTTCCTCAGATACTTCAACAGCCTTTCTCTCCCCTAAGGCCTTTAGTGCTAACCCCTTCTTCTTTATCTCCTTGGGATACTCCTCAGCTTGAATCTTCAATTCAAGTTCATGTGTCTTCAAATTTCTAATGAGGCTCACTATCTCCAAAGTGATTATATCATGTGATTCACCAATCACAGTCACCTTTGGGTTGAAGCGAGGAGGCAAAGATCGCAGGATCTTCCTCAACATATCTCCATTTGAGTAGCTCTTCCCAAGGGATCTTAAGGCATTGATAATCTTGGTGAAGTGCATATAAATGTTGTCCACTTCCTCATCAATATCCATCCAAAATTATTTGTATTCATATTCGAGTCGAAACTATTTTAACTTCTTTACTTGCGAGGTATCTTCGTGAGTAAGCTCAAGTAGACACCATATATCATATGCAGTTTCACAGTTATAGATTCTATTAAATTTAGTTTTATCCAATGTGCAAAATAAATAATTCATTACTTTGGCATTGTCCGTACATTTAAGCTTGCCAACGTTATCCCATTTATCGTGTGGTTTGACCAAGACAGTATCACCTATGGTGTTGGTGGGTGCATTGTATTTCATCTCAATCATGGCCCACACGTCCATGCTTTGGGTCATTAGAAAGATCTTTATTCGTGTTCTCTAGTGACTGTAGTCACTCCCCATGAATAGTGGGGGTTTACTCACACCCTATCCCCCAGGAAATGTGTGAACAGCGATGGACATATTACTTCATGTTGTTAAGCCTTTTTGAAGTAACCTAGCTCTGATACCACTTATTGGATCTAGTGGACAACCTTAGAGGGGGTGAATAAGGTTTAATGACGTTTATTAAAATTTTAAAATATTTCTAACCAGAAAAACTAGTTCAGGAAGCTACCGCGGGGAGTTAGGTAGCTAACGTGCGGCGGTATGTTACAGAACTCGTTTTTCTGGGCAGATTCCCCCTTGGAAATTTATGCACCTTTCAGAGAATTATAGGCTAACACACACAACATAATATCTAGGAGAATATGCAGAAAATGAATTTTATTTCAAATTAAAGTAAACAATTGTTTTAAGGATTACAAAACTTGATCTCTGTGATGTCAGAGATCGAAGGCGATGAATAGAATAACTTTGGGTTTTCTATACCAACCCGCTCCACGAACCGGTTGGCTCTCTTCATTTCCCTCCAATAAAGGTCTTCAAGCAAGCTCTTCACCTCCACGCAAGGGTCATAGAGCCCTGATAGATCACCCAATCTGGACATCCCTTCCCTTGGATGATTTCTCACGGAATCCTTCCTCGGATTCAGATGACCTTCCCCGGTCGATGTAAATACCCGGCCCACGACACGCTCACCGACACCAAGTGACGTTACAGGGCTGCATCCCGTGCCACCCAAACCCATCTCCGGCCTGTTTCTCAGCACGGCGGATTTTTGAAAATGCCAGGTTTCGAACCCAACACCTCCTTAACAAGGCACCTTCAAAAGCCCTCATCACCAGCTGAGCTGGCCGGAGATGGGTTTGGGTGGCATAGGTTGTAGACCTGTAACATCGCTTGGGGTCAGCGAGCGTGTCGTGGGCCGGGTCATTACAATTGATTTCTTTCACTATACGCAAAATAGAGAAAGGGAAAGAATACAACAAAAGTTTAAAGGATTTAAAGCGAGATAATCTCCCTCCTAATGAATCATCCGTCGAGCGATCCACGACCAGTGCTTGAGATCTTCGTGTGCTTGCAACCAGTTGTCTCTTCATAATCGATGTAGTTCTAGGCTCGCCGAAGTTCTTCGTTGGAAAATAGGAGGGAGGCGGTCTTCTTTTCCTTCGATGAAGACGACAGAATGGAAATGAGAGAGGCGGCCAAACCCTAGGAGTCGTAGATCTGTGTCTCTTTTCATATTTGGTTAGGAACACAGAAAATGAGTTGCCTTTTTAAACGTCTTTGAGAAAATAGGCTACCACCGGCAGTAAGGCTAGCACCCTGTGGTAGGTTCGCGCGCTCGATGTTGACAACTATCTGACAAATTTGGAAACATATTCAAAACAAATATTTTCCTTTTTTCCAATGCTAGCTCGGCGCGGTAGGTAGGTAATGTCGGGCGGTAGACCTGTCTCCACACACTCAATGCCTCTATCTCAACGATCTCAACTCCTTGAGTATTGAGTGTGTTACCACAGTGCGTTACCAAGCTAGCGCATGGCGGTACATCTATCTCGAGGCCCTTGATGCCTCTGCCTCAACTCTCTCAACGCTCTCAATGTCTCTGTCTAAGCGAACGCTGACTGAGCTAGCACGGCGTGGTAGAATGCTAGTGTATGTGTGGTAGTTTCCCAAAAGCCTTTTAAATTAATTCATCGATCTAGCGCGGGCGGTAGGACTAGCACAACACAGTAGATTCCTGAGTGCTTTGTCCATTTAATTCAATCTATCGCACGACGTTAGCTACTACCGCTCTGCGGTAGGTTCCTGAGGAGGGCTCCTTGAATTTCTTGGATCTGTAAACCTGCACACTTTACCAAACACAAGATGTAATCAAATACAACCTGGGAATTGATATTATCAAACAATGAAATGTGAACTATCAGCTCCAACATCCAAGTCTCTCTTCGATCACTTTATTATATCCTAGACGGGATGGAACCCTAGCCGTGAGATCTAACCTAATTAGAATGGACAGCCAAGATCCACCCAAACTCCTATTTTAAAGATTGGGATCGCCACTATTAAGATGCGTAAGGACCGGAAGACCTACGTTTGTCCATAACACTAGACAAATCATCCAAACAACTCGACAAATTTGACTTGTCCTCTCGACAAATTTAACCTGATCACACGATGAATTCGTTCAGACCACTCGACGAATTCCTCTTGACCACTCAATGAATTCTTCTTGATCACTCGACGAATTCACTTGGTCACTTGAAACCATTCAACAAATTCACTTAAACCACTCGAGACCATTTGACGAAATCACTTAGATCACTTGAGAGTATTTGACAATTTCACATAGATCGCTTGAAAATTTTGACTTGGTCGTTTTCAGCTAGAAAACCTGGGGTGTTACAATCTTCATCTGGGAATTCTAGTAAGAGTAAGATAGGCAATATCAAGATTAAAATTAGCCCTAATATGATTTCCCAGACATTGCATCTTCCATATATTGATATAGGTTTAAAATCCAAATAGGGGCATTTTTGTAATATTTGTCATATGAATGTTAGTAAACCAAATTACTGTTTTGGACCATGAACTTTTGTATTTGGTATTATTTCAGCAATTTACATCTGCAATACTTTTCCTAGAATTTTTAGAAACATATTTAATGTATTTCATTTGTAAAGTGACCAATTCATGGATTTAACTTAAAATGAAAATTAAATGGAAATATAAATAGGAAAATTACAAATCTTGGAAATCAGTCATAATTAGCCTAGATGATCATCAGGAGAATTTATTAGACCAGGGGAACCATTTGATATAGTACTTCTTGTATAAAGTGACATAGGTCACTTAATTAAAGGATTTAATTTAGGATCATATGAATTAGAAAAATAGTGAAAACTCCACATAATTAATATCATATATCATATCATCTCATGATAAATGGTTAGGGTCAATTTGGCCAAGAAATTGGAAGTCGTACTTTGTGGGTGGTAGTAGGTCATGGGTTACGTCTAGCTCAGGTAGCATATACTACTAGGACCGCCGGGGGGATAAGAATAATCATTGAAATGGTAATTATTTTGGGAGAATAAACCCTGGTTGGTCTACTACAGGTTATTTCTTGGTTACGAGCATTAGAGCGCAAGCCCTAGGATAGTAATTATAATAAAGGTCGGCGGAAGACCGTCGCCCTTATATTAACATCTTAAGTCACTAGGATCACTCCAGAGTAATAATGAGAGCAGAATATGGACAGGGGGTAGTCATTAATAAGAGTAAATATCCTTAATAAAGGGAGCTTTGGGATTCAGCCCATCGTAGTTCCTAGTGCCCTCAAGAACCCTTCACTGGGCATGCCCTCGACAGTCCTGGGATTAATCCTAAACTACTAGGTGTAACTAACACTGGACAATAATAGTCTAATAGGTTAAGGCATTGTGGTTCATTCTCACCCGTGATGGGTTTGATGGATTTGAATAAACGCACAAATGTGCATTCTCACCCGAGGAGAGTTGGAGGGATTCATAACTAAGGCACTGCTGTGCAAGCTCACCCGTGATGGGTTGGAAGGTTTCAGGATGGTTTGGTTCTGCGAGCTGGAGGCTGGGGTTGGAATATCTTGCTTGTGCATAAACTTGTGGCGGGTCATGCAGTACTGGGCCAATCGTCACACCGATGGTAGTACGGTGGCTCTGGCAAGGTGTGATGGTTTGAGGGGCTAGTGGGTTGTTTTACGCTGCGATCTGGAGGACGATCCCCGAAAACGCACACTCGACCAAAAAGACTGGTAGGTAGCCAGCAAATAGTATGCAGAGACTCTAGAGTGCACCTAGGACATGTACAGAGGCGTATGAGAGGTCTAGGCCTGGTAGTGTGATACCCACCTAGGAGTGGAGACGCCCGCTCCACTGCTGTCGTAGCCACAATGGTGGAACTAGAGAGTGATGCTAGCTCCGAAAAGTGGGAACTAAAGGTCTGTGATCACAGAGTCGTGTGCATGAGTTGCACTTGCATGAATCATAAAATGCATGCATATTATACATTAATAACTAGGTCATACGCACCATGAATCCTTATCATATAAATTAGTATGTGCTCTTTTATATGATAAGTTATATTTCTGGAAACATTAACTTACATGTTTGTATGGGCATTCATATAAGTTAAGGTACTTCTATGATGGTAGTAGTAGTTTATTTTACTTGATGTCCTTACTTGCTTCTTTCAGTACATGCTTACTTACTGCACTATACTTATTTTTGTTCAGTACTTTTACCTTTCATACGATATACATATAGAACTGCTAGAGTAGGATTAAATAATTCTATACATACTTGTTAGATTAACTCCACTGTCACCTGCTTCTCTTATTTTACCCCTTGTTGTCCTCCGCTTTGTCCTCCCGCCATGTGCCTAGGAGTTGTGTGGTGAGGTGCGGAGGAAACGACCAAGTATTTTCACTAACGGTCGGTGTAAACAATCATTTTAGGCACTCGAGGAGATGGATCACCAGCAGGACGAGGTGGTTGGACGTGAGGAGCCGATACCACCACCACTTACTACTACGACCGCAGCTCGGCGTCAGGTGATGCCGCGTGTACCGTTGATAGATTAGCTTCCGCTTGTTTGTATTTGTAAGAGAGAGATATTTGACTTTCATGTATAGGGCATAAGCCCTTTTCTCTTTATTTCGTACTCATTGTGGACTATTGTTGTACGTTCATTTTCATATGTATGATATGTACTGTGATCTTTGTGGACTTGTTAGTTATTACTACTTATTTTACTTCTTTCTCTCTTTTGGCTAACTTGGTTATATGATTGTACTAGTCGGCAGGATCGGCGTGTTGCGGTGTCGACTAACCCGTGTGTTAGTGCCACCGTAAGATGGCGGTTATGGGCATAAGACCGGGTTAACTCCTTGGTAAGGGGGAGGGTCTTACACTTTGGAAGCAGTTCATCTCAGCGGATGTCACATTCTTTGAGAATGCATCTTATTTCTCTCACGACTCCTCCCTTCTTCCTGATATTCCTACTTCTCTGATCGGCTCCTCCATCCCGTCTACGCCCGCCGAGTCCACTCCTCCTACGCGGTGTCCACCATCTCCTCCTCCTCTCTCTCCTCCTTCGCCGTCTCTCTCTGCTCCCAGGACATCTCTCACCTCTGCGTATGCACTAGCTACTGTTGAACCCAATGACCTGGATATTCCCATTGCTCTTTGTGAATGGTTGCGGGCGTGTACCTAACATTTACTTGCTATTGTTATTTCTTATGCTGGACTTACCCCTTCTCGAAGGCAATTTGCGTTAGCAATCTCGTCCACCACCACTCCTCGTACCTACCAGGACACCCTTATTGTTCCTCATTGGAAGGCAACCAAGGATGAGGAAATCGCCACCCTCACTGAACGAGGTACATGAACTCTTATTCCTCCTCCTTTGGGCATCGATGTTGTGGGTTGTCGATGGTTCTTTATTGTGAAGATCCATCTGGATGGCAGTGTGGATCGATACAAGGCACACCTTGTCACTAAAGACTTCACTCAGGCCTATGGCATTGATTATTTTGACACCTTCTCTCTCGTTACTCGTCTCAGCACTATCTAAGTTCTCCTGTTAGTGGCGGTTAACAAGGATTGACCCATTTCTCAACTGGATGTCAAGAATGCCTTCCTTTATGTTGATCTACAAAAGGATGTATACATAGAGCAACCTCCTGGGTATGTTGCTTAGGGGGAGACACACGTATGCAAACTAAATAAGGTTATTTATGTCCTAAAGCAAAGCCCTCAGGCATGGTTTGATAAGTTCAGTGGCATTATGGCAGACGTGGGTTTTATAAGGAACTCTGCCGATCACTCACTATTTATTCGCAAAACCACCCTGGGTCTGGAGGTTCTTGCCATATATATGGAAGATATTCTTCTCACTGGTGATGACCAGGTTGGGGTAGCGCTGACAAAGAAACATCTCTGTCAACACCTTGTCATGAAGGATATGGGCTCCCCAAAGTACTTCCTGGGGATAGAAATCTTTTGAAATCCTTATTCTTCGGTTCTCTCCCAACGTAAGTTTGCACTTGATCCTCTGTAAGAGACAGGATGATTGGGGCTAAACTAGTCTGATGCCTCATGGCTACCAGAGAAGAAATAATCTGGACAGATGACTCGCCTTTTCTGTCAGATGTTACAAGGTACAAGAGTCTGGTGGGCAAACTTATTTATCTCACTGTAACAAGACCCGACATCTCATATGTGGGCAGCAAGGTTAGTCAGTTCATACAAGCCCCTAGAGAGTGTCATCTACAGTCTGCCCTGAGGATATTGGAATATGTTAAATCGACACCTGGTAAGGGACTACTGTTTCAGAGAAATGGTCATTTAAAAGATGAAGCCTACTTAGATTCTAGCTATGCTGGCGACAAAGGTGATCGCAAGTTCACATCGGGATTTTACTCATTCGTGGGAGGAAACCTAATCAGCTGCAAGAGCAAGATACAATCTGTTGTCTCCAGGTCCAGTGCAAAGTCTGAATAACGGAGTTTGCCGTCAAACACTTGTGAGTTAAAGTGGTTACAGGCTCTCATGATAGACTTAGGAGAAGTATACAATTATCCTCTACCTATGTTCTGCGACAACAAGGTCGCTATATATATCTCCAAAAATCCAATATTTCAAGAGAGAACAAAGCAAATCGAAATTGACTGCCATTTCATTAGAGAAGAGATCTTGAAGAAATAGATTTGTTCTCTATTTGTTACATCAGACAACGAGTTGGAAGATATTTTAACCAAGCCTGTCATAGCTTCCATTTTTCACATTTGCGATAAGCTGGCCATGATTGATATATATGCTCCAGCTTGAGGGGTAGTGTTGCAATTTGGAGACTGGGCGGTCTGGCAACTTTACTTGGGCGGCTTAGAGACCGGGAGATCTGGCGGCTTCACTCTGGTAGCTTGGAGAACGGTAGTCTGGCGGCTTATCTCCAGCGGCTTGGAGACCAGGTGGTCTGGAGTCTTCTATCCAGTAGCTTAGAGACTGTGTGGTCTGTGATGTCGCTGCCCCTCTGCCACTACTTGATGACGATCCAGTTGCCGAGGCCCTACAACATAAAGACCTTCGGAGCCGTGATGACGCTAACGGACGACGCCGCTACAACCTCCGCCCGCGGCGTGCTACCCTCACTTGAAGACTATTTTAATTAATTTCTCATGCTTTATTATTTTATGTGCGAATATAAAATTATTCCAATCTTGGTTAATAATTTTATATTCATTTGGGACTTGTAATCTTTATTTATTTCCTGCAAACATTTTGGTGTGTATTTAGCCTTCCGGATGGATGAGATTTCATCTCCATGTTGGATGGCTAGATGTGTGTTGTAACTCCTATATAAGGAGATCCTTTTGAGAATGAAGTTAGAGAGAATTAAAAAAATCAACCCTAACCCTCATTGAGAGAGTTCGACCATGAGGGAATCCTCCATAGCCGCCGGCCAAGGTGTGAAGCCGCAGCCCCCCTTTGCTTCTTCCCCCTACTACGGTGCGACGCCGGCGTGGCTTCCTTTCGGTGCGACTCCAAGGAAGAAGGTTGCAGCCCATTCGGTGTGAAGCCGGTGGATCCGTGGAGAGAGTGATTCTCCCACCTTATCTTGTGTGATTGTTGTTCTTGGTTCGGTAACTCCTTCCCCTTTAGAGATTCTTGCTTTAGATTTTGTGGAGGTTTTTGCAAACCGTTTCTTCCGTGATTTTTAAATACGTCGCTTGCAAATTCCGATTTCGATTTCGTTGTTATTGAACCTCTTGTGATCCGGATTGGGTAGATCCGTTGCGAGAGCGAGGCTTGGCCTAGCCTTGACTTGCCCTCCAAGATTGGCACATTTTGGTGTTAACAAGGGAGTTAATCTCAACTCGAACTCGACCGCCTATTGAAGTTTTCCGCCGCTCCGAAAATAAATTATTGCTGCGTTGAAACGGCTCAAGTTGGTACAATAGATGCTTGTGTAGGTGCGGTGAGTTGTGTGCTTGTTGGAGAGGTAGGTCTTAAGGACGTTGTATCGAGTTCGGCTTGCGGTGAGTTGTGTAAGACCCCCCTCCCCGGATCCCAAAACACGGCACGAAGAGGGAGTCTTATGCCCGGAACAGCCGCCTTGCGGTAGCATTAGCACACGGGCTAACCTGTACCACAAGACGCCTATTCCGCCGGCTACAACAATATCAATATAACATGCCAACCCAACCAAATAAATAAACATCCAGAAGTCAAAACCCACACTAAGTTATAATGCCCAAATACATCAATAAATAGAAGCTAAAACATGCTTCTACCATATATCAGAGTACAGCTAAACATTGGCCAAACGGGCTACATCAGAGTATCAAATACTAACATCAGTAACTGACGGTATCGACGGCACCGTCACATCAGGCCCTGTCGTCCTGGCCTGGCTGTCCTACTGCGTAGTCTGCGGCTGCTCTACCTGCGGCGTGACCTCCTAAAAAGGAAGACGTAGCAACCGTTAGTCGAAACGACTAAGTGGTTTCACATCCGCTCCCCCGGCGACTCCTCGGCACCGGGCGGAGAAAAGGAACAAGAGTATAGCATATAACGAGTATGCAAGTAAAGGAAGTACAAGCAGGTGGCAAGGTAATGTAAGAGTAACAACATCATAATCAGCATTTAAGTAAGAGCTACACTAAACTAGCAAGTATAAGTAACAGCAGGAAAGTAACTTAACTTATAAGAATGCCCATACAAACTTATAAGTTAAGGATCGGGTTACATAAAAGTAACTCATCGTATAAGAGTGCCCATACAAACTTATACGATGAGGATCTTGTGGTGCAATGATATGAAATGCTATGAATGTTATGCAATGACTCACCCATGCACACCCCTGCAATTGCTATGTCGACACAGACTATAGTTCCCACTTTTCGAGCAGGTAGCTAACCTCTCAGGAGTCAGCCGCCGTGGCCAGGCGGTGACAGTAGAACGGGCACTTCTACTACTAGGCGGGTATCACACTACTTCACCTAGGCCTCCGTACGCCTCAACGCTAAGAACACAACAGCGGAGCCCATGCGTACTATGGCCCAGCGGGGTTTTGGGTAGATGTGCACCAAGAACACAGCCCGAACTGGCCTTGCGTGACCCGGAAGGGGCCTCGGAAGAAAGCACGAGGACACAGCCCAACCGTTCACATGGTCGGAGGGGCCTCGGGACGTGAACACCGAGGACACAGCCCAAACCGACCAAGTCTAACTGCCAACTCCCGTCGGTGTGACGACTGGCGAGCCCGTAGACCTGCCACACTATCCTTAACCCGGGATTACGACACCGCATGTCGACTCACACCTCATGCAAATACCACGTCAACATAACATGGAAGGGGCCTCGGAAGCAAACACGAGGGCACAGCCCAACCATCCATCCACACCTCATCTCAACACAACCAAAACAAGTGGCGGTCAACACCGCACTTACAAACTTACACAATACTACCCATAGGAAGACGACACTCTAAGTATTGGACTACCAAATTCAATCCACTATTCAACATTCACATGGCCATGAGTTATCCTTCTATATGTCATATCAGGTGATTTCAACACAATATATCAAGATGTACATGTATAAAAATCTACTAACTTCTAACAAGTCAAATCATTCAAGTATACTATCTTACAATTCGATCACATGGAATCCGATTAATAATCTTCATCATTTATGCAACTGAATTAATTATTCATAAGAGTTTATCCAAGCCTCAGGGTTACCTGTAATATTAGTTTCTCCGAATCCAAATCCAAATGTTATAAACCCAGATTTTAAGTGCAGGAATAGTCTGGACAGCAACTTCGACCGGAGTTTCCAGAAGTTACAGGAATCCGGTGGAGGCGTGTAACCCCTCGTTGGAAAGCTCTTTTCATGATCTACAACTTTCATATTCAGGTCACAACCCAGATCTGATAATAACTTACTTGAAATCGGCTTCAAAGTTCGCTGCGCACAGAACACAATTTCTGTGTACAGGAATTGCCGGACAGCAAACTCGATTAGGTTTTCCGGGGGCCACAGACATCACCTGAAGTCGTGCAACCACTCCTTGGAAATGTATTTCCAAGGACTACAACTTTCGTGTTTAGCCGAAAGCCCAGATCTGCCCATATCCTACATGAAAATGGCCTAGAAGATCGCTGCGCGCAGAATACAGATTCTGCGCGCATCTTAAAGAAAAATGAACGGCATCGGTCCGTCTTCCTCCTCAAGCGATCCTTCCTAAATTTTCCAGAAATGTCCTCCTCCCTTATTCAACCTCAAGGGCCAAAAATCCTCACGAAACCATTCACCCATCGTCGTATTGAAGAAAAGGGGAAGGGTTGAAGAGATCTAAAATCTAGGATTCAAATCCTAGCATGGCCAAACCTAGAAATCTTCTCCTCTCCATCAAGCTCTCTTGAACCGATGTCTCTCCTAAATATCTAAGATCTAGCACCAAGGGAGAGGGTAGGAAACTCACATTGGCTCCAGCGGTACCACCATTTCTTGCCATGGATCGCGTAGTTCTCCTCGGCGGCATCTTCTCTTTCACGGCGATGGCGAATCTCCTCCGGTAGAACTTGCTCCAACGGTTTTCCTCTCACCAGGAGTTCTCACAGGAGATAGGGGGTGAAATGAGAGTGAAAAACGGCTAGGGTTTCCTCTGCCCCTTATAAACAAAATATGACACGGGTAGGGACACGGCCGTGTCCGTACCCGTGTCCCGCTTCCGCGAAACGGTCGTGGCGGTTTCCATGTCGGTTCAATGTTTGACACGGGTAGGGACACGCCCGTGTCCCGACCCGTGTTCACATGACACGGCCGTGTGCCTGGTCGTGTCATTGGTCGTGTACTTCTCGGATTGCATCTCGACACTTCTCGTCGAGCTCAACTCGACGCACACGGGTAGGGACACGCCCGTGTCACTACCCGTGTCCCCCGCTCGACGCATCTCGACGATTCTCGACGATCTCGACACGCCTTGTCGAGATCATCTCGACGCACACGGGTAGGGACACGCCCGTGTCACTACCCGTGTCACTTAGTGTCGACCCCGCTCGACGATCTCGACGACTCTCGACGATCTCGACACGCCTCGTCGAGATCATCTCGACGCACACGGGTAGGGACACGGCCGTGTCACTACCCGTGTCACACGCACACGGGTAGGGACACGCCCGTGTCGCTACCCGTATCGCTACCCATGTCTTTTACACTGATTTCTCCACGTCACCACAAGTGCAGTCCAATTCCCGGCACTTGTCAGGACTCGAGTCAACCCTCCTGACTCAAAACACACACACTAGGGGCCTAGAGCGATTCGGGACGTTACAAATCCTATAAACAAAATAAAAGATTTCGTCCCCGAAATCAGGCTTAGGCTGTGGGGAGAAGAGCATAACAGGAAATTTAACATATGCTTTTAAATAAGATTACCTTGAGCAAACAACTCCGGGTGGCGTTGCTGCATTAAATCCATTGGCTCCCACGTGTACTCCTCTTTCCCATGATTCGACCATAGTACCTTCACCAAGGGTACACTTTTGCGGCGCAAAGTCCTTGTCTCGCTGTCAACAATCCGCACCGGCTCTAGTCGCACAGACCTATCTGATGCCACTGCACCATCAGTAGTGGGAATATACTGGTCGGGCCGCAACAGTGCTTTTCGAAGCGACGACACATGGAACACGTCGTGGAGATTTTCTAGTTCCGGTGGTAACTCCAACCGATAGGCCAACGGGCCAATCCTTTCCAATATTATATAAGGCCCAACATACCTTGGGCTGAGCTTTTTCACTCCACGCACCCGCGACACTCCATGCATCGGCCGAATCTTGAGGAACACTTTTTCGCCCACTTGGAACTCCACCATCCGGTGCCTTTTATTGTAATATTTCGCCTGTCGGCTTTGAGCCTCCAACATGCGATCCCGTATCAATCTGACCGCCGCATCAGTATCATCTATATATTCATTTCCCAAGGCTTTCAGATCTTCATCCTGCACCCAAGACAAGGGGGTGCTACACCTCCTTCCGTAAAGGGCTTCATGGGGCGCCATACCGATGCTCGCTTGATGACTATTGTTGTAGGAGAATTCCACCAGGGGCAAGAGTCTTTCCCACGGCTCTCCTCTGTCCAACACACATAACCTCAATAAATCCTCCAGCGTTCTGATGGTCCGCTCTGACTGCCCGTCAGTCTGTGGATGAAATGCGGTACTAAAGGTTAGGCGTGAGCCTAAATACGCCTGTACCGCCTTCCACTCATTGGATGTAAACCGACCATCCCGATCCGAAACAATTGTCTTGGGCACGCCATGATACCGTACAAATTGCTCCACAAAAAGGCGCACCAAAACATCCACGTGTGCTTCCTTCTTCATTGGAATGAACCGGGCCACCTTTGTCAGTCGATCCACAATAACCCACACCGAATCATTCCCGGAGCGTGAGCGAGGCAACCCATGGACAAAGTCCATGGAGATGTCCTCGAACTTCCATTCGGGGATGGGCAATGACTGCAACAAACCACCGGGACTCCTGCATTCAGCCTTCACCCTTTGGCAAGCTTCGCAATGTGTAACATAGTAGCGAACATCCCTTTTCATTCCCGGCCAACACATGGTCTTCCGCAGTTCGGCGTACATCTTAGCAATACCCGGATGCACTGAATATTGAGAGGAATGCGCCTCTCTCAAGATATCCTCCCGAATTTTGCCGCCCTTGGGAATATAGAGTCGGCCACGAAAATAAACGAGGTCGTCTTTGAGTGTGTACTCATCGGTGGTCCTATCTTCAATTACCTTGATTGCCGGGGCCAAGGCCGCATCCATTCCTTGCTCCACCTGAATCCGGTCTCGGATATCACAAACTATGCTCATGTTGGCCAAATACTCCGCATACTCTGCCGAAGGAGCCTTGAATACTAGAGTAATTTCCATCTCCTCGAGCATCCGAGCCAACTCTATACTCATCAGCCGAGACTCTGGGCTAGAGCCTGGCGCTTTTCTACTCAGGGCATCGGCTACCGAGTTCGCTTTCCTGGGGTGGTAGTTCATGGTGAACTCATAGTCGCATAGAAATTCCAACCACCGCCGTTGTCTCAGGTTCAACTCCTTCTGAGTGTGAACATACTTCAAGTTTTTGTGATCGGAAAAGATCTCGCAGTGGACGCCATATAAATAATGCCTCCAGACCTTCAAAGCGAACACCACTGCTCCCAACTCCAAATCATGAACCGGGTAATTGATTTCATGTTTCTTTAACTGCCTTGAAGCATAAGCGATCACATGACCGTGCTGCATCAGCACCGCTCCCATCCCTTGATATGATGCGTCCGTGTAAACTTGGAATCCTTCCTTCCCCGACGGAAGTGCAAGGATGGGGCGGAGGTAAGCCTATCTTTCAATTCTTGAAATGCCGCTTCACATTGAGGTGTCCACTCAAATGGCACACCCTTCTTCGTCAAGGAGGTAAGAGGAAGGGCAATCTTGGAAAATCCTTTCACGAACTTGCGGTAGTAGCCAGCAAGTCCAAGAAAGCTTCGTACATCGGTCGCCGACTTCAAGGGCGACCACTCCTTCACGGCCCGCACCTTAGCTGGATCCACAGCTAATCCTGCTCCACTGATCACATGCCCCAAGAAGGCAACCTCCTTAAGCCAGAATTCACACTTGCTAAACTTGGCATACAAGGCGTGCTCCTTCAATTTCTTCAAAACTAAGGTCAGGTGCTCGACATGCTCCTCCTCCATCTTTGAGTAGACTAAGATGTCGTCGATGAAAACGATGACGAAGATGTCCAAGTATGGTTCAAACACCCTGTTCATCAGGCTCATGAAGGCCGAAGGTGCATTCGTGAGCCCAAACGGCATTACTGTGAACTCATAAAAACCATATCTCAAACTGAAGGCTGTTTTCTGAATATCCCCCTCTTGTATCCTCAACTGATAGTATCCAGAGCGCAAGTCTAGTTTAGAGAACCAATGTGCTCCCACTAATTGATCGAACAACTCGTCGATCCGAGGTAGCGGATAAGTGTTCCGCACCGTTAATCGATTGAGTTCCCGATAATCTATGCACAATCGCAGGGTTCCATCCTTCTTCTTTACGAACAACACAAGGGCACCCCATGGTGATGAACTGGGGCGAACGAACCCTGAATCTACTAGTTCTTGCAGTTGAACTCTAAACTCCGCGAGTTCTTTCGGGGCCATTCTGTACGGAGCCTTAGATACAGGCTTGGCACCTGGTACTAGATTAATCTGGAAATCGACCTCTCTATGCGGTGGTAATCCTGGTAGCTTCTCAGGAAATACCTCGGGAAAATCCCGCACAACCCGTACATCCTTTAATTCCAACGCTTCCTCCTTCAACTCGAACCAGATCATGAAGACCTCGTCCCCCTTCATATGAGGTTTTACAACCTGGACGGAAGATAACATCATGCGGGGCGCGAAGCCAATACCTTGGAAGATGACGTCAGAGTCTCCATGTCTCAAATAGATCCGCTTCTCCGCGCAGTCGATCCTCGCGAAGTGCCAGTCCAGCCACGCCATGCCCAAAATGATGTCGAACTCCGGCATTCTCAGAACCGTGGCCGGTGTATCAAAGGCTTTCCCATCAATAAATAACTCCAACTCGCACTTGGCGGTCGCGATCATCTCCGAGCCGTCCGGAAGGCGTACACGTCAGGCTATTCCCGTGAAGTACTGAACATCCCCCACGTCTTTTATGAAATCCGCGGACACAAAAGAGTGTGAGGCACCGGTATCGAACAGCGCATAGGCCGTCTTCCCGCCAATAATCACGGTGCCTAAGTGCCAACGACCAAAACTTATTGCTAGTGTCTAATAAGTTCTAATCAATTCATGTTAAACCATGCAAATATGTAAACTAATTAAATCATACCTGCAATCACATCTTGTGGGTTCCGTTCCTGCGTCATGTCAAGCGCGTACACCTGATCCCGGACCGGTCCGGGGTTTCCTCTTGGCGGTCCTCGTCCTCGACCACGCATATATCCCCGTCCTCGTGGAGCCAGTGGAGGGAGAGCAGGAGGGAGAGCAGGAGGGACGTTCCCATATAGCTGCGGGCAAAAACGTCGGATGTGGCCCGGCTGGTTGCATTCGAAGCACACCAGACCACGACGCCCTTCAGGTTGTTGAAATCGCTGAGGCTGTGGGGGTGGAGGCAACGCAGGCGGCTGCGGAACTGGATGCTCCACCTTATAGTTTCGGTGGACACGCCCTCCACCTCTTTGATAACCTCTTCCTCCTCTGAAGTCCCGTCTCCTTCTATTACTTGGGCCGGCTTCCATCACGTCCTCCGCAGGCCTCTTACTACATCCCATGTGGTCCGCCTCCAATCTTTTCGCCATATCAATGATCTCCACCAAGCTACCATCCGCTATAAACAAAAGGGACTGCCTTAGGGGATCTCGCAGCCCTTTATAGAAGCGCTTGGCATAACCTCTGTCATCCAACTCATAAGAGTCCGCAAACCTTGCGAGATGCTGGAATTCCCGTTGGTATTCTGTAACCGACTTTGATCCCTGCTTTAGTAGAAGGAACCTCTGCTCAAGCTCATCTTGGGCCGATGTAGGGATAAAGTGCTCCAAGAAAACACCCGAGAATTCACTCCAACTTATCTCAGTGTAGATCCGGCCTTGGAAGGTAGAGCCCATGAGGGACTTCCACCACCTCTTCGCATGTAAGTCCAAGACAGACACTGCCAATGTCACTGCCATGTTGGCTGGGCAACGGATACCGGCCAACAACTCCTGTATCGTGTCTAGCCATTCCTCTGTACGTATGGCTGACTCCGTCCCAAGGTAGACGGGAGGGGAGAGAGCCCGGAAGGTGCTCAGCCAGTTGGAGCTCGGGGCCTGTTGTTGCACCGGAGCCTGCTGTGCCTTAAAAGCATCAAGAATGGCGGTGAGTGTTTGCCCCAACTCAGACTGTTGGAACTGATTGGGTATGGGAGGGGTAGGAGTACCCCCCAACGGCTCAACATGCAGTGGAACCTACACGTACACGACAAATTTGTGGTCAGGTTGGCTAAACTTAAGGTCTAAGTTGGACAAACTTAATGTGAATTACATATGGGCACACCACTGCTTCCGCTAAGTCAGTTTGTCCCCAAACTGACTAACCAAACGGGGGTGGCACCATTGTTGAATGACTTCTTAGTTGAGGATCGTGGCAAACTGATACCATTTGTAAGACCCCCCTCCCCGGATCCCAAAACACGGCACGAAGAGGGAGTCTTATGCCCGGAACAGCCGCCTTGCGGTAGCATTAGCACACGGGCTAACCTGTACCACAAGACGCCTATTCCGCCGGCTACAACAATATCAATATAACATGCCAACCCAACCAAATAAATAAACATCCAGAAGTCAAAATCCACACTAAGTTATAATGTCCAAATACATCAATAAATAGAAGCTAAAACATGCTTCTACCATATATCAGAGTACAGCTAAACATTGCCCAAACGGGCTACATCAGAGTATCAAATACTAACATCAGTAACTGACGGTATCGACGGCACCGTCACATCAGGCCCTGTCGTCCTGGCCTGGCTGTCCTGCTGCGTAGTCTGCGGCTGCTCTACCTGCGGCGTGACCTCCTAAAAAGGAAGACGTAGCAACCGTTAGTCGAAACGACTAAGTGGTTTCACATCCGCTCCCCCGGCGACTCCTCAGCACCGGGCGGAGAAAAGGAACAAGAGTATAGCATATAACGAGTATGCAAGTAAAGGAAGTACAAGCAGGTGGCAAGGTAATGTAAGAGTAACAACATCATAATCAGCATTTAAGTAAGAGCTACACTAAACTAGCAAGTATAAGTAACAGCAGGAAAGTAACTTAACTTATAAGAATGCCCATAAAAACTTATAAGTTAAGGATCGGGTTACATAAAAGTAACTCATCGAATAAGAGTGCCCATACAAACTTATACGATGAGGATCTTGTGGTGCAATGATATGAAATGCTATGAATGCTATACAATGACTCACCCATGCACACCCCTGCAATTGCTATGTCGACACAGACTATAGTTCCCACTTTTCGAGCAGGTAGCTAACCTCTCAGGCGTCAGCCGCCGTGGCCAGGCGGTGACAGTAGAACGGGCACTTCTACTACTAGGCGGGTATCACACTACTTCACCTAGGCCTCCGTACGCCTCAACGCTAAGAACACAACAGCGGAGCCCATGCGTACTATGGCCCAGTGGGGTCTTGGGTAGATGTGCACCAAGAACACAGCCCGAACTAGCCTTGCGTGACCCGGAAGGGGCCTCGGAAGAAAGCACGAGGACACAGCCCAACCGTTCACATGGTCGGAGGGGCCTCGGGACGTGAACACCGAGGACACAGCCCAAACCGACCAAGTCTAACTGCCAACTCCCGTCGGTGTGACGACTGGCGAGCCCGTAGACCTGCCACACTATCCTTAACCCGGGATTACGACACCGCGTGTCGACTCACACCTCATGCAAATACCACGTCAACATAACATGGAAGGGGCCTCGGAAGCAAACACGAGGGCACAGCCCAACCATCCATCCACACCTCATCTCAACACAACCAAAACAAGTGGCGGTCAACACCGCACTTACAAACTTACACAATACTACCCATAGGAAGACGACACTCTAAGTATTGGACTACCAAATTCAATCCACTATTCAACATTCACATGGCCATGAGTTATCCTTCTATATGTCATATCAGGTGATTTCAACACAATATATCAAGATGTACATGTATAAAAATCTACTAACTTCTAACAAGTCAAATCATTCAAGTATACTATCTTACAATTCGATCACATGGAATCCGATTAATAATCTTCATCATTTATGCAACTGAATTAATTATTCATAAGAGTTTATCCAAGCCTCAGGGTTACCTGTAATATTAGTTTCTCCGAATCCAAATCCAAATGTTATAAACCCAGATTTTTAAGTGCAGGAATAGTTTGGACAGCAACTTCGACCGGAGTTTCCAGACGTTACAGGAATCCGGTGGAGGCGTGTAACCCCTCGTTGGAAAGATCTTTTCATGATCTACAACTTTCATATTCAGGTCACAACCCAGATCTGACAATAACTTACTTGAAATCGGCTTCAAAGTTCGCTACGCACAGAACACAATTTCTGTGTACAGGAATTGCCGGACAGCAAACTCGATTAGGTTTTCCCGGGGCCACAGACATCACCTGAAGTCGTGCAACCACTCGTTGGAAAGGTATTTCCAAGGAATACAACTTTCGTGTTTAGCCGAAAGCCCAGATCTGCCCATATCCTACATGAAAATGGCCTAGAAGATCGCTGCGCGCAGAATACAGATTCTGCGCGCATCTTAAAGAAAAATGAACGGCATCGGTCTGTCTTCCTCCTCAAGCGATCCTTCCTAAATTTTCCAGAAATGTCCTCCTCCCTTATTCAACCTCAAGGGCCAAAACTCCTCACGAAACCATTCACCCATCGTCGTATTGAAGAAAAGGGGAAGGGTTGAAGAGATCTAAAAACTAGGATTCAAATCCTAGCATGGCCAAACCTAGAAATCTTCTCCTCTCCATCAAGCTCTCTTGAACCGATGTCTCTCCTAAATATCTAAGATCTAGCACCAAGGGAGAGGGTAGGAAACTCACATTGGCTCCAGCGGTACCACCATTTCTTGCCATGGATCGCGTAGTTCTCCTCGGCGGCATCTTCTCTTTCACGGCGATGGCGAATCTCCTCCGGTAGAACTTGCTCCAGCGGTTTTCCTCTCACTAGGAGTTCTCACAGGAGATAGGGGGTGAAATGAGAGTGAAAAACGGCTAGGGTTTCCTCTGCCCCTTATAAACAAAATATGACACGGGTAGGGACACGGCCGTGTCCGTACCCGTGTCCCGCTTCCGCGAAACGGCCGTGGCGGTTTCCATGTCGGTTCAATGTTTGACACGGGTAGGGACACGCCCGTGTCCCGACCCGTGTTCACATGACACGGCCGTGTGCCTGGCCCTGTCATTGGCCGTGTACTTCTCGGATTGCATCTCGACACTTCTCGTCGAGCTCAACTCGACGCACACGGGTAGGGACACGCCCGTGTCACTACCCGTGTCCCCCGCTCGACGCATCTCGACGATTCTCGATGATCTCGACACGCCTCGTCGAGATCATCTCGACGCACACGGGTAGGGACACGCCCGTGTCACTACCCGTGTCACTTAGTGTCGACCCCGCTCGACGATCTCGACGACTCTCGACGATCTCGACACGCCTCGTCGAGATCATCTCGACGCACACGGGTAGGGACACGGCCGTGTCACTACCCGTGTCACACGCACACGGGTAGGGACACGCCCGTGTCGCTACCCGTGTCGCTACCCATGTCTTTTACACTGATTTCTCCACATCACCACAAGTGCAGTCCAATTCCCGGCACTTCTCAGGACTCGAGTCAACCCTCCTGACTCAAAACACACACACTAGGGGTCTAGAGCGATTCGGGACGTTACAAGTTGTGTGCTTGTTGGAGAGGTAGGTCTTAAGGACGTTGTATCGAGTCCGGCAATTTTCTCTTTCGGATTTGGGGGCAAACCCGACCCCATTTCGCTCGCTTTTGGTCGGAGCCCTCCCCCTTAGTTTTATGTCTTGTGACAATACTTTCCGTCAGCGTATTCGAGTACGTATCACGGTCACCCCTACATCAATTTGGTATCAGAGGCGGTCATTTCAACTCCCACGTTGCAAACATCCTCTCTACGTTTCTTGTTGGCCGATCGGATCTTAAAAAAATCAAAAAAATTATTTTCTGTGGTCTGCCAATAGCGGGCTGAAATCTTTATTTTTCAGCGAAATTTCAAAAAAAAAAAATTTTAACGATCCACGTGTTCGTCACATCGGGAAACTATAAAAATATCTTATTTTCAGTATAGCTACGGCCCTAGGAAAAATCACCTTTCCAAAATTTTCTAGAGCTGAATGCGCACTAGGCACGGATCGGAGTACGCGACACCGTCTACGTCTAGGATGGCTGAGAACGAGCATGGGGATCCCAACACCGAGGCCATAGCAGGGCTACGTAAAGAAATGACGGAGCTTAGAAACATGTTGGCACAAATCCTGCAAAATCAAGCAAGGCCACCGCCGCCACCCATTAATGTTGAGCAGCCCAACCGGCGCCAACAAACTCCTGAGTCGGATTCCGATGAGGACTCTCCCCGAGTGCCCCCTCGAGAACACCGCCACGATCATGCTTACGATATCACTAGGGCCATTAAGATCGACGCCCCCACTTATGATGGCATGGGAGATCCCCAGATCTTCCTTACTTGGGTGGTGGATATGGAGTGCTACTTCGATTGGCACACCCTTACGGACCATCAAAAGCTCCAAGTTGCCAGGATGAAGCTAACGGGGCGTGCCAAAACTTATTGGCTGAATGAAGAGCGTAGGCTAGGAACAGGGAACGAGGTCTCACTTATTGGATGGGCCGTGATGAAGAACCTGTTGACCGATCAGTACGTTCCCGCATACCATCGGACACAGATGTTCGACGAGCTTGCCACTCTACGGCAGGGCTCCAATTCGGTAGCTGAGTATATGGGAGAACTGAAAGACCGTATGGTGCGTTGTGATCTGAGGGAGATCCCCGAGGTCACCCTATCCAGATTTCGTAAGGGGCTTCATCCCGATATTCAGCGGAAGCTCTTACGATATGGTCATACGGATCTGAACACGACATTTAATGCCGCCCTCGACATCGAAAAGCACTTAGCCTCTAAGGCTCACTCCCGGTATTCCCATGCGAAGGGAAAGTCCACAGCTGGAGCCTCTTCCTCCACATATCAGGATAAAGGGAAGTTTCGGTCTGCCTAGTCAAAGTCTGTCGTGATTACTGCTAGGAACGGCAAGAATCCTGTGAGTGAGCGTGTCCCTATAGGGAAGGTTAGCAAGGCTAACACCACTTGTTACTCTTGCGGCATTCAAGGCCACTATGCCTTTGAATGCCCAACGAAGACTAAAGCCATAGCCCTTCTAGAGTCGACTACCGACCTTGCTGATTTCGTTTATGAGGCTGCTGAGGAGAGTGACCCAGAAGGGGTCCCAAGCGATTTAGAGGACGAGCACCCCGTTATGGTGATGCGTTGTATCCTGACCACCCCTCGTCCGTTAGATGACTGGAAAAGGACTAGTATATTTTCCCTGATCTTTAAGAGTGGCGAGAAGTTATGCAAGTTGATCATTGATAGTGGCAGTTGTGTAAATGTCATCTCTGAGAATGTCGTTACACGTATGTCCTTGACTACGCAGCCCCACCCGGCTCCATATCAGGTAGCTTTGATTAATAAGGTTACCGTCCCGGTCACCAAGCGTTGCCTTGTACCTTTCTAGATCAAATCCTATACTGACGAGGTGTGGTGCGATGTCCTTCCAATGGACGCTTGTCACGTGTTATTGGGCCGCCCTTGGCTTTACGACCGTGACGTGACACACTTTGGAAGGGCCAACACATATGAGTTTAAATTCAATAGCAAGGTCATTACATTGAGACCGACCGTCCCGAAAGAGCCAGTAGCTTTGGCTAAGGACACCACTGTTCCAGTCGAGAGGAAAACGTTGAGTCTCGTGGGAAGAAAAGAATTTGTGAAGGATCCCTTTCTTGACGGGATGATGTACGCTCTAGTTTTTATGAGTGCGAAAGGGGATACGAGAGCATTGGATGATTTGCCTAGAGAGTTACGGGAATTGTTGGATGAGTATAAGGACGTGTACCCGGATGAGCTGCCTTCGGTATTACCACCGCTTAGGAATATACAGCATGATATAGACCTTATCCCCGGTTCCTCCTTACTGAACCAGCCCCACTATAGGTTTCACCCTGCCGCACATAAGGAGTTACAGACCCAGATCGAGGATTTGATGAAAAAGGGGTTCATTAGGACTAGTATGAGTCCATGTGCGGTACCTGCCCTTCTTGCCCCCAAGAAGGATGGTACGTGGAGAATGTGTGTTGATAGCCGCGCCATCAACAAGATTACCATCAAATATAGATTTCCTATTCCGCGATTAGATGACCTCCTAGATGTCTTATCTGGCGCCACCATTTTTTCAAAGTTAGATTTGCGGAGTGGCTATCACCAGATCAGGATCCGTGAGGGGGACGAGTGGAAGACATCATTTAAGTCCAAGGATGGGTTATACGAGTGGCTTGTGATGCCCTTTGGGCTATCCAACGCCCCTAGTACCTTCTCCTGGATGATGACCCATGTATTTCAGCCTTACATGGGGAAGTTTGTGGTCGTCTATTTTGATGACATTTTATTCTTTAGTACCACCACTGCTGAGCACGTCTCCCACATGAGGTCGGTTCTTTCCACTCTGCGGAAGGAAACCTTATTCCTTAGTCTCAAGAAATGCACATTCCATGTCACTGAAGTGGAATTCTTAGGCTATATAGTCGGTTCGGAAGGCATTAGAGTTGACCCTAATAAGGTTAAAGTCATTAGGGATTGGCCCGAACCGACCACATTACGAGAGGTGCGAAGTTTCCATGGGTTAGCTACTTTTTACCGCTATTTTATTAGAGACTTTAGTAGCATTATGGCCCCCATCAGTGATTGCATGAAGAAAGGTGAGTTCACCTGGACAAGGTCCGCCGCTATTGCTTTCCAACGCATTAAGGAACTTATGACTGAGGCACCTATCCTACATCTACCTGACTTCAATAAGGTCTTTGAGCTTACGTGTGACGCTTCTGGCGTAAGAATAGGAGGTGTCTTGAGTCAGGAAGGGCACCCTGTGAGTTATTTTAGTGAGAAGTTAGCGGGCGCCAAATTGAATTACTCGAATTACGATAGGGAGTTTTATGTCGTCATTAGATGTCTGCACCATTGGAGGCACTATCTCCTCTCTAAGGAGTTTGTGATCCTCTTCGATCACGAGGCACTGCGGTTCATCAATGGCCAACATAAAATCATCCCGCGACACGCTAAGTGGGTATCTTTCCTACAGGGTTACTCTTTTAACCTCAAACACCTTAAAGGAGCTGACAATCGAGTCGCGGATGCTCTTAGTCGTCTGACCCTGTTACTCACCACTATAGAGGTTAACGTGGTAGGATTCGAGCGAATGAAGTACGAGTACGCCACATGTCCTGACTTTCAGGATGCATATTTGTCTGCCCAAGATAGCTCCCCCACGATTATATCTGCATTCGTCATTAAGGATGGCTACCTATTTAGACATGGGAAGTTATGTATCCCGCAGTCATCGTTACACCTTCATATCATCTGGGAATTGCATAGTGGAGGGTTGAGTGGTCATTTCGGTAGGGATAAGACCATTATGTTAGTTGAGGAGAAATTCTATTGGCCAAAACTTAAGGCAATGGTGGGAAGGGTAGTTAGTAGTTGTCGTACCTGTCAGGTATCCAAGGGCACTAAGACCAACGTAGGATTATATATGCCCCTGCCTATCCCTTCCACGCCATGGGAAGACGTGAGTATGGATTTTGTTCTAGGTCTACCCACCACCTTACGCCGTCACGATTCTATTTTTGTAGTGGTGGATAGATTCTCTAAAATGGCATATTTTATTCCCTGCGCTAGAACCAACGACGCATCTCACATTGCCAAATTATACTTTAAGGAAGTAGTTAGTCACCGGGGAGTGCCGAAGACAATAGTCTCGGATAGAGATGTTAAGTATACGAGCTATTTTTGGAAAACACTTTTGGTCTTGATGGGTACCAAGTTATTGTTTTCCTCAGCCTATCACCCTCAGACCGATGGGCAAACAGAGGTAGTCAATCGGAGCCTAGGAAGCCTTCTTAGATGCCTAGTGAGCGATCACAAAGGTACGTGGGATCTTCTTCTTCCCCATGCCCAGTTGGCCTATAATAATTCCAAAAACCGGTCCACTGGTCTGTCTCCAAATGAGATTGTTCACGGGTACAAGGCCCCTGTGCCTCTTGACTTGGTTCCTTTGCCCCCAACATACAAGACAAGTCAATTTGCACAATCCTTCGCCCAACATATTCATGACCTACATGCACGTATACGAGCTACCTTGACTGCTCAATACGAGTCTTATCAGACACACGCTAATCTACATAGGAGGGTGCCGCACTTCAACGTCTGCGATTTGGGCCTAGTCCGGTTAGTTCCCGAACGCTTGCCATCTGGCACCGTTAAAAAGTTGGCACCAAAGCGCGCCGGCCCTTTTCAAATTATAAAGACACTAGGTGACAACGCTTTCGTGTTGGATTTGCCAGCTGATTGGGGTATCTCCCCTATTTTTAATGTCTCGGATTTGACGCCGTTTGTTTCTCCTCCACCTGAGTTGAATTCTTTGTCGTCTTCTCCCTCCACTAAAATTTCTACTGGATTGGGGAGTGGTAGTTCGGATGATCTCTCTCTTTCGGTCCCCGCAGGTATAACATCGGATGGTACGTTGCCTTCTTTTTCCCCTACTGCTAACATGTTTCCCAGGTTTCCGAAGACATTTCTCACTCCCGATATGATACTTGCTGCTGAGCCACTTACCACTCCTGATGGTGCTACCTACCGCTTCCTCATCCGTTGGCGTGACCACCCCCCTTCAGATGATTCATGGGTACTTGCGACAGAGCTTCAACGTTTGGATGTCGAGCTTCTCCGCCGCTATCTCTCGGACCACGCATCGGAGATACGTGATTTTGAGTGGGGGAGGATTGATGTCGCTGCCCCTCCGCCACTACTTGATGACGATCCAGTTGCCGAGGCCCTACAACATAAAGACCTTCGGAGTCGTGATGACGCTAACGGACGACGCCGCTACAACCTCCGCCCGCGGCGTGCTACCCTCACTTGAAGACTATTTTAATTAATTTCTCATGTTTTATTATTTTATGTGTGAATATAAAATTATTCCAATCTTGGTTAATAATTTTATATTCATTTGGGACTTGTAATCTTTATTTATTTCCTGCAAACATTTTGGTGTGTATTTAGCCTTCCGGATGGATGAGATTTCATCTCCATGTTGGATGGCTAGATGTGTGTTGTAACTCCTATATAAGGAGATCCTTTTGAGAATGAAGTTAGAGAGAATTAAAAAAATCAACCCTAACCCTCATTGAGAGATTTCGGCCAAGAGGGAATCCTCCATAGCCGCCGGCCAAGGTGTGAAGCCGCAGCCCCCCTTTGCTTCCTCCCCCTACTACGGTGCGACGCCGGCGTGGCTTCCTTTCGGTGCGACTCCAAGGAAAAAGGTTGCAGCCCATTCAGTGTGAAGCCGGTGGATCCGTGGAGAGAGTGAATCTCCCACCTTATCTTGTGTGATTGTTGTTCTTGGTTGGGTAACTCCTTCCCCTTTAGAGATTCTTGCTTTAGATTTTGTGGAGGTTTTTGCAAACCGTTTCTTCCGTGATTTTTAAATACGTCGCTTGCAAATTCCGATTTCGATTTCGTTGTTATTGAACCTCTTGTGATCCGGATTGGGAAGATCCGTTGCGAGAGCTAGGCTTGGCCTAGCCTTGACTTGCCCTCCAAGATTGGCACATTTTGGTGTTAACAAGGGAGTTAATCTCAACTCGAACTCGACCGCCTATTGAAGTTTTCCGCCGCTTCCGAAAATAAATTATTGCTGCGTTGAAACGGCTCAAGTTGGTACAGTAGATGCTTGTGTAGGTGCGGTGAGTTGTGTGCTTGTTGGAGAGGTAGGTCTTAAGGACGTTGTATCGAGTCCGGCTTGCAGTGAGTTGTGTGCTTGTTGGAGAGGTAGGTCTTAAGGACGTTGTATCGAGTCCGGCAATTTTCTCTTTCGGATTTGGGGGCAAACCCGACCCCTTTTCGCTCGCTTTTGGTCGGAGCCCTCCCCCTTAGTTTTATGTCTTGTGACAATACTTTTTCGTTAGCGTATTCGAGTATGTATCACGGTCACCCCTACATCAGTCTGGCGTCTGCTCTGGTGGCTTGTCTTCTCTTATCAGTATGGTCGGGCGGTTAAACCTCCTTGTCTAACCATGCGACCTATGCAGTCTAGGTTTATCTAGCCGCTCGTCCCATAAATAGATTTAGCCCCACATTGCTTATTTGTATTCTCTCCCTTCTCCTCCATTCTATAAAAGGGAGGTCATATCTTTGTAATATACACAATTTTTGTAAATAAAAACTTTATTATTGTCCAAATTTTGGTTTCTCTTTTTCTGTTCGCACAAGAACTAAAATAAACCACAAGCAAGCAAAAACCATGAAAAAAACAAAGTAAATAGGCAAAGACATGTTTTTGTTTTTTTGTCATATATTTTTTGTTAAAAAATGAAAATAGAAACGACGAAAAAAATAAAAATAGAAAACAACCAAAGAAGAAAAACAAATACACCATGACTAGAAAGAGAGGTCCAAAACACCCAGCTCGAGTCAAAGTAATGAGAAATGTGCATCTGAGAGGGGTTTTGTGAATATGTCAGCTAGTTGGTCGTCGGTGCCAATGAAGCTTACTCTCACATTATCTTTCTTAATATGATCTCAAATGAAATGATGACGAACGTTAATATATTTTGACTGTGAGTGATGCACTGGATTATTGGTCAAGTATATGATACTTTTGTTGTCGCACCTAAGAGTAACGTTTCAACAAGTTAGGCTAAAGTCTTCTAACGTTTGGGACATCTAAAGTGCTTGTGCGCAAAAACTCCTTAGGGCAGTATACTCGGCTTCAGCTATAGATAGGGCAACCAAGTTTTCTTTTCTACTTGACCATGAGACTAGTGTCGGACCAAGGAAGTGACAGGTGCCACGCGTGCTCGTGGAGTGTTAAATTATTGGTGTGTGGGTACCATAGACCAAGAGTTTTGGTGCCTATAAGATACCTAAAGATGTGTTTTACCGCTTTCAAGTGTGATTCTTTAGGATTGGCTTGATATCTAGCACATAGACACACCACGAATGTAATATCGGGCCTAAAAACACTTAAGTAGAGTAGTGATCTGATCATTCCTCTAAAGATCGTTTGATCCACTGAAATGTCACTTTCATCCTTTCCTAATTTTAGAGTGGCACACGTTGGAGTCTTTGCTTGTTTTAGGTTCTCAAAGCCAAATCGTACAAGCATGTCTTTTATCTATTTTGATTGACTTATAAAAATTCCATTGTTACATTGAGAAATCTGAAAGTCTAAGAAATAAGATAACTCTCCAACTAGACACATTTCAAATTCAGACTGCATTAAAGTGACAATTTCTTTACAAAATTTATCATTTTTGCCCCAAAAATAATATCATCCACGTAAATTTGTAAAAAAAAAAAGTTAAATCAAGATTCTCATGCTTCACAAAAGAGTGGTGTCCACCCTACCCATCCTAAACCTATGTCCTAGTAGAAAAGTCGTGGGCCTATCATACCAAGCACGGGGTGCTTGCTTCAATCTGTATAAGGCTTTCACCAACTTGTATACGTGATTCGGTAGTCATCGTTCTTAAATCTGCGTGGTTGCTCGACATACATCTCTTCCTTAATATATCTGTTCAAGAATGCACTCTTAACATCCATTTGATATAACTTAATTTGTTTAAAACCTAACAAATGCTAAGAACATATAATGGATTCAAGACGAGCAACCGGTGCAAATGATTCCTCAAAATCCACTCCTTCTATTTGCGAGTACCCTTATGCCACCAACCTAGTCTCGTTTTTAGTTATCCTAGAGTCGCCATCAAGTTTATTCTTGTAAACCCATTTCAAACAAGTAACTGGATGGATATCCGGACGCTCCACTAACACCCAGACTTTACTTCTCTTGAATTGAATTAACTCTTCAGTCATAGCCAAGAACTACGATTCATCCTTTAATGCTTCTAAGATGTTCTTGGGTTCAATTTCAGATAGGAAACACAAGTTTGAAAAGATTCGTGTAATGCCAATCGAGTTATAACCCCATGTGTGGGCTCTCCTATTACTAGTTCTCGTGGATGCTCTTTTAAGAAATTTAGAGTAGTTGGAGGCCAATATTCATATATATGAATTGGAACTTCATCCAATACTTCTTTCTCCTCACTCTTAGCTTCCAACTGTGCATCATCATCAATTTCCTCTTTGTTTTGTCTAGGGACTACGATTGGTGAATTTTCATTAAAGTGGACGTGAGCTGATTCTTCAACAGCTAAGGTTCGTTTGTTTTAGACCCTATAGGCACAACTCGTACTAGAATATCCTAATAGGATTCCATGGTTTGATTTTTCATCAAGTTTTCCTAACTGATCCTTAGTGTTTAGAAAAAAACATGGGCAACCGAAGACTCTAAAATATGACACTGACGGCTTCCTATTGAAATAGAGCTCTTACGGAGTTAGCTTAAGAATGGGGCGAAGCATGACTAGGTTCATCACATAATATGTTGTGTTAACCGCTTCAGCCCAGAAATATTGAGGCAAGCCGAACTCGATTAGCATTGTGTGTGTAACTTTTGAAGCGTAGGGTTCTTTCTTTCCACTACCTCATTTTGTTGAGGAGTGCGTGGGGCTGAGAATTCGAGTTTAATTCCTAAATTATTACAATAGTTCGCGAAATTTTCAATCTCAAATCCCCCCCCCCATGATCTGACCTTATGCATTTTTTTAGTTCTTTATCATTTTGAAGTCTAGTGCATAAATTAGTAAACTCAAGGAATGTGTCGGATTTGTTCGTAATGAAGATCGTCCAATAATAACGAGAATAGTCATCAATAAGAACAAAGTGTTGGATCCCTAGTTGGATTTGGGATAGGTTCCCTAATTAGGATGTCTGACCCACAATATATAGCCAGGGTCATGTATTTGAGTCCTAGAGTTTAGGCTAAGTCATTAGGTTCAACCTTACATGGACCAGCCAGCAGAAGACCTCAGATTGACTCAAGACTTAGAAAAAATCAAAGTTCAGAATTTAAGTTCGACGTTCGTCGAACTCAGCTCGACGATTGTCGTGCTGTACTCAACGAACTCATAGTTAATTCTCTGAGTTGAGCTCGACGATAATCGATCTCAGGTCGATAAATTCTGGAGTTCAGCCTTCAACACATTCTTTCCAAATTACTTTCGCTGAACTCAGCTCGACGAAGATAAATTATCAACTCGACAAACTTGGAGCGCAGATTATGCAAGTTATCTCCAGAATGAATTTCGCTGAGCTCAAGTCGATGAGTTGGTTTTCTCAGGTCGATGAACAGTATTTCTCATCTTGACGAACTTGGATCTCTAGTCGACGAAATCTGTTCAGAGGTCGACGATTTCTGAACAAGCCTGACTTAGAGTTTTTCCTCATTTATGTCCTTATTCCATATATTATTTAACAGTAATTTTCTGAGTAATTAATGCTCATATTCTCTGAATATAGACATTATTTGCATCATTATTTATGGTCTTCATCAGGTTAATTACTTGCTTAATTTATTGGGACAGTTGGGAAAAATCATTAAAGACAATATTCTCTAGCCGATTTTCATTCTCCAGGCAATCAGCATTCAATGCTAGGTATTCAAAATTTCAAAGGAGAACTTGACATATATTATAAAAGAGATTTTCTCTTTTCAGTTAACAACCACAAGCAGTGATACAAAACCAGAGAATATAGAAAAACTCTCAGGAATTCTCTGTGCAGAAAACATCCAATTTTCTCCTTGATCTTACTGAAGACTGAAGAAGAACAACAAACACAAATCAAGAGTCTTCTTTAACTTCAACTCCAGGAGTTTTCAAGGAAAACAAAATTTGAATCAGTCAGAAGTTCCTGGATTACTTCAATTCAAGGTAGAAGACTTACACCCTGTGTAAGGTTCCAAGTGATTTTGGAAGGAGCCCTTGACAACAGCAATCCACTAGTCTTCGTTATTGATTAGAAAAAGAGAAGACATCATCAAAACTCTCTCGCCCCACTTGTAAAAGGGTTTATTAACTCACTTCAAAAGTTTATGCTTGGTTTTTGGGCACCTGATCAAAAGCTCAAAGGGTTGCAAGATCTCCCTTCAAATAGATCTTATGGTGACAAGGCACCTGAGCAAAAACTTGTTGGTGGCAGGGCACCAAATCAAAAACTTGTAGTGGATTCCTACCAGGGTGGTAGAAGAGTGGATGTACCCAAGTTTAGGGGAACCACTATAAATTTCTTGTGTCGTCTGGTTGCTCTTTATTTTCTTATTGCTATGTACTGATTGCTATGGTAGTTTTGCTTAGATTGTTTTCAATTTTCTATTACTACTACTAGTATCACTACTTTACTATGATAATATTTAAAACAGCTAAAAAGTTTTAACATACTCTATTCACCCCCCCCCCCTAGAGTAATCAAATTGATCCCCTATCTTTAATTGGTATCAGAGGAAAGGTTATTTTGGTTTTACAGATTAACATCTGAACTAAGATCCTTGACAGATCTTTTTCTCTCTAGCTTCTTGTTTGCAGCATGGCACAGAATAAGGAATATTCTAGCGCCACACCTCCTGTGTGCAACTTGCAAAAATTTGCACTCTGGAAGGCAAGAATCAAACTTTATATGAATTCTATTGATGAGGGAATTTTTAATTCTATTTTGACAGGTCCTCCTCAACCTACAGCTGCCACCACATCTACCTCTACTTCAAGCATACATGTTGTTCCACCACCTGAGTGGATAGATGCATAAAAGAAAGCCAAAATGGCTGATGTCAAAGCAATGAACATTCTGGCATAGACAATGTCAGATGATATCTTTCAGAAGGTGCCTGAGTGCACCTCTGCAAAGGCTATTTGGGACTCACTGAACAAAATAGTTGCTGGCACATCAGATGAAAGGAAGGACAGGAGATCCCTCCTCATATCATAATATGAGAATTTCAGGAAGGAGGAATCAAAGACTATTACAGACATGTACAACAGACCCAGTGTCATCATAAATGAATTAAGAACCCTGGATAAGGACATCTCATTAATTAAGATAAATGATAAAATCCTAATGTGCTTCCCCGGCACTTGGGATTTCAGGATATGGCCAATTAAGGAGGCCAGAAGTTTGAATGAGATTTCTACAGAATCTCTTCTTGACAAGCTCAAATCTTATGAGCAGTTGATCAAGAAAAGGGAGGCCGCTGATCAGAAAGCCTCCACATCATCAAGTAAGGAGCAAAACATAGCTTTCAAAGATTCAGAAGAGACAGAAGACCCAACTACCAGTGAAGAAGTTCTGATTCTCTTAGCTAAGAGATTCTACAAGATGGCAAGTGAGGACTTCAGAAGAAAGTCATCTAGGCGGGATGACAAACCCATGTATGATAAATCACCCACTAAAGAGGTTGTTTGTTTTGGATGCAGGACACCAAGACACTTCATCTCAGAATGTCCTGAGAATCAAAAGAAGGAGAAAAGAAGAGAAAAAGAAACCAGGAAGCTTCACTACAGCAAGCCTTCTTCCAGCAAGCACAAGAGAAAAGAGAAGGGCTTTGTGGCTGAGACCTGGAGTGACACTGAAGATAAATCCTCATCTTCTAGCTCCATTGAAGAGGAAGAAGAAGCTAAGGCAAGGGAAGTTTGCCTTATGGCTATCAATGCCTCTTACAGCCCATCTGATGCTGGGGAACAATCAGAAGAATCAAATAATGAAGAAACATCTGCATTAGGGGCAGATCAGGTATTATCTTTCTTTGATTACAATTCTAACAATTTCAAAACTGAATTCAAATCACTATGCATTGATTTAATAAACTCTGAAAACAAAATCAAAATTCTTAGAGAAAAATTAACTGATCATGAAAAATTTATTTCTGAAAATATTAAGTTAAAAGATGAATTAACTTTACCTCAAGAACAAATTATTTCACTAAAGACTGAATTGGTTGAGGCAAGGCAACTTGAAGAATCCCTAAATAGGAGAAGCATCAAGTTGATGGACATCACAAGCATAGTAAATGCCTGACTAAATGGCAAACTAGGCTTAGGTGATTCATCAAGCGAAGCCCCACTAATTCAGAATAATATATTGATAACTCCTATAAAATTTATTTCAGAAAAAGGAAAAGAAAAGATAAAAAATGATAATAATGTTAAACAAACTAAGTTAAAACAAAAGAATAAGAAAAAGAAAAAGAATAAGAAAAGTCTTAATTATAACAATGTTCAACAGATTTCGCCGAACTCAGATCGACGAAATAGTATAGTTCGTCGAACTCAAGTCGACGAAATCTGAACGCAAACTTTCACCATAATTATTCGTTGAACTATGATCAACGAAACCAGTATGGTTCGTCGACCTGAGATCGATGATTTTGGGGCCCAGGTAATGAATATTCTCATTCTCTAAGTGGAGTTCGACGAACTCATCCTCATTCATCGAACTCAGATGGACGAACTTACTTAAAGTCATCGAACTCAGTTCAAGTTAACAGAAACTTTAATTTTGCTAAAACTCATAATCAACCAAGATCATCCATAAACCAATTTAATCAATGGATTATTCCACCTAGAAGATATCATCCATTAGGTTATAAATATCAACTTGAATACTCATATATCTCCAGTTTTAATTATGTGATGAAAGAAGGACCTAAGGTAACCTGGGTCAAGAATAGCTAATCTATTTCATTACAGGTGAAAGACTATCCCACCACAAAGCAATAGTGGTATCTGGATAGTGGATGTTCTAAACACATGACTGGAAACAAGGACAATCTAATCAACTACAAGTCAAAGCTAGGACCAAAAGTAATATTTGTTGACTCCAATTATGTCCAGACTGAAGGCTATGAAAGGGTCAAGATTGGAGCAGTCACCTTTAGGAAGGTAACTTATGTAAGTGGACTGAAGCACAACCTGATATCCATAAGCCAGTTATGTGATGAAAGATTTCAGGTATCATTTAATAAAACTTCCTGTATTATTACTTCTATAGATAACCTAGTAATATTGACTGGCATTAGAGTAGGAAACATTTACATAGTTAATTTTAAGCCTGCCAAATCTGAAATTTGTTTATTTAATCAAACTAGTAACAATAATAACTTTTGGCATAGGAGATTAGGTCATGAAAATCTGAAAAATATTGCTAAACTATCTAGGGACAACCTTGTTAGAGGATTGTCTCCATGCCCCTACAAGAAGGAAAGCCTTTGCGGAGCTTGTTAGTTAGGCAAGCAAACTAAAAATAGTTTTAAATCTGTAAATAAAAGTGAATCACCTAGAATATTGTACTTGCTACATATGGACATTTTGGGCCATATTGCAGTACAAAGTATAGGAGGGAAATCTTATACTTCAGTGATTGTAGATGACTTCTCTAGATTCACTTGGGTATTCTTTCTGAGATCTAAGTCAGATAACTTCAAGGTTCTTACAGATTTTCTCAAGAACATACAGATTGAGTACTCTACTCCAGTTGCATTGATCAGAAGTGATCATGGTACTGAGTTTGAGTCTCTTCTTATGCAAGAGTTCTGTCAGAAGGAAGGTATCAAGCACTGCTTCTAAACTCCTAGAACACCTCAACAAAATGGGGTTGCTGAAAGGAAGAATAGAACCCTAATTGAATTTGCAGGCATAATACTTGCAGAAGCTTACATGCCCGTATCCTTTTGGGAAGAGGCTGTGAGCACAGCAAATTATGTACTGAACAGAAGTCTAATACACAAGCTTAACAATAAGACTCCTTATGAGCTACTTATAAAGGGAAGAAACCTAAAGTAGACTATTTTAAAATATTTGGTTGCTTATGTTACATTAACAACAATAATATGAAACACATTAGTAAATTTGAAGTCATGGCTGAAATTGGAATTTTTCTTGGATATTCCCAAGTAAGCAAGGCTTTTAGGGTCTATAATAAATCTATCATGAATATTGAAGAATCTCTCCATGTTTCATTTGATGAAACTAACAAGTTTTACAAGGAGAAGAATCCTTCTACCAGTGACTCTTTGTAGGAACCATATTTGTGTGAGAAGCTGAATGAATTAACCCTCGCCAATGAGGCTGTTAGCCATCCTTCTCCACAAATTACTGAAGATAGTGAAGATGAAGACACTGAAATCAGTGAAGAACCAACAACAGCTATAATTTCATAAGAGGAATTAATTCCCCAAGTTATTACTCAACCAACTCCACCTACTGAATTTGTCACACTTAGAGATCACCATGTATCTCAAGTGATTGGAGACATTTCAGCTGGTGTGCAGACCAGGCATCAACTCAACCAAGACTTGATGCATGCCTGTTTTATATCTCAAACTGAGCCCCAATCCATCAAAGATGCTGAGCAAGATCCACACTGGATTATTGCAATGTAAGAGGTGCTCAACTAGTTTAAGTGATGCAGAGTTTGGGATTTAGTTCCAAGACCAAAAGACTACCCAGTCATTTGAACTAAATGGGTATTTAGAAACAAACTAGATGCCTAAGGTATTATCATAAGGAACAAGGCAAGGCTGGTTACTCAAGGCTATAGACAAGAGGAAGGTATTGACTATGATCAGACATTTGCACCTGTTGCAAGGCTGGAAGTAATCAGAATCTTCCTTGCATATACTTCCTACAAAAAGTTCAAAATAGAAGTTTATGTGGAGTAACCACCCGGTTTTATCTCTCCTACTCATCCCTCTTATATCTTTAAATTGCATAAAGCTCTCTATGGTTTAAAGCAAGCTCTAAGAGCTTAGTACGAAACCTTAGCTAGCTTTCTTCTAGAGCATAAATTTTTTAGGGGCATTGTAGATAGGTCATTATTCACTAGACACCATAAGGATCAAATCTTATTAGTACAAATCTATGTAGATGATATTATTTTTGGGTCTACGTATTCCAAACTATGTAAGAGGTTTTCTAACCTCATGCATTCCAAGTTTGAAATGAGTAGCATGGGTGAGCTCTTCTACTTCCTTGGTTTCCAAGTGAAGCATCTACCTGATGGCATTTTCATATCCCAATCTAAATATGCTAAGGAGCTAATCAAAAAGTTTTGGATGTTAGATGCCTCAGCCAAGAAAATACCTATGACTACAAATACTGTAATTAATTCTGATGAACATGGGAAACCTATAGATCAAAAATTATATAGGATCATTGTTGGGTCCCTGTTATATCTTACAGCAAGTAGACCAGACATAAAGTTTGCTACATGTCTTTGTGCTAGGTTCCAGGTGAACACTAAAGAATCTCACCTTATTTTCTTTAAAAAGATTTTAAGATATATAAAGAGTTGTCCTAGTCTAGGACTCTGGTATCCAACTGAGTCAGAGTTTGAGTTGACTGGATACTCAGATGCTGACTTTGCTGGATGTAGAGTAGACAGAAAAAGCACCTTAGGGACATGCCAGTTCCTTGGTGTTAGACTAGTGTCTTGGTTTTGTAAAAAACAGTCATCTGTGTCTACTTCAACTACTGAAGCAGAATACATAGCAGCTGGCAGTTGTTGTTCCTAGATGCTGTGGATTCAGAATCAGCTCCTAGATTATGGCTTCAACTTAAATAATTCAACCTTACTATGTGATAACACAAATGCAATTTCCATTACACAAAATCCAGTGCATCATAGTAGAACTAAGCACATAGACATCATGCATCATTTCATTAGAGAGTGTGTGGACAAAAATGAAATTAAGCTTGTCTACATCTACACCGATTTGCAAAAAGCAGACATCTTCACCAAACCCTTAGATGAGAGGAACCATTTGCTCTTTATAAATCAGCTAGGTATGATCAATGGAGAGGCCTTAATTTAAATTTTTGTCTGTGTTTGAAGAATTTTCCATAGTTCGTCGAACGAAGATCGACGAACTGAGAAAAGTTCTTTGAAATTCATCGAACTGAGATCGACGAACTCTCTGTGTGTGAAGCTCTTTTTGTCGAACGGATATCGATGATATTGATAATACGGTTTGCAGTCAATTTTATTAGGATATTTTCGGGGTTTTAGAGCAAATCATGTCTTGTAAAGTACTTGTTTTGATTCCCCTTTATATATATTTTTGTCGCTAATGTTTTTTTTTCTGCTTTTTGCAGGTTTTCACGGCTTTCAGCCGAAGTTTGCTGTGACACGCCCCCCGGTCACGCCCTACCAGGGCGTGTACCTAGGGCGTGTAACCCAGAGGAATGAAGCAATTGGTCCGAAACTGCATTCCGTGGAAACTTAGTGTACACGCCCTCGGTCGCGCCCGTGTCACACCTGACACGGGCGTGTACTAGAGGCGTGTCCCCAGGTTCCGAGGAATCGCCGCAGCGCGCTCGTTTTTCCCGCTCCACCGTCGCACCGAAAGTGTCACGCCCCAGGGTCACGCCTGACCCGGGCGTGACATATGGGCGTGTACTTCAGCAATTCCGCCCGTCACCTCCAGCATTCAATTTCAGCTCAACAAAGTCACGCCGCAAACAACACGCCCCAGGTACACGCCATGCCAGGGCATGACTTGTGGGCGTGTACCGCAACAACTCCGTCAGAATTCAATTCCTGCCCGAAAAAGTCGCGCCGAATGTGTCACGCCCCAGGGTCACGCCCGACCAGGGCGTGACAGGGGGTTGTGACCCGACCCGAAAAATTCTATAAATAGAGCCCAACTCCAGGGATTTAGAAACACTTTTCGCTTTGAGAGGGGAGGTTCTGTCCTTTGTATTTCTGAACTTTTTAAGCATGTCTTTCCATTTTTAGTTCTTAGTTGTAGTTTTATGCTTTCCCTGTAGTAGTTCCTAGCTTCGTTCTGTAGTATAATGTTAATGATAGCGTAGTTTACCTTTCCATGCACTTGTAATCGCTGGTTTCATGTTGTAAGATCCTTGTTTCTATTAATAAAAAGTGTTGTTTTCTTTTACGTTTCTGCTCTGTTTTCATTATTCTTCTTCTACTCATCCCCCTTCTTCCTCCTCACCATGATTAACTAATCCTCCATGTACTCGATCTAAATGATCCGAGGTTCGAGTGATTAGGTTATGATGCTTTGAATCTTATCTTTTCTTTTTAGGGTTTAGCTTTGAATTACTCTTGATTTATCACGGGTTGGAGGTATATTATCGATATATACTCTCCACCTTTGCTTTCATTCTGGGCTAGCCGAGAGGCCGAAAGTTTGAAATGAGCACTCAAGAGTAAAGGGAGTTGTTCGCACCCCTCGAGAGAGGCAGACGTTAAAATCTCCCGGATTGGAGTAAAATCCAATAGAGGGGTTCACCGCGTAAAGCGAGTTTTAGGCCTCTGATTTAGACGAGAGTCGGTCGGACCTTCCTAAACTCAGTTAGGCACGGCCTTCGAGAGAAGCGTGTCAATATTCATGGAACCTCCACGGTCAAGGACCTTTACCCTAATTAGCTTAGGTTTATTTATCGTATTTTTCTAACCACTCTTGCCGAGGTGATTTCTGATCGAGTGCATTTTCCCTTCATCGTTACTAAGCTTGAGTTAATCGCTCTTTTAGCTCTCTTTATCTTTTCATGCAAGTAGTTCTCTTCTTTTAGTACATTTAGCTAAACCTTATTTTGCCGTCAATAAAATAATAGATTTCGTGTGAGTAAGCTTACTCAACTGTTCCCGGATTTCAATACGACACTTGTGTCCCCTAGCTGCATTTCGATAGGTATACTTGCCTTGATGAATTGTTAGTTTGGTTATTTTCTCCTTGCAGATATCTAAGAGACAATCAAGTTTTTGGCGTCGTTGCCGGGGAAGCAACGCTTGTTGATAAATTGAAAACGCGAATATATTAATTTTATCACTTCTCTTTCTCACCCTCCTTCTTCTTAAATTTTTTCCGCCTACTCACTTGAGTTAAATGGCTGGATTTTCTTAAGTGTGCGTATTTTTAATTTTTTCCGCCTACTCACTTGAGTTAAATGGCTGGATTTTGTTAAGTGTGCATATTTTTAATTTTTCCGCCAACTCACTTGAGTTAATTGGCTGGATTTTGTTAAGTGTGCGTATTTTATTTTTCCGCCTACTCACTTGAGTTAATTGGCAGGCTTTATTTCAGTAAAGTTTGTTTACTTTCTGTAGAGTGGGTGTGTTTTAATTTTCTGTCGAGTGCGTGAGTATAGCTTTTAATTTCCGCCTACTCGCACAGAGATAAATGGCTGGATTTTAATTACCGCATTCTTAATAGAAACCCACATCACAATATTTTCTACACCACCTAACTCTCTCGAAAAGGGCAAAGTGGCTCTAAATGCCACTATCTTGTCTAGTACCTTGCAAACCCTTCACCGGGTAGCCCTTGGGAAGTTCGGGAGTTAAAATATATAAAAAAAATCTATTTCAAAAAAAAAATTTTTTCCAACTTCATTAGCCTTTTACTTTTTAGTCTTGCTTCTCCTCTTTTCTTCTAGTGTATGACCCGCGGTAGTCCGTCGGTTACTTTGGACCTGGACCACGAAATTGAGCGTACTCTTCGGAGAAGATCGCGATTTCAAGGCCCTACTACCCAAGTGCCGGTTGAGGATTCCGAGTCATTTTCTACCTTAAAAATGGCAGAACCCAACGTGGAGGAAGTCGTGCATAGGCCTATGTCCTATTATGCACGACCGAATCTCGAGGGTACAGAAACGAGTATAGTTCGCCCTGCAATTAATAATAATAATTTCGAACTGAAGCCTAGCATAATTCAAATGGTGCAGCAGTATGTGTAATTTGACGGGCTTCAAGATGAAGACCCGAACGCACACATAGCCAGCTTTCTTGAGATTTGTGACACCTTCAAGATAAATGGTGTCACAAATGATGCTATTAGGCTAAGATTATTTCCTTTCTCTCTTAGAATTAAAGCTAAGCAGTGGCTGAACACCCTTCCTAAAAATAGCATAACTACTTGGACGCAATTAACTGAAAAATTTTTGGCCAAGTATTTTCCGCCTGCTAAAACTGCAAAACTTAGGAATGACATTTCTGCCTTTGGACAAATAGACTCTGAGACCCTTTACGAAACTTGGGAAAGATTTAAAGAATTATTAAGACGATGCCCACATCACGCTCTGCCTGTATGGTTGCAGGTGCAGACGTTTTATAATGGGCTAAATCAAAGCACGAAGCAAATGATAGACGCAGCTTCTGGCGGTACTTTAAACCATAAGACCCCGGAAGCAGCTCTTGAGCTGTTTGAAGACATGGCCATGAACACTTACCAGTGGAATGTGCCTAGGTCCCGCCCAAACAAACCTGCAGGTCTCTTTGAAGTGGACAACGTCTCACAACTCGCACTGCAAGTTGAAATATTAAGCAAAAAAATTACGGAGATGACTGCTGCCTCCGCCCCTCAGGTATGGGAATCTGCAACTCCTCCCGCTGAACATTTGGATTATGTAAATAATATGCCTAGAACTGCTTTTAATAATTTTTCTGCTGCGAATTATCATCCTCCTGGTTTTAATTTTCCGAATAGTTATAATCCTGCGTTAAGAAATCATCCGAATTTTTCGTGGAGCAATCCATCGAATGCTGTGCGCCCGCCACCGCAAAGTGATTTTTCTGCTCCACCACCACCTCCTCAAAGTTTTCCAAAACCTCCAAATTTGGAGGAAATGTTTTCAAAATACATGAATGCTAATGACGCTACGATTAGAACCTTAACCGGAAGTGTTAAAAATTTAGAAAATCAGGTAGGACAGCTCGCTAAAATGATTTCTGAGCGACCCGTAGGGTCTCTTCCTTCCAATACCGAGCCCAACCCGAGAGAGCAAGCGAAAGCTATAACTCTTCGGAGTGGGAAGAAAGTTCCTGGTATGGTAAGTGAAGAACCCGAGGCAAGCTCCGCTCCCGTTTTTAAAAATCAAAGCTCCGTTCCCGTTTTAAAAATTCCACCCTCTGCCGAAGAAATTATCACCCCTATCATAGAAAAAGAACTCACTCCACCACCCACCTTTAAAAATAATCCAGCCCCGCCATACCCTTCCGAACTTAATAAACAACGACAGGATGATCAATACACCCGTTTTTTGGAAATGTTTAAACAAATCCACGTAAATCTGCCTTTCCACGAAGCCATATCCCAGATGCCGAAGTACGCAAAATACCTTAAGGACCTCCTAACTAACAAGAAGTTAGAGAACCTTTCGCATGTCACGTTAAATGTCGAATGCTCGGCGGTTTTAACAAACAGATTACCGAAGAAAATCAGTGACCCGGGTAGTTTCTCTATCCCGTGTGTCTTTGGTGATCTCTTTGTCAAACACGCTTTAGCCGACCTAGGTGCGAGTATTAATCTTATGCCCTTCTCGTTGTTTAAAAAGTTAGGAATTGGTAGTCTCAACCCCACACGCATGAGTATCCAGCTCGCCGACAGATCAGTCAAATACCCGTTAGGAATAGTGGAGGACGTCCTAGTCAAAGTTGACAAGTTCATCTTCCCGGTGGACTTTGTCATTTTAGACATCGAAGAAGACGTCGAGGTTCCCCTGATCCTTGGCCGACCCTTCCTTGCCACCTCCCGAGCTATCATTGATGTAAGCAATGGTAAGCTCTTCCTTCGAGTGGGCGACGATGAGGTAACTTTCTCTATCACCCCCTCGATGAAGAACACACTAGCTAATGATGACTCCTGTTTTTTCATGGATACCATAAGTGAAGAATCCTTCTCTCCCACCTCTGATTTTGACAAAGAATTTTCCAATTTTTGTTCCTCTCCTACTCTTCCAACTGAATCTCTACACCTAAGTGAAGAATCCTCCACTCGCACCTCTGATTTTGAAAAAGAATTTTTTGATTTCTATTCCTCTTCTACTTTTCCAACTGAATCGCTGCACGAAGCCTCCATGGCCACTAGCAACACCCCTTTTAATTTTACATATAAAAAAGTGTACGAGGACATAGTTTTTGAAAAAGAACAAATTTCCAAGACCTCGTATGATGACCCCCCTACCTTGGAACTGAAAGAACTACCAGAGCACCTTCAATACGCTTTCTTAGAAAAGGAATCCAAGCTGCCTGTCATAGTTTCGGCCTACCTCACGGATGCACAAAAGGATAAACTTCTTTCAATTTTACAAAAGCATCGCCAAGCTATTGCTTGGCAGATATCTGATATCAAGGGCATAAGCCCATCTTTCTGCACTCATAAAATCTTAATGGAAGATAATTCACGTAACTCTATACAACCTCAGCGCCGTATAAACCCAAACATGAAAGACGTAGTTAAGGGCGAGGTTATGAAATTGTTAGCGCAGGAATTATCTATCCTATATCCGACAGTAAGTGGGTTAGCCCAGTTCAGGTAGTACCAAAGAAGGGAGGGATAACAGTTGTAAGTAATGAAAATAATGAATTAATCCCGACTCGGACGGTGACCGGATGGCGAATGTGTATAGATTACCGTAAGTTGAACGACGCCACCCGCAAGGATCACTTCCCCTTGCCGTTCATTGATCAAATTTTAGAACGACTTTCCAGACATAGCTTTTATTGTTTTCTCGATGGCCTCTCGGGGTATCTTCAAATCCCCATCTCCCCCGAGGACCAGGAGAAAACTACGTTTACTTGTCCCTTCGGCACCTTCGCCTACCGAAGAATGCCGTTTGGATTGTGCAATGCGCCGGCTACATTCCAACGATGTATGCTCGCCATCTTTGACAAGTACGTAGAGAGCATTATGGAAGTTTTCATGGATGATTTCTCCGTCTTTGGGAATTCCTTCGATAGTTGCTTAGAGAACCTCGAAAAAGTCTTAGAGCGATGCGAAGAAACTAACCTCGCCTTAAATTGGGAAAAATGTCATTTTATGGTAAGGAAAGGGTTAGTTTTGGGACATAAAATTTCTGAAAGGGGTATTGAAGTAGACGTTGCGAAAATAGAAGTTATCGAGAAACTGCCGCCACTTACGAACATAAAAGCCATAAGAAGTTTCCTGGGACATGCGGGTTTCTACCGCCGCTTCATAAAGGACTTTTCCAAAATCACCAAGCCCCTTACCCATCTCTTAGAAAAAGACGCCCCATTCATCTTTGATGACCTCTGTCTAGCTGCCTTCAATTTAATAAAAGAAAAATTAGTTAATGCGCCAATCATGATAGCTCCAGTATGGGATCTTCCATTTGAAATAATGTGTGATGCGAGTAGTTATGCGGTGGGAGCCGTACTAGGTCAACGTATTTCCAAAAACTTCCACCCCATTTATTACGCTAGTAAAACACTCACATCTGCACAGGAAAATTACACCACAACCGAGAAGGAGCTCTTAGATGTAGTATTCGCTTTTGACAAATTTCGCCCTTATATTACTCTTTCGAAAATTATTGTTTTTACAGACCACTCGGCCCTCAAATATCTTCTCTCTAAAACGGATGCCAAGCCTCGCTTGATTCGCTGGGTCTTACTCCTCCAGGAGTTTGACTTAGAGATCCGTGATAAGCGAGGTGCCGAGAACTTGGCCACCGACCACCTTTCGCGCCTAGACAACCCGTTTATTGAACAATTAGACGAAAATTCTTTTCATTACTATTTCCCTGATGAGAAGCTTTTCATAATTAACACATCTACTTCTCCTTGGTTTGCCCGCATCGCCAACTATCTAGTGGCCCGTGTGCTCCCAAAAGAGTTTTCATCTCAGCAAAAGAAGAAATTCTTTTCTGAGCTGAAAAACTATTTTTGGGAGGACCCGCATCTTTTTAAAGTCTGTGCAGACCAAGTGATCAGGAGGTGTGTTTCCTTTGATGAAGGATTAGATATTATTAAACATTTGCATGAAGGACCGACAGGTGGGCACTATCAAGCTGCTCGCACCGCTCACAAAGTGTTAAGCGCGGGTTTTTACTGGCCTACCCTGTTTAAAGACGAGCATGCCTTTGTGAGTAGGTGTGATAGTTGCCAACGGTCGGGGAATATTTCGAATAAAAATGAAATGCCACAAAATTATTTTCTAGAGTGCGAAGTTTTCGACCTCTGGGGGATTGATTTTGTTGGCCCTTTTCCTTCTAGCTTCGGGAATAAGTACATTTTAGTTGCCGTTGATTATGTTTCACGTTGGGCCGAAGCCCAAGCTCTTCCTACGAATGACGCCCGAGTCGTAGTTAATTTCCTAAAAAAATTATTTTCTCGATTCGGTACGCCGCGCGCTATCGTTAGTGATAGGGGTTCCCATTTCTGTAGCGCGCAATTTTCAAAAATCCTAACTAAATATGGCGTTACTCATAAGCTTTCCACTGCCTATCACCCCCAAACTAACGGGCAAGTCGAAGTAGTGAATAGAGAAATAAAACGAATTTTAGAAAAGACTGTTTCCACATCTAGAAAAGACTGGTCCGCCAAATTAGACGATGCTCTATGGGCCTACCGAACAGCGTACAAAACCGCCCTCGGATGTACGCCATATCGGTTGGTTTATGGAAAATTGTGTCATTTACCCGTAGAGTTAGAACACCGCGCCTTTTGGGCCTTACGATTTTTAAACTTCGATCCCCACTCTGTCGACGATTTTAGAAAATTTCAACTTAACGAACTCGACGAGTGGCGCTCTTACGCGTATGAAAATAACAGACTTTATAAAGAGCGGACGAAGCGTTTACACGATCGACATCTTAGGCACCCAAAAATCTTTAAGCCGGGCGACCAAGTGCTTCTTTATAATTCTCGTTTACGTTTATTCCCGGGTAAATTAAAATCACGTTGGTCTGGGCCTTTTACTGTTTTAGAAGTCTTTTCTTATGGTACTGTTTTGATTTCCCACCCTGATAAGGGTACTTTCAAAGTGAATGGTCAGCGTCTTAAACTGTATTTCTGTGATGATGTCAGTCTTAATCCTGTTAACTCTATCTTTCCGGTCCTGACATTTGATTAATCTGAACTTTATTTTTTCCTCAACTTTGAACTTTATTCGAACTTTATTTTTAAACAATATTTGGGACACTCTTATTTTGATGCGTCGAGCTCAAACGACGCTTTAAACAAAGGGCGCTCTTGGGAGGCAACCCAAGTTATCTTTTTCTGTTTTCTTTATTTTTCACTTTTTGCCCCGAATGGCTCCGACAAGCTGAAACTTCTGCGATCGCCTGCTCCAACGATTCTGCTTCCATGACAAAGTCCGCCGGACGACGTTTCATGAAGATCCACAGCACAGGCATGGAGGAGCGGCATCACTCAACTTGCCCTGCATAATAAAACCGGGGAAGTACCTGTTTTGTTTTTCCATTCTGTCTTTCCTTTCTGTCCTTTCCTTTTCTCTCGTTCTTCAACCTCCTTCTCCATTGCGGACAATGTAGATTTTAAGCTTGGGGGAGGACTTCCTCCTTATTTTTGTTTTGTCAATATCCAAAACATCCAAAAAAATTTATTATCTATATATAGCTGCATCTTGGTATTTCAATAAGTACCCCATGTTTATGTTTTGTTTTTCTCAAATTTCTTTATAAACAACGTAGTTAATTATAATTTTTCTAATCATTTTTTTTAATCATATTTCACAAGTAAAATGTTGGCCATGCTGTGTTTCTAATTCACGGTAGCATGTTAAGGTAAAATATTTCTCTAAAACGTGCATTTCTATTATGGTTTTCCGTTCTTTATTTTCTTTACTTTCTATAAAAATCTATCATCCATTATTTTCCTTTTCGTCTTTAGATAATTTTTGTAAGAACAAATTTTGAATAACGTAGTAGATATGAACGATCCAAGTCACATATTATTCTTATTTTCAAGATAATTTCATCAATCTTCTTTTATTATCTCGAACTTGCTTTTTGAAATTTATCGACTCTATGTTTTAAATAAATTTTAAAAAAAAAAGCGTGAAAATGATTTAGGCCATTTTTGTTTACGTTTGAGCTTTCCTGCCAACCTAAAATCTTTTACCACTAGTTAGCCGCTTTTGAGCCTTTTTTCCAAATTCATTTGATAACTCCACACAGAATTTCATTTTCACCAAAGCCCAAATTCCTACCTATCTAATCACGCTAATTTTTTTTGATAGGAAATTTTGTGTTATCTTTGGAGACAATCAAGTATTTGGAGAAATTGTTGAAAAAAGTGTACTCAAAAGCAATACATTGAAAAAAAAACAAATGAATGAAAATAATAATACAAAAAAGGGAGGATAATTAATTATAAAGAAAAACAAAAAAAATAAATTTATTTATACATATTTTGTTTAAAATAAATTTATTTTTTTTTGAAACTCGTTGTTTTGGTTTAGTGTGATTTTTTAAGCCTCCATGTTTATATTTGAATTCCACTCCTATGCATATTTCTAAACCAAACGTTTCGGTCCTATTAAGTCCTTTTGATTCACGCCTTTTTTTTTAATTTTATTTAACAACTAAAAAAAGAAGAAGAGTAAATCAGTTTTAGTTTTGGATTTAAACTTAGATTTTTGTTATTTAATTGATATAATTATAATGCGTTGCTTGGATCTAGTAATAACTCAATACGTTCTTTTCATTGTCATTTTCTTGCTCAAATCTATTTAAAGAATTTCGTCAAAATTCTGGATGATTTATTTTTATTAAGTAAAGTTTATAAAAGTTAAACCATACCTAAATAATTATTTTAGATTTACGTTTTACATTCTCCCTGCCAAGAATTTCGCATAGTAATTATGTGAGTATGATTAAAAACTTTTTGAATTAGTCACTTTTTATGATTAGCTTGTCTTTATATCTTTGCTTGGGGACAAGCAAAACTTAAGCTTGGGGGAATTTGATAATACGGTTTGCAGTCAATTTTATTAGGATATTTTCGGGGTTTTAGAGCAAATCATGTCTTGTAAAGTACTTGTTTTGATTCCCCTTTGTATATATTTTTGTCGCTAATGTTTTTTTTCTGCTTTTTGCAGGTTTTCACGGCTTTCAGCCGAAGTTTGCTGTGACACGCCCCCCGGTCACGCCCTACCAGGGCGTGTACCTAGGGCGTGTAACCCAGAGGAATGAAGCAATTGGTCTGAAACTGCATTCCGTGGAAACTTAGTGTACATGCCCTCGGTCACGCCCGTGTCACACCCGACACGGGCGTGTACTAGAGGCGTGTCCCCAGGTTCCGAGGAATCGCCGCAGCACGCTCGTTTTTCCCGCTCCACCGTCGCACCGAAAGTGTCACGCCCCAGGGTCACGCCTGACCCGGGCGTGACATATGGGCGTGTACTTCAGCAATTCCGCCCGTCACCTCCAGCATTCAATTTCAGCTCAACAAAGTCACGCCGCAAACAACACGCCCCAGGTACACGCCCTGCCAGGGCATGACTTGTGGGCGTGTACCGCAACAACTCCGTCAGAATTCAATTCCTGCCCGAAAAAGTCGCGCCGAATGTGTCACGCCCCAGGGTCACGCCCGACCAGGGCGTGACACGGGGGCGTGACCCGACCCGAAAAATTCTATAAATAGAGCCCAACTCCAGGGGTTTAGGGACACTTTTCGCTTTGAGAGGGGAGGTTCTGTCCTTTGTATTTCTGAACTTTTTAAGCATCTCTTTCCATTTTTAGTTCTTAGTTGTAGTTTTATGCTTTCCCTGTAGTAGTTCCTAGCTTCGTTCTGTAGTATAATGTTAATGATAACGTAGTTTACCTTTCCATGCACTTGTAATCGCTGGTTTTCATGTTGTAAGATCCCTGTTTCTATTAATAAAAAGTGTTGTTTTCTTTTACGTTTCTGCTCCGTTTTCATTATTCTTCTTCTACTCATCCCCCTTCTTCCTCCTCACCATGATTAACTAATCCTCCATGTACTCGATCTAAATGATCCGAGGTTCGAGTGATTAGGTTATGATGCTTTGAATCTTACCTTTTCTTTTTAGGGTTTAGCTTTGAATTACTCTTGATTTATCACGGGTTTGAGGTATATTATCGATATATACTCTCCACCTTTGCTTTCATTCTGGGCTAGCCGAGAGGCCGAAAGTTTGAAATGAGCACTCAAGAGTAAAGGGAGTTGTTCGCACCCCTCGAGAGAGGCAGACGTTCAAATCTCCCGGATTGGAGTAAAATCCAATAGAGGGGTTCACCGCGTAAAGCGAGTTTTAGGCCTCCGATTTAGGCGAGAGTCGGTCGGACCTTCCTAAACTCAGTTAGGCACGGCCTTCGAGAGAAGCGTGTCAATATTCATGGAACCTCCACGGTCAAAGACCTTTACCCTAATTAGCTTAGGTTTATTTATCGAATTTTTCTAACCACTCTTGCCGAGGTGATTTCTGATCGAGTGCATTTTCCCTTCATCGTTACTAAGCTTGAGTTAATCGCTCTTTTAGCTCTCTTTATCTTTTCATGCAAGTAGTTCTCTTCTTTTAGTACATTTAGCTAAACCTTATTTTGCCGTCGATAAAATAATAGATTTCGTGTGAGTAAGCTTACTCAACTGTTCCCGGATTTCAATACGACACTTGTGTCCCCTAGCTGCATTTCGATAGGTATACTTGCCTTGATGAATTGTTAGTTTGGTTATTTTCTCCTTGCAGATATCTAAGAGACAATCAGATATTGCTTTAGAAAATTTTCGTCGAACTAAACTCGATGAAATGTTTTCACTTCTTCTGACTGAGATTGACGAATTCTTTTGTCAATAAAATATTTCGTCGAACCCAGATCGAAGATTTTTTATTTTTTTCGTCGGGCAGAGTCTGTCGCTTCATATTCTGAAAATCATATATCTAGATTTTCTTCGAGATCCGTCCCGTGCTTTCTATTTCCTTGCACTTGATCTCTCTGTTTTCTTTTGCAGGCGAACAAATGGCGATTCCGGCGAACTCCCTGGCAGCGATGAAGTTCGACATGGGTTTTGACATCAATTTCGATTCTTTCCAACATTCCGACAAGATATTTTTGGATATTCTGAATCTGTTTGAGGAACAGAAACTGAAGACCTTCATGACTAATAGAATCAAGATCGCAGCGATAGAAATTATAAAATGGGTATTCACTGCCACAACACCAGATGCATATACTATGACCGGCACTATATCCGGTAATCAAGTTTCTCTTTCCCCCGCAATACTAACCGAAATTTTCGGTCTGATGAATGAAAATGAAGATATAGAAATGTATAGTGATGAATATGATAATATGCTGATAAAAATGGGTCATACTGGAGAAAAGCCAAATAAACTACTGAAGAAGAATTTGTCGTCTGAATATAAATTCTTAGCCGATGTAGTGGGCAAGGTTTTGCTGGGAAAACATACTGCCCACGACTACATCACCAGGCACCAGTTTCTTGTGATGAGTGCTCTGGTTGAGAAGAAAGCGGTTAATTGGGCAAAACTATTGTTTGATTAAATAAAGAAGAAAAATAATAAGAAAGAAGTCTGCTTTGGAAGAATTCTGAGAATCTTCCTTCAAGAAAAGGCTCCTAAACTACTAGTCTCCACGACAGTGTTCATTAATGCATCGAAGAGGCTTACATCTGCACTTTTCGGTAGATGGGAGAGGAAAATATCTACTCCATCCAAGGCTTCATCCTCTTCTAGGACTTCTGAGAGCACCAGGGCAGTGACAGCCACTCCTCCACCTCCAAAAGAAATTCCTCCCTCTACCAGAATTCCTTCACCTCCTCCCCAACAACAACCATCATCTTCTGCAGCTCATACTCCACCAACTTAGCAACAACATCTACCCACACCAATTCCATCTCCAGAACCTACTACACCATCTCCATCTCCACTCCTCATTCTCCACCTCCAATTAATCTCTCTGAAATTCCATCTACCTCAATTCAGGAACCCTCTTTCAATCTACTATCTCCTCCACCATCTTCTCATCAATATCCAGTTCAGGAAACCACATCACCCACAATCACAGTTCCCACTAAAATTCCTTCAACTGATATCCCTTCAGTCATCCACACTAACATACCATCTACTGCTCCAGACTACACACACACAGATTTCTCCAATACATTCTCTGTGTGTTCAAACTATGGACATCACACTCCTTACTCCTCTTCTCCTGAACCCCTATACCTCAATTTTTATGATATAGCTAAAGATCCTCTTGCTTTTATTTCTCTCACTCTTGATCAACTTATAACTAATGCTATTGCTCCTCTTTCTGCTTCCATCACTTCTATTTCTTCCAGAATTACTACTCTATCCTCTGTCCCTTCTTTTGGAGGACTGGCTTCAGGACCCTCTGAACCTAGTTAGGGGGAGATGTTCTGTGAAGAAGCTCTAGTTCCCCCCCAATGCAACAGTAGCAGAAGCAGATTCTGAGATGTTAGATGATTCAGCAGAAGCGCTATTCCAGCAGAAATAATTGATTTAATTGATTCTGATATAGACATGGATGACACAGTTATAGCAGAAATAAATATTGTTGGTGATTATATTATAAATCCCATAGTTAATCTGGATTCTTAGCTAGATTCATTCAGTTTTGTTTACATAGATATTCTATTTAGTTTTTCTCATCAGCAATTTAGGGCTATAGTCCCAGTAACTTAAGGCAAGTTTTGCAGGTGCACAGCCTCCAAAAGTTTCAGGCCCCAAGGCTATTTCTTCTCCAAAGGCTATCTCCCCTCCTACATATAAGATGAATGATACTCCCCTACCAGATTTAGATGATATTATTCCTGCTGACATAGAAGAAGAGAACATATTAGTTTCTGAAAATGTTTCTAAAACAATAGTTCCAGAAGTAACAGAACCTCCAGTACAGCCCAAGGCTGAGAAGTAGATATCCAGAGATATTTTGAAGGCCATCGATGCCTTATATGATAATCCTCAAGGATCTTCTGATGATGAAGATGATGATGATGACTCTGAGGATTCTGATAATACTAAAGCTAAGAAGAAAGCTGTTAAGAAAAGAAAGGTTGTTCCTAAAGCTGCTCCCAAACCAAATCCCACCCATGATACTCCCTACTACATCCTGCAGAATATCACTCCATACCCAGGGATGCCCTCATGGATGTGGCTATCCAAGAATGAGCAAAAAGCCAGGAAGAAGAGTAGAAGGTACTCTCCTCCTCCTCCTTCTCAAAGGAACTCAAGAGGTCCTTTTGCTCCTCCTCCTCCTCCTCCAGCTATTGGTGCTTCAGGAAGCATTTCTCAAAGATCTACATCCTACACTCAAACTTATTAAAGACAGCATGATAGATCTTCAAGATCTCAATTTCATGGAAGAAGTCAGCATAGACATACAAGCAGCAACAGACAGCAACAGTAGCAACAGAAAGTATCTGAAATTGAAAAAACTGAAAGTCCAAAAAGGCCAGATTCTCCACCAATTTCATTTATAGATACAGAACAAGATACAATAGCAAGAATGGCCATATTTCAAGAGCTAGTGGGACTCTCCATGATTAATAAAGCCAAAGTTGAAGGCAGAGATCCCTCTCAATACTCCACCATGTCATCCTATAGAATAAAAGAACTGAAAAGGTATGAAAAGGCTAACAAGTTTTTCAATGTAGATGCTTATATGAATTTGCATCCAGAGGTTGTTGTACCTAGGGCAACTTCTCTTAATATAATTGGAGCAGCATACATGACCATGTCTAGAAGAGAAGCAGTCAATCCTAATAGAGAAATCAAATTCACACACCCCTCTGAGCAAGACAAAGCTGACAAGGAAAAGCAGAAGAAGAATAAATGAATATCTTGTTTAGTTGTTTTTGTCTGAACTTTATTTGTTATATCTATCACAAAGCTACTGTCATGTACATATCTGCTAGATATCTTTTAAATTTTCTGCCAGATATATTATTTTTTCTTTGTGATTATTTTCTTTTTATATTATTAGTGACCTCACCGAAATAGGGGGAGATTGTTGGATCACTAGTTGGATTTGGGCTAGGTTCACTAATTAGGATGTTTGGACCATAATGTATACTCAGGTTCATGTATTTGAGTCCTATAGTTTATGCTAAGTCATTAGGTTCAACCTTACATGGAGCAGCGAGCAGAAGAACACAGATTGACTCGAGACTTAGAAGAAATCAAAGTTCAGAATTTAAGTTCGACGTTCGTTGAACTCAGCTCGACGATAGTCGTGCTCTACTCGACGAACTCAGAGTTAATTCTCTGAGTTGATCTCAACGATATTTGAGCTCAGGTCGACGAATTCTAGAGTTCATCCATCAATACATTCTTTCCGGATTACTTTTGTTGAACTCAGCTCGACGAAGATAAATTATCAGCTCAACAAACTTGGAGCGCAGATTCGGCAAGTTATCTCCAGAATGAAGTTCGCTGAGCATAGGTCGATGAATAGGTTTTCTCAGGTCGACGAACTTTGATCTCCGGTCGACGAAATCTGTTCAAAGGTCGACGATTTCTGTCCAAGCCTGACTTAGAGTTTTTCCTCATTTTTTTCCTTATTCCATATATTATTTAGCAGTAATTTCCTGAGTAATTAATGTTCATATTCTCTGAAAATAGCCGTTATTGGCAGCATTAATTATGGTCTTCATTAGGTTAATTACTTGCTTAATTTATTGGGACAGTTGGGGAAAATCATTAAAGACAATATTCTCTAGCCGATTTTCATTCTCCAGGCAATCAGCATTCAATGCTAGGTATTCAAAATTTCAAAGGATAATTTGACATAGAATATAAAAGAGATTTTCTCTTTACAGTTAACAACCACAAGCAGTGATACAGAACCAGAGAATACAGAAAAACTCTCGGAAATTCTCTGTGCAGAAAACATCCAGTTTTCTCCTTGATCTTACTGAAGACTGAATAAGAACAACAAACACAAATCAAGTGTCTTCTTGAACTTCAACTCCAGGATATTTCAAGGACAACATAATTTGAATCAGCCAGAAGTTCCTGGATTACTTCAAGTCAAGGCAGAAGACCTGCACCCTGTGCAAGGCTCCTAGTGATTTTGGAAGGAGCCCTTGACAACAACAATCCACTAGTCTTCTATGTTGATTAGAGAAAGAGAAGACACCATAAAATCTCTCTCCCACACACTTGTAAAAGGGTTTATTAACTCCCTTCAAAAGTTTATGCTTGTTTTTTGGGCACCTGATCAAAATATCAAAGGGTTGTGAGATCTCCCTTCAAATATATCTTGTGGTGACAGGGCACCTGAGCAAAAACCTATTGGTGGCAGGGCACCTGATCAAAAGCTTGTAGTGGATTCATACCAGGGTGGTAGAAGTGTGGATGTACCCAAGATTAGGGGAAGCAATATAAATTTCTTATGTCGTCTATTTTCTTATGGTTGTGTGTTGATTGTTGTGTTAGTTTTGCTTAGATTGTTTTCAATTTTATATTACTACTACTCGTATCACTGCTTTACTCTAATAATATTTAAAACAGCCAAAAAGTTTTAACATACTCTATTCCCTCCCCCACTCTAGAGTAATCAGATCTATCCCCTATCTTTCACAAAGATGTATCGTTTTCCACCTAGACTACATGTACTAAGAGGACCAAACAGATCCATATGAATGAGTTCAAGTGGTCTAATTGTGAAAATATCATTTTTAATTTTGAAAGAGGTTTTAATGAATTTCCCTTTTTAAAATGGAGCACATAAAGAGTTTAAACTACCGCTAAGTTTTGGAAGTCCACGAACAAGTTTATTTTTTGATAGTTTGACAATAGTTTTTCTTCTTGAGTGTCCAAGTATCCTATGCCAAAGATCTAATTTCTCATTCTTGGTAACAAAGTATTTCAAATCAGAAGCAGATCGATATCCTTAAAGCTAACAATATAAACATTATGGGTTCTATGAGAAACAAGTAAAATACTATTTGTTTTACCATCTATAATTTTGCATGTGTTTGTAGAGGATTTAAATATAACATTTAGACCCTTATCACAACTTTGGCTAATATAAATTAGATTATGCTCGAGTCCATCTACAAATAGTACATTAAAATTGAAAATGTTTTGTTACCTATGGTGTTGATTCCAAGTATGTGTCCTTTGATATTGTCTCCAATAATCACCATGACTCCCTTCTTCTTCTCCAGGCTAAGGAACTTGTCTTTATCTCCTGTCATATGCTTGGAATACCAGGAGTCCATGTACCATATGTTCTCCTTGTCCTTAGCTTGTCAACGCACCTAAAACAAAGATGGGGGTAAGATGTGGTTACCCAAGTTGTTCCACCCATACGATGGTAGAAGACTTTGGTAGCCAGACTTGCATATATTTCTTGTTACCTTCCCTCAAACACGACCCAGAAGTGTGACCAAATGTCTTACAGTTTGCACACAAAGCATATGTAGTGGATGATACCTTTATCATGTTCTTAGAGCTCATGCTTGAGGATGGGGATAAACCTTCAGAACTATTTATCTTATTGTGTAATTCCTTATGATTTATTTTAGTCTTAGCTTGACTCTCATTGCCGCTCGGTGGTAGCGTCAGACTTACATATCCTAGTCCAAATTTTCCTGATCCATGACACTGTGCACCCAACAACATGTTCAGTGATTTTTGCCCTATTCTGAATTTCTGGATAGCACAATTAAGATCATGGATCCTCACCTTTAGGGAGGTGTTCTCAGTAACTAGCATAACACATCGATTTGTGAACTGTTGTTTGCCGTCCTCTATTTTGGCAAGAGAAATTTGAAGTTTTTCTCCAAGACATTCTTATCATTGATCAGATTGTTGATTTTCAACAATGTCTTGAAGAGACTTGCTTTTTGCTCTTCGATCATTGCCATCAAGTGGGGACACTCTACGCACTTGATCATCTCTTTGCCACATTTATTAATTCATTTTTTATATTTTTTAAGTCCTTTATAATTCTCGTGTTTTCATTTCGAATGGACTTCTTTTCAAGTATAACACTATATATCTTCTCACATAGATGTTCATAAATCTCAAGAAGTTCATTGTAAGAGGGTGGGGTTACAGTAGTGTTGCTCTGGACACTGGACTCATCATCATATTCTTCTTGATTTCTCCCCATGAGGCACATATTTGCCTTGTCTTCACTACTCGAGTCAGAGGTGCTTTAATCATCAAATCCATCCTCATCCTAAGTTAGCGCCTTCAACACCTTCTTCTTCCCTTTGTGTTGGCTTTGCCTCTCCTTTTCCTCCATCTGAAGTCTTATACATTCCTCTTTATGTGCGACACTTGTGACGGCGACAGCACTCAGGCTGGGACTTCTCATAAACTCTCTTTGTCTCCTTTGACGGCTTGTTCCACCTCCTGGCTTCTTTAGCTCCTCTCTTCAGAAATTTCTTGAATTTTCCATGCCTCTTAGGTTCTTCATGAACCTCTTGAATTCCCAGACATAGAGGCTTTCCTCCTCGTCTTCCTCAGATACTTCAACAGCCTTTCTCTCCCCTAAGGCCTTTAGTGCTAACCCCTTCTTCTTTATCTCCTTGGGATACTCCTCAGCTTGAATCTTCAATTCAAGTTCATGTGTCTTCAAATTTCTAATGAGGCTCACTATCTCCAAAGTGATTATATCATGTGATTCACCAATCACAGTCACCTTTGGGTTGAAGCGAGGAGGCAAAGATCGCAGGATCTTCCTCAACATATCTCCATTTGAGTAGCTCTTCCCAAGGGATCTTAAGGCATTGATAATCTTGGTGAAGTGCATATAAATGTTGTCCACTTCCTCATCAATATCCATCCAAAATTATTCGTATTCATATTCGAGTCGAAACTATTTTAACTTCTTTACTTGCGAGGTATCTTCGTGAGTAAGCTCAAGTAGACACCATATATCATATGCAGTTTCACAGTTATAGATTCTATTAAATTTAGTTTTATCCAATGTGCAAAATAAATAATTCATTACTTTGGCATTGTCCGTACATCTAAGCTTGCCAACGTTATCCCATTTATCGTGTGGTTTGACCAAGACAGTATCACCTATGGTGTTGGTGGGTGCATTGTATTTCATCTCAATCATGGCCCACACGTCCATGCTTTGGGTCATTAGAAAGATCTTTATTCGTGTTCTCTAGTGACTGTAGTCACTCCCCATGAATAGTGGGGGTTTACTCACACCCTATCCCTCAGGAAATGTGTGAACAGCGATGGACATCTTACTTCATGTTGTTAAGCCTTTTTGAAGTAACCTAGCTCTGATACCACTTATTGGATCTAGTGGCCAACCTTAGAGGGGGTGAATAAGGTTTAATGACGTTTATTAAAATTTTAAAATATTTCTAACCAGAAAAACTAGTTCAGGAAGCTACCGCGGGGAGTTAGGTAGCTAACGTGCGGCGGTATGTTACAGAACTCGTTTTTCTGGGCAGATTCCCCCTTGGAAATTTATGCACCTTTCAGAGAATTATAGGCTAACACACACAACATAATATCTAGGAGAATATGCAGAAAATGAATTTTATTTCAAATTAAAGTAAACAATTGTTGTAAGGATTACAAAACTTGATCTCCGTGATGTCAGAGATCGAAGGCGATGAATAGAATAACTTTGGGTTTTCTATACCAACCCGCTCCACGAACCGGTTGGCTCTCTTCATTTCCCTCCAATAAAGGACTTCAAGCCAGCTCTTCACCTCCACGCAAGGGTCATAGAGCCCTGATAGATCACCCAATCTGGACATCCCTTCCCTTGGATGATTTCTCACGGAATCCTTCCTCGGATTCAGATGACCTTCCCCGGTCGATGTAAAGACCCGGCCCACGGCACGCTCACCGACACCAAGCGACGTTACATGGCTGCATCCGGTGCCACCCAAACCCATCTCCGGCCTGTTTCTCAGCACGGCGGATTTTTGAAAATGCCAGGTTTCGAACCCAACACCTCCTTAACAAGGCACCTTCAAAAGCCCTCATCAACAGCTGAGCTGGCCGGAGATTGCTTTGGGTGGCATAGGTTGTAGCCCTGTAACATCGCTTGGGGTCGGCGAGCGTGTCGTGGGCCGGGTCATTACAATTGATTTCTTTCACTATACGCAAAATAGAGAAAGGGAAAGAATACAACAAAAGTTTAAAGGATTTAAAGCGAGATAATCTCCCTCCTAATGAATCATCCGTCGAGCGATCCACGACCAGTGCTTGAGATCTTCGTGTGCTTGCAACCAGTTGTCTCTTCATAATCGATGTAGTTCTAGGCTAGCCGAAGTTCTTCGTTGGAAAATGGGAGGGAGGCGGTCTTCTTTTCCTTCGATGAAGACGACAGAATGGAAATGAGAGAGACGGCCAAACCCTAGGAGTCGTAGATCTGTGTCTCTTTTCATATTTGGATAGGAACACAGAAAATGAGTTGCCTTTTGAAACGTCTTTGAGAAAATAGGCTACCACCGGCAGTAAGGCTAGCACCCTGTGGTAGGTTCGCGCGCTCGATGTTGACAACTATCCGACAAATTTGGAAACATATTCAAAACAATTATTTTCCTTTTTCCAATGCTAGCTCGGCGCGGTAGGTAGGTAATGTCGGGCGGTAGACCTGTCTCCACACACTCAATGCATCTATCTCAACGATCTCAACTCCTCGAGCATTGAGTGTGTTACCACAGTGCATTACCAAGCTAGCGCATGGCGGTACATCTATCTCGATGCCCTTGATGCCTCTGCCTCAACTCTCTCAACGCTCTCAATGTCTCTGTCTAAGCGAACGCTGACTGAGCTAGCACGGCGTGGTAGAATGCTAGTGTATGTGTGGTAGTTTCCCGAAAGCCTTTTAAATTAATTCATCGATCTAGCACGGGCGGTAGGACTAGCACAACACAGTAGATTCCCGAGTGCTTTGTCCATTTAATTCAATCTATCGCACGGCGTTAGCTACTACCGCTCTGTGGTAGGTTCCTGAGGAGGGCTCCTTGAATTTCTTGGATCTGTAAACCTGCACACTTTACCAAACACAAGATGTAATCAAATACAACCTGGGAATTGATATTATCAAACAATGAAATGTGAACTATCAGCTCCAACATCCAAGTCTCTCTTCGATCCCTTTCTTATATCCTAGACGGGATGGAACCCTAGCCGTGAGATCTAACCTAATTAGAATGGACAGCCAAGATCCACCCAAACTCCTATTTTAAAGATTGGGATCGCCACTACTAAGATGCGTAAGGACCGGAAGACCTACGTTTGTCCAGAACACTAGACAAATCATCCAAACAACTCGACAAATTTGACTTGTCCTCTCGACAAATTTAACCTGATCACACGATGAATTCGTTCAGACCACTCGACGAATTCCTCTTGACCACTCAATGAATTCTTCTTGATCACTCGACGAATTCACTTGGTCACTTGAAACCATTCAACAAATTCACTTAAACCACTCGAGACCATTTGACGAAATCACTTAGATCACTTGAGAGTATTTGACAATTTCACATAGATCGCTTGAAAATTTTGACTTGGTCGTTTTCAGCTAGAAAACCTGGGGTGTTACAATCTTCATCTGGGAATTCTAGTAAGAGTAAGATAGGCAATATCAAGATTAAAATTAGCCCTAATAGGATTTCCCAGACATTGCATCTTCCATATATTGATATAGAAGAGGACCAGGAGTTTTCTCCTCAAGAAATAGTTGATGCCTTGGTCTGGTGTGAGTTTTGTGGGGAGAGATATGATTCTCTATAAAGAACCCATTTCAACCATAGAGGCAAACTGCTAGTAGATATCATAGGAAAGGCCATTCTCTACAAGACGGGTTCATATGATAGTATTTATAAGTCTATGTTTGAGTTGGTTACAAGAGTTATTCTTCAAAAGAAAACCAGCTGGGCCTTAATGGTATTTCAGAAATTACTGGATAGTCTTCAAGTACCAAATTTAGACAGGATTCTTTCCCTATGTCTAATCAATGCCTATCCTGGGAATTTCAATAAGATACAAGGTATGGGGATCCATTATATGAAAAGAATGGATATTAATACATTGGAGAGAAACACCAGGGTGCTACCAAAAGGTCAAATTGAGGAGAAGGGGCAGAGCAAAGACAAAGGAACGAAGGTGGTTGTGGAAGAAGATTCTGAATCTAAATCAGGGAGCAAGGATGTTGATGACCAAGAGGATAGTGAATCCATACACAATTTCTACTTGTCACCTTTTATTGAGGATGAATAAAATCTTCAAGATATAAGCATTCAAGTGGATCTTAATATAACTGACACAAGCTATCCTCTAAAAGTGGTTATATCTGCTAAGGTCGAGATAGTTGATCAAGAAAAGTCCAGTGCCCTAGCTGAGCGGGAGAATGCTGGAGAGGAGAAGATTAACTCTTTGTAATACTTCTTAAGTGGGAATGATAATCATAGTGAGGGGGAGCCTCAATTTGAGGTCCCTACTATGGGATAAAGCTTTCCTGTATCCCTAGAGGCTGAGACAACAACTCACGTTGTTTTAGCTGGTCAAGAAGATCTGGGGATCAGATTAAACTAAGTTACTACTGAAGCACCACCTCAAGAATCCCACAATCAACCATCCTCAAGCACTGTTGATAGTTCATTTCTCTCATCCCTGAAAACTCTATTAGATGAGCAAGCACCATCTTTGAAAACCTACATTGATGAGAAGGTAAAATGAATGAAAGCTGAGATCTTTGCTGAAGTCTAAAAGTCAAAGCAGACATCATAGATGATCTAGATTTTTTGAAGGGTGACACAGTACACATAAATTTTGAAATTACCAAATGGATTGATGAAGCAGCTAGTATAGTCCATCAAAATGTGAAGAATATATATCAATGAATGAATGTCTTAGGCTGACTACATAGGACAACACAAGTGAGAAACAATATGTGAGATGAACTAATGAGACAACCAAGCGAGCTATGGATCACATTGAAGGATATGTGTACTGTACTCAGCTACAAGCTATACAGCTAGATGAAGAATCTAGAGATATTATTCTAGGGGACAATAAAAATATATTTCAGAATATGTCAAGCAGATTTGAAGCCAACTCCCTACATCTGGAAAATAGAAATTTTGAAGAAGCCAGAAAGGGGGGAGGGAATCAATGCAGAGCAAGCTCTATGGATTCTTCCAGGAATCAAGATTGCTATCCTCTTACCTCTGTTAGATGCTAACTGGCCATCTTACTTTAATTTTGAAGCTCGGGATGTCTAGCTTGCCAAGAAAAGGAGGAGTGAATGACTCATGTTGCATGAGGAGTTCATGGCCATAAAGAGATCTGAAATGGCATAAACCCAGATTTTGAATATTAGTGTGATGATTCTCAATCAATCATCATCAATGTCTGGATACATCATGGACAAATTTGAAAGAATATTGACAGCATGTATCCTGTTGAGGAATGGATCAAATAATTGGAAAGACAGTCTCTGAGGGAAAGAACTTTCAAAAAAAATCTAGTTAGGAATAACAATCCAAAGAGGATGTCATCCAAATATCTTCCTAAATCCTTCCTATACTTCATGAGATAAGAAATCAGGGCCAAGAATGTTGAAAGGAGAACAATTGAACAAGGTGAAGGATCACAAGCATCTACACTAAATAGGAAGAGTGCAGACTCAGTTGATGTGATTAGCCAGCCAATTGACAAGCGTCATGTACTGTGAAGTCGGAGAACATCTGCTAATTTTCTTGTGTGTGGCAGAGTTTTATGATGATTTTAAATGGACTTATGTTCTATAATGAAACCCTTTGATAGTGTGTGTGTGTGTATACCAGTGACAGACACGGGCCTCCGGCCCTCGTTCCCCACGTGACAGTACACGACCAACAGCGGTGGACTTAGAAAAAATCCAGCTAGTTTTATCTCAGCTATTTAGCTCTTAACTGTCTCATCGCTCCCTGCTTTATTAGAAGCGTTGAATGAATCTGCTTCACTCAATGCTTCTAGACTTAGAGAAATCCAGCCAGCTTTGTCTCAGTTATCTCACCAGTCTCAATACTATCTTCTCTGCTGTCTCAGTTGTCTCAGCGGTCTCAACACTATCTTCTCAGCTGTCTCAGCTATCTCAGCGCTTTTGCCTTAGACAGATTTTCTCGCTTTAGTTGCGTTCGACGATCTGTGGACTGAGCTCGACAAACTTTAATCTTCTCAGTGATCTCAATGCCTTCTTTTGGGCAGACTCGGCCCTTTTTGCCTTGGTTGCTTAACAAGTGTTGAGCTGAGTTCGACGATTTGTAAGATGCGCTCGATGAACTTCAAGCTTAGCTCGATGAAAGTTGAAACCTGAACTCTTGTGCTTATCCCACTGAATGTTGAGTTGCACTCGACGATTATCGAGCTGAGTTCAACGAACTCTGAGCTGAGTTGGATGAAATTTGAGTTTACTGCTCAACTCATTTTTCTTCACTTGTCCAATCATGGACAACCTGCATGCAAGAACTAGAGCACACATCAAATACATTATGTGTATATGTCATTGACCCGTTTGACTGCTTATAAATCTGGGGTTTTGGGATCAATAGACCCAACAATCTCGCCCTATTTGAAGAAGTCAAAACAATACAGGTCATTGACAACACAATATTTCATCATAATAAAATTTAACTGTAGTAGAGTGTGGAAGTGTTACCATTTCTCCAGCCTGTGGAGAATAACTTACTCCCCCGGGCATGCTGCCATCCTTACTATTCCACTTATCTGTACTTCTCAGCCCTTGACTTCTTTCCTCCCCCTTTTTGACTTCTGTAATAGGGAGCATACTGATAGATTTTTATCCCCCTATTTATCTCACTGTGACTGAAACTAGTTCAGTTGTTGGGCTAGCTCCCCCTCAATATGTGCACACTATCTTTAGTACCTGCAAAATGAACAGTGCAGCATATGGTAGAAGAGAGAATCGAAGCTATACAAGATTCAACATGCCCAATTCAAATTTGAAGGTGTTGAACATGGCTTCATCTAGTGGCTTAGTGAATATATCAGCCACTTGCTTGTCTGTGGAGTGAAATGCAAGGGAGATGTCTTCCCTTTCAACATGTTCTTTAATGAAATGATACATAATTTCTATATGTTAAGTCCTGCTATGGGAGACAGGATTCCTAGCTATAGAAATTGCACTACTAGAATCACAAAAGAGTGGAGTTCTACTTATTTGAATATTGTAGTCCTGAAGTTGACGCTGAATCCATAGCAACTGAGCAAAGTAGCTTCCAGCTGAAATATACTTTGACTCTATTATTGAGATTGCAACACTTTTATGTTTCTTGCTGCTCTAAGAGACAAGCCTTCCACCTAGAAATTAACAGGAGCCCGAAGTTCTCTTCCTGTCCTCCTTGCAGCCTGCAAAATCTACATTTGAATAGACTATTAGTTCAAATTCCCCATTCCTGGGTACCATAGGACAAGATCTGGGGTGCCCTTAAGATATCTCAAGATTATTTTCACAATAGTATAGTAAGACTCTTTAGGGCAGGCCTGATACCTAGCACAGACACATGTTGCATAAATAATGTCAGGCCTACTTGTAGTGAGGTAGAGAAGGGAGACAACTATACCTCTATACAGAGTTTGATCAACAGGCTTCCCTGGATCATCTTTGCCTATATGCATACTTGAGCTCATGGGAGTTCTTATGGTGGAAGTATTCTCCATGCCATATTTCTTGATAATCTCCCTGGTGAATTTTGACTGCGATACGGATAAACCATCATCAGTCTGTTTTACTTGGAGTCCCAAGAAAAACTTTAATTCACTCATACTACTCATCTCAAACTTCCCCTGCATATGTTTTGCAAACTTCCTGCGGAGGTTGTCATCAGTAGAGCCAAATATTATGTCACCAACATAAATGTGGACTAGGATCATCTTGCCCTTAGATTCCCTTAGGAATAGGGTCTTGTCTATCTTCTCCCTGGAGAATTTATTCTCAATGAGGAAGGTAGACAATGTCTCATACCATGCTCTTGGGGCTTGCTTGAGCCCATAAAGAGCTTTCCTAAGTCTATATACAGCAGTAGTAGAGTTAGAATCAAGAAAACTTGGAGGCTGCTCTACATAAATCTTTTCCTTCAAGTCTCCATTCAGGAAGGCAGACTTGTTATCCATCTGGAATACATTGAATCCCTGGAAGGCTGTAAATGCAAGGAATAGTCTGACTTCTTCCAACCTTACAACTAGGGTAAAGGTTTGATCATAATCAATCCCTTCTTCTTTTCTATACCCTTTGGCCACTAGTCTGGCTTTATTCTTGATTACAATGTCATTTTCATCAAGTTTATTTCTAAAAATCCACTTAACTCCAATTACATTGTATCCATCTAGTTTGAACTGGTTCAGTTCTTCCTGCATTGCACCAATCCAGAATTGGTCTTGATTTGCTTCTTCAAATTTCTTGGGCTCTTCTTGTGACAGGAAGCTGGAATAGAGAGCTGTGTTGATACTCCTGCTTCTGGTTTGTACACCTTGCTAGCCTAACCTATTATCTGATCTGGAGGATGATCTCTCAGATATTTGACTGCTGGTTACAGTCTGACTGCTTCCTACTGATTACCATTTTATTGAGCAGGTTGGTCTCCAATTCCAGCTTGACTGCCCTGTGCTTCCTCTAGACAGCATCGCTCTTCACAATCTTCTTGTAAAGCTTTGTCTTTATCTTTGATGGAGAGCTTTTCCATCGTGACTTCTGTACCTGTAGAGTTAGGTAAAAAGCTTGACAGCTCACTGTCAATCATGCGTGACTCATCAAACACTACATGGACAGACTTTTCTACAACTTGATTTGTCAAGTTATAGACTTTATATGCCCTACTATTCTTGATGTACCCAACAAATATCCCCTCATAGGAATTGGGAGCAAACTTAGTCACTTTTGACTTAATATTATCTAGGATAAAACATTTGAAACCAAAGATCCTGAAATAGGATATGTTTGGTTTTCTTCCCTTTTAGATCTCATAAGGAGTCTTCTTGTGGCCTTTGGTGATAAAAGCCCTATTAAGTACATGATATGCAGTGTTAACTGCCTCAGCCCAAAAATATTCAGGGAGAGAAGTGTCACTCGATAGTGTTCTACCAGCTTCTATGAGAGTTCTATTTTTCCTCTCAGCTAACCCATTTTGCTGGGGTATTCTTGGAGAGGGGAACTCTTGATGAATCCCTTACTCTTCATAGAACATAGTCATAGCAGCAGACTGAAACTCAGTTATATGGTCACTTCTCATTTTGACCACAGAGCATGCAAGCTCATTCTGAATTTGCCTGACAAAATTTGTTAAGATTTTAAGGGTTTCATCCTTTCTTCTAAGGAAGAACACCCAAGTAAATCTATAATATTCATCAACCACCATAAGGGTGTAAACCTTCCTACCTAGACTATGAACAGGCATAGGACCAAACAAGTCCATATGCAGGAGATATAAGCATCTCACTGAGTCCTTGGCCTCAATGCTCTTGAAAGATGTCTTAGTCTGCTTACCCTTTTGGCAAGTAGCACAGATACCTTGCTTGGAGCATTTTATTTTGGGACCATTCCTAACAAGCTCATCACTGAAGAGTTGACCAATGGTCTTATAATTCAAATGAGTCAGTCTCTTGTGCCCCTGGACACAATATGAGACTTTCTCATCTGCAACTAGGCATATAGGGGAACTATTATCTAAGCAAGAAAAATTTGAGCAATAAACATTCCCACTCCTAGTGCTTGTTAAGATGACACTTTGGTCACTTAACCTCTTGATGTGGCACTTATCCTTATGGAAGGAAATGTCATAACCAAGATCACATAGTTGGCGTATGCTTATGAGGTTATGTTGTAACCCCTCCACATAAGCCACCTTAGTGATGGTGATTATGCCATTTGAGATATTACCATAGCCTCTGGTTATCCCCTTGTCTGAGCCACCAAAAATTACCTTGGGTCCATTCATTATTGGAGCGTACTCCTTCAATAACTCCTTTATTCCAGTCATGTGTCTGGAACAACCACTGTCCAAGTACCATTTAGGGGACTTGGTACTTGAACTAACCTGAAAAGAATACAAATCACCTTACCTTAGGACCCCAATTTATGTTGGGTCCTAGGTTCACATTAGTCTTAAAATAACCATACCTTCCTACAAATTTACTGACAGGTTAGCAACCTCTAGATACGGATGGATTGTGCTAGCAATCTACACCATAGTGGCCCACATTTCTACAACACCAGAACTCATAGATATTGTATCTCCTTGTTTATGTGGGACCGGAATTAGGTTGTACTACTTCCTGAATAGTGGGGAGATGTGTTGCTTTATGCTTCTGTCTTCTTTCAGCAGCTGTTTGACTGAAAGGCAGTCTTTTTGCAGACTGTTCTGGACTTTTCTATGAACCACCAACTGCATGTCTCTTTTCAGCCAACATGCACCTGATAGCATCTGAGATTGCCATTCCAGCCATGTCAGAAGACTCTCCTTGAGTCACTACTTTTGTTGGATGATTTGGATTCACAGCAGTAGTATTATCTTTGAGTTTTGGGGATGGGGCACCAAAAACAAATGGTCCAAGATGAACCTGCTTCACTCAACGCTTCTGGGCTTAGAAAAATCCAGCTAGTTTTGTCTCAGCTATTTACCTCTTAACTGTCTCAGCGCTCCCTGCTTTATTAGAAGCGTTAAGTGAATTTGCTTCACTCAACACTTTTGTACTTAGAGAAATCCATCCAGCTTTGTCTCTGTTGTCTCAGTGGTCTCAATGCTATCTTCTCAGCTGTATCAGCGGTCTCAACGATGTCTTCTAAGTTATCTTAGTTGTCACAGTGCTTTTGCCTTAGACAAATTTTCTGGCTTTACCTGTGTTCGACGATCTGTGTGTTGAGCTTGACTAACTTTAATCTTCTCAGCAGTCTCAACGCCATCTTCTCAGCAGACTCAGTGTTTTTACCTTGGTTGATTTTTCTGGCTTTAGCTTAACAAGTGTTGAGTTGAGTTCGACTATTTGTAAGCTGAGCTCGACGAACTTCAAGCTGAGCTCGACGAAAGTTGAAACCTGAACTCTTGTGCTTATCCCACTGAATTTTGAGTTGCGCTCGATGATCAGCGAGATGAGTTCGATGAACTCTGAACTGAGTTTGATGAAATTTGAGTTTACTGCCTAACTCATTTGTCTTCACTTGTCCAATCATGCACTACCTGCATGCAAGAACTAGAGCACACATCAGATACATTATGTGTGTATGTCATTGACCCGTTTGACTTCTTACAAATCTGGGATATTGGGATCAATAGACCCAACAATATATATACATTTCTATAAATATATATATGAATTATTTTGCTAAATATTTTTTATGATCATTCAAGTATTTCATCAGTTATATCTGTGATAATATGATTTTATTATTAATGCATCTTACCATAGATTAAGTGATTTATTTTGTTCAAATATGAGGAGATTATTGGAAATATTGACCACAATATTCCAGGATTTGAAGAAGCATCACTTGCAATGATAAGTGCATATTGTATTCGATGAAATATCGATTTTATATCTATGTAGGAGTTATCTCTAAAATAGAATTATAGAGGAGTTAGTGAAGATGGAGAATACCGTTGAGATCGGTATATGGTTCTCCACGGTATTTGCGTGATCGTGGAAATCTTCAAGATGATATCATCGAGAAGACTCAGAAAGAGACCAATTTTTGCGCTAAGGGAGATACCATTAATAAAGAATAATTTACTCAACGATATCATGTTAACAAGGTTTTTATTACCATTAAGCACGCGCAGTAGCGGGATTTCAAATTTGGCGGCAGCTCATAAAGACCTGTTAGTTCTTTCTATTCCTTGACATGACTTATTCTAATCAAATGACCACTAGAAATGTCAAAGGTGTATAAAAAAAATTAAGGCAATGGAACAGAACTTTTGCATAATCCTGTTAAATCGTGAAAAACAAGCAGCATCACAATCAGCCTTCACCGAACAAGCTCTCTCAATCTCTCTAAAGAAATTTCGAAAGAGCAAGTTAAAGTCAAGCTTCACAACTCTTATTGGGTCCATTGATCCCAATATCCCATATTTGTAAGAATTCAAACAAGTCAATGGTATACACATAGTTGTATTTGATGTATGTTTAAGTTTATGCATGCAGGTTGGTCTATGTCATATTGATTGGACATGTGGTCCAAGTGACATTGATAGGTGGACTCAAAGAAGTTGACTGAAAAGGCAAAAATTTGCTTAAGTTCGCAGGCATAGGGTGAAGCAAGCTCACTCAATGCAATATATCATGGCAGTTCCTGGAGAAATAAAAATTTACAAAGTCCACAGGTGTTGAGTGAAGCCAGCTCACTCAATGTCATATAACTAACAGCACTGAGAGAAGGTAGGCAGTCAAAGCTTTAAGTGTTGTCAAGGCAGAAATGCGGCTAAGTCCATAGGAATTGAGTGAAGACAACTTACTCAACACCATATATCCAAAAGCATTGAATCAAGCTGCTTCAATTAAATCCACAGCAAATCTGTCAAAGAATTCAGCTAAGTCCAGAAGCGCTGAGTGAACCTTGTTCACTCAACGCCAAGATCAAAAGGCTTTGAGTCAAGCTAAGTACAAAAGCATTGAGTGAAGCTTGTTCACTCAACGCCAAGATCAAAAGGCTTTGAGTCAAGCTACTGCAGACAACCAAGAGGAAATTGATAAATTGACCAAGTTCAAAAGCATTGAGTGAAGTTTATTCATTCAACGCTCTCAACACCAGGTTTCAGAGGCAAAGGCAGAAAGCAATGAGCGAGGCCAGCTCACTCAACGCCTTCAGATAGAAGGAGATTTGGCTAAGTATAGATACGTTGAGTGAAGCCAGTTCACTCAACGCTCTCAACGCCTAGGGTTGCAGAAGGATGCAGAATGTTGACTAAGTTCAAAAGAGTTGAGTGAAGCATATTCACATAACGCTCTTAATGCCTTCAGACAGAAGGAAATTTGGCTAAATATAGAGGCTTTGAATGTAGCCAGTTCACTCAACGCTCTCAACGCCTAGCTGAGCAGAAAATTGTCTAAGTCCAGATTTGTTCAGTAAAGCTTGTTCACTCAACACACTCAATGTCTGGGTAGTTGTCTGAAATTTTCTAAGTCTAGAATGGTTGATGTCAGCAAAGTCAACAGAAGTCAACAAAATTCAAATTGGTTATGGAAGAGCTGCAATTCATCACTAACGTCGTCGTCAGTCTTATTCTATGAAATGAAGGTTATAATCTGTCATTAAAATAGTGACACGTGTCAATCGATTCGCTGAATGGCAGGATTATAAAAGGCAATGGAATCAGATCAGATGCATAAATTTTTTGACTGAATCAATTTGTTTTCGTGAAAAAGGAGCGGGACTTCGTCTTCTTTCCCCTACCATAGTTATAGAGATAAGAAGGTTGTTTCGACAAATTTGAAGGTTCTCTGAGTTAGCTGCGACAATCAACATCTGCTATAGCACAATCAGGGATATTTTCTGAGGAAGAAGAAACAACCAAGGCTAGCCCTAGCTGTAGTGACTTCTCGATCCAAACAGAGCTAAATCTGAAGATTAATCTTATGACTGGTGAAGAAGATATCTGTTCAGGGTTTTCTCGGGATAGAAGGAGAGTTATAGCAATCTAATTTATGCCAAAAAAGGTTAGCTGATTGAAGACCATCATTCTTGATCTTCCCCCCTTCATCATCACGATCAAAAACTTGTTTCTGAGTCAATTCTAGCACAAGCATCATATTCTTGAAGAACATCATTTTGTGATTGTGAAGAAAATTGGGATGAGATTCTCTTAGTTCGAGAAGTTGTAGTCTCAGAGAATAAATCTTTGGAGTCTAATCTATATCAACAATTACTTCATTTTTGTATGATCTTTTCAAGATCTGAGTTGTAAGCCTAGATTATAAAGGTTGAGGGTTAGATCTGATGAGATCAGTGTTGTAAGCCTAAGTTATATAGGCTAAGTGTAGGATCTAGTATAGATCTGAGTAGTAGGATCCCTTGGATCTGAGGTAGGTCCGTGGGCCTGAGTGGTAGGATTCATTCTTGAATTTGAGGGGTAGGGTTCTGTACCCAAGTTGTAAGTCTTGGAGAAGACTGAGTGGTCCTACAGGATCGTGTTGTAAGCTCTGAGGAACTGAGTTATTGGAGAAGTGCCATGTTTAACATACTGTTAGAAAGGCGGGAGGGACAATTGATGTACTCATACACTAGGGAACCACTATAAAACTTTGGTGTGTTGTGTGTGAATGTCTTGAAAGTAGAATTATTCAATCACAATAGAGCTTAAATTTGTTAAAGGTCAAAAGAAAACAAAAAGACTTTAATAACCTATTCACCCCCCCCCCCCCTCTAGGTGATTAGCTACCTTTTAATTCAAAGACTTTCAACTCTAGTTAGGTCTTCTTCCTAGAGAAGAAGATAGAGAAGAAGATCCCAAGATATACTCAACATGAAGACTTACGCAAATTAGGGGCTTCTTCAAAGAGATTGTTGTAACACCCCCAATTTTCTGGTGATATTATTTGAATTAGTGTCGTCATATTTATGACGTCAGGGCGTTACCCTTTATGTGCTTTGGTTGACGGCACTGCACTGTTTGTGTGTTTTGCGTTTGTTGGTCTGTTTGATCGGATTTTGGGATTTTTGTTTAGATTGAATGCCTTTCTTGGTCTAAAGGAATGAGTTTTGAGTTGTTGATCTTCTCCCGTTTTATTGCGACCCGAGCATTTTGGAGTCTCGGCGTGTGTTAGGATCTTTGTGATGATTTCTGCTTGTATAAGCATTTGTTGGTTTGGTCTCAAGAATGGTTTGTCGGATTCTAGGGTTGTCTCTCCTGCAAAATTCTTAGAGTCAGCATTTTATCCCAGAATTTAAGACAAACCGAAATTTTTTAATCTATCTAGGAGTTCTCGAGAGATATCTTCTAGTACTCGTGTTATCTATCGTCAGTACTCGAGTAATGTGTGCATGTTACTCGAGAAGTATCTCCTTATTCTCGAGAAGTACCTCTTGTACTCGAGTAAAGCCCCTCCTGAACTCGAGAAATTTTCTCTATATTCTCGAGAAGTGCCCTTGATCTCGAGAAGTTCTGCTGTACTCGAGATATTCTTTCTTCAGCACTCGAGTACTATTTTCTTGGTACTCGAGTGGTCCCTCTATAGTACTCGAGTAGTGCTTGCCTTCTAGAACTCGAGTAACTTGCTAGTACTCGAGTACTCCCCTTTTACACTCGAGTCATGTTATAGCACTCGAGTAATCCTCCATCCTGGTACTTGAGAGATTCTTCCCTTGTACTCGAGTAGTTCTGCCTTCAGTACTTGAGTAGTCGCCTCGTACTCGAGTAATCCTCTTGTAGTACTCGAGTAGTCGCCTTGTACTCGAGTAATCCTCTTGCAGTACTCGAGCAATCGCCTAGTACCCAAGTAATCCCCTTGCAGTACTCGAGTAATCGTCCCCTAGTACTCGAGTAACTCATTCCTTCTGTCTCGGAAAAACTGGTTCAGCCGAACCCGGTCTATTTTGTTGTTTATCCTGTTATCACCCTTAGTATAAATACCTACTTCTTCTTCTTCATCTTTATACCGACCGAGATTTTTGTCTACCTCCCGAACCAAAGCGGCGTGAGCGTGAAATAGGTTGTTCGTCCGTACTTCTTCTGTTGGCCGCCGGCGTAGCTCCAGTGCTCGAAATCGTGAACCTATTGTAGATCCGGAAAGCCCTATCGTGTACTTCGTCATCGTGGTAAACTCTTCCCCATTTCTTGAGTTTTTCTCGTTAGGGTTTTTGGCCCTAACTTCTATCTTGGCTATTTCTTGTTAGATTTTGACTCCCCTCGTCTTCTCTAGCCCCGATCTACATCAAGGAGCAATTTTAAAGAGTTTTTCCTTCGAAACCAAGGCAAGTGATGGTTTTCCCTTTCCCTCCTCTTTCCAATCTTGATGATAATTGGTAATCTTCTTCTTCTTCAATCTTTGTGCACTAATGACCTTTCCATTTGTAGATATATTTAATTTTCCTTTGAATCCACTTGTGTTATTAGTTCGTAATGATAATTTAATCTTGTAAGTGTTGTAGAAATTCGATGAAAATGTTCAATCGATAGCTTTAATCATTCCTAATTATTATGTAGGATGTGTTAAGAGTTGTTTAGATACGTGAAATCTTTCCTAAAGGTTGATCAACAGCTTCAATTCTAGAATTGTTTAGTAGAATCTGACGTGTCATTGTTGACTTGAGATGTCTATCGTGGTTTTTCTTCATGGTGATGTCGTGGGGCGAGATAAGCCACCAGGCCTTGATTGGGTTGTGGTGTGCCTCTGAGCTCTAAACCCAGATCGTTACGGGGTTTTGCTTCCGGGTTTTTCTTTGTTGTAGGTGTTTTTTAGTGGGTAAACCCACCCCCGCAACATTTGATCTCCCTATTAGCACCTTGTGGGGCTCTACCGGGTGTTTGGGCATTTGCGGTGTATGGTGGAGTATCCAGTCTCCCCCGCATTTAGACGGATAAATTGTCTTTGGGGTTGTGTCCAGATGAGTTGACCACCTCGCCCGTGTTGTTTTTTGGTGGAGTTGACCATAGGTGGCTAATAGGGGTTTGTTTCTCTTCCGATGGTTTAATCTTGATCTATTTTCCCTTATAGCCTTGTGCGTTTGGGGTAATGTTGTTGTACGTGACGCATCACGTAAGTGTTTTTTCTCTTTTACTTTTGTACTCTACTGCTGTACTTGTTTACGTACTTTTCTTTGGTCCTGGGTTGGTACCCCTTGGCTTTTGTACTTGTGGCTTATTCCTTTTGCCATCGCTGGTACTTTCTTGCTGAGGTGTTCTGTCTTTGGAATGCCTCAGGTTCAGAGTTGTAGCTGAATCTTCGGTGCTAGTTTTGGAGTGCTTGGGCGACAGTGTTGGTCGTTGTATTGCCTCAGCAACGAGGTAATTTGTTGTCTTGTTTTCTTTGCTAGTTTAGACGTACTATGTTTTTATGTGGGTTCGTGTCAGTTTGTTGACGCCCACAGGATTGTTGATTTTTGAATACTTGCTAGCTGCTTCATTTATTTTCTGTGGATGTGGACTACTTGCTCTCTGGGTTGTTTTATGTTCGATTGCTTGGTAGTTATTTTCAAGTATAAAATGAAAATTACTATTATTACTGCATGCATTGCATAATTTAAAATGTTAAATCACTATATTTAACGTCCGTGCAAATCCACTTTTATTACTATTATAAATTTAGAACGTGAATATTTTGAGTTGTCCTTTTGGAACCTCTAAACTCTTGTAGGTTGTCTAATCCGATAACAGAAGTATTTTCCGCCGCGCATAATTACTTTTCTTGTGGACTAGATGAGCCACTCAGTCGAGGGATACGACTAACTACTATACTTAAATTGACTTTAACTCTAATTCACTTAAAGAATCTTTCTTCATGGTTAAGTAGGCGCTTTGCCTGAGCGTCCGCAGTTATCCCCTACTGATGTGCCATCATGACGCGCATTTTTCCCTTACTCTAATACTCCTTTATTGGCGGTGAAAAATACGGGTTGTGACAGTTAGTATCAGAGGGAGGTTGTCTGACAATTGGTCGGGCAACCTTCCCTTGTTAGTGTTAGTTGTTTAGTGACATTTCATAAACACATCAATGTGTCATCAGTACATCTTAGCCAAAGCATAGTCACTACACTCATAGCATGATAAGAAGTATATGGGGCATATTATGTAGTATGGGATGCATAATATGTGTTTGTATATGGATCCACCATTATAGGCAACATGTGATGGTTATGTAGTATGGGATGCATAACCACCATCACATGGATGCCCATTAGCATGTTTTCTTCTCTCGTTGCATGCGATGTTATGTAGTATGGGATGCATAACATTTCATGTGTACGCTGCTCATGCATGCACTAAGGCTTTTTTTGTAGAATGCATAGCACTCCATACATAGCATATCATTGCATAAGCACACGTGCAAAGTTAAGGTTTACATGATGACATATGTACACACATGATTTTAAAGAAGAATGAAGAATTCATGCATTCATATCATAGGCACATGAGTAAATAGGATGAGAGGATGTCATCCTAAGTAGCACATAACATCATTATAAAATCCCAGAGCAAGTTGCAGCACAAGCAAGTTTTTTTAGTATGGTCTGAACTAGTCATGTGGCCTAGTTGCAATCTAGGATTTTTGATGAGTTGTTCGTTTGCCTTTTAGAAATACCGTCAAAGCGTATTGTGACGAGGTCGTCTCCCAGTCAGAGGGCGAGACGTCAGGAGAGCAAAGTGATGTGATTATCGAGTGTCTGCGTTAGAGCAATGTGGCTCCGTCGAGACAATTAGTTGCGATGCAATAGCAAATTCAGTCTTTGTTGTCTGCCGCTCTCATGCAGTAACCTTTAGTGCAAGATCCTGCCTTGGACAAGCCGTTCCTGCTAATCGTACTCCTTTGGTACCCCCCCAGTTATGCTACCACTGTAGATGAACTTTTTATCATATTTCCAGCGATTGAGACCTCTCACTTATGATGGGAGTGCTGACTTCATGGTTTTGGATGATTGAATTATCTTTATGGATGAGATGTTTACGTATTTGGGGATTATTGAAGCCTAGAAGGTGATGCTTGTGGCCTACCAGCTAAAAGGCCTGGCAAAGAGCTGGTGGATTCGAGAAAAGGAAAGTTTGGCGGAAGGATGTTCTTCGGAGTCCTTCAAGGAGATGCTGCTGAAAACGTTTCTACCCTCGATCGAGCAGGACCGTCTGATGAATAACTTCCTATATCTGAAACAGAGACAGCTCACAGTGAGCGAATATGAGATTGAGTTTAGTAAGCTGAGTAGATTTGCTCCTCATTTGGTAACCTCGGAGGCAGCAAGGGTGAAGCATTTCCTCGGAGGATTGAAAAGCGATGCCCAGCAATTGGCATGCGCTTATCGAGCTGAAATCTATGCCGAAGCAGTGGAAGCCACTTTCAAGGTCGAGGCGATCTATAACGCCAAGAATCGAGGTGCTGCGGTGAGGAAGGAGAAGAGAAAAGGTGAGGAGAATTGAAGCTCCAGGGCGTCTGGCCCTTCTTCAAAAAAGAGAAGTAAAGAGGTATGTAGTTTTTGTGGCCGGCCGGGCCACCCTTTCGAAAGGTGTTTCAAGAGGACTGTCACCCAGAAGCAGCAACAGGTTCTCGACATCCAAGGTGCACCCAAGGGTGATCTGGCATGCCCGATATGTGCTAAGAAGGGTCATGACGTGAGTCACTGCTGGTTGAAGGACAAGGTATGTTTCCTGTGCAGGCAGAAGGGGCACATGAAGTCTACATGCCCACAGGCTCAAACTCCACTGCAGCCTGCCCTGCTTCGGGCTCTACCGCCGCCGCCAAACCAGGACAAAGGAAAAGGAAAGTTGAATGTTGTGACCAAAGAAGAAGCTCAAACCTCGACCCAAGTCATATCATGTTAGCCAAAGCTTGACTATCTTTTATTCCTCATTGTTGCCCTAGTTATCGCTCGTTTAGTTATGTATGCTACGATTTTATTGGAGCTTAAGGTGCGGAATCGGTGAGCGCGCGTTCTTTTTGATTCGGGTTCCACCCATTCCTTTGTGTCCCAGAGGTTTGTAGATAATCATTGTTTGAACGTGGATCAGTTAGGAGACTCCTTCAACATCAGGCTTCCCTCTAGTGATTCGGTGATATCTAATCAAGGAGTTCTGAGATGTCCTATTCATCTTGGCAATTTTCTAGCCTTTGCGAATCTGATGATTTTGGATCTGGCAGATCTTGATGTGATTTTGGGCATGGACTGGCTGTCCAAGTATGATGCGGTCATCCAGTGCAGGGCAAAGCGACTAGACTTCAGGATGGACAATGGCCAACCTATGAGCGTCTATGGATTTCAAGACAGGGTTTCCCCTATTATTTTTGCGGTACGTGCTTGTCGTGCTATCGAGTCTGGTTGCGAGGCATTTTTGGTCTCTATTTCTGCTTTGGAAACTTCTTTTGTTACGCCACGTCTTGAGGACATCTCGGTGGTACGAGAGTTTCCAGATGTTTTTCCTGATAGTCTTCCAGGACTTCCTCCTGAGAGAGAGGTGGAATTTGTGATAGACCTCGAGCCAGGTACTCGCCTGTTTGCAAAAGGCACCATACCGTATGGCTCCACATGAGTTTGGATGAGTTGCGCACTCAGCTCGATGAGTTGCTAAGGTGTGGTTTTATTAGACCAAGCTCTTCTCCGTGGGGTGCTCCGGTTTTGTTCGTAAAGAAGAAAGATTGATTGATGAGGCTATGCATCGATTATAGAGAATTGAACAAGGTAACTATTAAGAATAGGTATCCCTTGCCAAGGATCGATGATCTATTTGATCAGTTGTGTGGTAGTTCAGTATTTTCAAAGATCGATCTTCGTTCAGGCTACCACCAATTGAGAATTCGTGAGGCTAATATTCCATGAACCACTTTCTATTTGCGGCATGGACATTATGAGTTTTTGGTGATGTCTTTCAGTTTGACCAATTCACCCTCTGCTTTCATGGATTTGATGAATAGGATGTTTAAGGACTTCTTGGACCGATTTGTTAGTTTATATATGATGTCTTGGTGTATTCCCGCAGTGTTGAGGAGCATACTCAGCATTTGCGTTTAGTTTTGTCAACCCTGAGGGAGCATAAGTTATATGCGAAGTTGAGCAAGTGTGAGTTCTGGCTACCTCAGGTGTCCTTTCTGGGTCATGTTGTAAGCAAGGACGGTATTTTCGTGGACCCGACCAAGATTACAGCTATAATAGAATGGGAGAGACCTTCTACTCCTAAAGATATTAGGAGCTTTTTAGGCCTGGCCGGCTATTATAGAAGATTCGTGGAAGGATTTTCTGTGTTGTCAGCCCCTCTAACTAGGCTCTGTTTGGGACAGCTCTGGTGGATTGAAAAGCTGCTGTCCGGATAAAGTTGTTTTAAAATAGATCTATGGGGAGCAGTTTTGAAAAGTTGCTGAGTGTTTGGGTGTTTTGTGCAGAAGTGCGCTTTGAAGAGTGATTTTCTATTTTTTGCTGTTTGGAGAAACAACTTTTGGAAGCTGTTTTTTTTTTTAAAACTAAAATATATAAATATATAAAAATAACTGATAACGGGCGTTTTTTATATAGTTCTAGAAAATAGAAAAAAAAGGTCTTCCAACATCCAGTGACTGCTTTTTCCAATCCTTCTGATCACCTGTTCGAAAATAAATTGATATGAATCAAACTTTTGATAATTTAAATCCTTTAGATTTTTAGTAAAAGATGGATCAAATGTTTACCTACGCGCACTGTATATTTCTTCGGCAATGCTATCTCGTACTATAGACATATGTTCTGCTCCAGTAGCATCACACATATCGCCTTCAATATCATCCTCTATCGCAGTGTCTTTGTAATGCCCCGAAACTCAAAAGAGCGATGGGGGACGTTTTGGGCCAGATTTGGAATCTGGCAGGAGGCACACGGGCGTGTCCCAGGGCGTGTCAGGCTGGAGTCGATGACTTGGCCGCGAAGTCGACATTTTGCGCTCGACGAAGTGTCGAGACGGGGCACACGGCCTGAGACACGGGCGTGTCTCAGGGCGTGTCGAGCCCGTGTCGACAACTGGCCCGGGGTGTCGACATTTTCGCTCGACGATGTGTAGAGACAAGGCACACGGCCTAGGACACGGGCGTGTCCAAGGCCGTGTCGGGTGGTCGACGAACTTTACTCGACGAAGTGTCAAGACCGTGAATACGGCCTAGATCCCAGGCGTGTTCGAGTGGACACGGGTTAGGACACGGGCGTGTCCAAGAAACCGTGTGAGTCTCGGGTTGTTTTCGGGCTAAATCGATGGGGGCACAAGGCCGACCACACGGCCGTGTCAGGTGGAACACGGGCATGTCAGGTCAAACACGGGCATGTCGGATGCCCGTGTGTTGTTCCAGGCGCGTCGATTTTGACGGCGAATGAGGGACACGGCCCTGGACACGGGCGTGTGCCAGGCCGTGTTCGGTCTAGATTGTACATTTCAGGCCCGAATCAAGGCCGTTCGTTTCTTTAATTTGGGATCCGACGGTTGGGGGTTTTCCTACTGGGATATACCCGGGATTGGGCCTTTGAAACCGTCACTTTTACTTGAGTGGTTCTCTTTCTAAGTCAAGAGAGAGAGGAGAGCCAAAGGAGGAAGAAGAAGCTAGATCCGGCCATTGGAGGAGCTTCGAAGCTCCAAATCGCGAGCCGACTTCGGATCCACGGAGGCGAAGATAGTGCGGTGCTTTTCATCCGCTTACTTTTCCATGGCACCAAGTAAGAATGCTAGGGTAACGATTCTCTTCTTGACCATGTGAAGCTCTCCTTCTTTGCATACGAAGCCCGCTCTCGCAAGTTTGGGGTGAGTTGCAGGCGTTCCTTCAGGTAGATATGTAAAGTCCCTGTTGTGTAGAGTTCGTAAACGAGAACGGATATAGGCATGATGTGTGAAGCCTATTCAGACATGTTGGTCTGGATCGGTGATGTTGCATTGCATAAATGCCGGAGAAGACTCCGTGCGATTGTTTATTTTTCGGGTTTTCTACGTGGTAGATTGCAACAGGGAGCCTTGGGGATTAACCCAAAGGTGAACCCGGAAAACTGGGCGGATGCGTGATCTTGCCAACTTGGAGGCCTGAGAGCCAACTTGAACATAACTGAGTTATGTGAATTATGTGACGGAAATGGGACTCGGGAGAAGTTTGACCTGCGCATATGGCTTAAATTATCGTTGCGATGTGAGCACGGGTTTGATGGAACCCTACCCATTTCTATGTCGTTCGGTTAGAGCCGTTGGCATAGATGAGGGTCTTCGGCGGTCTATGGCTTAAAGTGTCGTGACCCATGCCGGTAAGATAAATTTCTCATATGTTTGGTCGTCAAAGTGGCGTTGGTGAGTCCGGAATGTCTATGGCTTAAATTGACGTGACATTGGCCGATTCACCGAGAATGTGCCCTGAGTGCACGGGGTGTGTGGTCGTGTGAGCCTACGCCTGTGATGAAATGTTTATTATTATACTGTTTGGTTGTGCTAATAAGTGCAGGGAAGGAGCATCGCTGCCCCGAGATGGGGGCGGGATCTGTTGATGCACGAAAACACAAAGGGGGGTCGAGCACCACCAGCTAACGGTTCGAACACTGGGGAATAGAGAGACTGCGAGTAGTAATCTACTAAGAGGATGAGGGCAGGAAGAACAGCAGGGCCGTGAGCCACGACAACAACAGACTTCACCCGTCGCGGCCTGGATGCCTCTCTTGCGACTGGCTTTCCCTTGATTCCAGAAGGATTTGGTTACAAGTGAAAGGAAAAGGTTGACAAGAGCAGAGCGAGGGGGAATCCGCAAGGCACAAGATTTGAGTCTGCAGCCTGTAACAAGTAGGCTCCTGGGTCCGAGTCAGCGTGCCTTGGGTGCACCACCTCCCCCCTATTTATAGGATAGGGGGCCTGCCCAAATGGGCAGGGCTTAAAATAACCGGCTGCCCGGGGTACAGGAGAACCGGGCAGCAGTGACGGGAAGCAAAAAGAAAGAACACGCCAGTCCGCGCAGAAGGGGCGGACTGGGCTCGCGGACTAGAGCTTCCACTACTGCTAGGCGCGATCCTGCTGGAGGGCGGCGGCCTGGGAGGACGAGACACTGCGTCCGTCGTTGTAGAGAATCCGATATCCCAAGTCGTGGCGGACTGAGCGAACAGGTCCTTGAGTCCGCTGCTGGGGTACCATCCTTGTTGTCCGATTGGTTACCTTGTCGGACTGGGCGGACTGACAAATAGAGTCTGCGAGTGTTGAAAGGGGGGTTTTGGTATCTTGTAGGATGTTGCGGACTGAGGGGTTAACATAATCCCCGCACATTTTTAAGTTTCCAGAAAACTTCGAAAATGTTTTCTTAACCGCCGAGTCCGCAAGCCTCGAAAATGCCGCCAGCGCTATAAATATCGCTGGAGGGCCTGGAACTGTTGAGAATCCCGATCGACACGGGGCGCTATTCACCACTTGCGGTCTCCACTTTCCAGTCCGGCATGGCAAGGCTCGGAGCTTTCTTCTCTAGTCTCACTACAAAAGGCGACTCAGCACTAACAACGCCTATGAAGACCAAGAAGATAATAAAGAAGTCGACAAGAAAGGATCCTGTCCGCCCTACAGGAGAGAGTTCCCACAGCCAAAAGCCTGCTAAGAAAGCAGTCCGCCGTGCCGATATATCTGCTCGCAAGGATGCCGCAGTCGACGCTGAACCACTGAGAAGTGAAAAGATGGTGACCCTGTCGGACTCTGCCCCTTCCCAGAAAACTGCAACCTCGGCGGACACCATTGGTGAACACATTGAGACTGACATATCTTCTCCCAATGCCCAGGTGCCCATTGTTAACTTGGATGAAGAAGATAGGCGGACTGAGGGAGAAGACGATGCGCCCTCAAAGGCATTGACTGTTGTGAACCCTGAGGCTGTCCGCGAAAGCCAGCCCGACATAGGGGCGTCCGCTGCGGATTCTGCTGAGAAGAAAGCCAAGAGAAAGAAGAGGAAGAGGGACGGGTCGACCGTGGCCGAGCGGGTTGAGAAGAGACTGCGCGCGATGAAGGAGAAGAATATATCCAAGCGGACTGGTGATGCGGACTTACAACACAGACCGTGCGATAAGGAAGTTCCTAACAGCGATCTGATTACTCCGGAGGCACAAATCCATGGAGACAATTCCCTCTCCACGGTCAGTTTAACCACGGATGAGATGCTTGACTCTATAGACTTCAACGAAATAGATCTAATCAACGAATCCCTGTTGATTGTACTACAGCAATCTGAGGCGGAAGACACTGGGAAAAAAAGATAGCGAACTCCCTTCTTTGTCCGCTGTGGAGGAAGAAGAGAGTGAGAGGCTGAAGCAGAAGATAGAGGAGCAGAAGAAACAAATTGCTGCTCATGTTGCTGCGGTGGAGGCGGCCTCGAAGCAGTTCGCGGCGGATAAAACCGCTGAGGATCTGCGGACTGCTGCGGAGCTACTGCGGTCAGGTAAACTTCAACCGGCGCCTAAATACTTTAAGCGTCAGTGGCTTTACAAGTCGCCGCCGCGGACGTCAAGACCAATCAAAATCATCACCGAGACGGACGATATTGTGGTTTCAAAAAGTTTGGCTGCTGAGAAAAGAGCAAAGGTTCATCGCGAATGGAAGAAGCGGTTAAGCATTTTTGACCCGGAGCGGGCAAGGCGGCCTGTCTTATTCGATAGTCGGCAACTCGCTGCGGCTATATCCAAATGTGATCTTTTATCCTTTCTTTGAGTCCACCGCGAACTGCCTTTAAATGTGGAGTTGACTTTGTTTGTTGCAGGTAGAAAGTCGCCGTCGGGCTCCATCGAGAGTGGCGAGATCGTGGTTACATCGAACACTAGTGCTGACGCAGTCTCGCATGTGGAATCCGCGGGGGATGAGCCGCCCAGCCTGAACATTATTAAAGAGTTAGAGAAGAAATTCCAAGCTGAAATGCAATGTGTTAAAGCAGAGTTAGAGAAGTCAGAGGAGCGCGAGAGGGCTTCCGCGACGCGTGAGAAAGCATCCGCAGAGCGCGAGAAAGCCCTAAAAGACCAGATCGCCAGCATCTCGAGGGCGCTGGAGAGGTCTGAAAGGGAGAAGAAGAGGCTCGTGGATGATGTCTGATTCTATAAGGGAAAGCACTTGGCGTCAGTGCGCGAAGAAAAGGGGAAGAGGGCTGCTGAGGTTGCTGAGCAGAGGCCGCGATTGTCAGATCGCGCTGCTCCAGAGATCGCCGCACCGGCAGGCGGTGTCCAACAGGCTGCGGATGAGGAGCCGAGGCTGGCGGCGGAGCCAATGGTGCCCCTCAGTCGGGTAGATCGGGAAGCTGCCCATATGCACCGGACCATAAACGTTATTCATCACCACCTCTGCCGTGTGTATAGCGAGATTCTTCAGATAAGCGACCAAGCAGCTCACTTATGCAGAGATAGGGCGGAAAGACCAGCGCGGACCGAGACTAGGGACCGTTGAGTCCGCGATGCCACGAGCTTTTATTTGTTTAATTGTATAATTGTTTGTATAATTGTGTTTCAAACAACGCTGTGTTGTAGATTGAACTCTGTTGCGATCTGTGCGGACTCAGATTATATATCCGTAAATTATGCAGCTTAATCCTTAGCGTGATCTGTGGCGAATTGTGCAGACTAATGTTGTGTCCGGTTCTCGTTATTTAACCTGCAGGTGGGAAATACTGCGAACTAAGCGGATTGAAATTGTATCCGCTCCTTGTGACTTCTGCCGGGATGAAAAAGCGCGATCTGGGCGGACAAAAAATTGTGTCGGCCACAACTTTTTTTGCTTTGAATTTTCCTTGGCATGTGAATCTGTGCTTGTGTCTGCGTTATCGTTAACTTTTGCTGCGTGAATGGTTTGGTTTTGCGGATTATGCGGATTGGAATTGCGAGATCTGCGGCCTGGTCAAAAAGCTGTCAGAACTTGTAATTATAAATAGGCCCTGCCGCTTTCTTCTATGCAGGAAACAGCTGAAGTAAAAGGAACCCTGCGGCCTGCAAAATGGTGTCCGCGCGTACTGATGCTGTTGTCGCCTTCCACTCCGCCGACCACCGGAAGTGCACATTGACAGAGGCCGACCTGGGGGCCTTTGTCGAGAAGAAGATGGCGAATTCGAATATCCTTGTCCGCCTTCCCGCCCATCAAGAAAGGCTAAACTTCTCAACCACAACCCAGATCGCCATCCCAGTGGACCACTTTGATAGAGGATTCAAGTTTCCGCTTCTATGGGAACTCGCTGACATCTTTGAGCACTATGGAATGGTGCCTGGCCAGCTTGCGCCGAACACACTCGCTGCGATCTGCAGCTTCATCTCCTATTTGCGATCTGAAAAGATCGCTTTTTCGATGAATGTCTTCCGCAAGATATTCTCTGTCCGCTCCATAACCGCTTCTGGAGGCCGCCCATACAAGGGGGTGATATATTTCTACTGCAGGGGGATGAAGGTTGTGGGCCTTCCCAACAAGATCCACAACTGGACCTCTAGGTTCCTGATCTTTGAGGGCGACCTAGGGTTCGCGCACACCTATCCGCAGGTGCGCGCGGACTCCGCCTTCAAAAGGGTGAAACTGGATGACTTGGAATCCGCCATTGTCGAGTTCTTGCCCAACGCCAGGCTTGACATCGAGCATTACATTCTGCTACTAGCGAGCTTAGCGGACGTTATGCCCGAAGAGAGTAAGTAGCTTTCGAACTCAGCTTTTTGTATCCGTCGCAACCTTGGTGTTTAACTCATCTGTTTTTTGCAGTGACCTTGGAGGTACCCGCCAACTTGCCGCAGATGCCTAGCGGCTTTGTTCCTACTCAAAAGGAGAAGAAGGAAGCAGTCGCAAGGAAGAGGAAGGAGGAAGGGGATCCCACGGCGGAATACTCTTCTTCTGAAAGCTTCACCATGAGTGGCTTTGGCATCAGCTAGAAGGATCTTAGGGGGAACCCTATGGTCCACTGGCATAGCAAGAACAAACACGTCCGCCTATCCACCGCGCTCCCTTCGTGGAAGAGTCTGTGGATAACTCGCCACGCCCATATTGCGATCTTCGCGCTCTACGGAAAGCGCAACTTGAGCGACCTTAAGAAGGTGCCCGCCGCCGACCTCCCTCTGCTAGCCTCTCAGGCCGCTGCGAACAGCGTGGTGACGAACCACTATGTAGCCACCCTGGCCAGATACCTGTTAAGGTAGAATGAACAGCTTCAAAAAGATAATAAGGCGCTAAAGGAGAGGAATGAGCGGTTGGGAAAAAGGGTTGCTCAGCAAAGAGAAGAGCTCAGGGTTAGTTGAATTCGCAGCGGCCTTAATTTGTTATCCGTTGTGATCTGTCTGACGTTTGCTTTTGTTTTGCGCAGGTCGCCTATGACTTAGAAAACAACAGCTTCCAGGCTACCATGCTCCCTTTCGTGAAGGAGACCGTCGAGGTCGCTGTTAGAAAGTAGAGAAAAGAAGCGAAAAGTAGAGAACAAGCGAATAAACTTTTGAATAATTGAAATTTTATTATCCAAAAAAGGTATCTATTACAAAGGTATGCCCTCCTTTATATAGAATGGAGGAGAGATGAGAGAATACAAATAAGAGATGTGGGACTATAATTTACAGGACAAGCGGACTATACAAAACAAACCGCACAAGCCGCGCGGTTAGACAGCAGGGCTAACCGCACGGCTACCACCAGAGAGGAAGAGAGACTGCCAGGAAGACCGCCAGACCGCCCGGTCTCCAAGCCGACTGAGACAAACCGCCAGACCGCGCGGTCTTCAACCCGCCAAGACAAACCGCCAGACCGCCCGGTCACCAACTTCAACACTCCCCCTCAAGCTGGAGCATATATATCGATCATGCCCAGCTTGTCACAGATGTGGAAAAAGGAAGCGGACACTGGCTTGGTGAAGACGTCTGCCAACTCGTTGTCGGACGTGACAAATGGAGTGCAAATCTGTTTCTTCAATATTTCTTCTCGAATAAAATGACAGTCGACTTCTATGTGTTTTGTTCTCTCATGAAAGACCGGATTTTTGGAAATGTGTATCGCGGCCTTATTGTCACAGAACATAGGAAGAGGATAGTTGTAAACCTCTCCTAAGTCAAGCATGAGAGCCCGCAACCACTTCAACTCACATGTAGTCGATGCCATGCTACGATATTCAGCCTCTGCACTAGACCTGGAAACGACAGACTGTTTCTTGCTCTTCCAACTCACAAGATTGCCTCCAACAAATGTGCAGAAACCTGAAGTCGATTTGCGGTCCCCTTTGTCATCTGCATAGCTTGAATCAGAGTAAGATTCAACCCTTGGGTGACCATTCTTCTGAAATAGGAGTCCTTTCCCTGGAGCAGCTTTAATATACTCTAATATCCTCAGAGCAGATTGTAGATGACACTCCCTCGGAGCTTGCATGAACTGGCTCACCTTGCAAACAGCATAGGAGATGTCGGGTCTGGTTACCGTGAGATATATGAGCTTGCCCACCAGACGTCGGTATCTCGTAAGATCAGAGAGAAGAGGTGAGTCATCTGTCCAAGTTTTGTCTTCTCCAGCAGCCATAGGACAACGTGCAGGTTTAGCACCAGTGAGTCCTGCATCCTTTAAAAGATCAAGAGCATACTTCCGTTGTGAAAGGACCATGGAGTTGGGCTTTCTAGAGATTTCAATCCCCAGAAAGTATTTCGGGGAGCCCATATCCTTTGTAACCAGATGTTGACGAAGGTGTTTCTTGGTCATCAGTATCCCATCCTGGTCATCGCCAGTAAGAAGAATGTCATCAACATAAACCGCAAGAACAACAAGACCAGAGGCGGTTTCCGAACAAACAAGGAGTGATCTGCTGAGATTCGTGTAAAACCAATGGCCGCAACAATGCCACTGAACTTGTCAAACCAGGCACGAGGACTCTGCTTGAGGCCATAGATAGCCTTCTTTAGCCGGCATACCCGTGTCTCCCCCTGAGCAACATACCCAGGAGGTTGCTCCATGTAAACAGCTTCCTGCAGATCTCCATAGAGGAAGGCATTCTTAACATCTAGCTGCGAGATAGGCCAATCCCTGTTGACAGCTACAGAGAGAAGAACCAGAATAGTGCTGAGGCGAGCCACGGGCGAGAAAGTGTCAAAGTAATCAACCCCATAAGTTTGGGTAAAACCCTTGGCAACCAGGCGAGCCTTATAACGATCCACACTGCCATCCGGGAGAAACTTCACCACGAAGACCCAGCGACAACCAACAACATCGGTGCCGAAAGGAGGCGGAACAAGGGTCCAGGTACCCCATTCAGTGAGAGTAGCAATCTCCTCATCCATGGAAACTTTCCAGTGAGGAATAGTAAGGGCCTCCTGGTAGGAACGGGGGGTGGTAGTTGCCGAGATAGCCAGGGCAAAGGCTCGGCGAGCAGGGGTAAGGCGATCGTAGGAAACAACCGCAGCAAGAGGATGGTGGGTACAAGCCCCAACCCCTTTGCGAAGAGCAATCGGGAGATCCAGGTCAGCAGTTGCCTCAGTATCCGGAGTATCCGTGGTGGAGAGAGCTGGCCCGGGAGTAGAGAGAGATGGCAGCGGAGTGGAGGGAGAAAGCGGAGTAGAGGGTGGAGATGAGGAGGATGGGGAAGGCGGTGGAGTGGGTGGAGAGGGCGGAACCTCAGTGGGAGCAGAGGAAAGGGATGGGTTGGTATGAGAAGGAGGAGCAGGAGGAGGAGAAGAGGAAGCAGGAGAGAAGTAAGAGGCATTGGCAAAGAAGGTGACATCCGCAGAGACAAATTGCTTGCGGGTAACAGGGTCAAAGCAACAATAGCCTTTCTGAGTGGGAGAATAGCCCAGAAAGACACATTTGGTGTCACGGGGTGAGAGTTTATCACGGGTGGCAGCGGGAGAGTGCACAAAAGCGGTGCACCCAAAGATGTGTAGAGGAAGAGGAAAGGGATCCTTGTCCGGATAAAGAATGGAGAAGGGGGTAGCACCGTGGAGAACGGTGGAGGGAAGGCGATTGATGAGATAGCAGGAGAGAAGGACAGCATAGCCCCAATAGGAGCGAGGAACATGCATTTGATTCATCATAGTGCGAGCGACATCAAGGAGGTGACGGTTTTTGCGTTCCGCCACCCCATTTTGTTGGGAAGTGTAGACACAGCTGGTTTGATGAATAACACCATGGTGAGTGCAAAAGGAGGAGAAGTCGTGGCTAAGATACTCCTGAGCATTGTCAGAACGAAGGATTTTAATAGACGTAGCGAACTGAGTTTTAACCATCGAATAAAAGGAGGTTCAAACAGAGAATAACTTGGAGCGATCTTTAAGAAGATATACCCACGTAGATCGAGAGAAATCATCAATGAAGGTGACAAAATAGGAACTGCCCCGACCGATGGTGAGGGTAGGAGCGGGACCCCATATGTCAGAGTGAACGAGGTCGAACGGATGGGAGGAGCCCCGACGCTGCGTTGGTGGGAAGGAGGAGCGGTGATGTTTGCCAAGTTGACATGCATCACAGTTTAGAGGAGGATGATGAGGAGGGAGGTGCGGCAGGAGTTGTCGTAGAATGCAGGGAGGAGCATGACCAAGGCGAAGATGCCATTGGAGAAGATCTGTAGAGGAGGAGGAGAAGATGGATAGAGCAGAAACGTTGTCAAGGAAGTAGAGGCCACCACTCTCAGTCCCGGTAGCAATCGTCCGTTGGGAGTCCGATCCTGAAAAGCACAAGAGGTAGGGGTGAATGTGACAGAACACTGTAGTTGCTTGCATAAAGAAGTAACTGATAATAAATTGCACGGAAACTGGGCACATAGAGGGTATCAGCCAAGCAGAGAGACGGAGTGACTTGAACCATGCCCGTCCCATGGACCGGGAGGGAGATCCATCAGCGACAATGACTGGGGCAACTGAGCCTTTGTGTCAAGAAGAGAGAAAAATTGAGGGTTGCCTGTCATATGACTTGTTGCACCAGAGTCGATGAGCCATCGTCCGCGAGTCACAACATGAGCACTACCAGAAGAGGTGACCACGGAGGCTGACGGGCTGGAGGAGAGGAAAGCCATGGAAGCAAGAGAGTAGCAAACCGCTACAGAAGAAACAAGCCGCGAGAAGAGAATAGAGCACCAAGCCGGGCGACCAGAAAATAGGTCGGGCGGCTAGAAAGGCCGCTTCCAAGAAGCCGAGCAAAGCAGAGGGAAAGAAGTCGCACGACCTGAAAAAGTCGGGCGAACAGAGGAGAAACAAGTCGCGCGGCCAAAGATGAGGCCGAGGCGACTAGCAAGCAGGAGCGGGTAGAAGGCAACAAGAAGAAAGCGGCGAAAAAACAGGCACAGGTCCAGCGGGGAAGAGGTCGCGCGACTGAGAAGACCGAGCGAACAGAAGAGAAGAGAAGAGCAGGTGACCGCGACCAAGATGCGGGTAAAGAAAGTAATAACTCGCACGGTCAGGCAGAACACAGCAGCTGCGAGAAGGCGGTCAAAGGCACAGCGGGGAAGAGGTCGCGCGGACTAAAAAGGCCGAGCGAACAGAAGAGAGGAGAAGAGCTGGTGACCGCGACCAAGATGCGGGTGAGAAAGGGACAACCCGCACGGTCAGGCAGATCACAGCAGCAAGCCGCGAGTGGATAGACAACACACGCGATAGGGACAGACCGTAACGACTAGGAAGTCGGAGCGGGAGGAAAGAGCAAGGAGCGCGGCGACAAGGAAACAGGTTGCCGCGACAAAGATCAGTAGGAGAAGAGAAGAAGAAGCAAGCCGCGCGAACAGGGCAGCGGACAGAAACAAGCCGCGCGGATAGAAACAAGCCGCGCGGACAGAGAGAAGCCAAGTCGCGAAGCAAGTCGCAGAATGCTGAAAACAAGCCGCGAACAACAGAGGGCGCACAGAATCAGGAGGAAATGACCGTGTGTCTCTGATACCATGTAGAAAGTAGAGAAAAAGAAGCGAAAAGTAGAGAACAAGCGAATAAACTTTGAATAATTGAAATTTTATTATCCAAAAAGGTATCTATTACAAAGTATGCCCTCCTTTATATAGAATGGAGGAGAGATGAGAGAATACAAATAAGAGATGTGGGACTATAATTTACAGGACAAGCGGACTATACAAAACAAACCGCACAAGCCGCGCGGTTAGACAGCAGGGCTAACCGCACGGCTACCACCAGAGAGGAAGAGAGACTGCCAGGGAAGACCGCCAGACCGCCCGGTATCCAAGCCGACTGAGACAAACCGCCAGACCATGCGGTCTTCAACCCGCCAAGACAAACTGCCAGACCGCCCGGTCACCAACATCAACAGTCGCCATTGAGCGACTTATCCGCGACGGCTTTACAAAGGGTGGAGTGGATGGCATCCCTTTCTTGGAGCTCTTCCCTGAGTGGCAACACAGGTCGTGGCGTAGAGCGGGCTAAAAAGGGCAAGGACATCATTGAGGAAGAAGGCGAGGAAGTAGAAAGGAAGAATAAGAAGAAGAATAAGAAGAAAGAAGTAGAAGAAGGCAAAGGTGCAAGGTGCCGGTGGAGACGGCGGATGGAACCGGCTCAAGCCTGGTGGTTAGAGTTGAAGATCAGTCCGCCGAGTCAAGCACCTCTGCATCCTCCACCTGCAGCCAGGATCTCGTGTAGCGAGTACGCCTCAAGCACAGGATCGATAGTAAGCGGAAGCGGCTCGGGGGCTACTCTCCAGAAGTCGACATTGTTGGGGCTGAAAGCCCTGCACCTCCTCAGAAAAGAAACAAAATACTACAGATGATGTATTTTTATCTTTTTTTGATTTTGTAAATGTGGCGGACTCAAGACTGTAGTCCACCGAATAGATAGATGTATAACTTTTTGATGAAATAGAAAGGATATTTTTGCATGTGTGCTTCTTGCAATGTACTTTTTCCACGCTCACCGCACCGACACTTAGCAATCCGCACGACACGCTGATAAATCTGAGCTTTTTAACTTGCCGATTAGAGACAATTATTGTCCGTCATTGGAATGAGAAGAAATTGTCAGGCAGACTATGTTGAGTTCCAATTGTAGTCCGCACGATACTAAGATCATTTATAACGAGCCTTGCTGATTAGAGAATTCAACTTATCAATCCAGTCAATGTTCGCCTTAAAAAATGAGGATGAGAATAGCCAGCTGATAACAATGTCAGGTGGACTTCATTGAGTTCTAGTAGCAGTCTGCAATTCTCTTTATTAACTTAACAAATGATAATATATGAAAACCATTCGGTGGACTTAGCTGATATAATTTCGCAGTTCGTATATATGCCAACAGAAATAACCTATAGCTTGCGGTCTCAAGGAAGCCGTCGGACTGAGTGGATACAGAAACCCGGTCCGCCAAAGATAGAAATGACCTATAGCTTGCGACCAGGTGGGCATGTGCGCATTGCATTGCTTTCCTCACCAGGTCACAATCTATAAAATCAACCCAAGGAAACTGGCGAACTGCGCGGATAGATAAAGTCAGTCCGCAGCAAACAGAAGAAATGATCTACAGCTTGCGACCAGGTGGACAGGTGCCATGGCATTGCTTTCCTCACCAGGCCGCAGGCAATATCAACCCAAATAAAACTGGCGGACTGTGCGGATAAAGAAAACCAGTCCGCCCAAGATAGAAATGACCTACAGCTTGCGACCCAGTGGGCAGGTGCACATGGCATTGCTTTCCTCACCAGGCCACAGGCTATATGATCAACCCAAATAAAACCGGCGGACTGTGCGGATAGAGAACACCAGTCCGCACTAAACAGAAGAAATGACATATAGCTTGCGACCAGGTGGCAGGTGCGCATGGCATTGCTTTCCTCACCAGGCCGCAGGCTATATGATCAACCCAAAGAAGCTGGCGGACTGCGCGAATAGATAAAACCAGTCCGCACCTGGAAGATTCCCTGCGAAGAACAAGATACTTGGCGGAACGGTTCCCTGCTCTCTTGCCTGGAGTACAGTCTAAGCTGTGGGTCTCCTGCAGGCACTACTTGAGGGTACCATGGAGTGTTCGAGGGTAATAAGCTAAGATGATCGGTGGGCAGGTGCGCATGGCATTGCTTTACTCGCCAGATCATCAAAGTTGTAACGATATCCCAAATGCGGCACGGTAGAGCTCTACACCCACCCTGCCCTCCGTAACGCAGAGGTGGGGTAAGGTACTAGCCGGGATCCGAAGTTCAGAATCCTACCGCACTAGAGCCTGCAAGCTCCCACTACATGGTGCGAAATCTCCTCGCAACACGTGGTCTTCGTGGTGTTACGCTAATGACAACAGCTCTAGGGAAGGTCTTGCTGAACTCGGCGATGTCTTCTGGTATCAGGGAACCGTTATAGGTCTTTGGGGGAGAGAGAAAGCACTAGAAAAAAGTGTCAGTATGGATCCTTTGATTAATAAAATGTATTTGCAAACATAAGAAAGAAAAGAGAGTTCAAGCGTAGAACCGTTTTTGAAATCTTTCTTAGCTTTCATCTGTTATGATTACATAGACAAAACACTTGAAGAAGTGTTAGCAAGCAGTTTCTATTCATAATAACTCTTGAAGAGGATACACAAAGTAGAAAAAAGGAGGTTCAAGAATAGAAAACCATTTGAGATCATCCTCGCTCCATGTGTGTGGTATATCCTCTCCTTTGTATGTCTGCAAGCGGTAAGCGCCGCTCTTTAAAGCTTCTTTGATAACAAAAGGGCCGGCCCAATTTGGATTAAGCTTTCTAATTGAACCAGCTCTTGCAGCAGCATCAATCTTCTTTAGAACTAGATCTCCCACTTGGAAGTTTTTGATCCTCACTTTCTAATCAAGTAGCAGGCCATCCTTCTTTTGGACCTCCTCCTGCGCCTTATGGCTGCTTGATCTCTGATGGCCTCGATGTGTTTTCCAAGCTGAACCTCATCTATTCATTATTCAACTCAAGCCAGTCCTCAACGCCTTCTCTTGCAAGCAGAACTCTGGGTGACGGGACTTCAAACTCAACTGGAATAAGTGCCTCTGAGCCATGAGAAAGTTTGAATGGTTCTCCCCAGTTGTGGATGATGGGCGTTGTCCTAAGGGACCAGAGGACTGATGGAAGCTGATCAGCCCAGCTGCCCTTGAGATTCTGCACTTTTGTTTTGAGCAAATTGAGGATCTGCTTGTTGGCTGCTTCTCTTGGCCATTGCTTCTGGGATGATGAACTGATGCAAACCGCACTCTGTTCCGATCTGCCTGCAAAAATCTATCATCTCTGAGTTGTTGAATTGTGGCCCATTATCAGTGATTATTGTCAAAGGTATCTCATGGCCGACAGACAATCTCCCCCCAAATGAAGTTTTTGACGACCTGAGTAGTTGTCTTAGCCAATGCCTTGGCTTCGATCCACTTGCTGAAGTAGTCGATCATTACGATGATGAAACGCCACTGACTGCTTGCCATGGGAAAGGGACCAATGAGATCCATTCCCCAAACTGCAAAGGGCCAAGGGGTTGCAATCGATCTGAGGGACTGAGCTGCTTGGAGTTGAAGTGGAGCAAACTTCTGGCATTGAACACACTTTCTTGCATAGACCTCGGAGTCTCTCTTCATGTGGGCCAGAAATACCCTGCCGCAGGATCCGTCTTTCAGAGAGTTCTTGCTCCGAGTGGCTTCCACACTCTCTTGAATGAACCTCTTGCAAAACAGTGAGAGCTTCTCCCTTCTGAAACACATCGGGCCATGGTAGAGAGGAAAGTTTTTCTGTAAAGGACTCCCGCCACTAGGAAGTAGTGAGCTGCTTTTATTCTGAACTTTTTCTTATCTTTAACTGAATGATGATAATCTCTCGTTGACAGATAGAGGATGAATGGGTCCATCCAAGAGGTACGTTGGTCCACTTGCATCAAATCTCCTTCCACCACTGCCGGGCGGAAGAGCTCGGAAGTTGTTCCTCCTGAAAGGCATCCCATACTTGGAAAGAAATCTTGCCTCCTCATTTTCTATTCTGGGATGTGCTCGATGGTAAAGCTCTTGAACCTGCCGACTTCTATCTTCACAAGGGCTAGATATTTCTTCAAGATCGGCTCTCTTATTTCGAAGTTACCGAGGACTTGTGACGCCATTACCAGAGAATCAGTTTTGATATGAATATGATCGATTCTGAGTTCTCTTGCAAGCCTCAAGCCGGCTAGCAGAGCTTCATACTCGGCCTGATTATTGGTTACTGGAAAGTAAAATTTGATGGCCTGCTCCAATTTGACGCCGTTTGGATTTATGAGAACCACTCCTGCTCCAGAAGAACTTCTGCCTGAGGCACCATCAACGTAGATGGTACAAGCCAAAGGTGACCTTTCTGGCTCGATCAGAACTGGACTCTGGCATGTCAATTAGAAAATCTGCTAGGACCTGAGCTTTAATGGCTGTCTTGGGCACATAAGAGATTTCAAATTCACTCAACTCTATTGCCCACTTAGCTAGTCTGCCGGAATGTTCTGGCTTTTCAACACACCCTTCAAAGGCTGATCGGTGACGACTTGAATTGAATATGCTTGGAAGTACGGACGAAGCCTGCGAGCTGATGGTGGGCCAAAACCCGAACAGGCAAGCGTACCTGTCGAATTGTAGTACCAAGGTCGTATTTAAACACGGGTTTTGTCAAGTACTTCTACTCGCGCTCTAACTATTATCCTGCCGGAAAAACTAATGGGATTTGAGAATTTTAAAATTCAAACTGAAACGAAATCTGAAACGGAACTATGGATTAAAAGATAGCACTTGATCGATGATTCACCATGAAAAGAGATAGGAGAAATGAAAATAATATTTTATAATTGCGACTTCACTCGACCGTGACGGATCCGACAATAAGACAAAATCTCGCTAGAGCATTAAGTCTCCCTAACTTATAGACGCTTTTGATCGAAATCTCTTTACAAATCAAGGGGCCTAAAGTTGCATTATCGAGATGATCCGCACTATTGGATTTGACTCCAATCCGGAGGATTTACGTCTTCCTATCTCTAGGGTTTGCGTTCAACTCCTTCCCTCTTTTGAGTGATCTTTCAAATCAATAAGTCTCTCGACTATTATGAAAATGAGATCAAAGCCTACTACCGTATACCGAAATACGGAGTCGGCTCGAAATAAATCAAAAGGGATCGAGCGAAAGTTAGCAAAATAATTTCGAGTAAAAATAATTCCTATCTCAAATCATGGATCCTCATGATCAAATGCTAAAAGACGATTAGCTACGCATAGTTGAGAAAGAAAGCACGGAAAGATAAAAGAAATTCATCTTCATTGATATGTAAAAATGGAGAAGTACAAAATAATAAAGGGACAAGATTAGGCTAAACGAAGAAAGATTATACTATTAAAAGCAAAGGTTACACTAATAAGAAGACTTAACAACATGTAAGCAACATAAAAGAAGACTCTCTCTTGAACTAGTACTTCACTTGCTCTCCAAATCCAACTCTCCAAAGCATGAGACCATGTGCCCTTTTATAGATTAGGAGGGAAGATTCTAGAATGGAAGAAGAAGAGGGGGCAAGGGGGGGGCCGGCCATGTAGGGTGGAGAAGGTGCATGCATGCATTGAATGAGGTGGAGAGAATTCATGCATGATATTAAATGAGGAAGAGGGAGAATAATACATTCATGCATATAAATTTAAAGAAATGAAATACATAAAAGAGGGGGGATGGATGGTAATAAAGAGTGGAGAAAAAAATAAAAAGGAGGAGAGAGGAGGGAACATGCATGAATGTGGCTTATGGAAATGAAATAAAATAAAGGAGAGAGGGGGGATGGGTGGTAATCAATGAAGGGGGGGAAATTAGGGGGCCGGCATGCACTTATGAGAGAATCATGCAAGGTGGCATGCCATGAACTTGAATAAATTCATGCATGGGCTTGGGTAGAGGCTAGGTGGGCTGCTTGGTGGCTCGGGTAGGGGCTGTTTTTGGCTGCATAGGGGGGGCTCGGGTTGGCTAGGAGAGCTGCTTGGGCTGCACCATATGGGCCGGGCTGCACCATGCTTGAAGTGGGCTGCTTGGGGGGCTCGGTTTGAGTTTTGAGGGCTGCATGGGGGCTCGGGTTTGAGCTTGAAGAGGGCTGCACTTTGTGGGCTGCATCATCTAGCAAGTACCTACAAGAAAATAACACATAATAACATTAGTTATATAAGAAATCATAACACACTAAGCAACATAATATTAGTTTAATAAATAACATAAAACATAAAACATATAATAAAACTATAGATTTTTTATATCAAAACATACAAAATAAAATTTCAACATAATGAGCAAATAAAGCTATAATAAAACTAGGAATTATAATATCCTAACACAACAAGACTTTAAACAAGATATGCATGAAATAAATAATGAATACATACAATTAAACTAGGAATTTGCATACTAAACTATCCCAAACATGATGACTAAACAGTCATCAATTCCCCCATGCTAGAGTATTTGCTTGCCCTCAAGCAAATAAAACTTAAAGAACTAGGAAACAAAGAATTTTTAGGTTGCATAATTAAGAAAATCAAAACATGAAAAATTAAACTATCCTAATTCCTATGTTAAACAACTAGTGGGGTGAGAAGTGCACAATATAAAACTTGAAAGTGGAGACCTAAAAATATCATTAGAGCATAAGAAAAGTCTACACCTTTCTAAATCTTAAAAACAAGGCATCCAAAATAAATGAAAATAAGGACACAAAAAGTAGAGGTTCTAAATAAACGGCGCATTAACAAACTACTAGGTTGCTAGATAAACATTAACCCTAAGACACTCCAAGATAACCTCCAAAGAAATCCATCAATGATGGTGGCCATAGGCTTGTACGTTCACACTTTCTCCACTACGCGAAATTAAGTTCTAAGATCATTAGGACTTCTACTAGGCATTAAAACTTGGCTTAGGTAAATGATTAGGAAGTGGAATCAAAGATAAACATGAGGGTTTTAGGCACTAAACCAAGGTGAGCTCAAAAATAAATAAAGCATAATGAAAAAATGAGAAATGACAAGTATATCATTTTTTCCAACATGAAACTACAAAACAAGGCCATGGCATTTTTTTTTTTCTTTATAAACTTGGCCAAACATAAACTTTTTGCATTCATTTTTGATTTTTTTGATTTTTTTTTTTTTTTTGATTTGTTTTTGTAATGATATATTTTTTTTTCTTTCTCAAATTTTTTTTCCTTTTGAATAACATTTGAATAGAAGGCTCCAAAAATGAGCTTGAGAATTCCCATCATTTCAAAAATAATATCCTTCCCACAAAAATAATTTTTAAGCTCAAATTTATAGTGCAAAAATAGGAAAGATATTTGGCTTTGGGTGAACATAATGAAATGAAAGGTGGAGCTAAAAACAAAGAAAAAAAGGAAAAGGCCCAAATTGTTTTGCAAGGGTTTTGTTTTTTGTGGGCATGAAAAGCTCAAACTATTCAAATGGTGGCCTAAATCATTTCTAAAGAACGTAAAAAAAACGGCGCAAATGCTTCGAGAGTAGCTTGGTACAAGTTCTAGACACCAAGAAAGACTACCTCGCAAATGAAAAAGAGTTAATGATACCTAGCAACCATTCGTAAGCAACTAACCGGATAAAAAGATATAACTACAAATTGCTACTTATAACGTAAAAACGGATGCCTATATTTAAGAAAAAGAAACTAGTAGAACTAAACTATGTTAAACTGATAAATTTAGAAAACCTATTCAAAGAAATCTAAATAGAACTAAGGAACCGCACGGGCCTACACATCACTAGAAGAAACATAAAAATAAAGATAGAAAATAATTTTAGGTTTGTTTTTCAATAGATTTTAGCATAATTTTTTTTGATTTTTGTTTTTTTTCTAATTTTTTGGGTTTTAAATTTATAATTTTTGGATTTTAGAAAACATAAAATACTATACTAATATAAAGCATAATTTTGTTTTTTTGTTTTTTTTTTTTTGAACGAAGAAGACAAAAAGGGAAAGACAAAAGAACTAGACCCCCCCATGCTTAAATCCTTCATTGCCCTCATGAAGAAAACATAAAGAAAAAGAGAAGGGGACTGAGAAGAAGAAAAAAAAAAATGCAGGAAAAATAATAAAAAAGAACAGGACTTCCCCGGTTCGTGAGATGAAGGCAGATGTCGCTCCCCCATGCTTGCTTTTTAGAGTACTTGATCGTCAGCAGGTATGACTTGATCCAGCTGATATCAGCAACGGCGGAGCGGCGACCACGAACATGGACTTGATTGGCCTCCGGTAGGAAGAGCAATAAAAGCAAAAACATAGATAAGAGTCCATGGGCAGATGCCCGATATTTTTTTTTTTATTACAATCATCCAAATAAAAGAGTCACAGAATAATAATAATAAGTCCAAAACGAAAATGTCCATCAGAAAATAAGAGAACTAAGAATCAAAAAGAAGATTCTCCTTGGCAGGAGTCATAGAATCATTAGAGAATAGAGTTTAAGTCTATGATCATTAACTTTAAAGTCCCCCTTATCGGGGTGCGAAAGTAACACAGTTCCATCATACAACACATCCTTGACCGCAAACGGTCCAGACCAACGAGATTTAGATTTTCCAAAGAAATACGTTAACGTGAATTTAAAAGAAGAACCTGATCGCCCGGTTTAAAATTTTTTATGCTGGCGGAAGTTCTTAACATGATAATTTGTTTCTGCAGGGTCAGGTGGTTTTTCAAATTAATTTGGCAAATTTTTATCATTTTCAAAAATAAGATTTTGTTGTCCAAAATCAGAGTCATTTTCGAATGGTGCTTGTACGGACATAACAGTGTTTTCAAAATAGTTGATGAGGGTCCAAAAAAAGAAGAAGGAAAATCATTTGGAGGGAAATAGGAGTCTTCTTTTAAATCATCAATGAAAAAACAAGAGTCATCATTTTGTAAAGAGTTTTTCATCGATTTATTAATATCAAATATTACTTCCTCATCTCCCACACGCAGAGAAAGTCTTCCGTCACTCACATTTATGATTGCTCGAGCGGTGGCTAGGAAGGGACGACCAAGGATAAGAGGGACCTCGACATCCTCTTCAATATCAAGTATGACAAAATCCACCGGAAGATGAATTTGTCGACCTTCACTAGCACATCCTCAATGATACCTAACGGATACTTAATCGATCGATCAGCCAATTGAATACTCATACGCGTAGGGCTGAGAGTGCCCAAACCTAGATTTTAAACAATGAAAAAGGCATCAAGTTGATGCTCGCACCTAGATCCGCTAGCGCATGTTTTTTAAAAAAGATCACCAAAAACGCAAGGAATTAAAAAACTACCCGGATCGTGTATTTTTTTAGGCAAGTTAGAGTTTTTAACGACCGCCGAGCACTCTTCATTTAACGTTACGTGAGAAAGATTTTCCAATTTCTTTTTATTTGTTAATAAATCCTTGAGATATTTGGCGTATTTCGGCATTTGGCTTATTGCTTCATGAAATGGCAAATTTATATGAATTTGTTTAAACATTTCAAGAAAACGTGAATATTGATCATCTAATTTTTCTTTCCTAAGTCGAGCCGGATAAGGAGGTGGCGGCAATTCCTTTATAATTGTCGAAGCATCATTTGGAAACTCTTTAACTTCTTTTTCAAAAGTAAGCTTTTCTTTTTCAAAATTAGATTTGTCTTTTTCTTTTTTCAAAATTTTTATCATTTGATTCCGTAATGATAACCTTTTCAGTAGTAGGAGAGGTAATCACCTCTGGCTCTTCCCTTGTGGTGGGCTCGTTAATAACTTTCCCGCTCCGAAGGGAAATCGCATTTGCGTGTTCCCTTGGGTTAGGCTCAGTGTTCGAGGGAAGAGTTCCAGGTGGTCTCTCATAAAAGCTTTGGCGAGTTGGCCGACCTGATTTTCTAAATTCTTAATTGATCCCGTTATGTTTCTAATAGTAGCATCGTTTGAGCTTATATACTTAGCAAAGATCTCTTCCAAAGGGGAAGGTTTTTGAAATTTTGTTGTGGTGGTGGTGGTGGTGTAAAATCGTGCGGTGGGCGTATGGTGTTAGCGTTATTACTCCACGAGAAATTTGGATGGTTACGCCATCCGGGGTGATAAGAATTAGAAGAAGAAGAAAAACCAGGCGGAGAAGAAAAATTCGTAAAAGCAGAAAAATTGTTTGCAGAATTATTTTGAGCAGGCCTGGGTATGTTCCCCAGATAATCCACCTGCTCGGCAGCAGCAGCATTCACGTTTTCATATACCTTAGCGGCGGAGGAAGCAGTCATCTCCGAAATCTTCTTGTTTAACATTTCCACTTGTAGCGCCAGCTGCGAAACCGAATCCACTTCATAGATACCTGCAGGTTTAGATGGGCGAGACCTTGACGAGTTCCACTGATAAGTGTTCATCGCCATGTCCTCGATAAGCTCAAGAGCGGCTTCCGGAGTTTTGCGGTCTAAAGAACCAGCGGAAGCGGCATCTATCATTTGCTTTGTCTCTTGGTTTAGCCCATTATAAAATGTCTGAACCTGTAACCATACAGGCAGAGCATGATGAGGGCACCTTCTCAAAAGTTCTTTGAACCTCTCCCAAGTGTCATAGAGGGTCTCAGAAGCAATTTGAGAATAAGAAGTGATATCATTTCTTAACTTAGCCGTTTTGGCGGGGGGGAAATATCTAGCAAGAAATTTTTCAATTAAAATGTTCCAAGTAGTGATTGAGCCTCTTGGAAGAGAACTCAACCACTGTTTGGCCTTAGTTCTTAAGGAGAAGGGGAAGAGTCTTAGCCTTATAGCATCATCTGAGACACCATTAATTTTAAAGGTGTCACAGATTTCAAGAAAATTAGCAATATGCAAGTTCGGATCTTCATCTTGTAATCCGTCGAACTGGACATATTGCTGCACCATTTGTATGATGCTAGGCTTGAGCTCGAAGTTATTGTTCGCAATGGCAGGTCGAACAATACTTGTTTCAGTCCCCTCCAGGTTGGGTCGAGCATAATCGGACATAGTCCTTTGCTGAGCCATTCCTGGGTTGGGATCTCCCATTTCAGAATAATTGCAATCCCCGAAGGAATCCTCAACCGCTGTTTGAGAAGTGGAAGCCCCGAATCGTAGTTGTCTCCGAAAGGAGCGTTCGATTTCTGGGTCCAAATCAACAAGTAGCGACGGATTCGCTCGGGTCATGCACTAGTGAAGAAAACGAGGGAAGATGAGAATAAAAGCTTGAAAAAAAAAAAAAGAAAAGAGGGAAAAGAAAGGAAAATTTTTTTTAGTTTTGTTTTTTTTTTTGAAAAAAATTTTTTTTTTTTAGACGGCTTGGCTCTCGAACTTCCCGAGGACTACCCGGTGAAGGGTTCGCCCGGTACTAGGTAAAATGGTGGCGCTTAAAGCCCCTTACCCTTTTCGAGAGATTTTAGGTGGGGTAGAATTAAAATGAGGTGGGTTGGTTATAAAAATTTAAATATATAAATTATAATTTTTTTTTTTGATTTTTTTTTTTTTTGGAGAAGTAATAGCGCAAGCGTTTTCAAAATATTGACAAAGAAAAGTCCCCGGCAACGGCGCCAAAAACTTGGTGGGCCAAAACCCGAACAGGCAAGCGTAACCTGTCGAATTGTAGTACCAAGGTCGTATTTAAACACGGGGTTGTCAAGTACTTCTACTCGCGCTCTAACTATTATCCTGCCGGAAAACTAATGGGATTTGAGAATTTTAAAATTCAAACTGAAACGAAATCTGAAACGGAACTATGGATTAAAAGATAGCACTTGATCGATGATTCACCATGAAAAGAGATAGGAGAAATGAAAATAATATTTTATAATTGCGACTTCACTCGACCGTGACGGATCCGACAATAAGACAAAATCTCGCTAGAGCATTAAGTCTCCTAACTTATAGACGCTTTGATCGAAATCTCTTTACAAATCAAAGGGGCCTAAAGTTGCATTATCGAGATGATCCGCACTATTGGATTTGACTCCAATCCGGAGGATTTACGTCGTCCTATCTCTAGGGTTGCGTTCAACTCCTTCCCTCTTTGAGTGATCTTTCAAATCAATAAGTCTCTCGACTATTATGAAATGAGATCAAAGGCCTACTACCGTATACCGGAAATACGGAGTCGGCTCGAAATAAATCAAAGAGGGATCGAGCGAAAGTTAGCAAAAATAGAATTTCGAAGTAAAAATAATTCCTATCTCAAATCATGGATCCTCATGATCAAATGCTAAAAGACGATTAGCTACGCATAGTTGAGAAAGAAAGCACGGAAAGATAAAAGAAATTCATCTTCATTGATATGTAAAAATGGAGAAGTACAAAATAATAAAGGGACAAGATTAGGCTAACGAAGAAAAGATTATACTATTAAACAAAGGTTACACTAATGAAGACTTAACAACATGTAAGCAACATAAAAGAAAGACTCTCTCTTGAACTAGTACTTCACTTGCTCTCCAAAATCCAACTCTCCAAAGCATGAGACCATGGTGCCCTTTTATAGATGAGGAGGGAAGATTCTAGAATGGAAAGAAGAAGAGGGGGCAAGGGGGGTGGCCGGCCATGTAGGGTGGAGAAGGTGCATGCATGCATTGAATGAGGTGGAGAGAATTCATGCATGATATTAAATGAAGGAAGAGGGAGAATATACATTCATGCATATAAATTTAAAAGAAATGAAATACATAAAAGAGGGGGGATGGATGGTAATAAAGAGTGGAGAAAAATAATAAAAGGAGAGAGAGGAGGGAACATGCATGAATGTGGCTTATGGAAATGAAATAAAATAAAGGAGAGAGGGGGGATGGGTGGTAATAATGAAGGGGGGGAAATATAGGGGGCCGGCCATGCACTTATGAGAGAATCATGCAAGGTGGCATGCCATGAACTTGAATAAATTCATGCATGGGCTTGGGTAGAGGCTAGGTGGGCTGCTTGGTGGCTCGGGTAGGGGCTGTTTTGGGCTGCATAGGGGGCTCGGTTTGGCTAGGAGAGCTGCTTGGGCTGCACCATATGGGGCCGGGCTGCACCATGCTTGAAGTGGGCTGCTTGGGGGCTCGGGTTTGAGTTTGAGGGCTGCATGGGGGGCTCGGGTTTGAGCTTGAAGAGGGCTGCACTTTGTGGGCTGCATCATCTAGCAAGTACCTACAAGAAAATAACACATAATAACATTAGTTATATAAGAAATCATAACACAACTAAGCAACATAATATTAGTTTAATAAAATAACATAAAACATAAAACATATAATAAAACTATAGATTTTTATATCAAAACATAACAAAATAAAATTTCAACATAATGAGCAAATAAAGCTATAATAAAACTAGGAATTATAATATCCTAACACAACAAGACTTTAAACAAGATATGCATGAAAATACATGAATCATACAATTAAACTAGGAATTTTGCATACTAAACTATCCCAAACATGATGACTAAAACAAGTCATCAGCTGACATGACTAGCGCTAAGGCTAACTTCTCCAAAATTGGATACCGTGTCTCAGCACTCTTCAAGATATGGCTAACATAGTAAATTGGGAATTGCTTCATGCTCTCTTCCCGAAGAATAACGGAGCTGACGGCCTCAGGGCCAACCCTAGGTACAAGAAAAGAATCTCTCCTGGCCGGGGACTCTGAAGCAGGGGTGCTGAGGTCAGTTGCATCTTCAACTGCTCAAAAGCTTGGGAGAATTCTTCCGTCCACTCAAACTTGGATGCTCCTCGAAGAGTTTTAAAGAAGGGAGCACTCCTATCTCCAACCCGAGAGAGAAATCTTGCAAGACCTGCCAGCCTCCCCCCTAACTGCTGAACTTCCTTTGGCGAACGAGGGGTAGGCATATCAAGAATGGCTTTCACTTTATCAGGATTGGGGGCAAGTCCTTCCGGAGTAAGGAGATGACCAAGAAACTTCCCCTTACTCGCCCCAAACGTGCATTTCAAAGGGTTAAGCTTCATTTTGTACCTACGCAGAGTAGCGAACGTCTCTGCTAGGTCTCGCAAGTGCAGCGAAAATGACTTACTCTTAATCAAGAGATCGTCTACATACACTTCTAGGTTCCTCCCCTTCTGATGGTTAAACACACGGTCCATCATCCGTTGGTAGGTTGCACTGGCATTTTTAAGCCCAAAGGGCATCACAAGGTAGCAATAGCAACCATCATTAGTAATGAACGACGTGTGAGGAACGTCAGGCTTATGCATTCTTATGTGGTGATAACCAGAAAACGCATCTAAAAAACTCATATAAGAGTACCCTACTGCGGAATCAACTAAAGAATCTATCTGAGGCAAGGGGTAGCAATCTTTAGGGCATGCTTTATTAAGTTTGGTAAAATCTACACACATTCGCCATTTTCCTCCTGGTTTCTTAACCATTACAACATTAGAAATCCAAGTAGGATATTGAATTTCTTTAACAAAATTAGCCTTGTGGAGTTTTGCAACCTCCTCCCTTATTGGCTCTGCAAGCTTCGTAGCCATGTCCCTCTTCTTTTGTTGTATAGGCTTGCAGCCGGGATCAACATTCAAGTGGTGGCATGCAACATCAGGATCCACTCCTGGCATGCCTTCTGCTGACCAGGCGAAGACATCCAGGTTATTCAGCAAGCAGGAAATCAACTCGGCCTTTTGATCTTCAGGTAGCTCCGAGTTGATGGAGAGCTTCCTCTCCTCCCCCTCAGCAATGGGGACTCCTTGTGTCACCTGGGCAGGTTCCATGTGCGCACCTCCATCAGCGGCAGCTTCTGGATTTGAAGAGGATTCTGCAGCGGCTGCCGGAGCAAGGGAAGGGCTGGATTTAACCATGTTGACAGTGCGGACATAGCACTCCCTTGCTCTTCTTGGGTCACTCCTGACCCGGCACATCCTTCCATCGGAAAAGAACTTGATGGCAAGGTGGTAAGTGGAAACCACCGCTTGATATTTTTTCAGAAGAGGTCTGCCGAAGATGGCATGGTAGCTGCTGGGGGCGTCAACCACTATGAATTATACTTGCTTAGTTGCCCCTCCAAGCTTCACGGGCAGGATGACGCTGCCTTCCACTTCTTTTCTCTCTCCCGAGAAACCATAGAGTGGACCCTCAGTGGAAAGCAGAGGCTTTCCGGTCCTCAGGGCCTCAAAAGTAGACTTGAACAGGAGGTTGACCGAGCTGCCTGTGTCAACAAGAATTCTATCAACTGTAAAGTCCCCAATCACAGCCTGAATTACAACTACATCATCAAACGGATTGGCTATTTGGGGTAGATCTGCTGGACCAAAGGTGACAACCTCACTTGGAGGAGCAACGGAAGAAGAAGAGGCCACCTCTGCCCGGGTGACTCTTGAAATTGACGATTTCCGAGTAGACTCGGTCCCTGCTCCACCATGGATGAAGAAGAGGCGTCCCAGAACCCCTTCATCATTTACGTCGAAGCACTCTACCGGGACGCTGATGGGCCCCAGACGACCTTCGTCCTCTACATCCACACATTCTTGGTATGCCTCAGCTACTTCTTTGCCCTTTGAGGTGGATGGCTTCGAAGAAGAAGGAGAATCCTTCTTGGCCAAGTCAATCTTGCCCTCGGCAAGCAGCTTCTCTATCAGCATGCGAAGGGCCTTGCAATCCTCAGTCAAGTGGTCCTTTTCTTTGTGGAACTGGCAATATTGTGCATTATTCCTTGGCTTCCACATTTTCTGAGGCTCTTGCCTCTTTTCTTCTGATCTCCTTTGCAAGATCTGGATGACTTCGTCAAGGTCCAGATCTGCCAATGTCCTCCATGGGGCTTGCATCAGATTGGCCCGGAGCAGGCAAGGCTGCTTGTTGGAGGATGGGAAGAGCTTGCAATGGAACGGCGGGAGTGGCGGCCAACGGCAGTCTCTGCTCATGAAACGGTTGATGGCCTTGGAAAGGTTTCTGGTTGCGGAAGTTCCTGCCTCTTTGAGACAGAGGCTGGAAGTCTGGGCTGAGGGGGCTTGCTACGAGAGGAAGAAGCGGAGGCATCCCTTCCTTCAGCCTTAGCTGTCAGGGATGAGACATAGGTTGGATTGGCATTTTCTCCTTCAATGAAACGGTTGACCTTGGCGATCAACTCTTGATAAGTCTCAGGTGCCTTGGTTGTTGCTTTAAACTTCAGGGGGCCTTCCCGGAGGCCATGGATCAAGGCGACCTTGTAATAATCGGGGTTCACATTCCTTACCCCTTGGATCTCTCTCTGAAAGCGATCAACGAATCGCGCCACTGATTCATTATCCCTTTGCTTGATTTCAAATAGGGCAGCTGGCCCATTCTTCCTCTTTCTTGAGGTAGCAAACCTCAGCAACAACTGGCTGCGAAGCTCTGCGAAAGAAGAGATTGTGCCCGAAGGCAGCTTATAGAACCACTCTCTCGCCTGTCCTTCGAGAGTGGTAACCAGGAGTTTACACTTGATTGCATCTGAGAGGCATCTCAAAGCAACTGCCCCCTCAAATGCTTGGAGGTGAGAGACTGGATCAGTCCCTCCTGAATAGAATGGGATACGAGGCTCCCTGAAGTTGTTCGGAGCTGATTCCCATTGGATTCGATCAACGAAGGGAGACGGGGTCTCGAACTCTGCAGGGTAGAAGGGGCGGACTGAAGCTGGGGAGCCCGCGGGCTCGGCGGACTGGCGGTCAGCAAAATGAAGCTGGTGGGCAGGAGTGCCCCTGGCAGCTTCCCTGAAGAAATTCCTAAAAGCAAACTGCTCCTCCTGAGGGCGCAGAGGGGCGGCGGACTGAGCAGGATTCCGAGGAGTTGCTGGCGACTGCCGAAGTGGAGTTCGGCGAGCTGGAGTATGGCGGACTGGCGAGTCCGCTGGTTCTGCTGCGGCCTGAGGAGCAAGCCGCTGGGCTAGCGCGAGCAGGGCTTGGCTGATTGCGTCGAGATGCTGGTCAGTCTGCCGGCGGGACTGCTCGGCCTCAAGGCGAGCTTGCTCAATTGCGTCCCAAAGAGAGTCCTCTGAAGAACTGGAGCGGTCTGAAGAGCGGGCTCTGCGGTCTGACATTTCTATCCGCTGAATTCAAAACACTACTCGAATCTGAAGGTCGCGTGTTAACTGTTGATGCACGAAAACACAAAGGGGGGTCGAGCACCACCAGCTAACGGTTCGAGCACCGGGGAATAGAGAGACTGCGAGTAGTAATCTACTAAGCGGATGAGGGCAGGAAGAACAGCAGGGCCGTGAGCCACGACAACAACATACTTCGCCCGTCATGGCCTGAATGCCTCTCTTGCGACGGGCTTTCCCTTGATTGAAGAATGATTCGGTTATAAGTGAAAGGAAAAGGTTGACAAGAGCAAAGCAAGGAGGAGTCCGCAAGGCGCAAGATTCGAGTCCGCAGCCTTTAACAAGTAGGGTCCTGGGTCCGAGTCAGCGTGTCCTGGGTGCACCACCTCCCCCTATTTATAGGATAGGGGGCCTGCCCAAACAGGCAGGGCTAAAATAACCGACTGCCCGAGGTACAGGAGAACCGGGCAGCGGTGACGGGAAGCAAAAGAGGAAGAACACGCCAGTCCGCACTAAAGGGGCGGACTAGGCTCGCGGACTGGAGCTTCCATCTGCTGCTGCTAGGCACAATCCTGCTGGACAATGGCCTGGGCGGACGAGATACCGAGTCCGCCGATGTAGAGTACCCTAAGATCCCAAAGCACGGCAGACTGGCGAACAGAGTGCCGTGTCCGCTACTGGGGGATCATCCGTGGTGGCGGATTACCGCTGCTTTGCCGGACTGGGCGGACAGCCTAACTGAGTCCGCACCTGTTGAAAAGGGGGTCTTGGCACCTCATAGGATGTTGCGGACTGAGGGGTTAACACATCTAGAAGAGTGAAGGATGGAATGTGAGATGATTAATCAATGTCCATGTGTGGGTAGTGATGTAGTGGATGGAAGATTTCTTCAGTTGATGTTGGAGTTGGAGAAGGGATGGAAATGGGGGATGAAATTGTGATAGTGGATGTGATTGTTGTTGATGAAACAATAGGTGGAGAAGGAGGAGATGATGAGGCAGGCAAATCTTCTGCAGGGGCAGAAACCTGAGGGGAAGAGACTGAAATAGTCCTTATGCCTGAAGAAGAGATTGCAGAGGCTCTGCTGGGCTTTACAATCTGCCTGTCCCATTTCCCAAATAGGGCACAGGTAAGCCTCTTGGAGGCATTGATGTGTATTCCATTGGACACAAGCAGGTCAGGGCATCTATTGTGAAGAAACAGCCCTAAAATCCTCCCAAAATTAACAAAATTCTTGTTAATTTTCTTCTTGATCAAATCAAAAAACACTTCACCCCAGTTCAGCTGCTTCTTGTCCACCAAGGCACCCATCAAACATAGCTGATACCTAGAGATGGTATCATGAGCAGAGTGTTTTGCCAACAACACTTTCCCAACTACATCAGCAAGAAATCTGTACTCAACTGACAGATTCTTCTTAAGCAATTTATTAGGGTTAGCTGCTGAATGGCCCATCCTCTCAAGCATAAGTGAAAATTCTTCTCCAGAAATCTCAATAGAATCTTCACCAGAATTTAATTGAAATACCTCTGTCAAAACAGCAGGTGTTAAAGGTTCCTGAGTTCCTGAGATGGTTCCGATCACAGTGTTCTGATCCAGATTGTGGGCAGTATACACCCATTCCTTTATTTCATTTGCGGCCAATTTGATCCTTGTAGACATTATGTTAACTAACTGTTGGTCCTTGAAGAGTTCCAGAATGTCCTCGAATATTTGATCGTTGTTATCGAAAGAATCCATGTCTATATCAAAGTCAGTATCAAATTTCATGGTTGCCAAGATTGCGACTGAAACTGCCATTGATTCCTGCAAAAAAATGAACAAACACAAGAGCAAGTGCAGAAACGTTTGGAGGGAAAGAGAAATTCTGCAGAGAGTATGAAAGCGCAAAGGCAGAACGACAGCCGAAAAATGAGTTTTATATTAGGGTTCGACGCAGATAAGGAAAGATCGTTGAACTCCGTTCGACGATCTGGGCTTCTAAAGGAAACTGAAAGGTCATCAACATCGTCGATCTCCGTTCGACGATATTGGAGAGCGTCGAGCTTCGTTCGACGATCGCTGACCGGAAGAAAGATAATTTAGCACTATCTGGAAAGCGTTGAACTCTGGTCGACTATTTCTAAGAGTGTCGGTCTCCGTTCGACGATCTTTGGGAAAAACGTCGAGCGTAGTTCAGAGACTAGAAACACCCTATAGACTCTAGAAAAAATCAAAATGTTTGTCTAGTCTTGGTCAATTTTAGAGTTTTAAAATCTTGGATCTTATTTTAAACTTCCTCCATCTAACATTCCTAACTGATTCAGGAAGAATGTATGTTTCTTTTCATCCAATGGTTTGGTGAAAATATCTCCCCTTTGCAAATCAGTTGGGATATATTAAAGTTCAATTTTGTTTTTCTCAACATTATCCCTTAGAAAGTGATGTCTAATTTCTATATGTTTTGTCCTACTATGGAGGACTGGATTTTGTGCAATGGAAATATCACTAGTATTATCACAAAATATTTTAGACTTCTCTAAGTTGTAGCCATAGTCTAGGAGTTGATTTTGAATCCACAAGATTTGTGAACAACAACTACCTGCAGCCATATATTCAACTTCAGCAGTTGAAGTTGACACAGATGTTTGTTTCTTGCAAAACGTCGAGTCCGCTGGATCTGCTGCGGCCTGAGGAGCAAGCCGCTGGGCTAGCGCGAGCAGAGCTTGGCTGATTGCATCGAGACGCTGGTCGGTCTGTCGGCGGGACTGCTCGGCCTCAAGGAGAGCTTGCGCAATTGAGTCCTCTGAAGAACTGGAGTGGTATGAAGAGCGGGCTCTGCGGTCTGACATTTCCGTCCGCTGAATTCAAAACACTACTCGGATCTGAAGGTCGCGTGTTAACTGTTGATGCACGAAAACACAAAGGGGGTCGAGCACCACCAGCTAACGGTTTGAACACCGGGGAATAGAGAGACTGCGAGTAGTAATCTACTAAGCGGATGAGGGCAGGAAGAACAGCAGGGCCGTGAGCCACGGCAACAACAGACTTCGCCCGTCGCGGCTTGAATTCCTCTCTTGCGACGGGCTTTCCCTTGATTCCAGAAGGATTTGGTTACAAGTGAAAGGAAAAAGGTTGACAAGAGCAGAGCAAGGGGGAGTCCGCAAGGCACAAGATTCGAGTCCGCAGCATGTAACAAGTAGGCTCCTGGGTCTGAGTCAGCGTGCCTTGGGTGCACCACCTCCCCCTTATTTATAGGATAGGGGGCCTACCCAAACGGGCAGGGCTTAAAATAACCGGCTGCCCGGGGTACAGGAGAACCGGGTAGCGGTGACGGAAAGCAAAAAGAAAGAACACGCCAGTCCGCGCAGAAGGGGCGGACTGGGCTCGCGGACTGGAGCTTCCACTACTGCTGGGCGCGATCCTGCTGGAGGGCGGCGGCCTGGGCGGACGAGACACTGCATCCGCCGTCGTAGAGAATCTGATATCCCAAGTCATGGCGGACTGAGCGAACAGGTCCTTGAGTCCGCTGCTGGGGTACCATCCTTGGTGTCTGATTGGTTACCTTGCCGGACTGGGCGGACTGATAAATAGAGTCCACGAGTGTTGAAAGGGGGGTTTTGGCATCTTGTAGGATGTTGCGGACTGAGGGGTTAACAGGATCGTTATAATTTGGTCAGTATTGCTGACCGTTGCCTTTATTTGCCACCGTGCGGTGGTTTTGTTGCTTGTAGGTGCTACTGGACCAAGCGGTCAATAGCGGGCTAAAGCCCAAATTGCGAAGCCGGCCCTCGAAGGCCTAACTGGAGTGTTTACTGCATTAACTCATGTATGACCGGCCTGCGTGTCGTGGTTTGTAAAACATGTAATATTGAAGTAAACCATTTTGTAAGTCCTTAAGGCTTATACTCGTGTATGTACGACATTCCTATTTGGTGTATTAGTGGACATTCGTGCTCTTTGTGCTGGGTTCTTAATTGTAACTTATATAAAATGCTTCCGCTAGAATGCTCTGTGTAGGACGTTGGATTGGTTGGATGGTTTCCATGAGTAACCACCCGGTCTGTCTGTCGTATATGGCGTCGGGCCCCGGCCGGACCTACTGCTATATGTTATGTGACGGATATGGGGTGTTATAATTTGGTATCAGACTACTGGTTTTGGTCGGGCTTCAAATGAATTCGTGGATGAATTCTTTTTAAGGGGTGGTGAGCACATGTGTGTGCGTCATCGTTATAACAGTAAAAGAACTCATGAATGTCCACTTAGGAATGAAAATACACGTGTTTAAGGAACCTTCGTGTTCCTATAATTGCTGTTTGCAATTTTATTTGGTCGCTTAACGGTATTTTGTACCACTATAGGTGACCAGAAGTGGTGCTGGGCCGTCGGAACGTCGAGTTTCTGAGGCTAGCAGTGCACCTACTGAAGCTCCTGCAACACCTCTATCGGCTGAGACCATACGATTGGTGGCCGAAGCAGTGTTGTCCATGATTAATGTGCAGCCTGCAAGGCAAATGCAGCAGCCCGCTCCTGCGATGGAGCAGGTACCGCTGCAAGCGGCTGAGCAGCGAAGAGTGGAGCAGGTGGTAGAGGAACCGGTGGTGCCAAGGAGGGAAACCGAGAGACAACTCAAGCATGTCATGAGCTTTAATCCTTCGGTATTCTCGGGGTTGGGAACCCCATCTCAAGCTGAAGACTGGCTCTCCAGGGTGAAGAGAGTCATGACAGCAACGGAGACGGAGGAGTGGCAAATGACCACCATTGCTACGTTCCTTTTGGACGGTGAAGCGAGAATGTGGTGGGAAGGATTGGAGCTGCATCTATTAAGAGGTAGGCAACTTGTTGATGTCTCGATGGAGGAGTTCTCGAGATTGTTCTTGGCTAGATACCTCCCTTCGGCACAGAGGATAGCGTTGGAGAACGAGTTCCTGAAGTTGGTACAAGGAGACAGTACCATGGATGAATATCTCCACGAGTTTACTCGTTTGAGTCGATATGCTAGCTCCACCATTGCGGATGAGTAGCGCAAGACGAATCGATTCTACGAAGGGTTGAGAGATGCGTTGAGATTACTACTCTCAGGGCCGATGACGCAGGGTTTCTTGACCTTGGTCAACACGGCCCGGTCCTTGGAGAAGGACATGAAGAATGTTTAGGCAAAGAAGATCGTTGGTGATAAGAAGTCTGAATTCAAAGTGTCGACTACTTCAAAGTCCGGCTATCAGAGATTCTTTAAGAAGCATAGGACTTCGGGTCCAGCTCCTTCTAGTGCTTCTGGGGCGACTACGGGTCGGACCCCGGGAGCATGTTTCACTTGTGGAAAGCCGGGGCACTTTGCCCATGATTGTTGGAGCGGACGTCCCAAGTCCGAAAGGAAGCCGGGAGCGACTTATGAAGAGAAGGGCAAGGCGGTGGAGTCAACCGCATCCCATTATGCTCCGGCCCAACCAAGGGTATACAATCTTGGCCAACAGGAGGCCATCAAACAGGAGGATGTGGTGACAGGTACGGTTTAATTTATAGCAAGTTAATTTCTTTAAATACTTGTTATGCACATGTTACCTTATCACTGCTTGTTTAGGATTTGTTTTGATTTGTGAAAATCCGGCAAGAGCACTCTTCGATATAGGAGCTTCACACTCCTTCTTGTCCGAAGGATTTATATCACGCATCGGAGTCCCTTCTTCGACGGCGAAGGATAAGTTGGATGTGTTGTTGCCCAATGGATGTTCGATGCGCGCGGATAGGATCTGCGATGTTAAGATTCGTATTGGGAATCAGGAGTTCGATCTGCAAGCGTCGTTACTTCCGTTGGTGGAGTTCGACGTTATATTTGGCATGGACTGGCTCTCGGAGCAGCGGGCCTATATTGATTGCGGTCGCAAGGAATTCAAGCTGGGAGCAAGTCGTGAGATGACTTTTACGGGCTTAAAGGGGTCGAGCAAGATGTTGATGTCTACTCTTCAGGTGGTGAAGGCGGTTCATGCCGGTGCAGAACTGTTCTTTATACTAGTGGAGGTTGCAAAGCCGAAGCCCGCGTTGGATTGTATTTCAGTGGTATCGGAGTACCCTGATGTGTTCCCTGCAGATCTTCCTGGCACCCCGCCTCAGCGGGAGATAGATTTCACGATTGAGCTAGTGTCAGGTGCAAAGCCTGTGTCACGATCTCCATATCGGATAGCGCCTAAGGAAATGGCGGAGCTGAAGGTTCAACTGCAAGAGTTGTTGGAGCAAGGGTATGTGCGCCCAAGTTCTTCGCCTTGGAGCACGCCGGTCCCCTTTGTTAAGAAGAAGGACAGAAGCTTGAGGCTATGTATCGATTATCGGGAGCTCAACAAGTTGACGGAAAATAACAAGTACCTGATTCCCCGGATCGATGACCTTTTTGATCAATTGGTCGGGTCGACGGTGTACTCAAAGTTGGATCTCAAGTACGGATACTATCAGCTGCGAATAAGGGAGAGTGATATCTTGAAGACAGCGTTCAGTACGAGATACGGGCATTATGAGTTTACGGTCATGCCATTTGGGCTGACTAATGCGCCGTCAGTGTTCATGGATCTGATGAACAGGACCTTCAGGGAGTACTTGGACCATTTTGTGATCGTCTTCATCGATGATATTTTGGTGTACTCGTAGAGTGAGGAAGATCACTTCAAGCATCTTCATTTGGTTTTGGAGACGCTAAGGAGGAATCAGTTGTATGCCAAGTTCTCGAAGTGCGAGTTTTGGTTATCCTCAGTGACGTTCCTCGGTCATATAGTGAGTGGGGAGGGTATTGCTGTGGATCCGGCGAAGATTGTTGCGATACAGGAGTGGCCTGAGATTGCTACGGTAGCGGAAGTCCGGAGCTTTCTGGGGCTTGCCGGCTATTATAAGTGCTTCGTAGAGAACTTCTCGCGGATAGCGTTACCTCTCACTACTTTGATGAGGAAGGAGCAGAAGTTCGTTTGGACGCCGGAGTGCGCGCGAGCTTTTGAGGAGTTGAAATGTCGGTTGACCACGGCGCCTGTGCTGAGTTCGTCGATTGGGACCGAAGGCTATGAGATTTATAGCGATGCTTCGGGCAACGGTTTGGGTTGCGTGCTACTACAACACGGAAGTATAATAGCTTATGGCTCGAGGCAGCTAAAAGTGCACGAGAGGAATTATCTGATCCATGACTTGGAGTTAGCGGCCATGATTTTTGCCTTGAAGCTGTGGAGACACTATTTGTATGGTGTGAAGATTGATATCTACACCGATCACAAGAGCCTGAAGTATCTGATTGATCAGAAGGATCTGAATATGCGGCAGTGTAGATGGATGGAGTTCCTGGGGGACTATACATTCAAGATCCACTACGTGCCTGGTACGGGTAATGCGGTTGCGGACGCGTTGAGTCGTCGGGCCCCAGCTCAAGCCAATTGGCTGTCGATCCATGACGAGCGGTTGGTTCGGGAGATGGAGGCGTTGGAGATTGTTTGTGTGGATAAGCAATCAAGTGTTGAAGCAGTACTGAATTGGACTGAAGTCCAATATGACCTGGCTGATTGGATTCGGTAGGCTTTGGATATGGATGTCCATATGAAGCAGTTCATGGCAGAGGCTCTGGATGGGTCAAATTCCCAATTCGTTGTGGAGGACGGATTGCTTTGGAAAGACGGTCGTCTGTGCGTCCCAAGTGTGGGCAATTTGCGGGTGGAATTATTGTACGAGGCACACCATACCAAGTACTCGATTCACCCGGGGAGTACGAAGATGTACCGCGATGTAAAGAAACTGTTTTGGTGGCCGGGTTTGAAGAAAGATGTGGCGCTCTACGTGGCGAAGTTCCAAACTTGCGCCTTGGTGAAGGCGGAATGCCAAAAGCCGGGAGGATTTCTGAAGTCCTTGCCTATTCCGGAGTGGAAATTCGACGACATCTCTATGGACTTTGTGCACGGTTTTCCAAGGTCGCAAAAGGGGAACGACGCCATTTGGGTGGTCGTAGATCGGCTAACGAAGGTGTCGCATTTCATTCTGCATAGGAAGGATGATCCGGTGGAGAAGTTGGCAAAACTATATGTGGATAATATAGTATGGCTTTGAAAGTCCACTTAGTGTCAACTACCTTCACCTATGGGGGGGGGAATAGGTGTCTTGCAGCGTTTTTGCAGAATTAAAATTGTACCTGCACAAGAAAACGAAACAACACAGCACAGAAAGGACACAAGCAATTTATAGTGGCTCCCCGATTTGGGTACATCCACTTTCTCCCTTCGACCTATCTCCCAACCAGGGACGACTCGGTCACTTCACCAACAGGATTGAAATCCAATCCTTGCACTAACGGAAGGAACCCTTCCACACGTAGGAGTCACCTCTCCCACAACACGGGTTGCACCCAACCCTTACAACTAGGAACCAACGTTCCTTTACAACAAAATTGAAAATAGAATGTACAAGAAATACAAACAACTTATGGAGACTAAGGTGTCCCTCTTCGTTCTATGACGTGTTCTTGAAGTCAACGAAGAGTCCACAACCCTAGATCTCACTTGGAGAGAATCTCTCCCGAAACCGGCGGCGGCAAGAAGGACGGCGGCTTGGTTCTCGGGATCGGCGGCGACAACGGAGTGCTGCTGTGGCTGTTCTTTGGAGATTCAATCTTCGTAGCAAAGCTAGCAAGGTCTTCGAACGGTCACACTAGAATCGATCGTCTCGATCGATTCGAAAGGGGAAGGTTTTCCCGATCAACGAATCAAGAGACAAAGGATCTCTGGTTAGACACGTGAGAAGCTGTGCTTGGCTGAGCTTCTGTCGCCGGGAGATCTAGAAGAAACCACGATCAAGAGGCCGGCTATCTACTGGCACGAGCGGCGACGGCGGCGGAGCACGATTCGCGATCTAGGTCACGTCCGCGTCGGCTTCTTTTTGTTTTAAATTGCTTGATTGACTGTTCAAAAATACGCGAGTATTTATACAGTAGAATACTTCCTTATGACCGTTGTGGGTCCCACCAGAAGAAACCCTAAAACCGGTTCAAAACAGAGCCTTAACATATGATCCGGTCCAGCGTGCTCAGAAATTCGCCCAAGGCAAAATCGGCGAGAATCGAAGGTGATTCTCGTCGATTCGGCGAGAATCGAAGATGATTCTCGTCGATTCGGCGAGAATCAGCCAGTGATTCTCGTCGATTTTGACTTATTTGCATGCTCTGATGTAGCCGGATAGAGTCGGCGAGAATCAGCCAGTGATTCTCGACGATTCGTCGAGAATCACTAGTGATTCTCGCCGAATCGGCGAGAATCACTTGGTGATTCTCGTCGATTAATACTTAGACGATTCTTCGTCTTTCCACCCATGAGCTGCTCTTTGACCCATCCTTGCTCCTTGTCTGCTCTTGCATTATCACAGTCCTGTACTTGAAAATAAGTACACTCCAATAGAGAGAGTACACGTAGGCCAACACACTGATCTGCTCAACGAGGGATTACGTCGCGCAGACCCGTATATATTGACCTACTGCACCCTGACATTGGTGTGTACTTAGCGTGGAATAACTGCAAGCACAACTTGAAAGATGTCATCAAATACATTGTTTATTTACCTTAGCTTGATCAGGGGCTTCTTCAAATCAGGTACGTTGTGGATACAATACCCAACAATCTCCCCCTATTTGAAGAAGCCTAAACCCTACAAGCTAAGATGAATAGAGCGTATGTGAATGAAAATCATAAACTTAAAATTAAGATGAGAGAGATATTCATTACCAATACCAAGTTCTTGAGAGCAAACTTGGAGCCATGGAGCCACCTTAGCCTGAGCCGAGAGGGTAATCTCCACCTTTTCGGCTTCTACAAATCTGGGTCTGTTGCATTTGACCCCTTGCTCCCCCTCAGTTCTTGCACCTGTGCTCACACTTGAGTTCCTGGCAGAGGCTCCCCCTAGATGCACGAGCCTGGAGCTTCTGTAGTCTTCATTCCTCATAGTTTAGCATCCCCAATTCAGTTTTGAAAAGACTGAACTTGGCTTCGTCTAAGGGCTTTGTGAAAATATCTGCAATCTGCTTGTCCGTGGGGACATAACAGAGAGAGATGTCCTTGTTCTCCACGTGCTCCCGAATGAAGTGGTAGCGCACTTCAATATGCTTCGTTCTGCTGTGCGATACCGGATTGTTTACAATTGCAATTGCACTGGAGGAGTCGCAGTACATTGGTACTTCCTTGAACTGAAGGTCGTAGTCGGCTAACTGGTTTCTGATCCATAGGAGTTGTGCGCAACAGCTGCCTGCCGAGATGTACTCAGACTCTGCTGTGGAGGTTGCTACACAATTCTGCTTCTTGCTGTTCCATGAGATAAGCCTTCTTCCGAGGAATTGACACGTCCCGAAAGTGCTTTTCCTGTCATCCCTACTCCCTGCAAAATTAGCATCTGAAAAACCCATTAACTTGACATCATTGTTTCTCGGGTACCACAAGCCAAGATTGGGAGTACCTTTAAGGTATCTTAGAATTCGCTTTGCAGCGACATAGTGAGATTCCTTAGTGTTCACCTGATATCTGGCACAGACACATGTGGAGAACATGATATCCGGTCTACTGGCAGTAAGGTAGAGCAGGGATCCAATGATGCTTCTATATTTGGTTTCATCGAAAGGTTTACCTTTCTCATCCTTATCTAGAGACATAGTGGATCCCATTGGAGTCCTCATTGAGGTTGCATTCTCCATATCGAATTTCTTGAGGAGTTCATTTGTGAAATTTGTCTGAGAGATGAAGATTCCATCCTCATACTGTTTCACTTGAAGTCCCAAGAAATACTTTAGCTCTCTCATACTGCTCATTTCAAACTTTCCGTGCATAAGTTTAGAAAACTTTTTGCAAAGATTGTTGTCCGTTGAGCCAAATATAATGTCATCGACAGAGATTTGCACTAGCAGAATCTTGCCTTTGACTTCCCTGAGAAACAATGTCCTATCTATTTTACCTCTAGAGAACTTGTTCTCAAGAAGAAAATTAGATAAAGTCTCATACCAAGCTCGTGGAGCTTGTTTTAAACCATATAGAGCTTTATTAAGAAAATATACATGATTGGGATAAGTAGGATTGACAAAACTTGGGGGTTGAGCGACGTATACTTCCTCTTTCAGGTCTCTGTTCAAGAATGCTGATTTCACATCCATTTGATAGACTGTGAATCCTTTGTGCGAAGCATACGCCAGGAACAATCTGATTGCCTCGAGCCTTGCCACTGGTGCAAAGGTCTGGTCGAAGTCAATCCCCTCCTCCTGTCTGTAACCTTGAGCCACCAACCTGGCCTTGTTCTTTATGATGACACCATGTTCATCCAGTTTGTTTCTGAAGATCCACTTGGTGCCAATCACATTCTGCTTTTGTGGTCTGGGAACCAGCATCCAAACGTTGCATCGTTCGAATTGATGCAGTTCATCTTGCATGGCCAAAATCCATGCCGCATCTTTGTTCGCCTCGTCGAACTTCTTTCGCTCAACCTGTGACAGGAAGCTAAGATGCAAAATCTCGTTAATAGTACCTCTTCGAGTTCTGACACCGTCACGAGGATCTCTGATGATCTGATCTCTAGGATGATCCCTCACGTACCGGAGCTCTAGAAGTCTGGCGTTTGGAGCTTCGACTACTTCTTGGGCTTCTCCTTCTTCTAAGATATTTGCTCCATTTTGATCTTCAACATTCCCAGTTGACGTTGAGGTGGAAACTTTGACATACTTAGGAATTTCATCTTTAGCGGTCTCATCGAGACTCAGCTGTTCTAGTCGTGCACCTGCATCTTCAAGATTACCGCTGGAAGAATTGCTGTTAAGCAAGCTTCCTTCATCAAATACAACATTGATTGATTCTTCTACCACTATGGTTTTCTTATTGAAGACCCTATATGCCCGATTATGGGTACTATAGCCCATGAATATGCCTTCGAAGCATTTTTCACCAAATTTAGTACGCGGGTACTTCCCATTATTCAGTACATAGCATCTGCAACCAAAGATCCTCAAGTAGGACATGGTTGGTTTCCTGCCTCTCAGTAGCTCATAAGGCGTCTTATGATGATTCTTGTTGATCAATGCTCGGTTTTGTACATGACAAGCCGTATTGACCGCCTCTGCCCAGAAGTATTCTGGGAGAGAAGCGTCTTTCAACATTGTCGTGCAAGCTTCAATGAGAGTTCTATTTCTCCTCTCCGCAACTCCATTTTGCTGAGGAGTGCGCGGGGAGGAAAACTCATGAAAGATACCTTGTTCTTCACAAAACTCTGTCATAGCACCAGATTCGAATTCTGTTCCATGGTCACTTCTGATTTTGACCAATGAGCAGTTAAATTCATTCTGAACCTGCTTGACAAAACTAATGAAGATGTCAAATGTATCTGACTTTCGTTTTAAGAAGAACACCCATGTAAACCGAGAGTGATCATCAACTATCACTAGCGTATAGGACTTGCCTCCCAAGCTATGAACTTGCATTGGACCAAACAAGTCCATATGCAGAAGATAAAGACATCGGGAAGAGTCTTTGTCTGCAATGCTCTTAAAGGTAGCCCGAGTCTGTTTGCCCATCTGGCATGCAGAACAGGGGCTATCTTTGATGCAATTGATAACGGGAGCATCCCTTACTAAGCTTTTGGAAAACAGCATACTAATTGTTTTGAAATTAATATGTGTCAATCTCTTGCGCCATTGTTCACAAAGAGATGCACTGCCTGCTGTCACTAGGCATACGGGGGTAGATGAATCTAAACTAAGAAAATTTAAGCAGAAGATATTTCTGCTGCTAATGCCTGTTAATACCGTCTCAGAAGAGGCACATGAGATTATCAGGCATTTATCCTTGTAGAACTTAACGCCATAACCTTTATCACATAACTGACTTACACTGATCAGGTTATGGTTTAACCATTCAACATAAGCCACGTCGGTGATAGAAATTATACCGTTGGAAATCATACCATAACCCTGGTGACTCCTCTATCTGACCCCCCAAAGACGACTTTGGGTCCATTCTCGACTGGAGTGTAATCACGCAGCAGGCTTCTTGTCCCAGTCATATGCCGGGAGCATCCACTGTCCAAGTACCATATTGGAGTTTTGGTGGCCTTTGGACATTCCTGCAAAACAAAATTAATTTCCCTTAGGAACCCAATCGAACTTGGATCCTAGATTCTTGTTAGCATACTCCCCCTCGGGTGGTTAACCCTACGAGTGGTCGGCCTCGCATTGCTAACATAAGGAGTCTCGTTATACCTCGGATTAAACCAACAATCCACGGCAAAGTGACCGACTTTGCCACAACACCAACAGTCAAATCTGGTGTACCTCTTCCTCGGCTCCTGCTTTACCCTGGGAATGGTGGGTACAGCTGGGGCCTTGGATCTGGAGGAGGAGGCATCATAGTGATTGCAGTCACATGACTTCTTCACCTTCTGTTCCTTCAGTATAACAGGCTTGGCTTTTGGTGCCTACTTTCTATTATGGTCGCTAGAGAATTGACCATAAGTTCCCATGTGGATTTCCTCATAAGGTGCCTTGAAGACACTCTCACCGAAGTTGCGGGGAAAAGTCCAACCATCATATCGGCTCTTTGGCTTTGCAACTGAGGGCCGGAAATGATGACCAGAGGTTGACTCAAAGTCATGTTGGTTGCAGGAAAGCTAGGCTTTCTGAACGCAACAGGACTGAGTGGGGCCTTTCCCTTTTCAGCAGCAGAGGCCTTCTTGGCGGCCTTATTCTTTCTCTGGTTCCTGTTTCTCCTGGATGAGGAACCGGACACCCCTACATGCCCCAAGCCGGCTTCTTTGGCCTGAGCAGAGAAGGTATCAACTAATGGAAGAACTGTTTTTGGCATAGAGAAGCTCTTGACGATCTTCCTTTCTGCCGCAAGTTGTTCTTCCAACTTGTCGACTTCCTCCTGCTTAAGATCAAGGAGCTTAAGAGACTCTGAATGCTTTGAAGTCAGGTCTAGGTGCTCCTGTCGGAGAGAGATCAAACTGGTGATCTCTTCCCTTAGGGAGACACTCTCACCCTTAAGGAATTTCACTTTCTTTTTCTCAGCCTTCAATCTCTTACGGCACTCCTCGAAAGTGTTGAGCAGAAGCTCATACTTCTCGAGGAGCTCCGCTTCACGGGCCGAAGGGCTATCCTCAGGGTCATCATCCTGAGACTCAGGATCAGATTCAGAGTCGAAGAGAGGGGTGTGAGCTTTTACCTTCCCAGTAAATGGGGGGCATTCTCCTTCTGAGTCGGAGCGACCCACCAGCCCGAAGTAGGCTTCCTCATCATCACTGGAGTCTGAGGAATCAGACTCACTCAGTGTCTTTGGCTTTTTGGCGATGTAGCTCCTCTCTTTCTTCTTATCTCTAGAGGACTTGTGCTCCTCTCCCTTCCACTTTTCTCTCTTGCCTTGGTGGCAGTCGGCCACGACGTGTCCTGGCTTATTGCATCCAAAACAAATAATGTCAGAGGAGCGATGTTTGTTTGGTTTAGAAGCATACCTGTCAGAAGAATAATTTTTCTTCTGATGCCTGGAGGAGGAGCCGTCTCTCTTTCTTTGATTCCTCATCTTGAGGAACTTCTTAAATTTTTGGGTGATGAGGGAGAAATCTTCCTCAGACAACTCTGAGCTGGAGGAGCATGGCTCGGAGTCCTCCTCCTCATCCTTTTTCCTAGCACGGTATGAAACCGCACCCTTGCCCTTCCTGGAGTGAATGGCTTTTAGGGCCATAGTTTTCTCCTTGGCTGCAGCCTTCTCTGCTTCTTCTTCTGCTTTCCTGGTGTTCAATTGAAGCTCATAGGACATCAGCTTCCCAAAGAGAATTTGCGGGTCAGTTTCAGCAAGTCTGTCAAACTCTCTGATGGCGCAGATCTTTGTGTCTCATTCTTTAGTAAGGGACCTAAGGAATTTATCATTAAGTTCACCATTAGTGAACACTCTTCCATATCCTTTGAGGGCATTGATAATCTTGAGGAAGTTCTCGAAGGTGACTCCGATCTCTTCCTTAGGCCCTTGTCTGAAGGCCTCATATTTCTGGTTCAGGAGGGATCTCCGATCATCCCCCACTTCATCAGTGCCCTCCATTAGGATAATCAGGCAGTGCCAGATCTCCTTTTCTGTCCTACAGTTGCAGAAGTTCTGCATCATTGAGTCATCGACCGCGCTGACCAGAATGTTCTGCGCCTTCTTGTCAAGTCCCACCAGCACCATCTCGTCCTTATCCATTTCAGAAATTTTCTTTGGCACTTTCTTGGTAGGATCAATGGTGGAGGCCTTAGTGGGGACATAAGGTCCCTCCTCCACGATCATGAAGAGTCGGGGATCGACCGCTTCCATGTAGAACCTAATCCTTTCCTTCCAGATAGGGAAGTTTAGCCTGGTGCACACTGGGATCTTGCCTGTGTACTTGAGTCCGTCCATAGTAGAAGTCTGCCTTCTTCTTGACACTAGTGGCAGGATTCTACTCAAGTTGTGAACCTTTTTGATGAGTAACCTGCCTCTGATACCACTTGAAAGTCCACTTAGTGTCAACTACCTTCACCTATGGGGGGGGGGGGGAATAGGTGTCTTGCAGCATTTTTGTGGAATTAAAATTGTACCTGCACAAGAAAACGAAACAACACAGCACAGAAAGGACACAAGCAATTTATAGTGGTTCCCCGATTTGGGTACATCCACTTTCCCCCTTCGACCTATCTCCCAACCAGGGACGACTCGGTCACTTCACCAACAGGACTGAAATCCAATCGTTGCACTAACGGAAGGAACCCTTCCACACGTAGGAGTCACCTCTCCCACAACACGGGTTGCACCCAACCCTTACAACTAGGAACCAACGTTCCTTTATAACAAAATTGAAAATAGAATGTACAAGAAATATAAACAACTTATGGATACTAAGGTGTCCCTCTTCGTTCGATGACGTGTTCTTGAAGTCAACGAAGAGTCCACAACCCTAGATCTCACTTGGAGAGAATCTCTCCCGAAACCGGCGACGGCAAGAAGGACGGCGGCTTGGTTCTCGGGATCGGTGGCGACAACGGAGTGCTGCTGTGGCTGTTCTTTGGAGATTCAATCTTCGTAGCAAAGCTAGCAAGGTCTTCGAACGGTCACACTAGGATCGATCGTCTCGATCGATTCGGAAGGGGAAGGTTTTCCTGATCAACGAATCAAGAGACAAAGGATCTCTGGTTAGACTTGTGAAACGCTGTGCTTGGCTGAGCTTCTGTCGCCGGGAGATCTGGAAGAAACCACGATCAAGAGGCCGGCGATCTACTGGCACGAGCGGCGACGGCGGCGTAGCACGATTCGCTATCTAGGTCACGTCCGCGTCGGCTTCTTTTTGTTTTAAATTGCTTGATTGACTGTTCAAAAATACGCGAGTATTTATACAGTAAAATACTTCTTTATGACCGTTGTGGGTCCCACCAGAAGAAACCCTAAAACCGGTTCAAAACAGAGCCTTAACATATGATCCGGTCCAGCGTGCTCAGAAATTCGCCCAAGGCAAAATCGGCGAGAATCGAAGGTGATTCTCGTCGATTCGGCGAGAATCGAAGGTGATTCTCGTCGATTCGGCGAGAATCGAAGGTGATTCTCGTCGATTCGGCGAGAATCAGCCAGTGATTCTCGTCGATTTTGACTTATTTGCACGCTCTGATGTAGCCGGATAGAGTCGGCGAGAATCAGCCAGTGATTCTCGACGATTCGGCGAGAATCACTAGTGATTCTCGCCGAATCGACGAGAATCACTTTGTGATTCTCGTCGATTAATACTTAGACGATTCTTCGTCTTTCCACCCATGAGCTGCTCTTTGACCCATCCTTGCTCCTTGTCTGCTCTTGCATTATCACAGTCCTGTACTTGAAAATAAGTACACTCCAATAGAGAGAGTACACGTAGGCCAACACACTGATCTGTTCAACGAGGGATTACGTCGCGCAGACCCGTGTATATTGACCTACTGCACCCTGACATTGGTGTGTACTTAGCGTGGAATAACTGCAAGCACAACTTGAAAGATGTCATCAAATACATTGTCTATTTACCTTAGCTTGATCCGGGGCTTCTTCAAATCAGGTACGTTGTGGATATAATACCCAACAGGCTTCACGTTGTGCCCCGCAGCATCGTGAGTGACCGAGATGGGCGGTTCACGTCCAATAATTGGAGGCTAGTGCAGCAAATGTTGGGAACAAAGTTGAAATTCAGCACAGCCTTCCATCCACAAACGGATGGGCAGATCGAGAGGGTCAATAGAACTATGGAAGACATGCTCCACATGTGTGTCTTGGACTTTGGAAAGCAATGGGAAGACCATCTTTATTTGGTGGAGTTTACGTACAACAATAGCTACCAAGCGAGTATTCAAATGGCGCCCTTCGAGGCCCTATATGGTAGAAAATGTCGCACGCCGTTGTCTTGGTTAGAAATGGGTGAGTCAAAGTTGTACAAGCGCCAAGAGGTGGAAGATGCTACGTCTTTGGTTCGTACCATCCGGGAGAGGTTGCTTATCGCTCAGGACCGGCAAGCGAAGTACTATAATGCCAAGCACAGGAACGTGGAGCTCGCTGTGGGCGACTATGTGTACTTAAAGATCAAGTCGTTCAAGGGTGTCTCGTGGGTGCGGCGATTGAAAAAGCTAAGCCCGAGGTACCTTGGGCCGTTTGAGGTTTTGGAGCGGGTTGGTGAAGCAGCCTATCGGTTGAAGCTTTCAGTGGAGCTTAGTGGTTTACATGATGTATTCCATATTTCGGTGCTTCGGAAGGCGGTGCAAGAGCCTTCGCAAGTGATCGCGGTTGATCAAGTGCCGGTGGATAGTGGGTTGACGACAAAAGTCAAGCCCGTGCGGATTGAGGACTCGGAGGTCAAGCGGCTATGCAATAAAGAGATTAGGATGGTCAAGGTCCGATGGGACAATTACGGTAGAGAGGAGCTCTCTTGGGAATGAGAGCAGACTATGCTTGACGAGTATCTGGAGTTGTTCCGCTCAGGTACAATTTAATTTTGGTACTTGTCTTTCCTTTATATAATTTCGTGGACGAAATTCTTTTAAGAGGGGGAGAGTTGTAACGCCCCGAAACTCAAAAGAGCGATGGGGGACGTTTTGGGCCAGATTTGGAATCTGGCAGGAGGCACACGGCCTGGGACACGGGCGTGTCCCAGGGCGTGTCAGGCTGGAGTCGACGATTTGGCCGCGAAGTCGACATTTTGCGCTCGACGAAGTGTCGAGACGGGGCATACGGCCTGAGACACGGGCGTGTCGAGCCCATATCGACAACCGGCCCGGGATGTCGACATTTTCGATCGACGATGTGTCGAGACAAGGCACACGGCCTAGGACACGGGCGTGTCCAAGGCCGTGTCGGGTGGTCGACGAAGTGTCGAGACCGTGAACATGGCCTGGAGCCTAGGCGTGTTCGAGTGGACACGGGTTAGGACACGGGCGTGTCCAAGAACCCGTGTGAGTCTCGGGTTGTTTTCGGGCTAAATCGATGGGGGCACATGGCCAACCACACGGCCGTGTCAGGTGGAACACGGGCGTGTCAGGTCGAACACGGGCGTGTCGGATGCCCGTGTGTTGTTCCAGGCACGTCGATTTTGATGGTGAATGAGGGACACGGCCCTGGACACGGGCGTGTGCCAGGCCGTGTTCGGTCCAGATTGTACATTTCAGGCCCGAATCAAGGCCGTTCGTTTCTTTAATTTGGGATCCGATGGTTGGGGGTTGCTCCTACTGGGATATACCCGAGATTGGGCCTTTGAAACCCTCACTTTTACTTGAGTGGTTCTCTTTCTAAGTCAAGAGATAGAGGAGAGCCAAAGGAGGAAGAAGAAGCTAGATCCGACCATTGGAGGAGCTTCGAAGCTCCAAATCGCGAGCCGACTTCGGATCCGCGGAGGCGAAGAGAGTGCGGTTCTTTTCATCCGCTTACTTTTCCATGGCGCCAAGGAAGAACGCTAGGGTAACGATTCTCTTCTTGAGCATGTGAATCTCTCCTTCTTTGCATAGGAAGCCCGCTCTCGCGAGTTTGCGGTGAGTTGGAGGTGTTCCTTCGGGTAGATATGTAAAGTCCGCGTTGTGTCGAGTCCGTAAACGAGAACGGACATAGGCATGATGTGTGAAGCCTATCCGGACATGTTGGTCTGGATCGGTGATGTTGCATTACATAAATGTCGGAGAAGACTCCGTGCGATTGTTTGTTTTTCGGGTTTTCTACATGGTAGATTGCAACAGGGAGCCTTGGGGATTAACCCAAAGGTGTACCCGGAAAACTGGGCGGTTGCGTGATCTTGCCAACTTGGAGGCCTGAGAGCCAACTTGAACATAACCGAGTTATGTGAATTGTGTGACAGAAATGGGACTCGGGAGAAGTTTGACCTGCGCATATGGCTTAAATTATCGTTGCGATGTGAGCACGAGTTAGATGGAACCGTACCAATTTCTATGTCGTTCGGTTAGAGCCGTTGGCATAGATGAGGGTCTTCGGCGGTCTATGGCTTAAATTGTCGTGACCCATGCCGGTAAGACAAATTGCTCATATATTTGGCCGTCAAAGTGGCGGTGGTGAGTCCGGAATGTCTATGGCTTAAATTGACGTGACATTGGTCGGTTCACCGAGAATGTGCCCTGAGTGCACGGGGTGTGTGGCCGTGTGAGCCTACGCCTGTGATGAAATGTTTATTGTTATACTATTTGGTTGTGCTAATAAGTGCAGGGAAGGAGCATCGCCGCCCCGAGTTGGGGGCGGGATCGTTATAATTTGGTCAGCATTGCTGACCGTTGCCTTTGTTTGCCACCGTGCGGTGGTTTTGTTGCTTGCAGGTACTGCTGGACCAAGCGGTCAATAGCGGGCTAAAGCCCAAATTACGAAGCCGGCCCTCGAAGGCCTAATTGGAGTGTTTACTGCTTTTACTCATGTATGACCGGCCTGCGTGTCGTGGTTTGTAAAACATGTAATATTGAAGTAAACCATTTTGTAAGGCCTTAAGGCTTATACTCGTGTATGTACGACATTCCTATTTGGTGTATTAGTGGACATTCGTGCTCTTTGTGCGGGGTTCTTAATTGCAACTTATATAAACTGCTTCCGCTAGAATGCTCTATGTAGGACGTTGGATTGGTTGGATGGTTTCCATGAGTAACCACCCGGTCTGTCTGTAGTATATGGCGTCGGGCCCCGGCCGGACCTACTGCTATATGTTATGTGACGGATAGGGGGTGTTACAGTCTTCATCCTCTAAGGGAATGAAAGAAGACTCATCAGCATCAAAAGCATTAAACTCAGGGTCCCAGCGAGACGGATGTCTCCGAATGAAGTTATGTAAGGCCATTGTCGCTAGTACTATGGAACGTTATTTCTTGAAGTTGTACTGTGCCATTTTGCTCAAAATGTGCCACTTTTTTCCCACACTCCAAACATTTGCTCGATCACACTGCGAAGAGATGAATGCGCCTTATTGAAATATTCTTGCCTTCCTTGTACAGGCCGACTCCCACGGACAAAGTCTGCCAAGTGATATCTTGTTTCTGGATACGGCTTCAAATAACCCATCTTTAACGGGTATCCAGCATCCACTAAGTAATAGTTACCTGTATTTATTTGGTTTGTTAAACAGGTAAACATTATGAAATACAAAAAATTTGAATGAATGTAAACATAATGATTAGTATACCTTGTAGGGGATGCGGAAAATGCAATCTATCATCTGTCAATGTGCGCGCGAAGATGCGGCTATCATGAGTAGATCCCTCCCATCCAGCCAGGGCAAATGTAAAACACATGTTAAAATCACAGACTGCCAATACATTTTGCGTCGTCGTTCCATGACGTCCTATGTATCGTACTTGATCTTCTACGGGTATCCTCGCATCAACATGTGTACCGTCAATGGAACCAATGCAATCCTTGAAGAATGGCATGTAACAAGGATCATACCTTATATCAGCCGGAATATCTCTGAACTGACGGTCAATAGGCTTTATAACATCAATTGAGAGTAACAAAAGAGTTCTAAGCCCTTTCGAAAAATATCTACTAATTGTTTCGGTCGAGTGCTGGAACCATTCTTTCGTTAATCTAACGGAACCTCATTGTGCTAAGATATACAATATAATCCCCAGGACTTCTCTTGAGGACGTCCGCTGTGATCCTTGAAGTTCATGATCTACTTCCAGTTTATGAAGTAAATCTATGAAAATGCATTTTTACATCCTAAATACATCATGAATCCTATCTGGATGTCCTTCTAGTAACTCTTTGATCCATTTTGCACCTGTTTGGGTAGATATCATGCATAGGCGTGTGTCTCGAACATGATAATTCATCCTCTCGATCGATTACATAACTACATGGCAATACTCTATATATTGCGTCCGCTCCGGTGAAAGACTTGTTGAATCCCCAGAATCTTCAAGGGCGGAGTCATGCTCTTCCATTATCGTACCTGCATTTAAAGCATCACAGAACATTTATCATAATCTATATAAAGATAGTAATAAAACAGCTATTATAGTTTCGAGGTCCAATATTAATCATCATGAGGTACAACATCAAAAAGTAAACAAAAACATCATAGTGTTCTCCATGCAAAACACAAAAGGAAATATAGATCGAGGTATGCATGTATCACTCTGCCCTCTTCTCGTACGCCTTCATAATCCACCAAACCCGCATATCTTCTGGGATACTCATGAAGATCTCCCTAGTGGTCTTGTCCCTGATATGGTAGAGAGCAAAGTAATATAGATCCAGGTTTGCTCGTAGCTCTGGGCTACTGTAAATCAACTCCACCACCTCTTTGACTGTGATAACTAGTGGAGGCTTCACAGCTAGGGTGGATTGATGTAAATCTGACATCAAATAAATACGATTCCTTTATTCTTCCTGATCTTTCTTCTTTTACTCGCCGAGGAGGACGGATTCCCAGGAGGTGTTGAAACACCTCCTATATCTTCAGGACCACCTTGATTGTTTTCCATGTTATCTGCTACATCATCATCTTCCAACTAGATCCTCCCCACATCCGGTGGCAAACTCCCAATTGAAGGAGCCCATGAGTCTTCTCCAGTTGCAACAACCTGATTGAACATAGTGTTCAGTTTCTCCTCCAACTCAGGTGCAATACCTCTGTATCGAAATTTCTTCGCCACTGGAACAACCTGTTATAATCAATATATCAATATTAAAATATGTCAAAATAAAAACTAATTTATGAAATCAAACATGAATTTGTTCTGACATTAATCTTCTCTGCCCACCATTCTTCTGATACAGCAATAGTTCTCTTCTCTGGATCCCAACCTAAACCAATCTCGCCATGTTACAGCTCCTTCCATAACTTCCAATCCTTCTTCAAATGATCCCATTTATTTTTCATTTGCAATCGATCGTAGCTTTTCCCGGTTCGTTCTTTAAAACCCACAATCAAATTTTTCCACCCTTCTTTGCAAAAGTGGGTGGTGGGCCGATTCCCCAAACCAATCTCTTTTATGCAGAGATCACAAAATAACATCACTTCACCTGAGTCCCAACTCGCTACGATTCCTCCTTCCATTGGTTTTACCATTATGCTATAAACTAATAAAATTAAAATAACAATTACTAATCAAAATCCTAGAGCAAAAGTTATATACAAAAAATTGAACAAAAAACCCAAACACAAAAAAAATCTCACACACACACCACACACATACAAATCCCAAAAAATCACACAAACACACATTCACATACACACACAAACACAAAAACATTCTTACACATACACAAAAATTCACACACACACACACATCCACACTCATACACATTCACAAACTCAAATTCACACACATACATAAACACACACACACACATTCATACACGCACACACATTCATATACATACCCAACCAAAAATACAAAAAATACACACACATACAACCATATACACATAAAAAAATGACAAACATACACACACACACATATCCTTACTCATTCACACACTCATTCTCATCCACAAACAAAAAAAATCACATGTACACGCATGCATAATAAAACACACACACACACACATATACATAAATACACACACACATACACATACACAATCAAAAACACACACACATACACATATACAAAATAGAAACACACACACACACACACACAAATGCACATACACACACAAACACAAATCCATATACACACACAAACATACACACATCCATCCATATACACACACAAACATACACAAAAACACACACACAAACACAAATCCATATACACACACATTCATACAGAAATCCATATACACACACATTCATACACAAAAACACAAACAAACAAACACACACACACACAAAAATTCATATGCATGCACACACACACACACACATCCCTACAAAACCAAAAAAAAATATCACATAAATCCAAAATCCAAAACTTCATGATTTTAGCCACAAGGGGAAAATTTACCGCCTGCTGGAGAAGACGACCCGACGGAAGCTAGGGCTGGAGATGTCGAACGATGCTAGGACTAGATTTCACTCTGCAGCTTTGCTATTGTCGATGCTAGGGCTAGAGAAGACGAGCCGTTGGAAGCTAGGGATGGAGAAGATGACCGATGCTAGGGCTGGATTTCACTCTGCAGCTTTGTTGTCCCCAATGCTAGGGCTGGAGAAGATAGCCGATCGGGAAGAAGATATGTCGTAACGCCCCGAAAATCGTAATCGAACTGGTCGTGTCCTAAGGAATTTTTGGTGCCTAGATAGGGGTACACGTCCTGGGACACGGGCGTGTCCAAGGCCGTGTCTTTCTCTGTGTTGGTCGGCTGTGTCTAGAAAAGGACACAGCAGGAAACACAGTTTTGAGCAGTTGCGACAGGAGTGTGAAGCGTGATACGGGCGTGTTCATACCTGTGTCCCCACCCATGTTCACCATGGGACGTGACGGTTGGCGTGGCAGTTATTTGTAACACGCCCTAGGTCACAGGAGTGAAGGGACCTGACACGGCCGTGTCAGGTTGAGACACAGGAGTGTCTCGACCCGTGTCCTTTTCTGCGCTCGACGATCGTAGCTGGATCGGGGCACACGGCCTAGGACACGGTCGTGTGCAAGGCCGTGTTCGGCCCAGAATTGAGAATTTTTGGGCGCATCTGAGCTGTTTGTTTTCTTTAATTAAGATCTGGCGGCCCAGATGTGCTCCTGATTGTTTAAGGTCGGGTATTGAGGATTAATTCCTCATTATCTCTTAAAGCATTCTCTTTCTAAGGAGTTAGAGAGAGGAGAGAGCAAGGAGGAAGGAAGAGGAGGAATCTGACCGCCGGCGGAGCATCGGAGCACCGAATCGAGAACCGAGATCAGATCCGCAGAGGAAATTCCCTTGCGAAGCTTTCCATCCGTATAGATTCCTATGGCGCAAAAGTGAGCTACAAGGGTAACGATTATCTACTTGAGCATTTGAAGCTCTCTTTCTTTTGCATAAGGAAACCTGCTCCCGCGAGTGTGCGGTGAGTGTGCGGTGTTCCTCGGGGTAGATGTGAATAGTCCCCCTTGTGTTACATATAGAGTCCGGAATCGAAGTACGGACATAGGCATTGTGTGTGAAGCCTACCCGGACGTGTTGGTCTGGATCGGTGATGTTGCATATTATATGGTTTATCGTAGAAGACTCTGTGCTGTGTGTTTTCAGGTTTCTACATGGTAGATTGCAGCAGGGATCCTTGGGGATTAACTCCAAGGCGCACCCAGAAAATTGAGCGGAAATGTAGTTCTGCTAACTTGGCAGCTAGGGAGCCAGCCTTGTACATAACTGGGTTATGTGATGTTTGGGAATGTTTTGGGATCTGAGAGAAGCTTGGCCCGCGCTTACATCTTAAATTGACTAGGCGGAGTGAGCAACGGGCAAGTGGAATCGGACCTGTGCTATGTGGTTCGGTGCTAGAGATCCAAAAGTGGGACTGGCCGTTGGCATAGTCGGGAGTCTTAGACTGTGGTCAGAAAGACTAAAATTCTCACGATGTTGTCATCCCAGGGATGGCGGTGAAGCCACGGAATTGACCGAATTCACTGATAATGTGCCCTGAGTGCACTGGGTGTTTGGTCGTGTGAGCCTACACATGTGGTGAAGTATGTTTGCACTTTATTGTTTAGATGGACTAATCAAATGCAGGGAAGGAGCACCGCCATCCCGAGTAAGGGGCGGGGTCGGTATAATTTGGTTAGCTTTAGCTGACCGTTGCTTTGTTTGCCACTGTGCAGTGGAATTTTGCTTGCAGGTGCTGCGGAGCCAGGTACCAAATAGCAGGATGAAGCCCATATTGCTGTGCTGGCTCTCGAAGGCGAAAGCGAATCGTTGTTTTATTTTTGTCATGTGTGGTCGGCCTGCGAGCCAATGTACGTAAAATATTACTTTGTTAAGTGAACCCTTGTAAGGCCATAAGGCCAAGTACTTTTCGGTGTATTTGTTATTTCATTCCTTTGGTAGTAAGTGGACATTCATGATAGTTGTTATTCAATTATGGGTTCATTCAAACTGTTTAAAAGCTTCCGCTAGAATGCTTTGAGTTAGGGCGAGTAGTTATAGTTAAATTTTGATATTCTTATGCATCCCTTGCGACTGTTCGTGGTATATGGCGTTGGGTTCCTGCTGGACCTTCTGTTATATGCCATACGACGGATGGGGGTGTTACAATTTGGTATCAGAGTCCAGTTGTTGGTCTTCTTTATTTGAATTCATGGGCGAATTCCTTTAAGGGGTGGTGAGCACATGTTTGTGCGTCATCATTATAACATAAAAGAACCCATGAATGTCCACTTAGGAATGAAAAAATACACTTGGTTTGAGGAACCTGAGTGTTCCAATGATTGCTTTTAGCAATCTTTTTGTCGCCTAATCAAAGGTCTATGCTATTATAGGCAGCTAGGAGCGGTGCTGGGCAATCGAAATGTCCGCGATCGGTGGAAAGTAGTGCACCGAGTGACATGCCTACAACACCCCCTTCAGCAGACACCATCAAATTGTTGGCTGAAGCAGTCTTTGCTATGATAAATGCCCAACCTATAAGGAAAGTGCACCACGCACCACCTATTAATGAGCAAGAACCGATTAGGGTGGTAGAGCCTGGAGTGGTAGAGCGCATGGCAGTTGATCAAGTAGCACTAAGGAAAGCTATGGAGAAGCAGCTCAAATATGTAATGAGCTTTAATCCTCCGGTGTTCGACGAGATTGGAACGCCAACTCAAGCTGAGGATTGGCTCTCTATGATAAAGAGAGTCTTGATGGCCATAGAAACTGAGGAGTGGCAGAAAACCACCATAGCGACCTTCCTTTTGGCTGGTGAGGCGAGGTTGTGGTGGGACGAGTTGGAGGTTCACCTCTTAGTGGGAAGGCAACTTGTGGATGTGCCTATGGAGGAATTATCAAAGTTGTTCTTGGACAGATATCTATCCTTTGCTCAGAAGCTTGAGATGGAGAATTAGTACCTTAGTTTGACTCAGGGAGGCAGAAGCGTGGATGAGTATCTCCACGAGTTTACACAGTTTGGTCGTTATGCTTGTGCTACGTTTACTGAGGAGGAGTGTAAGACCAAACAATTCTATGAGGGTCTACGTGCCGACCTACAGCTACTCCTTGCTAGGCCTAAGGCGCAGGTCTTCCTAGCCTTGGTCAATTCGGCCCGATCATTGGAAAAGGTCGTGAATAAAGTGCAAGAGAAGAAGGATGGGAGCTTGCGACTCTGTATCGACTATCGGGAGTTGAACAAGCTTATGGAAAAGAATAAGTATCCGATCTCAAGGATTGACGATCTATTTGATCAGTTGGTGGGTTAACAGTATATTCGAAGTTAGATCTGAAATCCGGCTACTACCAATTAAGGATAAGGGAAAGTGACATCCCAAAGATAGCGTTCAACACATTGTTTGGGCATTACGAGTTCACGGTCATGCCGTTTGGGTTTACCAATGCGCCATCTGTGTTTATGGATCTGATGAACAGGACATTCAGAGAGTACATGGACCGTTTCGTGATAGTATTTATCGATGATATCTTGGTGTACTCACAGTGTGAGGATGATCACTACAAGCATCTGCATATAGTGTTGGAGACGTTAAGAAGAAATCAGTTATATGTTAAGTTCTCCAAGTGTGAGTTATGGTTATCCTCGGTAGCGTTCCTTGGTCATATTGTTAGTGGAGAAGGGATAGCGGTGGATCCGGCAAAGATAGTGGTGATACAGGAGTGGCCTGTATTGACTACAGTGGAGGAAGTCCGGATCTTTTTGGGGCTTGTCGGCTACTACAGGCGCTTTGTAGAGAACTTCTCGCAGATAGCGCTACCACTCACGACGTTGACAAAGAAGGATCAAAAGTTTGTGTGGTCGCTGGAGTGCGAGCAGGCTTTTGAAGAATTGAAGAGGTAGTTGAGCACGACACCTATTTTGCGTTCGTCGAGTGGTACCGAAGGGTTTGAAATCTATAGTGATGCTTCGGGCAGTGGTTTGGGCTCTGTTCACGACAATTGAAGGTTCACGAGAGGAATTATCTGCTCCATGACTTAGAGTTAGCGGTCGTGATATTTGCTTTAAAGCTGTGGAGGCACTACCTGTACAGTGTGAAGGTCGATATCTACACTGATCATAAGAGTCTGAAGTACTTGTTAGATCAGAAGGACCTGAACATGAGGCAGCGGAGGTGGATGGAGTTCTTGGGGGACTGTACCTTCGAGATACATTATGTGCCTGGGAAAGGAAATGCAGTGGCGGATGTGTTGAGTCGCAGGGATCCTGCGCGGGCCAGCTGGTTGTCGGTACATGATGAGAGTTTGGTCCATGATTTGGAGGCATTAGAGATCTCTTGCATCGACAAGCAGACTAATGCCGAGGCGAAATTTTATTGGATAGAGGTGCAGTATGACCTAGCTAATAGGGTTAGGCGGGCTTTGGTTCAGGATAACAGCATGAAGCAGATCTTAGATGAATCTTTGGATGGGTCAAATTCCCAATTTGTTGTTAAGGATGGACTGCTAAGGAGGGACGGTCGTCTACGCATCCCTAGTGTGGATAACCTTCAGGAGGAGTTGATGTATGAGGCTCATCATACCAAGTACTCAATCCACCCGGGGAGCACGAAGATGTATAAGACATGAAGAAGTTGTTCTGGTGGCTAGGATTAAAGAAGGATGTAGCACTTTATGTGGCCAAGTGCCAATCATGTGCCTTGGTGAAAGCGGAGTGCCAGAAGCCCGGAGGTTTCTTGAAGTCCTTACCTATCCCGGAGTGGAAGTTCGATGATATTTCTATGGATTTTGTGCATGGTTTGCCAAAGTCGCAGAGGGGAAATGATGTCATATGGGTGGTCGTAGATAGATTGACAAAAGTATCACACTTCATCCCGAACAGGAAGGAAGATCCGATGGAAAAGTTAGTCAAACTCTATGTAGATAATATTGTACGATTGCATGGTGTGCCCCGCAGTATTGTTAGTGACTGAGATGGACGCTTCACGTCGAATGACTGGAGGCTGGTGCATAGTCTATTGGAAACTAAGCTGAGTTTCAGAACAGCCTTTCATCCACAGACAGATGGTCAGACCGAGAGGGTCAACAGGATGATGGAGGACATGCTTTGCAAGTGCGTCTTGGATTTCGGAAAGCAGTGGGAAGATCACCTGTACATGGTGGAATTTGCTTATAATAACAGCTATCAAGCAAGTATTGGAATGGCGCCTTTCGAGGCCTTATATGGGAGAAAGTGTCGCACGTCGTTGTCTTGGTTGTAGACAGGCGAGTCGAAGTTATACAAATGTCAAGCGGTGGAAGATGTCACTTCAATGATACGTACAATTCAGGAACGTTTGAAGATCGCTCAGGACAGGCAGGCAAAATACTATAACGCCAAGCATAGGAATATGGAGTTCGGTGTTGGCGACTGGGTGTATTTGAAAATCAAGTCGTTTAGGCGTTCCTCGCGGGTTCGACGCTTGAAGAAGCTGAGTCCAAGATACCTTGGACCGTTTGAAATCCTGGAGCGGGATGGCCAAGCAGCGTATCGATTGAAGCTGTCAGTGGAGTTGAGTGGGCTACACGATGTGTTCCATATTTTGGTGTTGCGGAAGGCGGTGCAAGAGCCTTCGCAGGTCGTTGCAAAGGTCAAGCCAGTACGCATTGAAGACTTTGAAGTCAAAGGACTCCGTAACAAGGAAATCTGAATGGTTAAAGTCCGTTGGGATAACTGCGTACGTGAGGAGCTTTCATGGGAGCGAGAGCAGACTATGTTGGAGGAATAACCCGAGTTATTCCACTCAGGTAACATTTAATTTTTGTGTACCTTTACATAATTTTGGGATGAAATTCTTTAAGGGGGGAGATTTGTAACGCCTCGAAAATCGTAATCGAACTGGTCGCGTCCTATGGAATTTTTTGTGCCTAGATAGGGGTACACGGCCTAGGACACGGACATGTCCAAGGCCGTGTCTTTCTCTGTGTTGGTCGGCTGTGTCCAAAAAAGGACACAGCAAGAGACACGGCTTTGAGCAGTTGCGACACGGGTGTGTCAAGCGTGACACAGGCGTGTTCATAACCATGTCCCCACCCGTGTTCACCAAGGGACGTGACAGTTGGTGTGGCGGTTATTTGTAACATGCCCTAGGTCACGGGCGTGTCGGGACCCGATACGGGCGTGTCAGGTTGACACACGCGCATGTATCGACCTGTGTCCTTTTTTGTGCTCGACGATCGTGGTTGGATCGAGGCATACGGCCTTGGACACGATCGTGTGCAAGGTCGTGTTCGGCCTAGAATTGAGAATTTTTGGGCGGACGTAGCCGTTCGTTTTCTTTAATTAATATCTGACAGCCCAGATGTGGTCCTGATTGTTTAAGGCCGGGTATTGAGGATTAATTCCTCATTATCTATTAAATCATTCTCTTTCTAAGGAGTTAGAGAGAGGAGAGAGCAAGGAGGAAGGAAGAGGAGGAATCTGACCACCGATGGAGCATCGGAGCACCGAATCGAGAATCGAGACCATATCCATGGAAGAAATTCCCTTGCGAAGCTTTCCATCCGTGTAGATTCCCATGGCGCAAAAGCGAAATACAAGGGTAATGATTCTCTACTTAAGCATGTGAAGCTCTCTTTCTTTTGCATAAGGAAACCCGCTCCCACGAGTGTGCGGTGAGTGTGCAGTGTTCCTCGGGGTAGATGTGAATAGTCCCCCTTGTGTTGCATATAGAGTCCGGAATCGAAGTACGGACATAGGCATTGTGTGTGAAGCCTACCCGGACATGTTGGTTTGGATCGGTGATGTTGCGTATTGTATGGTTTGCCGGAGAAGACTTCGTGCTTTGTGTTTTCGGGTTTCTACACGGTAGATTGCAGCAGGGATCCTTAGGGATTAACTCCAAGGCGCACCCGGAAAACTGAGTGGAAACGTAGTTCTGCTAACTTGGCGGATGAGGAGCCAACCTTATGTGATGTTTGGGAATGTTTTGGGATCCGAGAGAAGCCTGGCCCGCGCGTACATCTTAAATTAACTAGGCGGAGTGAGCAACGGGCAAGTGGAATCGGACTTGGGCTATGTGGTTTGGTGCTAGAGACCCAAAAGAGGGACTGGTCGTTGGCATAGTCGGGAGTCTTAGACTGTGGTCAAAAAAACTAAAATGCTCACGATGTTGTCATCCTGGGGATGGTGGTGAAGCAACAGAATTAATCGGATTCACTGATAATGTGCCCTGAGTGCATGAGGTGTTTGGCTGTGTGAGCCTACACCAGTGGCGAAGTATGTTTGCACTTTATTGTTTAGTTGGACTAATCAAATGCAGGGAAGGAGCACCGCCGTCCCGAGTAAGGGGCGGGGTCGTTATAATTTGGTCAACTTTAGCTTACCGTTCCTTTGTTTTCCACCGTCTGGTGGAATGTTGCTTGCAGGTGCTGCGGAGCCAAGTACCAAATAGTGGGCTGAAGCTCATGTTGCTGTGTTGGCCATTGAAGGCCAAAGCGAATCATTGTTTTATTTTTGTCATTTGTGACCGGCCTGCGAGCCGATGTATGTAAAACATTACTTTGTTGTGTGAACTCATGTAAGGCCATAAGGCCAAGTACTTTTCGGTGTATTTGTTATTTCATTCCTTTGGTAGTAAGTGGACATTCGTGATAGTTGTTATTCAATTATAGTTCATTCAAACTGTTTAAAAGCTTCCGCTAGAATGCTCTGAGTTAGGGCGAGTAGTTATAGTTAAATTTTGATATTCTTATGTATCCCTTCCGACTGTCTGTGGTATATGGCGTCGGGTTCCAGCTGGACCTTCTATTTATGTCATACGACGGATGGGGGTGTTACATATGATGTCGCAGCCGGCGATGTCGCCAGTTCGGGAGAAGGAGAAGAACGCAGGATCGGGGAGAAGGAAACGACGCGGGATCGGGGAGAAGAACCGTAGGGGGAAAATCGGGAAGCGATTTTTTAGAGCGCTAAACGTAGGGGGGAGGGGCTTCCGGAAAAGAGCTCTGGGAGCGGCTCTTCGAAAAGCGATTTCATTAAGAGCTGTCCCAAACAGCGGTAATAACAGCTCTGGCGGCTAGGAAAGAGATTTTCAATCCGCCAGATCTCTCCCAAACAGAGCCCTAGACTTACTCAGAAGAACACCGCGTTCATTTGGAGTGATAAGTGTGAAGAATCCTTCCAAGAGTTGAAGAAGAGATTATGTACTGCACCTGTTTTAACCTTGCCTACTGAAGGACTTGAGTACGTTGTATATGTGGATGCATCACACATTGGACTTGGTTGTGTTTTGATGCAAGATGGTAAGGTTATCGCGTATGGATCTAGGCAATTAAAGATTCATGAAAGAAACTATCCTACGCACGATTTGGAGTTTGTTGCTGTAATTTATGCATTGAAGCTTTGGAGACACTTATTGTATGGTGCGTTGTGCAATATCTATACGGACCATAAGAGTTTGAAGTACGTCTCACTCAGAAGGAAATAAATCTGCGCCAGTGTCAGTGGTTAGAATATGTGGCTGATTATGAAGTGGAAATTCTCTATCATCCGGGTAAGGCTAACGTAGTAGCCGATGCTTTGAGTAGAAAGACCGTCAAAATTTTCAATTTGACTGTATAGTCCTTGGTGGAGGAATTCCTGTTGATGGACATTGAGGTTGGGGGTAGTACTATGCATGTTAGTTTAGAAGCAGAAGAACCCTCTTGGATTTCCATTACTCGAGCATATTAGAAGGACGATCCAGATTTGTTACACCTGCGGAATAGAACTGTGAAGGGAGAACTACCTGATTTCTCCTTGGATGAGTTTGATACCTTAAGGTTTTGTGGTAGATTTTACATCCCCTCCTTTGGTGACATTCGGGCTAAGATCTGTGCTGAAGCTCATGGTTCCAATGTAGCCTACCATCCTGGTTCCACTAAAATGTATAAGGATCTAAAGCAAATTGTTTGGTAGTCAGGAATAAAGAATGATATCGCGAAGTTTGTGTCAAAATATCTTACGTGTCAGCTTGTTAAGGGTGACCATAGAAGGCCTGGAGGTAAATTGACACCGCTTGATATTCCAAGTTGGAAATGGGAGAGTATTTTAATGGATTTCATCATCGGTCTACCGAAATCTCCCCGTGGGCACGACTACGTTTGGATGATAGTCGGTACATTGACTAAATGTGCTCCCTTCGTCCCTTTTAAGATTGGATATTCTATGAAGAAGATAGCTGAATTATACCAGGAAGAGGTTATCAGATTGTATGGAGTTCCTGTCAGTATTGTGTCAGATCGAGACTCTAGGTTTACGTCTCGTTTTTGGAAGAGCTTACGGGAGGGGTTAGGATTTAAGGTATTCCACCGCCTATCATCCACAGACAAATGGTCAAACAGAGCGAGTTAATTAGATCATGAAGGATATGATCAGGTGTTACATATTGGATCACGGTGGCGCTTGGGATGAGCGTCTCAGACTCATGGAATTTGCTTACAATAATAGTTATCAAGAGAGTCTGCAGATGGCCCCGTTTGAGGCCTTGTATGGGAGGCAATGTAGGACTCCTTTGTTTTGGGCCGAGGTTGGTGAGAGACCGTTGCTAGGTCCAGAAGCCCTTGAAGAGATGAATTTTGTCGGGACTCATATTCGAGAAAAGCTTAGTGTAGCACAAGAGCATTATGAGAAGTATGTTAATCGACGAAGGGTCGATCTGGAGTTTGTCGTTGGGGACTTGGTTTTTCTGAAGGTGTCTCCGATGTCGGGTGTCAAGAGATTTTGAAGGAACCACAAGTTAGACCCCCGGTATGTGGGACCTTTTCAGATTCTTGAGCGCATCTGAGTGTCTGCTTATATGCTGGATTTGCCTGCTACCTTTCCTGGCGTCCATGATGTGTTCCATGTGAGCCAGTTACAGAAGTGTGTTCGTAGTGATCACAAGTCCTTGAAGGGGTGCCCCAGATTCAGCCCAATATTTCGTATGTGGAAGAACCTATTCATATTCTGGATTCTCAAGATTGATTGTTGCGGAGAAAGACCATCCCCATGGTTAAAGTTCTCTGGCGAAATCATGACGTCGAGAGCGCAATGAGGGAATTGGAATCGGCGATGAGAGAATCTCATCCACATCTCTTCCCTTAGTTCAAGTATGTCTTCAGGTTTTTGGGTAATAATTGGTTTTTATTTGGGTTTGGTTTTAAGGTTGTGTTAAGTTTCGGGACAAAACTTCTTTTTAGGGGGTGTGACTGTAACGCCCCCGATTTTCTGGTGATATTATTTGAATCGGTGTAATCATATTTATGACGTCAGGGCGTTACCCTTTTTGCATTTTGGATGACGGCGCGGCACTGTTTGTGCATTTTGCGTTCGTTGGTTTGTTTGATCGGATTTTGGGATTTTTGTTTAGATTGAATGTCTTCCTTGGTCTAAAGGAATGAGTTTTGAGTTGTTGATCTTGTCCCGTTTTATTGCGACCCAAGCATTTTGGAGTCTCGGCGTGTGTTAGGATCTTTGTGGTGATTTCTGCTTGTGTAAGCATTTGTTGGTTTGGCCTCAAGAATGGTGGGTCGGATTCTAGGGTTGTCTCTCCTGCAAAATTATTAGAGTCAGCATTGTATCCCAGAATTTAAGACAAACCAGAATTTTTGAATCTATCCAGGAGTTCTCGAGAGATATCTTCTGGTACTCGAGTTACCGATCTTCAGTACTCGATTAATGTGCCTGTTACTCGAGAAGTATCTCCTTGTTATCGAGAAGTACCTCTAGTACTCGAGTAAAGCCCCGCCTGAACTCGAGAAATTTTCTTTGTATTCTCAAGAAGTGCACTTGATCTCGAGAAGTTCTGGTGTACTCAAGATATTCTTTCTTCAGCACTCGAGTACTATTTTCCTGGTACTCGAGTGGTCCTTCTGCAGTACTCGAGTAGTGCTTTCCTTCTAGAACTCGAGTAACTTGCTAGTACTCAAGTACTCCCCTTCTGCACTCGAATCGTGTTATAGAACTCGAGTAATTCTCCTTCCTGGTACTCGAGAGATTCTTCCCTTGTACTCGAGTAGTTCTGCCTTCAGTACTCGAGTAGTTGCCTCGTACTCGAGTAATCCTCTTGCAGTACTCGAGTAGTCGTCGTGTACTCGAGTAATCCTCTTGCAGTACTCGAGTAGTCGCCTAGTACCCGAGTAATCCCCTTGCAGTACTCAAGTAATCGTCCCTTCGTACTCAAGTAACCCATTACTTCTGTATCGGGAAAACCGGTTCAGCCGAACCCAGTTTATTTTATTGTTTATCTTGTTATCACCCTTAGTATAAATACCTACTTCTTCTTTCTCATCTTTATACCGACCGAGATTTTTGTCTACCTACCGAACCAGAGCGCCATGAGCGTGAAAGAGGTTGTCCGTCCGTACATCTTCCGGTGGCCGCCGACGGAGCTCCAATGCTCGAAATCGTGAATCGATCGCAGATCCGGAAAACCCTTGTCATGTGCTTCATCATCGTGGTAAAATCTTCCCATTTCTTGGGTTTTTCTCGTTAGGGTTTTTGGCCCTAACTTCTATCTTGGCTATTTCTTATTAGATTTTGACTCCCCTCATCTTCCTTAGCCCCGATCTATGTCAAGGAGCGATTTTAAAGAGTTTTTCCGACGAAACCAAGGCAAGTGATGGTTTTCCCTTTTCCCTCTTCTTTCCAATCCTGATGATAACTAGGTAATCTTCTTGTTCTTCAATCTTTCTGCACTAATGACCTTTCCATTTGTAGATATATTTAATTTTCCTTTGAATCCACTTGTGTTATTAGTTCGTCATGATAATTTAATCTTGTAAGTATTGTAGAAATTCAATGAAAATGTTCAATCGATAGTTTTAATCGTTCCTAATTATTATGTAGGATGTGTTAAGAGTTGTTTAGATCCGTGAAATCTTTCCTAAAAGTTGATCAACCGCATCAATTCTAGAATTGTTTAGTATAATCCGACGTGTCGTTGTTGACTTGAGATGTTTATCGTGATTTTTCTTCATGGCGATGTCGTAGGGTGAGACAAGTCAGCAGGCCCCGATTGGGTTGTGGTGTGCCTCTGAGCTCTAAACCCGGATCATTACGAGGTTTTCCTTCCGGGTTTTTCTTTGTTGCGGGTGCTTTTTAGTGGGTAAACCCACCGCCGCAACATTTGATCTCCATTTTAGCACCTTGTGGGGCTCTACCGGGTGTTTGGGCATTTGCGGTGTATGGTGGAGTATCCAGTCTCCCCCGTATTTAGACGGATAAATTGTCTTTGGGGTTGTGTCAAGATATTTGACCACGTCGCATGTGTTGTTTTTTGGTGGAGTTGACCACGGGTGGCTAATAGGGGTTTGTTTCTCTTCGATGGTTTAATCTTGATCTATTCTTCCTTATAGCCTTGTGCGTTTGGGGTAATCTTGTTGTATGTGATGCTTCGCGTAAGTTTTTTTTTTCTCTTTTACTTTTGTACTCTACTGATGTACTTGTTTACGTACTTTTCTTTGGTCCTGGGTTGGTACCCCTTGGCTTTTGTACTTGTGGCTTATTCCTTTTGCCATCTCTTATACTTTCTTGCTGAGTGTTCTGTCTTTGGAATGCCTCAGGTTCAGAGCTATAGCTGATTTTTCGGTGCTAGTTTTGGAGTGCTTGGGCGGCAGTGTTGGCCGCTATGTTGCCTCGGCAACGAGGTAGTTTGTTGTCTTGTTTTCTTTGCTAGTTCAGACATACTGTGTTTTTATGTGGGTTCGTGTCAGTTTGTTGACGTCCCACAGGATTGTTGATTTTTGGATACTTCCAAGCTGCTTCATTTATTTTTTGTGGATGTGGAGTACTTGCTCTCTATGATGTTTTATGTTACAATTATTTGGTAGTTATTTTCATGTATAAAAGAAAAATTACTATTATTACCGCATGCATTGCATAATTTAAAATGTTAAATCACTATATTTAACGACCGTACAAAATAACTTTTATTACTATTATAAATTTAGAACTTTATATCTTGAGGTGTCCTTTTTGAACCTCTAAACTCTTGTAGGTTGTCAAATCCGATAACAGAAGTATTTTCTGCCATGCATAATTACTTTTCTTGTGGACTAGATGAGCCACTCAACCGAGGGATACAGCTAACTACTATACTTAAATTGACTTTAACTCTAATTAACTTAAAGAATCTTTCTTCATGGTTAAGTAGGTGTTTTTCCTGAGCGCCCGCAGTTATCCCCTGCTGATGTGGCATCATGATGCGCATTTTTCCCTTACTCTGATACTACTTTATTGGCGGTGAAAAATGCGGGTTGTGACAATTGCATTCACAGTAAAGACATTTGAAGACACAGAATCATCAAGGTCATATTTATAGAGTCGTTTACAATCTTCTATCTGTAAGAACCCCCTCCCGGATCCCAAAACACGGCAAGAAGGGGGTCTTATGCGCAGAACAGCCGCCTTGCGGTAGTATCAGCACACGGGCTAACCTGTACCACAAGACACCTATTCTGCCGGCTACAACCAATATCAATATATGCCAACCCAACCAAAACAATAATAAGAGAAGTCAAATCCACACAAACATAATAGTCCAAAGTACATCAAATAAAAAAGCTAAAACATGCTTCTACAATATCAGAGTACAGCAAATAAATGCCCAATGGGGCTATATCAGAGTCGCTCAACACTCACATCAGTAACCGACGGTAGCGATGACACCGTCACTTCAGGCCCTGTCGTCCTGGCCTGGCTATCCTGCTGCATAATCTGCGGCTCCTCTACCTACGGGGTGACCTCCTAAAAAGGAAGACATAGCAACCGTTAGTCGAAAAGACTAAGTGGCTTCACATCCGCTCCCTCGGCGACTCCTCAGCACCGGGTGGAGAAAGGAACAAGGGTACAATATATAACAAGTAAGGTAACAGGTATAAGCAGGTGGTAATAGTATAATAAGATTAACAGCAGTATAATCTAGTAGTTCTACAAGAGCTATAACCATCCATCAAGTATAAGTAAATACAGCATGAAAGTAACTTAACTTATAAGGATACCCATACAAGCATATAAGTTAAGGATCGGTTTACATAAAGTAACTCATCGTATAGGAGTGCCCATACACACTTAAACGATGAGGATCTTGTTTGTACAATGCTATATAATGGTATGTATGCTATGCAATGACTCACCCATGATCACACACATGCAACCGCTATGTCGACACAGACTAGTAGTTCCCACTTTTCGAACAGGTAGCTAACATCTCAGGCATCAACCGTCGTGGCCAGGCGGCGACAGTAGAGCGGGTTTCTCTATTACTAAGCGGGCATCCACACTGCTTCACTTAGGACTCCATACGCCTCAATTCTAAGAACACAACAGCGGAGCCCCCCCCCCCCCCCCCCCCCCCCCCGCATACTATGGCCCAGCAGGAGTCTCGGGTATATGTGCACCGAGAACCAAGCCCGGAACTGGCCTTGTGTGACCCGAAAGGAGCCTCGGAAGAAAGCACGAGGACCAAACCCAACCGTTCACTTGGCACGGAAGGATCCCCGGGACATGAACACCGAGGACCAAGCCTAACTGCCCAAAGTCTAACTGTCAACTCCCGTCGGTGTGACGACTGGCGAGCCCGTAGACCTGCCACGTTATCTTTAACCCAGGATTACGACACCGTGTGTCGACTCACACCGCATGCAATTCCATATTTCCATGGCACGGAAGGAGCCTCGGAGAAAACACAAGGACCAAGCCCAACCATCCACTCGGCACGGAAGGAGCCCTGGGACATGAACACCGAGGACCAAGCCCAACCGTCCGACTTTGGCTCATCTCATCGCTATCCTAATTAGTGATGGTCAACACCACACTTACATCCTTCCACAATGTTACCCGTAGGGAGACGACACTCTAAGCATTGGACTACTAAATTCATTCCACTGAACAATTATTTACTTGCCATGAATAAACATCCTACATTTCAATTCCAAATGATTTCAATACAATAATAACATGGTGGGCATTCTTAATGGTTTACCAATTTCTATCAAATCATTTCGTTTAAGTACGCTTCGCTTCACAATTCAATTATGTGAGTCCCAATTATTAAACTTCATCATTCATAGTTCTATGATGGTTAACATAAAAGAGTTCACCAAAACCTCAAGTTAATTTGCAACATTGGCTTCACCGATTCCAAATCCATGTTATACAAACCCAGAAATTCCAAATACAGAACACTATCAGGACATCAACTTCGAGAGGAGATTCCCAAAGCTACACAAAACCGGTGAAGACGTGTAACCCTCGATGGAAAGGACTTTCCATGGGTTACAACTTTCATATTCATAGCACAACCCAGATTTGAAAGTATCCCACTTGAAATCGGCTTCAAAGTCCGCTGCGTGCAAAATATAATTTCTGCACGCTTGGTTTGTCAGCCGTCAAATTCGTTTAGACTTTCCCATGGCTACAAACTTCGCCTGAAGTCGTGCAACTACTCGTTGGAAAGGTATTTTTAAGGACTTCAACTTTCATGTTTAGTGGAAAGCCTAGATCTGGCCATATCACATCTGAAAATGGCCAAGAAGATCATTGCGCGCAAAACACAGATTCTGCACGCATCTTAAAGTGGAATGAACGACATGGGTTCATCTTCCTCCTCAAGTCGATCTTCCAAAATTACCTCCAGAAATTCCTCCTCCCTTATTCACCCTCATGAGGCCATTACTCTTCACGAAACCGTCCCCCATCTTCTCATAGAAGGTTGGAGAGGTTGAAGACACCACTATCCTTAGAGCACAAGACCTTGAACGGCCTCTTCCTAGAGAAATCATCATCTCACAAGTCTAGACTCTTTTGAGTCGACATCCCACCTAGATATCTACAGATCTAGCACCAAGGGAGAGGGTAGGAAGCTCACCTCATTTCCGGCGTTTCCACCATTTTCGGCCATGGACCTTGTAACTCTTCTCGGCGGCATCTTCTCCTTCATGGTGGCGGCGGTTCTTCTCCTCTTGGACTTGCTCCACCAGTTTCTCCCTCTCTATAGAAGTTCTCTCAGAAAAATGGCTGGAATGAGGAGTGAAAATGGCTAGGTTTTTCACAACCCTTATATGTGAAAAGTGATACGGGTAGGGACACGCCCGTTGTAACACCCTAAAGTCAAGTTGGAGTCAGGCATGGGTGACATGGCCTGGGACACGGGCGTGTCGTGTTTAGGTTGCGCAGGTGGTCGAGTGGTCGATGAACTTCGGTCGACGAAGTTTTGGGAGGGAACACGCCCGGTGACACGGGCGTGTCAGAGGGCGTGTACCCCCTCCCCGTTCGATGAAATGCGCTCGACGATCGTCGAGTGTCGAGTGTCGGGCAGGGTACACGGCCTGTGACACAGGTGTGTCACAGGGCGTGTCCCTTGGGGTTCCAGTAAGGAGTCCGTGTGTTGCGGGACACGGGTGTGTTCAGGTGTACGCGGCTTGGGACATGGGCGTGTCCCCGGGACGTGTGTCTCTCGGGTGAAATTGAGATTGTGTTGTGTAGGGTACACGGCCACAAACACGGGTGTGTCTGGAGGCGTGTTAGGTGACACGGCCCGTGACACGGGCGTGTCACATGGCCGTGTACTGGTTGGATTGGAGTCGGTTGACTGCCGCTTAAGTGACACGGCCTGTGACACGGGCGTGTCATAGGGTGTGTCCGGCCGTGTTCAGGGTATTTTTGGGTAAATCCGAGCCACTCATTTCCCTTATTCTGGATCCAAGGGCTGGGCTCTGTCCAGGTGTTTATTTGGCCGAGAACTGAGAGCAATGCCCCTTTATTTTCCTCTTCTTCTTCTCCATCTCATTTCAAGAGAGAGAAAGAGAAAGGGAGAGCAAGGGAAGGGAAGGAGAGAGTAAGCCAGCTTCTGGAGGAGCTGCGGAGTGCGGAACGAAGATTCGAGAGAGGATTCGTGAAGGCAAAGCCGAGGAGATGACTTCCATCCGGCTACTTCATGGTGCTGAAGCGATCTTCAAGGGTAACGATCTCCTTCTTTGACATCGAAGTCCTCTATTTATGCATATGCGTGGAATCCTCCACCAAGAGGTGGATCGCGGAAGTGATTCCTTGGTTGAGTTTGCATCTAGATCCGGAAGTGTGAGTATGGCATAGGCATGCTATGTGAAGCCCATTTGGACGGGTATTCTGGATTGGTGATGATCATGGGTAAACCGGAGAAAACTCCGTGGATTTGATGTTGTGAAAGGTTTGTTCTTTGATGGCTTGGTTGTGTGGATGAATGAATATTGATTATGGTTGTATGGAGGCTTTGGTTAAGCTCCTGGTTATGAAAAGAGATCAATTGGTAGCACGCCTGGGGAGCACGAAATAAGGGGAGCGCGAGTTAAACCCGGCCTGTTAGACCACTAGGGTGGGTTGATCTACATAGCTGAGGGGTCGATTGACGGCAATGCCTGGGGAGCCGAGTTAAACCCGGCTTGCTGTACCACAAGGGTGGGTCGATCAGGAATAGGTGAGGGGTAGATGGGTGGTAATGCCTGGGGAGCACGGATAAACCCGGCTTGCTACACAACATGATGTGGGTCGATCTGCTCTGGTTGTTTGTGAATGCTGAGAGGTTGTACCTCTGAGTGGTATGGACGGAATGTCGCCAGCTTGCAAGACTGGTGGACTAGGCTTGACCTGTCCAACCAACAAGTGAAGTACCTCGAATCGGCGGTGTACGACTGGGATGCCCACTACTCCAAGAAGGTGCCCTGAGTGCACGGAGCGTCTGGTGGATACCGGCGTTTGTGATGTGATTGTGATTGTTAGTATGAGAAAGCGATTGATAGATATGGTGTTTGATGATATGATGATGGCCATGCATACAGGGAAGGAACCACTGCCCCGGGTAAGGGGTGGGGTCGTTATAAGTGGTCAGCGAATGCTGACCGTTACTTTGTTTTCTGTTTGGTTTGGATGGCCAATTGCAGGTGGTGCTACTTGCATTGAAATGAATGAAATGGAAGGATTGCTGCTAAAGGCCCTTGAAGGCCGTGCGAATCGTGGTTGGATTTCATGTGTGGCCGGCCTGCATGCCGATGTACAAAAATGTATTTGTGTAAAGAGAAACTTGTAAGGCCTTAAGGCTAGTGTGTGTGAGTTGGGTACATTCCTGGTGTCGCTATATAAATGTGGAATTTGTATAGGAGTGGACATTCTCTCAGTGAGTTCATGGTAACTGAAAATGCTGCGCTAGAATGTTTTGCGATAGGATGCGAGTAGCTTTTGATTTCCACAAGTAATTCCGCCGCTTGTCTGTGACATATGGCGTGGGGCCCCAGTCAGACCCACCGTTATATGCCATGTGACGCGTGGGGGCGTTACAAAGTGGTATCAGAGCCAGGTTTAGATTGTTTGGGAGGAGAGACATAATTGAACTCACGAATGTCCACTAGGAATGTATTTCATACACGGGAAGTGCGTGAGTGTGTAGTCAATGTATAAGGGCCATTATGATATGACTGATTAATGGTGTTTTGTACATTGCTAGGTGGCGAGGAGTTGTGTTGGGCATTCGGAGCCCGGCGATCGGATGAGAGTGCAGCACCCGTTGAAGCGCCTACGCCTCCTTCGGCGGAGACCATACGGGTGGTGATGGAGACAGTGCTTGCGGTGTTACAGGCACAGCCTATTGGACAGGCAAGGCCTGCAGGAGTACCAGTACAGACTGGTGCACGGCAAGAGCATGCTACAACAGTGGTGGAGGTGCAAGCAATAGATGAGTCATTGAAAAGCTTTATGGAATTTCATCCACCTACATTTGGTGGAGCACGTTCTCCAGCGCAGGTGGAAGATTGGTTGGCTCGAGTAAAGAGGATCCTGACTGCAATCAGGACGGCAGAGGAGCAGAAAGTGATGTTAGCCACTTTTCTGTTCGAAGGAGATGCGAGACTGTGGTGGGACGAGATGGAGGTGCATCACTTGGCAGGTCGTGGATTAGCGGAGGTTTCAATGGATGAATTCTCCCGATTATTTTTAGCCAAGTATGTGCCAGTGTCACAGCGGATTGCAATGGAAAATTAGTTTTAATGCCTGGTGCAGGGTGAGGCAGATATTGATACATACATGCATGGGTTTACTAGACTGGGGAGATATGCGGGGTCTACCTTCGCGGAGGAAGCGCGAAAGACGAATCGATTTTATAAGGGATTGCGCGACGAGTTGCGGTTGGCACTCCCGAGTTCGGTAAACCAAGGCTTCCAAGCATTGGTTGATACAGCCCGTGCTTTAGAGAAAGATTTGAAGCGGGTACAAGAGAAAAAGAGACTGGCAGTGGAAAAGCCAGAGTTTAAAGTACCTCAATCGGAGCAATCAAAGTTTAGAAGATGAGAGAAGAAAAGATTTAGGCCTGCGGAATCAGCTCCGTCGACTGTTTCTTTGGGGGCGACTTACGGGCCAGGACGTGTTGATACACGTATATGCTATAAATGCGGGCAGCAAGGACACATAACAAAATTTGTTGGAATGCCCCTGCATGAAGTGAGAAAAAGACAGGTGCGTCTTATGAAGAAAAAGGTAAAGCAGTGGGTTAATCATTTGCATCTCGGACGCAACCTCGATTGCATAATTTGGAAGTGCAAGAGCCGCAATGCTCACTTCGTGAAATTCAGCCTCGAGTATTTAATTTGGCTCTTTCGCGAGAAATGCGAAATCGGGAGGCTGAGCGAAAGTAAGGATAGGGCTTGGACATATATGATGACGCAAGAGTAATGTTTCTGATAAGGATAGTTTTGTACATATCATGGTGTATATGTTATATGTCATGATATATATTGAAATGTTGAAATGTTGGTGCACACTTGTGATATGGAAGTGATCGTTTGATTGTGATATAGTCCGAATGATGTGTTTGTTTTTTTGATCACTTTCGTTGTGGCTTCTTGGAGTGAGCCAAATTTCGTGGACGAAATTCTTTGAAGGAGGGGAGGATTGTAACACCCTAGAGTCAAGTTGGAGTCAGACATGGGTGACACGGCCTGGGACACGGGCGTGTCCCAGGGCGTGTCGTGTTTGGGTTGCGCAGGTGGTCGAGTGGTCGGCGAACTTCGGTCGACAAAGTTTTGGGAGGGAACACGCCCGACGACACGGGCGTGTCAGAGGGCGTGTCCCCCTCCCTGTTCGATGAAATGCGCTCGACGATCGTCGAGTGTCGAGTGTCGAGTGTCGGGCAGGGTACACGGCCTGTGACACGGGCGTGTCACAGGGCGTGTCCCTTGGGGTTCCAGTGAGGAGTCCGTGTGTTGAGGGACACGGGTGTGTTCAGGTGTACACGGCTTGGGACACGGGCGTGTACCCGGGCCGTGTGTCTCTCGGGTGAAATTGAGATTGTGCTGTGTGGGGTACACGGCCACAGACACTGGGTGTGTCTGGAGGCGTGTAAGGTGATACGGTCCGTGACACGGGCGTGTCACATGGCCGTGTACTGGTTAGATTGGAGTCGGTTGACTGCCGCTTAAGTGACACGGCCTGTGACACGGGCGTGTCACAGGGCGTGTCCGGCCGTGTTCAGGGTATTTTTGGCTAAATCCGAGCCACTCATTTCCATTATTCTGGATCCAAGGGCTGGGCTCTGTCCAGGTGTTTATTTGGCCGAGAACTGAGAGCAATACCCCTTTATTTTCCTCTTCTTCTTCTCCATCTCATTTCAAGAGAGAGAAAGAGAAAGAGAGAGCAAGGGAAGGGAAGGAGAGAGTAAGACAGCTGCTGGAGGAGCTGCGGAGTGCGGAACGAAGATCCGAGAGCAGATTCGTGAAGGCAAAGCCGAGGCGATGAATTCCATCTGGCTACTTCATGGCGCCGAAGCGATCTTCAAGGGTAACGATCTCCTTCTTGGACATCGAAGTCCTCTCTTTATGCATGTGTGTGGAATCCTCCACCAAGAGGTGGATCGCGGAAGTGATTCCTTGGTTGAGTTTGCATCTAGAGCCAGAAGTGTGAGTACGGCATAGGCATGCTGTGTGAATCCCATCTGGAAGGGTAGTCTGGATTGGTGATGATCATGGGTAAACAAGAGAAAACTCTGTGGATTTGATGCTGTGAAAGGTTTGTTCTTTGATGGCCTGGTTGTGTGGATGAATGAATATTGATTATGGTTGTATGGAGGCTTTGGTTAAGCTCTTGGTTATGATAAGAGATCAATTGGTAGCACGCCTGGGGAGCACGAAATAAGGGGAGCGCGAGTTAAACCCGGCCTGTCACACCACTGGTGGACTAGGCTTGAGCCGTCCAACCAACAAGTGAAGTACCTCGAATCGGCGGTGTACGACTGGGATGCCCGGTACGACAAGAAGGTGCCCTGAGTGCACGGAGCGTCTGGTGGATACCGGCGTTTTTATGTGATTGTGATTGATAGATATGGTGTTTGATGATGTGATGATGGCCATGCATACAGGGAAGGAACCACTGCCTCGGGTAAGGGGTGGGGTTATAAGTGGTCAGTGAATGATGACCGTTACTTTGTTTTCTGTTTGGTTTGGATGGCCAATTGCAGGTGGTGCTGCTTGCATAGAAATGAACGGAATGGAAGGATTGCTGCTAAAGGCCCTTGAAGGCCGTGCGAATCGTGGTTGGATTTCATGTGTGGCCGGCCTGCGTGCCGATGTACGAAAATGTATTTGTGTAAAGAGAAACTTGTATGGCCTTAAGGCCAGTGTGTGTGAGTTGTATACATTCCGGGTGTTGCTATATAAATGTGGAATTTGTATATGAGTGGACATTCTCTGAGTGAGTTCATGGTAACTGAAAATGCTGCGCTAGAATGTTTTGCGATAGGATGCGAGTAGCTTTTGATTTCGACAAGTAATTCTGCCGCTTGTCTGTGATATATGGCGTGGGGCCCCAGTCGGACCCACCGTTATATGCCATGTGACGCGTGGGGGCGTTACACCGGTGTCCTTACCCGTGTCCTGCTCGGGCAAAGCGTCAACGATGGTTTTAGTGTCGGTTCAATACTCGACACGGGTAGGGACACACCTGTGTCCCTACCCGTGTCCACATGACATGGTCGTGTTCTCTGGCCGTGTCCTTCTCTGGACACGCCTCGTCGAACTCAACTCAACATACACTGGTAGGGACACGCCCGTGTCTCTACCCATGTTCTTCTCGGGGACACTTCATCGAGCTCCACTCGACACACACGAGTAGGGACACGCCCGTGTCTCTACCCGTGTCCTTCACGGGAATAATGGTTGAATATACACGGGTAGGGGAACGTCGTGCCCCTGCCGTGTCATCATGCACACAGGTAGTGACACGCCCGTGTCACTACCCGTGTCCTTCACTGGACATTCTCGAGTCATCGACTCGAGAGCAGGGCTCTCCCACACGGGTAGGGACACGCCCGTGTCTCTACCCGTGACCTATTCTGGAATGATTTCTCCTCCCATTTACAAGTACAGCCCAGTTTCCAGCACTCCCCCGAACCCAAGTCAGCTCTCCTGACTCAAAAATACGTACGAGGGGCCTAGTGCGAATCGGGATGTTACAAATCCTATAAACAAAATAAAATATTCTGTCCCTGAAATCAGGCTAAGGCTATGGGGAGGGAAAGCATAACAGAAATTAAAATATGCTTTTAAGAATTACCTTGAGCAAACAACTCCGGGTAGCGTTTTTGCATCAAGTCCACCGGCTCCCATATATACTCCTCCTTCCCATGATTCGACCACAACACCTTCACCAAGGGAACACTTTTGCGGCGCAATATTCTTGTCTTATTGTCTACAATCTGCACCGGCTCTAGTCGCACAAACCTATCAGTCGCCACTGCACCATCAGTGGTGGGGATATATTGATCGGGCCGCAACAGCGCCTTTCGAAGCAATGACACCTGGAACACGTAGTGGAGATTCCCTAGCTCTAGCGGTAACTCCAACCGATAGGCCAACAGGCCAATCCTTTCCAGTATAGTGTAAGGCCCAACGTACCTTGGGCTGAGCTTTTTCACAATATGCACCCGTGACACTCCATGCATTGGCCAAATCTTCAGAAACGCCTTATCACCCACTTGAAACTCCACCATCCGGTGCTTTGCATTACAATACTTCGTCTGCCGACTTTGAGCCTCCAACATGCGATCTCGTATTAGTCTAACCACCGCATCAGTATCATCAATATACTCAATTCCCAAAGCCTTCGGGTCTTCATCTTGCACCCAAGACAAGGGGGTTCTACACCTTCTTCCGTAAAGGGCTATATGGGCGCCATGCCGATGCTATCTTGATGGTTGTTGTTGTAGGAGAATTCTACCAGTGGTAAGAGCCTTTCCCATGGCTCTCCTATATCTAACACACATAATCTCAATAGATCCTCCAGTGTTCTGATGGTCCTCTCAGATTGTCTGTCCGTCTGAGGATGAAACGCGGTGCTAATGGTAAGGCGCGAACCCAAATATGCATGTACCGCCTTCCACTCCTTTGAGGTGAAATGACCATCCCAGTCAAAAATGATTGTCTTAGGCACGCCATGATACCGTACGAACTACTCCACAAAGAGGCTTACCAAGACATCCACATGAGCCTCTTTCTTCATAGGGATGAAACTGGCTACTTTTGTCAGTCGATCAATGATCACCCACACTGAATCGTTCCCTGAGCATGAGCGAGGTAACCCATGGACAAAGTCCATAGAGATATCCTCAAACTTCCACTCGGGGATGGGCAACGACTGTAACATACCACCGGGGCTCTTGCACTCCGCCTTCACCCTTTGACAGGCTTCGCAATGGGTAATAAAATATCTGACATCTTTCTTCATTCCCGGCCAACACATGGTCTTCCGTAAGCTGGCGTACATCTTGGCAATACCCGGGTGCACTGAATACTGGGAGCAATGTGCTTCTCTCAAGATCTCCTCCCGGATTTTACCGCCCTTGGGGATATAGAGCCGGCCGCGAAAATAAACGAGGCCTCCTTTTAGTGTATACTCGTCAGTAGTCCCATCTTTGATTAACTTGATTGTCTGGGCCAGAGCTGCATCCCTTCCTTGCTCTGCCCGGATTCGGTCCCAGATATCGCCAACTATGCTCATGGTTGCCAAGTACTCTGTATATTATGCCGAAGGAGCCTTGTACACCCAAGTAATCTCCATCTCTTCTATCATCCGAGCTAACTCCATACTCATTAACCGAGACTCTGAACTCGAGTCCGGTACTTTTCTGCTCAATGCATCGGCCACCGAGTTCGCTTTTCTGGGGTGGTATTTCAAGGTGAACTCATAATCGCACAGGAACTCTAACCATCGCCGTTGTCTCAAGTTCAATTCCTTCTGAGTATGAACGTACTTTAAGTTTTTATGGTCTGAGAAAATCTCGCAGTGGACGCCGTATAGATAGTGCCTCCAAACCTTCAAGGCGAACACCACTGCTCCCAATTCCAAATCATGAACCGGGTAATTAATTTCATGCTTCTTCAGCTGTCTTGAAGCATAAGCAATCACGTGTCTGTGCTGCATCAACACCGCTCCAATCCCTTGATATGACGCGTCAGTGTAAACTTGAAATCCTTCCTTCCCAGACGGAAGTGCTAGGATGGGGGCGGAGGTAAGTCTATCTTTCAGCTCTTGGAACGCCGCTTCACATTGGGGTGTCCACTCATATGGCACACCTTTCTTTGTCAAAGAAGTAAGAGGAAGGGCAATCTTTGAGAATCCTTTTACGAACTTGCGGTAGTACCTGGCAAGTCCAAGGAAGCTCCGCACATCGACTGCCGACTTCAAGGGTGACCACTCCTTCACGGCACGCACCTTGGTCGGATCCACCGCTAGTCCTGCTCCACTGATCACATGGCCCAAGAAAGCAACCTCTTTAAGCCAGAATTCAAACTTGATGAACTTGGCGAACAAGGCGTGCTCCTTTAATTTCTTCAATACCAAGGTCAGGTGTTTGATATGCTCCTCCTCCGTCTTTGAGTAGACTAGGATGTCGTCGATGAAAATGATGACAAAGATGTCCAAATAAGGCTCGAACACCTTGTTCATCAGGCTCATGAATTTCAAGGGGGCATTTGTGATCCCAAACGGCATTACGGTGAACTCGTACAGTCCGTATCTTGAGATAAAGGCCGTTTTCTAGATGTCCCCTTCTTGTATCCTCAATTGATAATATCCCGAGCGCAGATCCAACTTCAAAAACCAATGCGCTCCTACCAGTTGATCGAACAGCTCGTCGATCTGTGGTAGCGGATAAGTGTTCCGTACCGTCAGTCGATTGAGCTCCCGATAGTCTATGCATAAACGCAGGGTTCCATTGTAAGACCCCCCCCCCCCCCTTGTTTTTTGAAACACCGGGGTCTTAGGCCCAGAACCGCCGCTTTGCGGTGACACCTTCATGCCCTGAAGGCTCATCACCGCAAATCGCTGATTCTACCGGCCGATTCGATCACAGAAAAGCTACAAAAGTAGAGTAAGCACAAGAGTGGTAAAACTCTAACCAGAAGTCTACAAAATACCATCACATCAGAGTAAATATATCTCCACAAAGGGAGAGTCCACAGAATATAATGTACTGTAAATAAGGGCTTAAGCTTGTTACATCATATCCTCACTACATAATCACTCAAGCGAAAGCAAAGTAAAACACTACTAAGGTCAGGGTCTCACAGTCCCCGCCATCTAAACTCCGGTGCTAGACTGCCCCATCTCCAAGCGTGCCGACCTGCGGGGCTGCTCCTCCATGCTGGGCTCCACGATCCCCTAAATGATGTGGTTCGAAAACCGTTAGTCTAAAAGACTAAGTCCTATCATCCCCCACCCCTTCCCCCATGGCTCCTAGGCACCGAGCGGAGAGGAAGAAAGGGGAGGACTTGAAGGTGGAGAGTAATCAAGAAACAGATGGCAGCGGACCTATACTAGCAAATTAATAGTACAAGTGGTAGTAAAGTAAAGTAGGAAAAGTAACCTTAACTTATACGGAAACATATAAGCAAGTGATCTTTTACAGGGCCCCCATCGTATAAAGAGTCTCATACCAATTTATACGTTGGGGTGTCGGTTATTATCAGTAATATATGTATAAAAATTTTAACCTTAATTTATAAACTTGCTCACACAAGCTTATAGACCAGGGGGTCGTTTTGCAGGGCCTATTGTATAAGCGTCCCATACCACTTATATAATAGGTGACAGGGGTTTTATGCTATGATTATGCTGTGACATGCAAGTGGGTTATGATGCTATCATGCAAGTGCAACTCACCCACCCAAATCTGTGCACACAGACCTTTAGTTCCCCCTTTCTGGAGTCGAACCTCCCAGGATACCTCCGTAGTGGCAGACGGAAGCGGTGGGTTGGGCCTCGCCCACCTCAAAACCAGTAAAGCACTACCGGTCAGACCTATCGTACGCCTCAATGCTGGTGCACTAAGCGGACTCCTGCGTACTCTTGCCGGCTGGCGCACCGGACTTCTGTTGGCGAAGTGCTAGCCACAATTGCCGAGTCAACGTATTGGCGTCGGTGCATCGACACTCCAATACCGAAGACCCACCACCTTTATTTTATTCACATGCAACCTTATATATCAGTACCGAGCCAAAGCTCCCCGGGCCATCCTGCCCCTCACAAATATCAATCGAGCCAAAGCTCGTCGGGCCATTCTGCCCGTTTCAACAACCACCGAGCCTACAGCTCGGACATCCCAGTCAAACTAACATCCCGAGACACCGGGGTGTGTGAAAGTGAACCCCTAATTATTCTAGTTGCTCTTTAAGATTTATCACTCCTACAGTTTACGTTAGCCCAGAACTGACCAAGGTATACCCCGTGAAGGGCTCTCGAAGGCACTAGGAACTACGATGGGATTACGCCCAAAGCTCCCTTTCGCAAGGCACTTACTATTATTGGTTGCTACCCGATTTCCCAACCCTTAGTTAATTCACTGAGTCTAGCCCTAGTGCATTAAATATTTCCTCCCTACGGGAAGGACGATCTTTCGCCGATCTCGGGCACCACCTAACACTAGTCAACCTCTCACTCTACAAATCTTGTCTTCCAATGATGAACTCCTTTTTTTACCCATCCCAGTAACCTACTGAGGATTCAACTCTCCAAAATTCACTACCCACCCCAGTTCAGTTTCTGCGGTTACTATATGTAGACCACCCTATACTATATGAGGTGTATAAAGGAGGTACTCCGGATTGTCTTCCAAATCTCCTATAAATTTTATCAGAGGTGTATCATAACAAATTTAGTCTAAAATCAAAGATCCATAATTTTTCTAATTAATTTGATATTTATTGAATTTTCCCAAATGTTTGGCCATGGGTAATTTTTAACATGAACTATATGATCTACTCAAGTAGTGGCTACCCAAAAATTTTGATCACTAAATTAACAAAGATATATGACTAGATACAAATTTCCATAATTATTCAGAAAATATTTGAACTCTAATTAATTTATCCAAAATATTTCCCTTAATCATATGTAAAGAAGGAAGTACCAAAATTATTCATCAGAAAATTATACAAAAATTACAAAATCTTAATATGGTTCCAAAAAGATCATTGTAGAAAAATCATAATTTTTGAGGCTTGCTAGACTCCAAAATAAATTAAATTAAGTTTTTATGGGAAACCATACTTAATGAAGCAACCCTTAAAAATATTCATCCAAAAATTCTTTAAAACTTCACAGAGCTTTAGCACATCATAATAAGTCCTCTGGCTAAATTTCATCAATTTCCAGCAAGTAGTTTCTTCCTAATAAATTTCTAAGTGAATATTACAAATTACCAATTTGTTAATGAAGTATCCAAACTAATAATCCTAAATTCATATTAAAATTTCCAGAGCTTGTACTAACCTCAAAAACTACTCAACCAAAATCTCATCACTTTTCAAAGAGTTTTTGTGACATTTTCTATCCCTACAAAGTTTGTTCCCTAAACTAGGGTTAGGGTTTTGAGGGGGTTTAAGGCCTCCAAATTTCCTAAAATTTTAACCTAGAGAACTATACTATTCCTATGGTACTCTCCACAAACTTTCAAGTCATACCAAGGTCATTTGACCCCTTGACCTTCACACCCTAAAAATCCCCATTAAGGGACCTACCCTAGGGCTCTAGGGCTACCCTACTCTTAACCACCCCAAATTCTATTGGAGGGTGCATCATACTATAGAGAGTCAGTGGCCAAAATAGCAGCCTCTGTGAGGTGATTTGACCACTCAAAACCCAAAGGGGGTGTTTGACCTAGTTAACCCTAACAGGGGTCAACCTAGGGTTGGATCAATACCTAACCAAAACATCACCAAATGAGATGAAACTTTTACCAGAGCCCTAACATGCCCTCTAAGACCTCTCACCCAAATTTGGGGGATTTTGAGGTGTTTAGGACACCTAATTATTTTATTCATGGATTATTACATTTTCCTAAAAACTATAGAAAAATGTTCTCCAAAAATTCTGACTTTTGGACAGGCCCGTAGATATTGCTAGGGTAGACTCCCTGCCAAACTCTCAGATCATTTGGACAAGGGATGAATGGTAGGCATCCATTTGAATCTCAGGATAGACCTAGGTATAGGTCCCACCAAAATGGGTGCTGGGGTCTAACCAGGACTACATTTTATATGTTGACCACTTTTTCTGATCTAGCTTTTAAATATTTTTAATATTTAATTTAAAAACAGCCCAAAAATGAGGCAGAAATTAAATAAACAGGTATTAATAAAATCTGATCCAGCACGGATCTTAAAGCAAAATCGTGGGGCTCCTGGTCATCTTCTTCCTCCAGCTAAGGGCTGAGATTGGCCGAACCTGGAGCCTATTCCAAGCTCATTTCCCGGCCACCCGGCCACCTCCCTGGCCGGCCACCACCGCCACCACCTTCGTTGAGGTGGGGGCTATCGCAGGGCGGCGACACGGCCGCCGGAGGGGCGGTTTCCGGCGAACTCACGAGGTATAAAAAGCCATGAAAAACTGAAATTTTCCTCACCCGATCCGGCTCAATTGAGCCCGATTTCTCTCCTAATTGATCTAGGATTCTAGCCCACGAAGAGAGGAGTAGAGGAGGACATTCAACCGTGCTTGTTGACGTGTTTGGTGGTGGTGCGCCATGGCTGCCGAGCTCCAAAAGCTTCCACCTCCAGATCTCTATCCTTAAGCAAAAGCAGCGATGTAAAGGCCTAAATCCACTCCTTATGATGCTCTGAAGATGATAAAGGGGTCATTGGAGGTATGGGAAGGGGCATGGCTTCAAAGCCATTAATGGCCATGAAAGGAAATTTCGGCCATGGAGAAAATCCATGGAAATTCACCTCCCCTTGGTCCCAATTCATTTGGAAACTCCTCAAAACTGATAGGGGTGATGAATACTAATTAATTGGTGAAGAATGGAGGGGTGATTCACCTTCCCCACCATGAATGGCCTTCTCTTTCTTCTTTCTCTCTCTTCCCTATTGGAGGAATTGAATTCAGCCACCTTGGGTGGCTGGCCATGGCTATTCAACTCCTCAAACTGATGAGGGGGAATGTATTCAGCCTTTGGAATCAATTGGAGAGGCCCTTGGTCTCCCTTGGCCATGAATGGCCTCTTTTCTCACTTTCTCTCTCCTCCATTAAAGGGAAAAATGAAGCTTTCTCTCTCCTACTCACCATGGCCGAATTTAGATCTCTCCTCCAGCCTATTGGCACCCCACTAACCCATATGAATAATAAAAATGAGGTTAGCCCAAGTGGGGGAAATGGGTTTGAGCTTGGGTTAGCCCATTTGGGCTAATTTGACTTAACACTAGAATAGAGTTGACCTTGGTCAACATGACCATTTGGGTTGACTCCAATGGGTCCTTGGTGACTCATTGGCCTCCCCTAAGGTCTAGGAAGGGTTGGGTAGGGTTTACTTGGCACCTTGGAGGTCACTTGACCCTTGGTAAAGGCACTTTGACCACTTTGGGGCTAGAGTTGACTTGGGTCAACTTGACCATTTGGGTTAACCCCAATGGGTCCTTGGTGACTCATTGACACCACTTTAGGTCTAGGAAGACCTGGGCAAGGTTGTTTGGGCACATTAGAGTCCAACTTCCCTTTGTTAGGGCACCTTGCCCAATTTAGTCCTATGGTGGTCCTAGGTCAAATTGGCCACTTTGGGTTGACTCCAATGGACCCTTAAGGCTCTAGTGGACCCTCTGATAGGTTAGTGATGTTGTGGTTGGGTCATGGAGTCATGGTGAAGCCCTAAGGTCAAACCTTAGGTTTGGTGATGTAGTTGTGCCATAGGCAGGCCAAGGTGATCCTCACATTGGCCTTCTATCTCTTGGCCCTTTTTAGCTTTCTAGGGTTTTGTTATGACTTAGTCATGGCCAAAACCACTCTTAGGTGTCTAGTTGGAAATGGGATGTTATAAATCCCAATAAGCAAAACAAAGATTTCGTCCCTGAAATCAAGGTTAAGCCTACGGGAATTTCTATCAAAGAAAAGGAAACTTGTAACATCCCATAAGGAGTGAAAGATTACATCTCGACGCCATGTTTGCTAAGTGGGGTTTAAAGGGAAACCTAAACCTATGACCAATTCGCCCAATTGGCAAAGCCAAGATCCCAATAAACAAAAGATTAGCCTCTACTCTTCCTAGAGCAGCCCTACTAGTTTAAAATAGGAAAGCAAATTGAACATCTTGAGAGGTTGTGAGGTACACATGACTGAACAGCTCTGGATACTTTTGTCGCATCAGGTCCTGCGGTTCCCAGGTATGCTCCTCCTGGCCGTGGTTTCTCCACAGAACTTTCACTAACAGAACCTTCTTATGACGCAAGATTCGTACTCCTCTGTCATCGATCCGAACCGGCTCTAAGTGAACTGACTGGTCTGAAGCTACTGGTCCATCTGTGGTCGAAATCTGCTGCTCTGGGCATAGTATAGCCCTCCTAAGCGAAGATATATGGAACAGGTCATATAAACCTGCCAGTTCCGGTGGCAACTCCAGCCTGTAAGCTAGGGGTCCGATCCGCTCCAAGATCCTGTAAGGGTCCATATTCCTAGGGCTGAGCTTCTTCTTCCGACCACGCACCTGTGAAAATCCGTATATGGGCCAGATCTTCAAGAAAACCCGGTCTCCCACCTAAAACTCTACCTGACGGTTTCGGGCGTCGTAATACTTAGCCTGTCGACTCTGCGCTTCCAGCATTCTGTCCCGTATCAGTCTTACCTGAGCCTCGGTGTCTTCGACAAAATCCGATCCCAATGCCTTAGGATCCTCGTCCTGAATCCATGAAAGCAGAGTCCTACATCTCCTTCCGTACAAGGGTGGAGAGTTATGTTGAATGTCGACCGAGAGCCCAGATAAGCCTGGACTGATCTTCTCTCCTTGGACGTACACTATCCATCCTGATTCAACACGATCATCTTGAGCACACCATGATAATGAACAACTACTCACAAAACTTATGAAACACCTACGGGAGTTTTCTTTCGGGTCAGGGTGACCCTAGATATCTCGGCCAGTCTATCGTTGATGTTCCAATTATAATTAAGCCCGGAGTGCGCATGAGGAATCATGTGTATGAAAATCCCTAATTATATCCTCGAACTTCCCCTCTAACCTGGCAGTGACTGTAATAGTTTCCCAAAAGTTCTTGCACTTAACCTTCATCGGGCGACGGACCTCACCGTGCATCACAAAATTCATGACGCCCTTCTTCACTCCAGGGAGATACACGTTCCGAGATACACCAAACTTCTGATGATTAAATTTCTCATTTGTATGGGTAGCCAATGACTCTATAAAATCTCCACTTCACAATCAGATTCTTATCCTTTCGAATATGCCCGAGTAGCACCGAATACGGTTTACGTCCATTTCATTATATTTAAGACGCAAACTTTTCTAGATGAGATCTAAGGGAAACCCAAGTCAGTAACTAATTTGCCCAATAAACAAAAGACACGCCCCCAATAAACAAAAGATAAGCCTCTACCTGCCTTGGGCTGATTATCTTTGATATTACCATGTTATATCCATCCTAGCTGGGTGCACAATCCCTAGGGCATCAATCTTTGACTTGGGGTTCCAACCTGAATCTGTTGATATACTCCATACTTTAAACCCTCCGAGTCATATTTACGACAACCTTATCCGGGTCAAAATGTTCCCAATCCCAACTGGGTCTCTACCGAACTTGAATTCCTATCCGACCTTCGGTGTTTGTCGTGGTGGTGGTCTCTAGGTAATCTCGTTACTGGTATGAGGGTTGAGACTATGTGTCTTCTACCATTCTGCTAATGGATTATTGGTCTCAATTCTCCTTAAAGCAGTCCTTCCGGTTTGAGTAATCCTTGATAGGGACCGTAGGGCTACCTGAGTTTATGGCTTAGGTAGCCATTCTCGTGTTATACTCCTCCTTTATTCTCTTTAGGTATCTCCTTAGCTTAACCAAGTTCATACCCAAAGTCTATTTCAGATTAGGGCATACTATAAGTTATCGTGGTTAGTCATGTCTCCTAGTGGGTTGAGTCTAACTCGTTGACTAGAGAATTATAAGATGGGATTTTCGCAGCTGGAGGTGCTCCCTGCTGGGGGCAGGGTTTGCCGCAGGCTACAAAAAAAGAATTCCAATTTGACAGTCCACCTAGTGTCAACTACCTTCACCTATGGGGGGGGAATAGATGACGTGCAGTGTTTTTGCGGAATTAAAATTGTACCTGCACAAGAAAACAAAACAGCACAGCACAGAAAGGACACAGGCAAATTATAGTGGTTCCCCGATTTGGGTACATCCACTTTCCCCCCTTTGACCTATCTCCCAACCAGGGACGACTCGGTCACTTCACCAACAGGATTGAAATCCAATCCTTGCACTAACCGAAGGAACCCTTCCACACGTAGGAGTCACTACTCCCACAACACGGGTTGCACCCAACCCTTACAACTAGGAACCAACGTTCCTTTACAACAAAATTGAAAATATAATGTACAAGAAATACAAACAACTTATGGAGACTAAGGTGTCCCTCTTCGTTCGATGACGTATTCTTGAAGTCAACGAAGAGTCCACAACCCTAGATCTCACGTGGAGAGAATCTCCCCGAAACCGGCGGCGGCACGAAGGGCGGCGGCTAGGTTCTCGGGATCGGCGGTGACAACGGTGTGCGGCTGCTGTACTTTGGAGATTCAATCTTCGTAGCAAAGCTAGCAAGGTCTACCAACGGTCACACTAGGATCGATCGTCTCGATCGATTCGGAAGGGGAAGGTTTTCCCGATCAACGAATCAAGAGACAAAGCATCTCGGGTTAGACGCGTGAGACGCTGTGCTTGGCTAAGCTTCTGTCGTCGGGAGATCTGGAAGAACCACGATCAAAAGCGGCGAACAACTAGCACGAGCGGCGACGGTGGCGGAGTACGATTCGCGATCTAGGTCACGTCGGCGGCTCGGCTTCTTTTCAAAATTCTCGGTGTCTAATTATTGTTCAAAATATGCATGTATTTATACAGTAGAATACTCCTTTATGACCGTTATGGGTCCCACCAGAAGAAACCCTAACAGCGGTTCAAAACAGCATCTTAACATTTGATCCGGTCCAGCGGGATCCAGAAAATCGCCCAAGTCAAAATCGGCGAGAATCGAAGGTGATTCTCGACGAGTCGGCGAGAATCAAAGGTGATTCTCGATGATTCGGCGAGAATCAAAGGTGATTCTCGTCCAAGTTGACTTGTTTGCACGCACTGATTTAGCCGGATAGAGACGGCGAGAATCAGCCAGTGATTCTCGATGATTCGGCGAGAATCACTAGTGATTCTCGCCGAATCGGCGAGAATCACTTGGTGATTCTCGTCGATTGTTACTTAGACGATTTTTCGTCTTTCCACCCATGAGCTTCTCTTTGACCCATCCTTGTGTTGGAGTTACCATGATGATCTGGAAGTGATCAAACATGTAATCTCACTGCCAACGCGATATGAGCCTGCAGGGTCGCACATAAGAGATGTGGAGAAGTTGGATAATTGACTGTGTTGGTAAAGGTTGCCAATCACCGACCTGAATGGGGTTGTGGGTAAAGTGTTGCCTTAAAGGATCGTCGGGTTGGGCAAATGTTGCCTTGGAGGGCTGGTAAGATTGTCGTCCGAGGGTCGATAGCATTCGTCGAGAATCGTCTTTCTGATTCCCGCCGATCGACGAGAATCATCTCTTTGATTCTCGCCGATCGACGAGAATCGTCGAGAATCAATATGTTGATTCTCGACGATCGACGACTTCGACATGTATCGTCGACCGCGGCTCGACGGTCTACAAGATTCGACGTGTATCGTCAAGTGAAGCTCGACGATCGGCGAGAATCGTCGAGTATTGTACTCTGATTCTCGCCGATCCATGATGATGCTCGCCGATCGATTCTCGCTGATTCTCGCCGACTCTCGCCGATTTATACTCGCCGATTCTGAACCTCATTCTTGGGTGGTCTGCGGATAGCGATAAGCCTAGGTTTATTTATACCTTTGGTATAAATACAACACTTAGGGTTTTCGGGAACGGGCTCGCGATTTTCTCCTGTAGCAGATCGAAACCCGCGACGGAAGAGTTCCGTTCCGCGATCGTTCCGCCGATCCCGAATCCCGCCGCCGACGGAAGGGTTCCGCCGCCGCCGTGTTCGCTCCGTCGACCTCCTCTTCTCCGGCGACTGTCGCTGGTGCTGCTCTTCCTGGCGCGGACCTAGCAGTCCGTGGATTAGCAGAGGTGCGGTCTTCTCCTTCCCGATAATCCGTGCGACGGATAGATCGGCGTTCTCCCGCTCGTGTGGACTTCTGCAGAAACGTGGACATTATTCCACGTAGAACTCGCCGCTAGCAGGAAGAAGAAATTTGTAGCATCTCCGTTGAGTTGTGACTCAACGCCACCGAGGTAATTTTTGCCTAGTTTTTGCTAACTTCTTGATTCAACGTTCATAGCCCGATCCACATCTCTTTGGGTTTTTCTTGATGTTTATTTTTCCGCTGCGTGCACAAGCGTTGTGCCATCCTCATAGAGAAACCCAACAGTGGTATCAAAGCGAGGTTTCGGCCATGATCGTTGCATTGGAAGTTTGTTATTCCAGTGCGTGTAAACCTAGGGATTTAGAAGTGTTCTAAATGTCTAGATTTAGTCTTGGTTCCCGCCAAGAACGTCTGGAATTGCGTGGGAATTTCTAAGTGTTAGAAATTGTTGTCTCCTTAGCAGTAACCATCCCTCGATTTTGTTTTGGATTTTGAATCCAACAAAGAGAGATGAGCTTGTCTACTACTTTAAGTTGAGTTGTCTTCGCCTTTGTCCAATGCATGTAAATCTGAGGATTTGGACATTTCCGGATGTTCAGATTTAGCCCTTCCTTCTATCAATTGTTGATGGTGTTAGGATGTGCACATAAGGGATGCATGTGGTTTTAGTAGAATTGTTTTTCTTTGGATGTGCACATTGATCAAATGTTGATCATGGTTAATTGTTAACCTATAATTGAAAAATCCCTTCATCTAATATTAAGTGTTCGGATGCCTTCCGATGGATGACACTCCTCCTGCCTCGATCGATGAAGTGTGGGCTTGCCAAAGCAAGGTGCATTAATCTATCTTGGTAAGGGTGCGAGCGGATAATTGTGATATCCCACTGTCGACATCGGGTCATACTTAACTAGGTGACCTCAAAGGTTGAGTGCCTAGAGGCATAGGGTTGGCATGCACCATATGATGGATGCGAATAAGGAGTTATTCACCAACCATACAAGAATTGCATGAGGATGCAATTGGCAAGCGTTGCCTACCTAAATAACCGCATCGTGAGAGGAACGCCAAAGCGGACTCATAGTGTTGGTGAAATACGGATCTTGTCCACTAAGAGAGTAGCTCGCATGAACTCTCCGAATTGTTAGTGAGGGCTATCATTTCGAATAAAATAGTGGGAGTATTTTAATTTAAGTCCAAATTAAAATAAATTGTATTTGAAATTTTAGTACTGATTTTATTCTGCATAAATTCTTGTAGAATTCCATGGCAAGTGTGTCACACTCCACGTTGTCTCTGAGAGCCATCCTTGAGAAGGATAAGCTCAGTGGGACAAATTACATGGACTGGTACAGGAATCTGAGAATTGTTCTCAGGCAAGAGCGAAAGCTCTATGTCTTGGAAGAATAAGCCCCCGAGGTGCCGACCGGGAACTCTTCCCGTGCTGAGAAAGATACTTATAAGAAGTATACTGACGATGCTTTAGATGTCGAATGCCTTATGCTTGCCACTATGAACTCTGAGCTTCAGAAGCAACATGAGAACATGGGGTGCAAGGAGATTGACGAGCATCTCAAGAAAATTTTTCAAGGGCAGGCTCGTCAAGAGAGGTTCGACATCACTAAAGCGTTGTTTCAGTGCAAGATGGGAGTTCGAGACTCAGTAGGGACTCACGTACTCAAGATGATTGGGTATATAGAGAACCTTGAAAGGCTGGGTTTTCCTCTTGGTCAAGAGTTGGCCACGGATCTGATCCTGCAATCGTTGCCGGACAGTTATGAGCAGTTCGTCTTGAACTACAATATGAATGAGATAGACAAGACACTGCCCGAACTCCTAGGCATGTTGAGAACTGCCGAAATCAATATGAAGAAGGCCAAGCCTGCCAGCCCCATACTGATGGTGCATAAGGGCAAGGGCAAAGCCAAGGGCTCTAAGAAGACGAAGGTGGGACCTAAGTCATACCTTGAGCCCAAGTCTTCAGCACTGATGAAGAAGAAAAGCACGGTGAAGGAAGGGAAATGCCACCACTGTGGCAAGGCTGGTCATTGGAGGAGGAACTGTCCTTCGTACATTGAGGGTCTGCAGAAATTGAGGGGAGGTATGACTTCCGCTTCAAATGTTTACGTTATAGAGATAAACCTTTCTGCTCCTTCATCTTGGGTATTGGATACCGGATGTGGTTCTCACATTTGTACAAATGTGTAGGAACTGGGAAGGAGAAGATTGCTGAGTAAAGGGGAGGTGGACCTCCGCGTCGGCAATGGAGCAAGAGTTGCTGCTGTAGCCGTAGGGGTTTATCGTCTTTCTTTGCCCAGTGGGCTTGTAATAGAACTTGATAATTGTTATTTCGTTCCGGCCATAACTAGAAACATTATATCTATTTCAATGTTTGGACATGATTGGATTTTCTTTTATAATTAAGAACAATTGTTGTTCTATATTTAAGAATGATGTTTGTTATGCTGTAGCCCAATTGTTTAATGGTCTTTATGTTTTGAACTTGGACCATCTGATCTGTAATGTAGAAAACAATAAAAGACTAAGAACAAATGACTCAAACCCTACGTATCTCTGGCATTGTCGTTTGGGCCATATCAACGAGAAGCGCATATCCAAGCTCCATATAGATGGACTTTTGGACTCATTTGATTATGAATCATTTGAGCGATGCGAGTCTTGTTTGTTAGGCAAGATGACTAAAGCTCCTTTCACTGGTTATACTGAGAGGGCTGAGGATCTCTTGGGTGTTGTACATAGTGATGTATGCGGACCCATGAGTTCCATGGCTAGAGGTGGGTATTTCTACTTTGTTACATTTACTGATGATTTCAGTAGATACGGATATGTGTATCTTATGAAGTGCAAATCCGAGACCTTTGAAAAGTTCAAAGAGTTCAAGAATGAAGTAGAAAACCAGTTGGGTAAAAGGGTTAAAGCACTCCGATCTGATCGAGGTGGCGAATACCTGAGTCATGAGTTCCGTGATCATCTGAAAGAGTGTGGTATTGTATCACAGCTCACTCCACCTAGAACACCACAACATAATGGTGTGTCTGAGAGGAGAAATCGTACTCTGTTAGACATGGTACGTTCGATGATGAGTCATGCAGACTTGCCTGTTTCCTTTTGGGGTTTTGCTTTAGAGACTGCTGCAATGACATTGAATCGCGCTCCAACTAAAACGGTTCTGAAGACACCATATGAGATATGGACTGGGAAGCGTCCTAGTATGTCGTTCATTAAAATTTGGGGCTGTGAGGCATACGTGAGACGTCAAATGCCTGACAAGCTGGAACCCAAATCGGATAAATGTTATCTGGTGGGATATCCTAAGGAAACGAAAGGGTATTACTTTTACCTACCGTCTGAGGGCAAAGTGTTTGTCGCAAGGACTGGTGTCTTCTTGGAGAAAGAGTTCTTATCAAGAAAGACTGAAAAGGTAGAGCTTGAAGAAGTTCAAGAACCACATGTAGTGAATGAACCGGAATTGGATTCTGAGACAGGACTACAAGATGTTGTAGCTAGAGAACCTGCTCAGGGAACACAAGTCCTACGTAGATCTGGTAGACCGAGGTTTGAGCCTGAGAGATATGGATTTCTCGTGTCTCAAATAGGTAATGTGTTGCTTATGGATCATGATGATGAGCCAGCAACCTACCAAGAGGCTATGAATGGACCGGACTCCGACAAATGGCTTGAGGCTATGAAATCCGAAATGGACTCCATGTATGCAAACCAAGTTTGGAACTTGGTGGAACCACCTGAAGGGGTACGACCCATAGGGTGCAAGTGGGTCTTCAAGAAGAAGACCGACATGGATGGGAATGTACAGACATTCAAAGGGCGACTGGTGGCTAAGGGTTTCAAGCAAATTCATGGTATTGACTATGATGAGACCTTTTCCCCTGTTGTCATGGTAAAGTCCATAAGGATATTGCTTGCTATTGCTGCGTATTATGACTACGAGATCTGGCAGATGGATGTCAAAACGGCTTTCCTTAATGGAAACCTCCTTGAGGAAGTGTACATGACACAACCCGAGGGTTTTGTATCCCCAGATGAAGCCACTAAAATATGCAAGCTGAATAAGTCCATTTATGGACTGAAACAGGCCTCTCGAAGTTGGAATCTTCGTTTTGATGAGAAAATCAAAGAGTTTGGTTTCATCAAGAATGAAGATGAGCCTTGTGTTTACAAGCGAATCAGTGGGAGCATTGTTGTCTTCCTGATATTGTATGTAGATGACATACTGTTGATTGGGAACGACATTCCTACCCTGAAAGTTGTTAAGAACAACCTAGGGAACTGCTTTTCAATGAAGGATTTGGGTGAAGCGACTTATATACTCGGTATTAAGATCTATAGAGATAGATCGAAGAAGTTGCTGGGTTTGACCCAGAGTACGTACATCGAAAAGGTGTTGAAGCGGTTCAACATGCTTGAGTCCAAGAAAGGATTTTTGCCCATGTCTCATGGTGTGAATCTCTCTAAGGACCAGTGTCCAAAGTCTTGTGAAGATAAGGACCGCATGAAGTTGATTCCATATGCTTCGGCAATTGGATCAATCATGTACGCGATGTTATGTACTCGACCCGATGTCTCCTTTGCTTTGAGCATGACTAGCAGGTATCAGTCAGACCCCGGTGAGTGTCACTGGATTGCAGTCAAGAATATCCTGAAGTACTTAAGAAGGACTAAGGATGTGTTCTTGGTGTATGGTGGAGAGGAAGAGCTCGTTGTAAGTGGTTACACAGATGCTAGCTTCCAAACTGATAGAGACGACTCCAAGTCTCAGTCAGGTTTTGTGTTTTGCCTGAATGGAGGAGCTGTGAGCTGGAAGAGTTCCAAGCAAGAGACAGTTGCTGATTCTACAACAGAGGCCGAGTATATCGCAGCAGCTAATGCGGCGAAGGAGGCTGTATGGATTAGGAAATTCATCGGCGAGCTTGATGTAGTTCCTAGCATTGTTGGTCCCGTAGTTCTCTACTGTGATAACAATGGTGCAATTGCACAATCTAAGGAACCTAGATCCCATCAGCGCTCCAAGCACATACTCCGGCGGTTTCATCTTATTCGTGAGATTGTCGAACGAGGAGATGTAAACATTTGCAGAGTGCCGACTGAGGAGAATATTGCGGATCCGCTGACAAAGCCTCTCGCGCAGAGAAAGCATGATGGTCATACTAGATCGATGGGTATGCGATACCTAAATGATCAACTCTAGCGAGAATCTTGTGGATTGCATGTATATCTTGTATTTTGTTGGCTGTTCGTTCATATGATGAACTGTGTACCTAATTTTTCTCTTATAATTAATGGCAAGTTCTTTTATTATGTCTTTTTCTATATGATAGTTAAATGTTAACATAATAGATACCCTTAGAATGTTCGCTTCCATGGGACATCAAGTACGTGACTTGAATGTGAGAGCCCATGATTTATTTGAAGCTTCATTCTTAAAGGTCCCTGGTCGAGTATCATCATAGAAGCTAAGGGTGATGATGGTACATGAAGACTAGCACGTGTGTTGATTGATGACCGGTTCTCACAGGTCATGATATTGTGATATCAAGTCATCACGTGGGTACTTGTTAGTGAACAAGTTGTACTGGACAGACCCAACCTGAGACTACTCTGTGGATTGTCATCCAATCGTGTCACGAGTAGGTCTCAATTGACAATGGTGTTGTGATCCTTTGACCTGAAGTCACAGCATTCATCAAGTGAGGAAGAGCGTGCTTTGATGCCATCTAAAGTCTTCCTTGAGAAAGGTTGATGATAAGGGTGGTTGTTGGGCATGTTACGAATCATTTGGGTGTTTGTGTGTGAGCAGATATGGGATTTGTCCTCCTGTATGACAGGAGTTGCATCCATGGGCCCCTTGATGGAACTGGACTGAGAAATGCATGGCCATGCTTGGTTGAGTCAATATGTGATATTGGACTCACCATTCTCTGGAAGTCCATCCTGGATCAAGAAACTTGGATTGAGCTATTACGAGGGTGACACGGTCCATGCCTCTAGTTCTTTCCGGATGTAAGGGACAAAGGGACAAAGACAACGCTGATACATTGGTCATAAAGGCTTATGAGTTATAAACTCTTATTGCTTGGGGAGCAATGATGCATTGCTAGATGCCGCTCATTGTTTGTGAGGTTTTTGCTTTGATACTTTCGAGATCAAGTGGGAGTCTGTTGGAGTTACCATGATGATCTGGAAGTGATCAAACATGTAATCTCACTGCCAACGCGATATGAGCCTGCAGGGTCGCACATAAGAGATGTGGAGAAGTTGGATAATTGACTGTGTTGGTAAAGGTTGCCAATCACCGACCTGAATGGGGTTGTGGGCAAAGTGTTGCCTTAAAGGATCGTCGGGTTGGGCAAATGTTGCCTTGGAGGGCTGGTAAGATTGTCGTCCGAGGGTCGATAGCATTCGTCGAGAATCGTCTTTCTGATTCCCGCCGATCGACGAGAATCATCTCTTTGATTCTCGCCGATCGACGAGAATCGTCGAGAATCAATATGTTGATTCTCGACGATCGACGACTTCGACATGTATCGTCGACCGCGGCTCGACGGTCTACAAGATTCGACGTGTATCGTCAAGTGAAGCTCGACGATCGGCGAGAATCGTCGAGTATTGTACTCTGATTCTCGCCGATCCATGATGATGCTCGCCGATCGATTCTCGCCGACTCTCGCCGATTTATACTCGCCGATTCTGAACCTCATTCTTGGGTGGTCTGCGGATAGCGATAAGCCTAGGTTTATTTATACCTTTGGTATAAATACAACACTTAGGGTTTTCGGGAACGGGCTCGCGATTTTCTCCTGTAGCAGATCGAAACCCGCGACGGAAGAGTTCCGTTCCGCGATCGTTCCGCCGATCCCGAATCCCGCCGCCGACGGAAGGGTTCCGCCGCCGCCGTGTTCGCTCCGTCGACCTCCTCTTCTCCGGCGACTGTCGCTGGTGCTGCTCTTCCTGGCGCGGACCTAGCAGTCCGTGGATTAGCAGAGGTGCGGTCTTCTCCTTCCCGATAATCCGTGCGACGGATAGATCGGCGTTCTCCCGCTCGTGTGGACTTCTGCAGAAACGTGGACATTATTCCATGTAGAACTCGCCGCTAGCAGGAAGAAGAAATTTGTAGCATCTCCGTTGAGTTGTGACTCAACGCCACCGAGGTAATTTTTGCCTAGTTTTTGCTAACTTCTTGATTCAACGTTCATAGCCCGATCCACATCTCTTTGGGTTTTTCTTGATGTTTATTTTTTCGCTGCGTGCACAAGCGTTGTGCCATCCTCATAGAGAAACCCAACACCTTGCTCCTTGTCTGCTCTTGCATTATCACAGCCCTGTACTTGAAAATAAGTACACTCCAATAGAGAGAGTACACGTAGGCCAACACACTGATCTGCTCAACGAGGGATTACGTCGCGCAGACCCGTGTATATTGACCTACTGCACCCTGACATTGGTGTGTACTTAGCGTGGAATAACTGCAAGCATAACTTAAAGGATTTTATCAAATACATTGTGAATTCATCTTAGCTTGACAGGTGGCTTCCTCAAATCCAGGTAATTGTGGATACATTACCCAACAATCTCCCCCTATTTGACGAAGCCAAAATCCTACTAGCTAAGATGAATACCACCATCCAGATAATATATACAGCATATAGAATTTAAAGATACGGCACAAGGAAATAGAGGCAAACAGATCAAAGCTTGAGTCAATCATAAATTCATATATATATATATATATATATATATATATATATATATATATATATATATATATATATATATATATATATATATATATATATATATATATTCCCAAGATTGTTCATATAACAATAAGAAAAGATAAATGTGTTTTTGAGAAAATGACAAGCTATAAACTTCTGTCTATTTCTCTTTGACTAGGTCATCCTTGTGTTTTTGAGCCAGGAACTTCTTTCTTTGCCTTTCAACGTACTCCTTGGGCTTTGGATAGTATCTGGGAGGAGGAGCTTTATCTGCCGCAGTGTTGGTCCTGAAGAAGATGTTCTGTTTAGCTTCATATGTCTTGTGCAGCTCCCACTCATGCTGGCTGTATACGTCGTTCCGATTGATTTCCCCATTTTCTTGTAGCCAGAACGTGTCCAAGATAATACTCTTTGATACCGGACTCCACCTTTCGTTCCTCACTTCATCCTCCTTCAATCTGATTTTCTTTTCAGCTTGCGTTTCCTTAGATGTCCCTTCTTGAGATTTTCTCTTGTCCCTAGCTTTTGCTAGGGCTCCTTGGTCAAACATGGCCATCAGTTTTGCTTTGGAGGTGGCCCTAGCAGCCCTTTGAGCATCAGCTTCACTTAAAGGAACTTCTTCAGCACTTGCTCCCTCATCAGCCGCAGTATTATTTTCAGGAGCAGGATTACCCTCAGGATTTTCAGGGATATTGGCGCCTAACGCTTGTTTGAGCATCCACCAGCAACTGTCATAAACATATATATTTGACTGTTCAAAATTTTTGATTATGATTTCCTGAAGCTCGGCCATCTTAGATGTATATTCTTTCTCCCCCTTTTTGGCTTTGACGGCAATGGAGTTTGCATAAGAATGCAGTGACTCATCAATGTGCTTTGTAGTCTTGGAGAACTCGGTAATCAAGGCTTGTTGATTGCTGTTAAGAGTCACCATGTTGGCATCAAATTTTTGGATGTTATTTGCCACGACATGAGCATTCTGATTAACGACTGCGAGTGTATCTGTGTTCTTTTTCAATCCGTCCATAAGAAGAGTTACAGCTTTGTCGGCTGCTGTATACTTGTCTTCAAACTTCTTTTCCATCAAATCCAGTTTGTGATTGATTTCCACAACGTTCTTGAGCATTAGATTCTCAGATTTCTTAATTCTTTTTAACATTTTATTTTGAGCTTACTCAAAAGATGCTTTGAGCTCATCCACGATACCTTGAATAACATTCACCGTGTGATTAGCTAGATCAGCTCGTAGTGGATGATCCTGAGGCATTCCTTGGCCTTGCTCTTCAGCAGATTCACTTGTAGAGCTGGATACTAGCACAGTCTCTAAAGGGGGAATACTTACAGCCTCAGTAGATTTCTCGGAAGTACTTAGCAGCCTCTGCTGAGAGGACTCCCCCTCCACTGTTGCACTAATTTTCTCAGGAACCTCCCTCTGATACCACTTGACAGTCCATCTAGTGTCAACTACCTTCACCTATGGGGGGGGGGGAATAGGTGACGTGCAGCGTTTTTGCGGAATTAAAATTGTACCTGCACAAGAAAACAAAACAGCACAGCACAGAAAGGACACAGGCAAATTATAGTGGTTCCCCGATTTGGGTACATCCACTTTCCCCCCTTCGACCTATCTCCCAACCAGGGACGACTCGGTCACTTCACCAACAGGATTGAAATCCAATCCTTGCACTAATGAAAGGAACCCTTCCACACGTAGGAGTCACTACTCCCACAACACGGGTTGCACCCAACCCTTACAACTAGGAACCAACGTTCCTTTACAACAAAATTGAAAATAGAATGTACAAGAAATACAAACAACTTATGGAGACTAAGGTGTCCCTCTTCGTTCGATGACGTGTTCTTGAAGTCAACGAAGAGTCCACAACCCTAGATCTCACTTGGAGAGAATCTCCCCGAAACCGGCGGCGGCACGAAGGGTGGCGGCTAGGTTCTCGGGATCGGCGGTGACAACGGTGTGCGGCTGCTGTACTTTGGAGATTCAATCTTCGTAGCAAAGCTAGCAAGGTCTACCAACGGTCACACTAGGATCGATCGTCTCGATCGATTTGGAAGGGGAAGGTTTTCCCAATCAACGAATCAAGAGACAAAGGATCTCTGGTTAGACGCGTGAGACGCTGTGCTTGGCTAAGATTCTGTCGCTGGGAGATCTGGAAGAACCACGATCAAAAGCGGCGAACAACTAGCACGAGCGGCGACGGCGGCGGAGTACGATTCGCGATCTAGGTCACGTCGGCGGCTCGGATTCTTTTCAAAATTCTCGGTGTCTAATTACTGTTCAAAATATGCGTGTATTTATACAGTAGAATACTCCTTTATGACCATTATGGGTCCCACCAGAAGAAACCCTAACAGCGGTTCAAAACAGCGTCTTAACATTTGATCCGGTCCAGTGGGATCCAGAAAATCGCCCAAGTCAAAATCGGCGAGAATCGAAGGTGATTCTCGACGAGTCGGCGAGAATCAAAGGTGATTCTCGACGATTCGGCGAGAATCAAAGGTGATTCTCGTCGAAGTTGACTTGTTTGCACGCACTGATTTAGCCGGATAGAGACGGCGAGAATCAGCCAGTGATTCTCGACGATTCGGCGAGAATCACCAGTGATTCTCGTCGATTGTTACTTAGACGATTTTTCGTCTTTCCACCCATGAGCTGCTCTTTGACCCATCCTTGCTCCTTGTCTGCTCTTGCATTATCACAGCCCTGTACTTGAAAATAAGTACACTCCAATAGAGAGAGTACACGTAGGCCAACACAATGATCTGCTCAACGAGGGATTACGTCGCGCAGACCTGTGTATATTGACCTACTGCACCCTTACATTGGTGTGTACTTAGCGTGGAATAACTGCAAGCATAACTTAAAGGATTTTATCAAATACATTGTGAATTCATCTTAGCTTGACAGGTGGTTTCCTCAAATCCAGGTAATTGTGGATACATTACCCAACACAATTGCTAGCTGATGAACAAGTGGAATTAATGAAAAGGTGGACTTTAAATGTGATTCCCATTGTGGGCACACCACTGCTTCCGCTGCTTAGTTTGTCCCCAAATTAAACTCACGCGGGGGTGACCCAGGGGTTGTGGACTGTTACTTTTCGATCGAGGTTTCCTCTGATACCACTTGTAAGACCCCCCCCCCCCCTTTTTTGAAACACCGGGGTCTTAGGCCCAGAACTGCTGCTTTGCGGTGACACCTTCACGCCCTAAAGATTCATCACCACAAATCGCCGATTCTGTCGGCCGATTCGATCACATAAAAGCAACAAAAGTAGAGTAAGCACAAGAGTGGTAAAACTCTAACCAGAAGTCCACAAAATACCATCACCTCAGAGTAAATATATCTCCACGAAGGGAGAGTCCACAGAATATAATGTATTGTAAATAAGGGCTTAAGCCCGTTATATCATATCCTCACTACATAATCACTCAAGCGGAAGCAAAGTAAAACACTACTAAGGTCAGGGGCTCACAGTCCCCGCCATTTAAACTCCGGTGTTAGACTGCCCCATCTCCAAGCGTGCCGACCTGCGGGGCTGCTCCTCCATGCTGGGCTCCACGATCCCCTAAATGATGTGGTTCGAAAACCGTTAGTCTAAAAGACTAAGTCCTATCATCCCCCACCCCTTCCCCCATGGCTCTTAGGCACCGAGCGGAGAGGAAGAAAGGGGAGGAGTTGTAGGTGGAGAGTAATCAAGAAACAGATGTCAGCGGACCTATACTAGCAAATTAATAGTACAAGTGGTAGTAAAGTAAAGTATGAAAAGTAACCTTAACTTATACGGAAACATATAAGCAAGGGATCTTTTACAGGGCTCCCATCGTATAAAGAGTCTCATACCAATTTATACGTTGCGGTGTCGGTTATTATCAGTAATATATGTATAAAGAATTTAACCTTAATTTATAAACTTGCCCACACAAGCTTATAGACTAAGGGGTCGTTTTGCAGGGCCTATTGTATAAGCGTCTCATACCACTTATACAATAGGTGACATGGGTTTTATGTTATGGTTATTCTATGACATGCAAGTGGGTTATGATGCTATCATGCAAGTGCAACTCACCCACCCGACTCTGTGCACACAGACCTTTAGTTTCCCCTTTCTGGAGCCGAACCTCCCAGGATACCTCCGTAGTGGCAGACGGAAGCGGTGGGTTGGGCCTCGCCCACCTCTAAACCAGTAAAGCACTACCGGTCAGACCTATCGTACGCCTCAATGTTGGTGCACTAAACGGACTCCTGCGTACTCTTGCCGGCTGGCGCACCGGACTTCTGTTGGCGAAGTGCTAGCCACACTTGCCGAGTCAACGTATTGGGGTCGGTGCATCGACACTCCAATACCGAAGACCCACCACCTTTATTTTATGCACATGCAACCTTATGTATCAGTACCGAGCCAAAGCTCCCCGGGCCATCCTGCCCCTCACAAATATCAACCGAGCCAAAGCTCGTCGGGCCATTCTGCCCCTTTCCACAACCACCGAGCCTAGCGCTCGGATATCCCAGTCAAACTAACTTCCCGAGACACCGGGGTGTGTGAAAGTGAACCCCTAATTATTCTAGTTGCTCTTTAAGATTTATCACTCCTACAGTTTATGTTAGTCTAGGACTGCCCAAGGTATACCTCGTGAAGGGCTCTCGATGGCTGAAAGGAATTGTACCTAATCACCTAAAGGGGGGGTGAATAGGTGACCTAAATCTTTTTAAAATTTACTGGCAGAATAAATCACAGCATTCACAGAACTATAAACAGCAATCACAGCAATAGTTACACACAGAGAACATAGATATTTATAGTGGTTCGCCAAGGTCTGGGTCCATCCACTTTCCCCCTTCGCCCATCTAGTAGTGTACTAGATTCGGCCAAACTCCTCCACTATTCCTCAGATCCTCAGATCTTACACTCAGAACACCAAACAGGTTCCTACAACTCAGGCTCAAAGCCCTACCACTCAGTATTCACCAAGACCTACACTCAGCCTTCAACAAGGCCTACACTCAGCCCTCAACAAGGCCTACACTCAGAGAAATGAATCTCCTACACTCAGGCACACAGGCCCTACCACTCAGCCTTTATAATTTCAGGCTTACAACTCAGATCCCTAAGGATCCTACAAGAAATTAAAATTACAAAGTGTAAACCTACAACTCAGAATGAAAGAGAAGAGTTGTCTGGTTTCTTGAAGAGTTCTTGGAAGAACTTTGCTGAGATCAACCTCCATTGGCTTCCTTCAAAGCTTCTTGAATTTAGAACACAGTAGGGTTGAGTATCTATGCAAATGATCTTCAATCACTGCTGACTTAAGAATCAGATCTCAATCTGAAACTTTCTTCACAGCCTTGTTCAATAGTTGTCTTCTTAGAAGGAGCTCTCTCTCTCCAACTTCTTAGATCTTCTGATCACTTCAATTGATTGTTGTTAATCTTCCTCTGATTGTGTTGATCTGTGCTTAATCACTTCTGATTGCTGACAGAATAAGCCTTTATATAGGCTTTCTTCATGGTGACCGGCTGATCCGGTTCCTAACAGCTTTCTGACAGCTCTGACAGTTGTAGTAGACTGGCTGGGATGGCAGCTGTCAAGTCATCCAGTCACTTCTTGAATTTTCTGTAACTGTCTGAAAGTGTCGAGACAGTCAGTCTTTAAGTGTCGACACTGATAGTCTAAGTGTCGACACAAGTAGACTAAGTGTCGACACTAGCCTTCATGGTGTCGACACAACTCCTTGTGTTGTAGAATCTGCTTCTCGACACTGCTTCTTCAACATGTGTCGACACTGATCTTGTGTGTCGACACAAGTCCTTCTTCTTTGATACTTAGTTGATTTCTTGTAAGTGTCGACACAACTCCTTTGTGTCGACACATCTTCTTGTGTTGAACTTGTTAAGTGTCGACACATCTTCTTGGTGTCGACACATGCCTTCTGTGTTGATACTTTTGCTGAGTGTTGACACATCTCCTTTGTGTCGACACTTGTACTTAGACTTCATTGAAATTTACTGAGTGTCGACACAGCCTCCTAGTGTCGACACTTTCTTCATGTGTTGAGACTTTTGCTGTGTGTCGAAACATTCTTCATTATATCGACACTTGTACTTAAACTCTGTTGAAGTTTGCTGAGTGTCGACACAGCCTCCTAGTGTCGACACTTGTACTTGAACTTTGTTGATGTTTTGCTGAGTGTCGACACAGCCTCCTAGTGTCGACACTTTCTGATGTCGACAAAGTTCCTCTGGGTGTCGACACTGCTTTTAAGTGTCGACACAGCTTCTCTGGACATTTCTTCATTGAGTGTCGACACGACCTGTATGTGTCGACACTTTCCTTCTGGTGTCGACTCTGCATTCCTGGTGTCGACACAATTACTCCAAGTGTCCACACTGCTTCTCTGGGTGTCGACACAAGTCTTCTTAAGTGTCGACACTTTTCTTCTAGGTGTCGACACATGGACTTAGAAACTTTTAATGCTTTCCCTACAATTACTTAACCTGCACAAGGTAACTCAAAATACATCAAATACACCTTGATGTATATCATTGAGTGGGGTGAGGCTTATTTAAATCTGGTACATTAAATCCAATGTACCCAACAATCTCCCCATATTTGGAGAAGTCATAACCCTTAGTCAATGATATACACCATACATAACAAATTCACAATATGATGCAAAACAATATTAAATGACAGGGTAAGTACATAAACATGCATGAACAAAACATGTATATACACATAGCTCAGAACAATTAATGTAATAGATGAACATATAATATTGTTCTTTCAAAATCCAACATTTACATTAATCAACAGTTTACATTGAGTTTACTACAAATGATTACATCTTGTAAACTTAAGTAAATGTCTATCCTATTGCTGCTCTGGTTCTTTGATTACAGTCCCCTTTCCAGATTGTATCTTTGCTTGAACTGGGGCTTCATTATCATCATCAGCAGCAGGCTTCTTCCCTTTAAGGTCTTTCTTTTTCAACTCTTCTGCCTTGATCTTTTGCCTTTCAAAATAATGATAAGGCTTAGGAAAGTACTTGTTAGGCTCCTGTGCATTAGGAGGTAGCTTTCCCATCTTAGCCTTTCTTCTATATTGAACAATTACCTCTTGCCTGTTCTCATGCTTCCTCCACTCCAGTTCAGAATACCACTTGTTTCTATACAAAATATTATCTTTAGCAGCTTTACATGTAGTCAAAATGATATTCCTGGAAGTGGTCTCCATTGTTCAAAATCAGGCCTTAGTTCAGCTTGCTCTCTGAACCTTTTCTTAGACAATGCAGTCTCTTGTTCCTTCAGTAAATCCTCTTGTTCTTTCAGTATTGCCTCAGGCACTGGCTGAACTACTTTCTCAATGATGACATTCTGATTTCCCTCAAGAGGGTTATACATTGATTGTATGTCTTGATGTATCATATCAAAGTCTGGTGGAGGGTATATCACTTGAGCTACTTCAGCTGGCTCCCCTCCAAGATATGTAGGGTTAATTCCAGACTCTGCCACATTATCATCATCACATAATGGAGGATATCCAAGGGTGGCTCTGATGGAATTTGAAATCCACTTTGCATGATCAGAGCTGGCTTTGACTAACACCCTCTCCCCCTTTATGACTTCTCTTTCAATGTGATCCCTAAGATCATCTTTCTGAAACCTTATTTGTGCATTCAGATAGTTTACTCCATCCTTATAGAAAGGTTTCAACCTTTGGAGCTTTTCAGTTATTAGCTTCTGGGAATCCTGAAGTGCAGAAGTAACAGCAGTTAGGCTCTCTTGCAATGCTTTGTCAAATTCTTCTTTGGCAGTGGTCAGGGCTGCATTCTGGGCAGTTGCTATATTCTTCAGTTCAGTTACAATGGCATTGTATGAAGCTGTCAAATTATCATTCATCCTGATCTGATTCTCCAGGACATAGCCTTGCTTCACTTCAAGCTCATCAAGTTTTGTCTTTATTTTCTCCTAATGTGTTGCCAGATAGACAACGGCATTCCCTCCTTTATGGAAGCAGTCAGTCATCTCTTTCTTGTTCAGATTCATTTCAAATCTGATTGACTTGATGTCTTGGGCCAGATCAAATCGCAGTGACTTATGCCCTTCATCCATATAAGATTACAAAGCCTGTCTTTGCTCATCCATCTTTATCTGCAATGCTACCATCAAAGAACTATAGTCAGTAGATGGAGCAGGCTGTGGTGCAATTGTTTGCAGTGCATTTTTATATGTCTGGCTCCCCCTCTTGAAGACTTGAAATTTCCTCTTCTTGGCTCTTACAGCCTCTTCATCCTCTGAAGCAGATGTGCTAGCTATATCAACCCTGTCCTTAGGGCTTGAAGGTAAATCCTTGTCAGTCCTAGGAACCTGCTTAGCATTCTTTGGCACTCCAGTTTCTTTGATTGCAGTTTCTTCTTCAATCTCCACTTGCTCCCCCTCAATATTGACTTTCTCCCCCTCAGCAGCAGCTTTTTATTTCTCAAAATCTGTTTGTAGAAGATCTGGGAATAGCTCTTCTAGGGTAAATTCCTGTTGAGGATGGGGTGGAGAATCTCTTATATCATCAACAACTTGATCAGCAACAGATGTGTCCTCCATGACAACATCCTGAGGTTGGCTATGTGTCTGTGTTTGCTGATTAACATTAGGTAATGAATCAGACAAAACATCATCCTCAATAGGGAAATCTAACTTATTAATTTCAGTTATTACCTCATGTATTGTGTGGGTAGCTTGTTCACTCTCTAGTGGAGTTGGCTCTTCCACAAGTAAAGGCTCCCCCTGGAGTGGATCCTGGTGAGTTGGGCTTGCTTGTGGTAGCTCCCCCTGCCTTGGTGCATCTTCTTGTCTAGCTGGAGATTGTCCAGCATTACTTCCTTGTTCATCATCAGAACTAAATACTACTAGCTCTTCAGAGCTGCTGGAGGATTCCTGAGCCACAGGGGCTGTCTTCTTCTTCTTTTTCTGGGGTGTTTCCTTCACTGGAGATGGCAGTTCTTTGGTAAGTACTCTATCCCACCTAGAGAAGATTCTCATATCCATCTTCCTCATGTGGTTAATCTTTGAACATGCAGCTTGGTTCATTACCTCAGGAATACTGCCAACTAGGTAAAGACTTAGTATTCTACCCAAATTGGGCTTCTTCATACTTTCTTTAATCTTATCAAACATAACTATAGCCCAATCAGTATTTAGTTTGAATATTATCCTTGTCATAAGGCTAAACATGTGAGCTGAGATTCTGTCATGGCCTCCAGGCTTGCTTAGGATGACTTTGCCCACAATCTCAGATAGAAACTTGCCTTGCATATTCATTCCCTTTCTGTTGAAAACAGATCCAATTTTCATTTTGGAGTCCAGTTCACACCATGTTAATGCTTCTCTAGTCTTAGAAGCAGAAACATCTTCTTCTTCATTAGTCCTTGGTAGTTGTAGTACCTTTCTCAGACTCTTAGGAGAGACCTTCACCTTTTCCCCATGCACTCTTGACTTAATTTTGAGTCCTGATTCATCTAGTTTTGCTGCATTCAGAAACTCAAGGACTTCCTTCTTCCAGATCTTAATTGGTTCTGAAACAAGAAATTCTAACCCAGTCTCTGCTATTAGGGTTATCACGCCTTTGATCTCGGGTTTCGCGTCCTCAAATGCGTGTCGCACGAGTTCGTATCCTTCATTCACATTCTCTTCTAGCTTGGGCGCCATTAGGGTTTGAAGAAATTTGAATTAGAGAAGAGAGATGTCGACACACAAGTTTGGTCTCGAAACTTTGGTGAGCGTGTCGACAGACAATGGCGAAAACCTATTTATACCTTTCTAGAATCGAAGATGAAAGGGCGCGTCAAAATACTTAAATTGTGTCGACACTGTTGATAAGTGTCGACACTTACTTATAATGTCTCGACAACTATGTGTCGACACAAGTATAGTCGACAGAATATATGTGTCGACACTTATTTATGTGTCGACAACACTTAGCTCGACACTTAGTCGAGACTTTACTAGACTAATTCTAAGTAAAGCCTAAGTGTCGACACCACCTTGGATGTGTCGACACCTACACTACATGTGTCGACACTACTTCTTTGAAGTATCGACACTTACTTCCTAGATGTGTCGACACCATTTCTCTGAAATGTCGACACCACTTTTCTGTGTTGACACAGACAACTCTGTGTGTCGACACCATTTTACTTAGCCAATTTTGAAAACTTATTCTAAGTTTATCATACCTAATTCAATTTTAAATTTATTGAATTTGGTTTCATCTAAGGGCTTAGTATACATGTCAGCTAGCTGATTATCTGTATTAATATACTCTAGTGAAATATCTCCTTTTTCCACATGTTCTCTTAGAAAATGATATTTTATTTCTATGTGCTTAGTCCTACTATGGGAGACAGGATTGTTAGCAATAGAAATAGCACTAGTAGAATCACAAAATAGAGGTGTTCTACTTACTTGAATACCATAGTCTTCTAGCTGATGTTGAATCCATAGAAGTTGAGCACAACAACTTCCTGCAGCAACATACTCTGATTCTGCTGTGGAGATAACCACACTTATTTGCTTCTTGCTACTCCATGATATCAGTCTTCCACCTAGGAATTGACAGGTACCTGTTGTACTTTTCCTATCTTCCTTGCAGCCTGCAAAATCTGCATTTGAATAACCTGTCAGTTCAAAGTCTCCATTCCTAGGGTACCAAAGTCCTAGATAAGGAGTGCCCTTAAGATATCTCAGAATTCTTTTGACTGCTGTCAAATGAGATTCTTTAGGGAAAGCTTGGTACCTAGCACAGACACATGTAGCATACATGATATCTGGTCTACTTGCAGTCAAATACAATAGGGAGCCAACTATCCCTCTATACAAAGTCTCATCTACAGGTTTCCCTGCATCATCTTTGCTTAGAGACATTGTTGACCTCATAGGAGTTTTCATGGTACTGGATGATTCCATACCATACTTCCTTATCAATTCTAAGGTGAACTTAGACTGGCATATGGATAAACCATCCTCAGTCTGTCTAACTTGGAGACCCAAGAAGAACTTAAGTTCCCCCATACTGCACATTTCAAATTGTCCTTGCATTAGTTTTGCAAACTTTTTGCAAAGACTACTTTCAGTAGACCCAAATATGATGTCATCTATATATATTGGGACTAGAATGATCTTGCCTCTGGATTCCCTAAGGAATAGAGTCTTGTCTATTTTCCCCCTTGTGAATTTATTCTCAATGAGGAAACTAGACAGGGTTTCATACCAAGCCCTAGGGGCTTGTTTTAACCCGTACAAAGCCTTCCTAAGTCTATAGATATAATTAGGTTTAGTAGAATCAACAAAACCTGATGGCTGTTCCACATAGACTTCTTCCTTCAGATTTTCATCCAGAAAAGTTGACTTAACATCCATTTGGTATACTTTAAACCCTTGATAGGTTGCATAGGCAAGAAACATCCTTATGGCCTCCAGTCTGGCTACTGGAGCAAAGGTTTGATCAAAGTCAATACCTTCTTCCTGCCTATATCCCTTAGCAACCAGTCTTGCTTTGTTCTTTATAATCACTCCATGTTCATCCAACTTGTTCCTAAAGATCCACTTAGTTCTAATTATGTTGTGATCTTTTGGTTTAGGAACTAGCTCCCAGACTTTGCATCTTTTGAACTGGTTCAGCTCCTCTTGCATTGCCTCAATCCAATGAGGGTCTAGGATGGCTTCTTCAAATTTCTTTGGCTCTACCTGGGATAGAAAACTGGAGTAGAGTACTGAACTTAGATTTCTGCTCCTTGTTTGTACCCCTTGTCTGAGATCACCAATGATTTGATTGGCTGGATGATCTTTTAGATGTCTATTTGCTGGAGGTAGCCTGTCTTCAGGTTGTACTCCTTCAGCTTCTTCAACTTGCTGCACTCCTTGGTCTTCTTCATCAACTGGAGTATCTTGTGCTCCTCCTGGACAGCAGCCACTATCATCTACATGCTGACTTGCAGTAGACCTTTCTTCTATAGTGAGCTTGTCCATCTTTTCAGTCACACCTGTGGAGCTGCAAACACTTCTAGACAATTCATTGTTAATGAGTCTAGCTTCATCAAATACTACATGTACTGACTCTTCTACAACTTGAGTAGTCAAGTTGTAGACCCTATAAGCCTTACTGTTGTTGCTGAACCCAACAAAGATCTCCTCTTGGGATTTGGCAGCAAACTTTGTTAAGTAAGACTTACCATTGTTAAGTATATAGCATTTACAACCAAAGATCCTGAAATAGGATAGATTTGGTTTTCTGCCTTTCACAATATCATAGGGGGTCTTATTGTGGCACTTGGTGATAGAAGCCCTATTAATCACATGGCATGCAGTATTAACTGCCTCAGCCCAGAAATATTCAGGGAGAGATGTGTCACTTAATAGGGTTCTACCAGCCTCAATCAAGGTTCTATTTTTCCTTTCAGCAATGTCATTTTGCTGAGGTGTTCTTGGTGAAGAAAATTCCTGAAATATCCCAAACTCTTCACATAGCTTTGTCATACTGTCAGACTGGAATTCAGTACCATGGTCACTTCTTATTTTGACCACTGTACTGTCTAACTCATTCTGAATTTGTTTGACAAAACTATAAAAGATATTAGGTATTTCAGATTTTTGTCTAAGGAAGAACATCCAGGAAAACCTTGAGTAGTCATCTACAACCACAAAAGTGTAGACCTTCCTACCTAGGCTGTGAACTGGCATAGGACCAAATAGATCCATATGCAAGAGGTATAGGCACCTCACAGTATCTTTGTTCTCAATGCTATTAAAGGTGGATCTAGTCTGCTTGCCCTTTTGACAAGCTGAGCATATCCCAACCTTTTTACACTTAACTTGAGGACCATTCCTCACTAACTCTTTACTATAGAGTTGACCAATTGTCTTATAGTTAAGATGGGCTAGCCTCTTGTGCCATTTGACACAATGAGAGACTTTCTCATCAGCTACAAGACACACAGGAGAAGCATTGTTCTCACACATAATGTCTAAACAATAGAAATTTTTCTTCCTATAACCTGTCAGAATGATCTTTTGATCATTTGACCTCCTGATATGACAACCATCTTTCACAAATGAGATGTCATATCCTAAATCACTCAGCTGACTTATACTAATGAGGTTGTGTTTCAAACCTTTAACATAAGCCACTTGAGTAATTGTAACAAGGTTGCTAGAAATGTTACCAAAGCCTTTGATGATTCCTTTTTCAGAACCACCAAAGGTGACTTTAGGACCATCCTTGATTGGTGTATAGTCCTTTAGCAATCCCCTAGTTCCAGTCATGTGCCTGGAACATCCACTGTCCAAGTACCATATTGGGGCATGGCCACTTGGACTCACCTGCAAAACAGATTAGTTAACCTTAGAACCCAAAGAATTCTTGGGTCCTTGGTGCTGGTTAGTTTGCCTCTTAACAAAACTACCTATAGCTTTTCTAGCAGGCAGATTGCTACTCACTTTGGCACTTGAATTGTGCCAACAGTCTATGGCAAAGTGGCCTATCTTGCCACAGCACCAGCACTCAAATCTGATGTACCTTTGTTTAGGTACAACCCTGGCTGTTTTATCTTCAGCAGGCTTTTTGTTGAGTACTGGAGCTTTGCCCTTAGACTTGGACTGAACAGTCCTGGCAGGTTTAGTAAACCCCAATCCAGTTTTACCTTTTTGAGAAATGAACTCATCTATCAAAGGTAGAACAGACTTTGGTTTAGAAAACCTTGCTACTATATCTCTCTCTTTCTGAAGACTAATCTCCAGATTTCTGATTTGATCATTCTTGAATGTAATAGTCCCCATCTGAATAACAGTAATGTTCTTCAGCCTGGCTATTTCATTTAGTTTCTGATCAAGCAACTTATCAAAATCTGTTGCAGCAACTTTAAGATTAGCAATCTCCTTAGCCTGGCTCTTGGTCAAGGATTTGTTTTTCTTCAAAGCTTGCAACACTAATCTATATTCATCAATTAATTGATGAATGTCTCCTTCAGATTCAGATCCACTCTCATCACTTGATGTTGATGAATCTGATTCTGATCCAGCAATAGAAACTGAACTTGAAGAACAATTTTGTACCTGACTTGGTCCAGGCTGATCCTGGATTTTGTCTCCTTCTGATAAGGCCATCAGTCCCTGGCACTGAGTGTCCTCATGTTCATATATAGAGTTCATTAACTGGATGAACTCCTCTTCCTCTTCTTCAGCAAACAGTCCAATATAAGCTTCAGCTTCTGAATCAGTTTCTGAAGATGACATATCAGACAGACTTTTGTCCTTCTTAGCAACAAAAGACCTTTCCTTTTTGCCCTTGATCTGAGTCTTCTTCTTATCAGTTGACTCTTTCCTTTTCTCTGGACAGTCAGCAACAACATGTCCTTGTCTGTTACAACAATAACAAACTATCTTTGAAGAAGTAGTTTTACTTGACTTGGCCTTTCTCCTATCATTCTTTGATGACTTCTGTGAAGTGGATGGCTTAGACCTCCACTATTTCTTCTTTAGAAACTTCTGAAAATGTCTTGTGAAAGCTACAAAGTCCTCATCACTCTCACTGCTTTCAGAATTCTTACTTTCTGACTCATCTGTCTCAGTCTCAGCAACTTTTGGAGGTGGAGATGGAGACTTACTTTTATATTTCCTAGTGGCTTCTGTCTTGAAAGTCACAGCTCTTTCTTTATGCTCAATTCTTGTAGTCTTCTCCTCCTCCTTCCTTACCATCAACTGCATCTCATATGATAATAGTTTTCCAAACAATTTTGGAGGAGAAATGTCTGCTAATTTGGCCATTTCCCTTATGGCACAAATCTTAGTATCTCAGTCTTTAGTTAGGGATCTCAAGAACTTATCATTCAGCTCATAATTGCTGAATTCTCTTCCATAGGACATTAACTCATTAACTATCCTATAGAATTTCTTGTAGCACTCAGTTATGCTATCAGACCTATCTTGTCTGAAGCTCTCATACTCTTGGTTTAATAAAGACTTTCTGTCCTGTCTAACTTCTTCAGAGCCCTCCATGTACACTATCAGTGTGTCCCACATTTCCTTTGATGTTTTACAGTGTATCAAATTCTGGAATATGGCATCATCTATTGCACTTACAATTATATTCTGGGCCCTCTTGTCCATAGTGGCCAGAATAATCTCATCCTTGGTCATTTCAGAATAGTCTTTTGGAGTTCTTTGATTTGCATCTAACACAGATACTTTCATAGGCACATATGGCCCTTCTTTAACTGTGATATAGATTCTAGGGTCAGAGGCTTCCATAAATAGTCTAACCCTTTCTTTCCAGATGCCAAAACTCTCCTTTCTGCAGATTGGCAACTTCATGGATCCTAGTTCTTTGTGATTCTCTGTTGAACCCATTTTCTAGATTTTCTTGATTATGCTGAGTCTGCCTACAGGATCTTTTACTCAGACTGTTATGTCCTTTTTGAGTAACCTCCCTCTGATACCACTTGAAAGGAATTGTACCTAATCACCTAGAGGGGGGTGAATAGGTGACCTAAATCTTTTTAAAATTTACTGGCAGAATAAATCACAGCATTCACAGAACTTTAAACAGCAATCACAGCAATAGTTACACACAGAGAACACAGAGATTTATAGTGGTTCCCCAAGGTCTGGGTACATCCACTTTCCCCCTTCGTCTATCTAGTAGTGTACTAGATTCGGCCAAACTCCTCCACTATTCCTCAGATCCTCAGATCTTACACTCAGAACCCCAAACAGGTTCCTACAACTCAGGCTCAAAGCCCTATCACTCAGTCTTCACCAAGACCTACACTCAGCCTTCAACAAGGCCTACACTCAGTCCTCAACAAGGCCTACACTCAGAGAAATGAATCTCCTACTCTCAGGCGCACAGGCCCTACCACTCAGCCTTTATAATTTCAGGCTTACAACTCAGATCCCTAAGGATCCTACAAGAAATTAAAATTATAAAGTGTAAACCTACAACTCAGAATGAAAGAGAAGAGTTGTCTGGTTTCTTGAAGAGTTTTTGGAAGAACTTTGCTGAGATCAACCTCCCTTGGCTTCCTTCAAAGCTTCTTGAATTTAGAACACAGTAGGGTTGAGTCTCTATGCAGATGATCTTCAATCACTGCTGACTTAAGAATCAGATCTCAATCTAAAACTTTCTTCACAGCCTGGTTCAATAGCTGTCTTCTTAGAAGGAGCTCTCTCTCTCCAACTTCTTAGATCTTCTGATCACTTCAATTGATTGTTGTTAATCTTCCTCTGATTGTGTTGATCTGTGCTTAATCACTTCTGATTGCTGACAGAATAAGCCTTTATATAGGCTTTCTTCATGGTGACCGGCTGATCCGGTTCCTAACAGCTTTCTGACAGCTCTGACAGTTGTAGTAGACTGGCTGGGATGGCAGCTGTCAAGTCATCCAGTCACTTCTTGAATTTTCTGTAACTGTCTGAAAGTGTCGAGACAGTCAGTCTTTAAGTGTCGACACTGATAGTCTAAGTGTCGACACAAGTAGACTAAGTGTCGACACTAGCCTTCATGGTGTCGACACAACTCCTTGTGTTGTAGAATCTGCTTCTCGACACTGCTTCTTCAACATGTGTCGACACTGATCATGTGTTTCGACACAAGTCCTTCTTCTTTGATACTTAGTTGATTTCTTGTAAGTGTTGACACAACTCCTTTGTGTCGACACATCTTCTTGTGTTGAACTTGTTAAGTGTCGACACATCTTCTTGGTGTCGACACATGTCTTCTGTGTTGATACTTTTGCTGAGTGTCGACACATCTCCTTTGTGTCGACACTTGTACTTAGACTTCATTGAAATTTGCTGAGTGTCGACACAGCCTCCTAGTGTCGACACTTTCTTCATGTGTTGAGACTTTTGCTGTGTGTCGACACATTCTTCATTATGTCGACACTTGTACTTAAACTCTGTTGAAGTTTGCTGAGTGTCGACACAGCCTCCTAGTGTCGACACTTGTACTTGAACTTTGTTGATGTTTTGCTGAGTGTCGACACAGCCTCCTAGTGTCGACACTTTCTGATGTCGACAAAGTTCCTCTAGGTGTCGACACTGCTTTTAAGTGTCGACACAGCTTCTCTGGACATTTCTTCATTGAGTGTCGACACAGCATGTATGTGTCGACACTTTCCTTCTGGTGTCGACTCTGCATTCCTGGTGTCGACACAATTACTCCAAGTGTCGACACTGCTTCTCTGGGTGTCGACACAAGTCTTCTTAAGTGTCGACACTTTTCTTCTAGGTGTCGACACATGGACTTAGAAACTTTTCATGCTTTCCCTGCAATTACTTAACCTGCACAAGGTAACTCAAAATACATCAAATACACCTTGATGTATATCATTGAGTGGGGTGAGGCTTCTTCAAATCTGGTACATTAAATCCAATGTACCCAACAAAGGCACTAGGAACTACGATGGGATTACGCCCAAAGCTCCCTTTTGCAAGGCACTTACTATTATTGGTTGCTACCCGATTTTCCAGCCCTTAGTTAATTTCACTGAGTCTAGCCCTAGTGCATTTAAACACTTCCTCCCTACGAGAAGGACGAATTTTCGCCGATCTCGGGCACCACCTAACACTAGTCAACCTCTCACTCTACAAATCATGTCTTCCAATTATGAACTCCTTTATTTACCCAACCCAGCAATCTACTAAGGATTCAACTCTCCAAAATTCACTACCCACCCCAGTTCAGTTTCCGCGGTTACTATTTGCAGACCACCATATACTATATGAGGTGTATAAAGGAGGTACTCCGGATTGTCTTCCAAATCTCCTATAAATTTTATCATAGGTCTATCATAACAAATTTAGTCTAAAATCAGAGATCCATAATTTTTCTAATTAATTTGATATTTATTGAATTTTCCCAAATATTTGGCCATGGGCAATTTTGAACATGAACTATATGATCTACTCAAGTAGTGGCCACCCAAAAATTTTTATCACTAAATTAACAGAGATATATGACTAGATACAAATTTCCATAATTAGTTAGAAAATATTTGACCTCTAATTAATTTATCCAAAATATTTCCCTTAATCATATGTAAAGAAGGAAGTACCAAAAGTATTCATCATAAAATTATACAAAAATTACAGAATCTTAATATAGTTCAGAAAAGATCATTGTACAAAAATCATAATTTTAGAGGCTTGCTAGACTCCAAAATAAATTAAATTAATTTTTCATGGTAAACCATACTTAATGAAGCAACCCTTAGGACTACTCATCCAAAAATTCTTTAAACATTCACAGAGCTTTAGAACATAATAATAATTCCTCCGGCTAAATTTCATCAATATCCAGCAAGAAGTTTCTTCCTAATAAATTTCTAAGTGAATATTCCAAATTATCAATTTGTTAATGAAGTATCCAAAATAATTATCCTAAATTCATTGTAAAATTTCCAGAGCTTTTACTAACCTCAAAAACTACTCAACCCAAATCTCATCACTTTTCAAAGAGTTTTTGTGACATTTTCTATCCATATAAGGTTTGTGCCCTAAGCTAGGGTTAGGGTTTTGAGGGGGTTTAAGGCCTCCAAATTCCCTGAAATTTTAACCAGAGAACTATACTAATCCTATGGTACTCGCCACAAACTTTCAAGTCATTCCAAGGTCATTTGACCCTATGACCTTCACACCCTAAAAATCCCCATTAAGGGACCTACCCTAGGGCTCTAGGGCTACCCTACTCTTAACCACCCCAAATTCCATTGGAGGGTGAGGCATACTATAGAGAGTCAGTGGCCAAAATATCAGCCTCTGGTGAGGTGATTTGACCACTCAAAACCCAAAGGGGGTGCTTGACCTAGTTAACCCTAAAAGGGGTCAACCTAGGGTTGGATCAACACCTAACCAAAACATCACCAAATGAGAGGAAACTTTTACCAGAGCCCTAAAATGCACTCTAAGACCTCTTACCCAAATTTGGGGGAATTTTAAGGTGTTAAGGACACCTAATTATTTTATTCATTGATTATTACATTTTCCTAAAAACTATAGAAACAAATTCTCCCAAAATTCTGAATTTTGGACAGGCCCTAGGTATAGATAGGGTAGACTCCCTGCCAAAATCTCAGATCATTTGGACAAGGGATGAATGGTGGGAATCCATTTGAATCTCAGGATAGACCTAGGTATAGGTCCCACCAAACTGGGTGCTGGGGTCTAACCAGGACTCCAAATTGAGTGAAATAAATTTTAAATTAAACTAGACATCAAGGGCTACATTTTATATGTTGACCATGTTTTATGATCTAGCATCTAAGTATTTTTAAAATTTAATTTAAAAACATTCCAAAAATGAGGCAGAAATTAAATAAACAGGAATTAATAAAATCTGATCCAGCACGGATCTTAAAGCAAAATCGTGGGGCTCCTGGGCATCTTCTTCCTCCAGCCAAGGGCTGGGATTGACCGAACCTGGAGCCTATTCCATGCTCATTTCCCGGCCACCCGGCCACCTCCCTGGCCGGCCACCACCGCCACCACCTTCATTGAGGTGGGGGGCTATCGTCGGGCGGCGGCACGGCCGCCGGAGGGGCGTTTTCCGGCGAACTCACGAGGTATAAAAAACCATGAAAAACTGAAATTTTTCTCACCCGATACGGCTCAATTGAGCCCGATTTCTCTCCTAATTGATCTAGGATTTTAGCCCACGAAGAGAGGAGTAGAGGAGGACCTTCAACCGTGTTTGCTGACGTGTTTGGTGGTGGTGCGCCATGGCCGCCGAGCTCCAAAAGCTTCCACCTCCAAATCTCTATCCTTAAGCAAAAGCAGCGATGTAAAGGCCTAAATCCACTGCTTATGATGCTCTGAAGATGATAAAGGGGTCAGTGGAGGTATGGGAAGGGGAATGGCTTCAAAGCCATTAATGGCCATGAAAGGGAATTTCGGCCATGGAAAACATCCATGGAAATTCACCTCCCCTTGGTCCCAATTCATTTGGAAACTCCTCAAAACTGATAGGGGAGATGAATACTAATTAATTGGTGAAGAATGAAGGGGTGATTCACCTTCCCCACCATCAATGGCCTTCTCTTTCTTCTTTCTCTCTCTTCCCTATTGGAGGAATTGAATTCAGCCACCTTGGGTGGCTGGCCATGTCTATTCAACTCCTCAAAACTGATGAGGGGGAATGTATTCAGCCTTTGAAATCAATTGGAGAGGTCCTTGGTCTCCCTTGGCCATGAATGGCCTCTTTTCTCACTTTCTCTCTCCTCCATTAAAGCGAAAAATGGAGCTTTCTCTCTCCTACTCACCATGGACGATTTTGATCTCTCCTCCAGCCTATTGGCACCCCACTAACCCATATGAATAATAAAAATGAGGTTAGCCCAAGTGGGGGAAATGGGTTTGAGCTTGGGTTAGCCCATTTGGGCTAATTTTACTTAACACTAGAATAGAGTTGACCTTCGTCAACATGACCATTTGGGTTGACTCCAATGGGTCCTTGGTGACTCATTGGACTCCCCTAAGGTCTAGGAAGGGTTGGGTAGGGTTAACTTGGCACCTTGGAGGTCACTTGACCCTTGGTAAAGGCACTTTGACCACTTTGGGGCTAGAGTTGACTTGGGTCAACTTGACCATTTGGGTTGACCCCAATGGGTCCTTGGTGACTCATTGGCACCACTGTAGGTCTAGGAAGACCTGGGCAAGGTTGATTGGGCACATTAGAGGCCAACTGCCCTTTGTTAGGGCACCTTGCCCAATTTAGTCCTATGGTGGTCCTAGGTCAAATTGGCCACTTTGGGTTGACTCCAATGGACCCTTAAGGCTCTAGTGGACCCTTTGATAGGTTAGTGATGTTGTGGTGGGGTCATGGAGTCATGGTGAAGCCCTAAGGTCAAACCATAGGTTTGGTGATGTGGTTGTGCCATAGGCTGACCAAGGTGATCCTCACATTGGCCTTCTATCTCTTGGCCCTTTTAGCTTTCTAGGGTTTTGTCATGACCTAGTCATGGCCAAAACCACTCTTAGGGGTCTAGTTGGAAATGGGATGTTACATCCATCCTTCTTCTTGACGAACAATACAGGGGCTCCCCATGGTGACGAGCTAGGGCGAATGAACCCGGACTCCACCAGTTCTTGCAGTTGAACTCTAAACTCCGCGAGTTCCTTCGGGGCCATTCGGTAAGGGACCCTGGATACAAGCTTGGCACCCGGTACTAGATTAATTTGAAAATCAACTTCTCTATGTTGGGGCAATCCTGGCAGTTTCTCAGGAAATATCTCAAGGAAGTCCCACACTACCCATACATCTTTCATATCCAAAGCCATCTCTTTCAACTCGAAATAGATCATGAAGACTTCATCCCCCTTCATATGGGCTTTTACAGCCTGAACTGAAGATAACAACATATGAGGTGCGAATCTAATACCTTGGAAGATGACATAGGTGTCTCCACTCCTCAAGTAGATTCATTTCTCTGCACAGTCAATCCTTGCGAAGTGCCAGTCCAACCATGCCATGCCCAGAATGATGTCAAACTCTGGCATTCTCAAGACCGTGGCAGGCGTATCAAAGGCCTTTCCCCCAATGAATATCTCTAGCTCGCACTTAGCGGTTGCGGTCATCTCAGAGTCGTCCGGGAGGCGTACTCGTCGAGCTATACCCGCAAAGTATTGTACACCCTCCATGTCTTTAATGAAGTCCTCGGACACAAAAGAGTTGGAGGCACCAGTATTGAACAGCGCATAGGCCATCTTCCCGCCGACTACCACGGTGCCTAAGTACCAAAACCCAAAACTAAACGCTAGGAATCTATTATGTCTTACGCAAGTTAAGTTAAATAGTGAAAATGTGAAAGCTAACTGCAACATACATGCAATAACATCCTGGGGATTCCGTTCTTGCGCCATGTCCAGTGCGTACACTTGATCCTGGGCAGGGCCGGGGTTTCCTCCTCGCGGTCCTCGTCCTCGACCACGCATGTAACCCCGTCCTCGTGGAGCTGTCGTATGGAGAGCAGGATGGACGTTCCCAAACAACAGCGGGCAGTAGCGTCGAATGTGGCCCGGTTGGTTGCATTCGAAACACACCCGCCCATAACACCTCTCAGGTTGCTGAAGTTGTTGAGGCTGAGGCGGTGGAGGCAACGTGGCCGGTTGCGGAATCGGGTGCTCCTCTCTAAAATTTTGGTGGAAACTTCCTCCACCCCTTTGCTATCCTCTTCCTCCTCTAAAGTCCTGCCTCTCCTATTGCTTGGGACAGCTTCCATCACGCCCTTCGCATGCCTCTTACCATTTCCCAAGTGGTCAGCCTCCAATCTCTTTGCCATATCGATAATCTCTGCCAAGCTAGAGTCCGCTATAAACAAAAGGGCCTGCCTTAGGGGATCTCGCAGCCCTTTGTAGAAATGCTTGGCGTATCCTCTATCATCCAACTCATATGAATCTGCAAACTTTGCGAGATGCTGGAACTCTCGCTGGTATTCCGTAACCGATTTTGATCCTTGCTTCAATAGTAGGAACCTCTCCTCGAGTTCATCTCGAGCAAATGAAGGAATGAAGTGCTCCAAGAAGACTCCGGTGAACTCGCTCCAGCTTATCTCTGTATAAACCCGGCCTTGGAAGGTGGAGCCCATGAGGGACTTCCACGACCTCTTAGCATGTAGTTCCAAGATGGACACCGCCAACATTAGAGCCATGTTGGTTGGGCAACGGATCCCCGTCAACAACTTCTACACTGTGTCAAGCCATTCCTCCGTGCGTACGGCCGACTCCATCCCGAGGTAGGCGGGAGGGGAGAGAGCCTGAAAGGTGCTCAGCCAGTTAGAGCCCGGAGCCTGTTGTTGCACCGGAAGCTGCTGCGCCCTAAACGCATCCAGGATGGCGGTGAGCGTCTTGGAACTACATGCTAAGAGGTGGTGGATGTCCCTCATGGGCTCCAGCTTCTAAGGCCGGGTTTATACAGAGATAAGCTGGAGCGAGTTCACTGGAGTCTTCTTGGAGCACTTCATTCCTTCATCTACTCGAGATGAACTCGAGGAGAGGTTCCTACTATTAAAGCAAGGATCAAAATCGATTACGGAATACCAACGAGTGTTCCAGCATCTCGCGAGGTTTGCGGATTCATATGAGTTGGATGATAGAGGATACGCCAAGCGTTTCTACAAAGGGCTGTGAGATCCCCTAAGGCAGGCCCTTTTGTTTATAGCAGACGTTATCTTGGCGGAGATTATCGATATGGCGAAGAGATTGGAGGCGGATCACTTGTGAAGTGGTAAGAGGCCTAAGGAGGGCATGATTGAAGCTGGCCCAAGCAATAGGAGAAGGCAGGACTTTAGAGGAGGAAGAGGACAGCAAAGGGGTGGAGGACGTTTCCATCGAAATTTTAGGGGAGCACCCAGTTCCGCAGCCACCCGCGTTACCTCCACCGCCTCAGCCTCAACAACTTCAGCAACCTGAGAGGAGTTATGGAAGGGGCAAGAGTGCCCCCCATCGGCTCAACGTGCACTGGAATCTACACGTAGAATACAAACGTATGGTCAGGTTGGCTAATCTTAAGTTCAAAGTTGGACATACTTAGTGTGAATTACATATGGGCACACCACTGCTTCCGCGAAGTCAGTTTGTCCCCAAACTGGCTAATCGAATGGGGGTGGTACCATTGTTGAAAGACTTCTTTAGTTGAGGATCGTAGCAAACTGATACCATTTGTAAGACCTCCCCCCTCCCGGATCCCAAAACACGGCACGAAGGGGGTCTTATTCCCACAATAGACGCCTTGCAGTAGTATTAGCACACGGGCTAACCTATACCGCAAGACGCCTATTCTGCCGGCTACAACCAATATCAATATATGCCAACCCAACCAAAACAATAATAAGAGAAGTCAAATCCACACAAGCATAATAGTCCAAAGTACATCAATTAAAGAAGCTAAAACATGCTTCTACAATATCAGAGTGCAGCTAATAAATGCCCAACTGGGCTATATTAGAGTCGCTCAACACTCATATCAGTAACCGACGGTAGCGACGACACCGTCACTTCAGGCTCTGTCGTCCTAGCCTGGCTGTCCTGCTGCATAATCTGTGGCTCCTCTACCTGCAGGGTGACCTCCTAAAAAGGAAGACATAGCAACCGTTATTCGAAAAGACTAAGTGGATTCACATCCGCTCCCCCGGCGACTCCTCGGCAGCCGGCGGAGAAAGGAACAAGGGTACAATATATAACAAGTAAGGTAACAGGTACAAGCCGGTGGTAATAGTATAATAAGATTAACAGCAGTATAATCTAGCAGTTCTACAAGAGATATAACCATCCATCAAGTATAAGTAAATACATCAGGAAAGTAACTTAACTTTTAGGGATGCCCATACAAGCTTATAAGTTGAGGATCGGTTTACATAAAGTAACTCATCGTATAGGAGTACCCATACAAACTTATACGATGAGAATCTTGTTTGTGCAATGCTATGTAATGGTATGTATGCTATGCAATGACTCACCCATGATTACACACATGCAACCGCTATGTCGACACAGAGTAGTAGTTCCCACTTTTCGAGCAGGTAGCTAACCTCTCAGACATCAACCATCGTGGCCAGGCGGCGATAGTAGAGTGGGATTCTCTACTACTAAGCGGGCATCCACACTGCTTCACTTAGGCCTCTGTATGCCTCAACGCTAAGAACACAATAGCGGAGCCCACCCCCCCCCCCCCCTCGCGTACTATGGCCTAGCGGGAGTCTCGGGTAGATGTGCACCAAGAACCAAGTCCCGAACTAGCCTTGTGTGACCCGGAAGGAGCCTCGGAAGAAAGCACGAGGGCCAAGCCCAACCGTTCACTTGGCACGGAAGGAGCCCCGGGACATGAACACCGAGGACTAAGCACAATCACCCAAATTCTAACTATCAACTCCCATCGGTGTGACGACGGGTGAGCCCGTAGACCTGCCACACTATCCTTAACCCAGGATTACGACACCGCGTGTCGACTCACACCGCATGCAATTCCACATTACCATGGCACGGAAGGAGCCTCGGAGAAAACACGAGGACCAAGCCCAATCGTCCACTCGGCATGGAAGGAGATCCGGGACATGAACACCGCGGACCAAGCCCAACTGTCCGACTTTGACTCATCTCATCGCTATCCCAATTAGTGATGGTCAACACCGCACTTACATCCTTCCACAATGCTACCCGTAGGGAGACAACACGCTAAGCATTGGACCACTAAATTCATTCCACTAAACAATTATTCACATGGCCATGAATTAACATCCCACATTTCAATTCCAAATGATTTCAATACAATAATAACATGATACGCATTCTTATGGTTTACCGATTTCTATCAAATCATTTCATTTAAGTACGCTTCGCTTCACAATTCAATTACGTGAGTCCCAATTATTAAACTTCATCATTCATAGTTCTATGATGGTTAACATAAAAGAGTTTACCCAAACCTCAAGTTAATTTGCAACATTGGCTTCACTGATTCCAAATCCATGTTATACAAACCCAGAAATTCCAATTACAGAACACTATCAGGACAGCAACTTCGACTGGAGATTCCCGAAGCTGCAGGAATCTGGTAAAGACGTGTAACCACTCGATGGAAAGGTCTTTACAGGGGTTACAACTTTCATATTCAGATAACAACCCACATTTGAGAGTATCCCACTTGCAATTGGCTTCAAAGTCCGCTGCGTGTAGAATACAATTTCTGCACGCTTGGTTTGCCGGCCGTCAAATTCGTTTAAACTTTCCTGTGGCTACAGACTTCTCCTGAAGTATTGCAACCACTCGTTGGAAAGGTATTTTCAAGGACTTCAACTTTCATGTTTAGTCAAAATCCCAGATCTGGCCATATCACATCTGAAAATGGCCAAGAAGATCGTTGCGCGCAGAACACAGATTCTGCACGCATCTTAAAGCGGAATGAATGGCATCGGTTCATCTTCCTCCTCAAGTCGATCTTCCAAAATTACCTCCAGAAATTTCTCCTCACTTATTCATCCTCATGACGCCATTACTCTTCAAGAAATCATCCCCCATCTTCTCATAGAAGGTTGGAGAGGTTGAAGACCACTATCCTTAGAGCACAAGCCCTAGAACGGCCTCTTCCTAGATAAATCACCATCTCACAAATCTAGACTCTTTTGAGTCGACATCTCACCTAGATATCTATAGATCTAGCACCAAGGGAGAGGGTAGGAAGCTCACCTCATTTCCGGCGTTTCCACCAATTCCGGCCATGGACCTTATAACTCTTCTCGGCGGCATCTTCTCCTTCACGGCGGTGGCGGTTCTTCTCCTCTTGGACTTGCTCCATCAGTTTCTCCCTCTCTACAGAAGTTCTCTCAGAAAAATGGCTGGAATGAGGAGTGAAAACGGCTAGGGTTTTCGCAACCCTTATATGTGAAAAGTGACACGGGTAGGGACACGCCCGTGTCCTTACCAGTGTCCTGCTCGGGCGAAGCGTCAACGACAGTTTTAGTGTCGGTTCAATACTCGACACGGGTAGGGACACGCCCGTGTCCCTACACGTGTCCACATGACACGACCGTGTTCTCTGGTCGTGTCCTTCTCTGGACACGCCTCGTCGAACTCAACTCGACACACAAGGGTAGGGACACGCCCGTGTCTCTACCCGTGTCCTTCTCGGGGACACTTCGTCGAGCTATACTCGACACACACGGGTAGGGACACGCTCGTGTCTCTACCCGTATACTTCACGGGAACAATGGTTGAACATACACGGGTAGTGACACGCCCGTGTCACTACCCGTGTCCTTTACTGGACATTCTCGAGCCGTCGATTCGAGAGCAGGGCTCTCCCACACGGGTAGGGACACGCCCGTGCCTCTACCCGTGTCCTATTCTGGACTGATTTCTCCTCCCATTTACAAGTGCATCCCAGTTGTCAGCACTCCCCCGAACCCAAGTCAGCTCTCCTGACTCAAAAACGCGTATGAGGGGCCTAGTGCAAATCGGGACGTTACACTATCTGTAGGATCTAGTGATAGATTTGAGTTGTAGGTGTTTTGACCCTGAAGTAGGGTTGTTGCCCAGATCTTTGTGTTGATCTGATGTAGGAGACCAGCTGGGTCTCTGAACTGTAGGAGTTGGATGACTCTGGGTTATTGGGCTGTTGAGCCTGAGCTAAGGCTGTAGGGCCCAATATAGGGCCTGGAAGTAGACTTGAGAGATTCTGAGAAATCTGACTTATAAGCTCTTGAAATCGAGTTTTGGAGAAATTTGTTGAGTCTAGCACACTGCTAGATAGGCTCAGGGGGACAACAGATATACTCATACTTTTGGGAACCACTATAATTGATGTGTATTCTGTTTTGTGCTTGATTAGTTGCACATTATTTCTTATAACTACTAAAATATGTAAATAAACCAACAAGTTGCTGGACTACTTATTTACCCCCTTCCCTCTAAGTGAGTTAGAGTACCATCAATAACAATCTTTGGAAGCCCTAGAGAAGAAAAAGAACTGGCTCTCTATTCAAATTCAGGGATAATATGATGGTCGACTGATTTTTTGGAAGAACATTTACTGCAGCAGATGAACGATGATCTTCCTGATCTTCTCTGTCGACTTCCGTTAAAAACACTAATCGATGTAACGTTGACTTTGTATAGTAGTTGCGTCGAACTCTGGCTTCATTTTGGATAACTATTGACTTAATAGTGTAATCGATGTTACTTTGACAACACATCGAAGTATGCATTGATATAAACCTTAAAGCAATGTCAACTGATTTAATTATGTTGCTCTAACTTCTAATCGAATTAACATAGACATTAAGTCAAAGTTGCAATGACTTCTAGTCAACACCTATTGGCATTTCTTGATTTTCCTCTAAAATTAAGTGTGACAATCTCATGTCATTTACTCCACTGATATCCTAGGACTTTTAAGATCATATTACCCTCTTTATACATCATGGATAATAAATCTAAAATATAAAATCACTCAAAATATAATTTGTTAAGGTAAATAATATGGGTTTTTCCCAACAAAATCTTCTATCAATGGGTGGGTGAATAGCCACCCCTCCCAAAACATGATTACCAAGATGCCCCTTCAAAAGCTATAAAAAGGCAATGGATCACCATTTAGAGATATTGCATTCTACACTTATGAGAGCTCCTTAGAAGATCTCTCAGGACTCTCATTCGATGTTTGAAGATCTCCTTTATGCCCCCTTAAAGATCTCTTTTATACTTGAAGATTTCCTTCGGTCCTTTGAAGGCGACTCAAGTATCTCATTTAGCTTCTTACGCCAAGCTCCCACCTTGCAAGATGCTTGACATTGTGCTCTGCAACAACGCCTTCACGCTCATGGTGCACTGAAAATGCCTTTGCGTTTATGTCGCACTGACAACGCCTTCGTGCTCATGATACACTGACAATGCCTCTGCGCTCATGGCACAATAAAACAACCTTCGCGCTCACGATGCGCTCAAAATGTGAAATAAATAGTGCCTAACCACCTAGAGGGGGGGTGAATAGGTGTACTTTTCCTTTTTAATTTTAAGGCAGAAACTCTGTACAATTAAACCTGTTTTTGCAATATTCTACAACTATCACAACACAGCAACCACAGAAACAAACATACACAGAGTGCACACAGTGTTTATAGTGGTTCCCCAAGGTCTGGGTACATCCACTTTCCCCCTTTTCCTATCTAGTAGTGTACTAGATTCAGCCTAACTTCAGCACTTCTCCTCAGATCCTCAGATCTTACAGCTCAGAACCCCAAACCAGGTTCCTACAACTTAGAGTGTCCCCACTCCTACAACTCAGGAACAAAGCCCTACCACTCAGTCTTCAACAAGACCTACTTAGGCTAAACAGCCCTACCTCAGCCTTCAACAAGGCCTACACTCAGAGAATTGATTCTCCTACACTCAGGCTCAAATGCCCTACCTCAGCCTTTATAAATTTAGTCTTATAACTCAGATCCCTTAGGATCCTACAAAAAGATAATGTAAGTTTGTAGATCACCACTCAGTTTGAGAGAATGAAGAGGGCAATATTCTTGATCAGTTCTTGATAGCACTGATTCTTGAGATCAACTTTGGCTTTGCTTTCTTCAAGGCTTCTTGAGTCTGAACTCAGTAAAGTTGATCTTCTTGAAGTAGATCTGCTGGGAACTTCCTTCTTAGGTTGGAGAATTAAATCTGGATCCTACTTTGCAGTCTGGTTCAGAAACTGCTACTTAAGAGATTTGATTAACAAGTCTCTTTCTTGACTCCAATTACTGGAGTTCTCTCTCTCCAAGTAACTCTGAAGTTTCTTCAAAATACTGATTTACAGTTTTCTCTGGATCAGTCTTGATCTTCTTAATCTTCTGATTAATTCTTTTTATTGATTGATCAAAAATCCCCTCCTGTTGAAGGAGAAAGGCCTTTATATAGTCTTCCTCCAAGGTAACCGGCTGATCCGGTTTCTAACGAACTTCTGACAGCTCTGATAGTTGCAGTGGACCGGTTGAAATGGCAGCTGCCAAGTCATCCAGTCACTTCTTGAAAAAACTGTCTCTGTCTGAAAGTCTCGAGACTGTTCTTCATTATGTGTCGACAGAAATAGACCAAGTGTCGACACAAGTGAACTAAGTGTCGACACTAGCCTTGAAGGTGTCGACACAACTCCTTGTGTTGTTGTAACAGCTTCTCGACACTGCTTCTTCAGAATGTGTCGACACTGATTCTCTGTATCGACACAAGTACTTCATCTTTAACACTTAGCTGAATTCTGTTGTGTGTCGACACATCTCCTTTGTGTCGACACATGTCTTCTTGTGTTGAAACTTGCTGAGTGTCGACACATCTCCTTTGTGTCGACATAAGTACTTCTTTTACTTTAACTTTTTTGAAGCTTGCTGAGTGTCGACACAGTCTCCAGGTGTCGACACATTTGATGTCGACTAAGCTTCTCTGGGTGTCGACATTGCTCCAAGTGTCGACACAGATTATGTTGACAATTCTTCATAGTGTGTCGACACTGCCTGTATGTGTCGACACTTTTCTTCTGGTGTCGACTCTGCCTTTCCTGGTGTCGACACAATCTACTCCAAGTGTCGACACAGCTTCTCTAAGTGTCGACACAAGCCTTTATAAGTGTCAACACTGCATCTCTAGGTGTCGACACATGGACTTAGAAACTTTTCTGCATTTCCTGCAATTACTTAACCTGCACATATAAACTCAAAGCACATCAAATACACCTTGATGTATATCATTGAGTAAGGTGAGGCTTCTTCAAATCTGGTACACATTTTCCAATGTACCCAACAATCTCACCCTATTTGGAGAAGTCATAACCCTTAGTCAATGATATACACCATTCATAACAAATACTCATTATGATGTATAATAATATTATATGGCAGCGTAAATACTAAACAAAACATGTATAAACAATCTTCACAGAATAAAAAATGTAACAGATTGAACATCAAACATTGTTTTGTTATAACTTCCAAAAGTTTCGTTAATCAAAAGTTTACATGGATTTTAAAGCAAATGATTACAAAGTTATAAACTTAAGAAAATTCTATCCTATGGCTGCTCTGGCTCCTTGATAACAATGCCCTTTCCAGATTGAATCTTGGCTTGAACTGGAGCATCAATGTCATCAGCAGGCTTCTTGCCCTTAAGATCTTTCTTCTTCTGTTCTTCATCCCTTATCTTCTGTCTCTCAAAATAATGATAAGGCTTAGGGAAATACTTGCTAGGCTCATGTGCATTAGGAGATAGATTCCCTAGTTTAGCCTTCCTTCTGTACTGAACTATGGCCTCTTGCATAGCTTCATGTTTTCTCCACTCCTGCTCAGAATACCATTTGCCCCTTTCTAGGATATTATCCTTTGCAGCCTTCCAAGCAGTCAGTATAATATTTCTAGAAGTTGGGCTCCATTGCTCAAAATCAGGCCTTAACTCTGCTTGTTCTCTGAACCTCTTCTTAGATAATTGAGCTTCTTGCTCTTTTAATACTACCTCTTGCTCTTTTAATACTACCTCTGGCACAGGCTATACTACTTTCTCAATGATCACATTGTGAGCACCTTCTGGAGGACTATACGTATATTATATCTCTTGATGTATCATGTCAAAATCTGCTGGAGAGTAGATCACTTGAGCCACTTCAGCTTGCTCACCTCCAAAATATGCAGGATTTATCCCAGATTCTGCTACATTATCATCATCACACAAGGGTTGATATCCAAGGGTAGCTCTGATGCTGTTTGAAATCCATTTAGCATGGTAAGAGCCTGCTTTGACTAATACCCTCTCCCCCTTTATAACTTCTCTTTCTATATAATCCCTAAGATCATCCTTCTGAAATCTGATCTGAGCATTCAGATAGTTAACACCATCTTTATAAAAAGGTTTGAACTTTTGTAGCTGTTCAGTAATAGCCTTTTGAGAATCTTCAATAGCAGTTTTAACAGCAGTTAGGCTTTCTTGTAATTGCTTATCAAATGCTTCTTTGGCAGTAGCACTAACTGCAGTCTGTGCAGTAGTTAGATTTTTCATTTCAGTGACAATCACATTATGTGATTCAGTCAAGTTTTCATTCATTCTTATTTGATTTTCTAAGACATAGCTCTGCTTAACTACTATGTCATCAACCTGTGTCATTATCTGCTCTTGGTGAGTAGCTAGGTAAATTGCTGCATTACCTCCTTTATGAAAACAGTCAGTCATTTCTTTCTTATTTTGATTTACTTCAAATCTAATAGATTTTATACCTTGAGCCAGATCAAATTGAATGGATTTATGTCCTTCATCCATATATTTTTCTAGAGCCTGTCTTTGCTCATCCATCTTGATCTGCAAAGCCACCAACAAAGAACTATAATCAGCAGTTGGAGCTTGTTGTGGAACAATGGTTTGCAGTGCTTTCTTGTAGGTCTGGCTTCTCCTTTTGAAGACCTGTAGCTTTCTTTTCTTGGCTCTAGCAGCCTCTTCATCCTCAGAAGCAGAAGTACTAGCAATGTCTACTCTATCTTTAGGACTAGGATGCAAGTCCTGGGTAGTCTTAGGTAACTCCCCCTGCACCCTTTGCTCCTCATTCTCATTTCTTGCAGTTTCCTCTTGAAACTCTACATGCTCCCCCTCAAGATTGACCTTCTCCCCCTCAAAAACTGCTTTCTCTCCCTCAACATCAGTCTGTAATAGATCAGGGAACAGCTCTTCTAGAGTAAATTCCTATTGAGTATGGACTGGAGAATCTCTTATCTCAGGAGCATTATCTGCAACTGATGTGTCTTCCATAACAACATCTTGTGGGTGACTATGTATCTGAGTTTGCTGATCAACATCAAGTAATGATTCAGTCAATACTTCATCCTCAATATTAAAAATTGATTGATTAACTTCATTGATTACCTCAAGAATTGTTTGGGTAGCCAGTTTATTATCCAAGTGAGTTGACTCATCCACATGATGAGTCTCCCCCTGGAGTGGATCCAGGTGAATGGGGCTAGCAGGTTGGAGCTCCCCCTGCCTCTGGGCATCTTCAGTCTTTACTGGTGACCTTCCAGTAACATCAGTTGCTTCCTTATCAACTTCATCTTCATCAGAACTGAAAACTACTTGCTCCTCTGAGCTACTTGAGGATTCAGGAGCCACAATGGCTTTCTTCTTCTTCTTCTGTTGAGGAACTTCCTTTTCTGGAGTAGGCATGTCCTTTGTCAACACCTATCCCACCTTGAGATAATCCTAACATCCATTCTCCTCATATGGTTTATCTTAGAACCTGCAGCTTGGTTCATGACTTCTGGAATACTTCCAGCCAAGTACAAACTCATAATCCTACCCAGATTGGGCTTCTTCAGACTTTCCTTTATCTTGTCAAACATTACTGCTGACCAATCAGTTTTGAGTTTGAATATGATCCTTGTCATTAAACTGAACATGTGAGCTGATATTCTATCATGCCCACCTGGTTTGCTCAGAATTACCTTTCCTACTATTTCAGATAAAAACTTTCCTTGTATGCTCATCCCTTTCCTGTTAAAAACTGATCCAATCTTCATGCTTGAATCAAGTCCACACCATTGCAGTGCCTCCCTTATCTTGGATGCAGGTACATCTTCCTCTTCTTTAGTTCTAGGTACATGTAGAACTTTTCTTAGACTTTTCTGGGTGACCTTGACTTTTGCCCCATGGACTTTGGACTTAATCTTGAGTCCAGTTTCATCAAGGGTAGCTGTACTAAAGAATTCGAGGACCTCCTTCTTCCAAATCTTGATTGGCTCTGAAACTAGATACTCTAACCCAGTCTCTGCAACTAGGGTTACAACACCTTGAATTTTTGGTTCCGCATCGTCAAAGGCATGTCGCACTAGCTCATAACCTTCATTGATGTTCTCTTCTAGCTTGGGCGCTATTAGGGTTTGGAGAAATTTTGAATTTAGAGAAGAGAGATGTCGACACACAAGTTTGGTCTCGAAACAATGGAGAGCGTGTCGACAAACAATGGTGAAGACCTATTTATACCTTTCTAAAATCGAAGGTGAAAAGGCGCGTCAAAATACTTGAAATGTGTCGACACTGTTGAAAAGTGTCGACACTTACTTCTAATGTCTCGACAACTATGTGTCGACACAAATATAGTCGACAGAATATATATGTCGACAGTTAAACTACTGCGCTCGACGATTAGTCGATACTTCACTCGACGAATTCTGTGTTAATCCTAAGTGTTGACACCACCCTGGATGTGTCGACACCTACTCTGGATGTGTCGACACTAATTCTCTGAAGTGTTGACACAGACTGTCTAGATGTGTCAACACCATTTCTCTGAAATGTCGACACCACTTTTATGTGTCAACACAGACAACTTCATGTGTCGACACCATTTTACTTAGCCAATTTTATGAAACTATTCTAAGTTTAACATTCCTAATTCAATTTTAAACTTATTGAATTTGGTTTCGTCTAGGGGCTTAGTAAACATATCAGCTATCTGATTATCTGTTTTAACATATTCTAGGGAAATGTCCTCTTTTTCTACATGTTCTCTAAGAAAATGGTATCTAATTTCTATGTGCTTAGTCCTAATATGTGAAACAGGATTATTAGCTATATAAATTGCACTGGTAGAATCACAAAATAAAGGTGTTCTACTTACTTGAATACCATAGTCTTCTAGCTGATGTTGTATCCACAAAAGTTGTGCACAGCAACTTCCAGCTGCCACATATTCTGACTCAGCTGTGGAGATGACCACACTTGTCTGTTTCTTACTGCTCCATGACACCAGCCTTTCACCTAGAAATTGACAGGTTCCTGTAGTACTCTTCCTATCTTCCTTGCAGCCTGCAAAATCTGCATCTGAATAACCTGTCAGTACAAAATCTCCATTCCTAGGGTACCAAAGGCCTAGATAAGGTGTGCCCTTCAGATATCTCAAAATCCTTTTGACTGCAGTCAGATGAGATTCTTTAGGGCATGCTTAGTACCTAGCACAGACACATGTAGCATACATGATATCTGGTCTACTAGCAGTCAAATACAGTAGGGAGCCAACTATCCCTCTATACAAAGTTTCATCTACAGGCTTCCCTGCATCATCTTTGCTTAGAGACATGCTTGACCCCATAGGAGTTTTCATGGTAGTGGATGATTCCATACTATACTTCTTTATTAACTCTAGGGTGAACTTAGACTGGCATATGGACAAGCCATCTTCAGTCTGTCTAACTTGGAGATCCAAGAAGAACTTAAGTTCCTCCATACTGCTCATTTCAAATTTTCCTTGCATAAGTTTTGCAAACTTTCTGCAAAGACTACTTTATGTAGACCCAAATATTATGTCATCTACATATATTTGGACTAAGATAATCTTGCCTTTTGATTCCCTAAGGAATAGAGTCTTGTCTATTTTCCCCCTTGAGAATTTGTTCTCAATGAGGAAACTAGACAGGGTTTCATACCATGCCCTTGGGGATTGTTTTAACTCATACAAAGCCTTCCAAAGTCTATATACATAATCAGGTTTAAGAGAATCAACAAAACCTGAGAGCTGCTCTACATAGACTTCTTCCTTTAGATCTCCATTTAGGAAAGCTGACTTAACATCCATTTGATATACCTTAAACCCTTGATATGTTGCATAGGCAAGGAACATCCTTATTGCCTCCAGTCTTACTACTAGAGCAAAGGTTTGATCAAAATCAATACCTTCCTCCTGCTTATATCCCTTTGCAACCAGTCTAGCTTTATTTTTTATAATAATTCCATTCTCATCCAACTTGTTCCTAAAGATCCACATAGTTCCAATAATGTTGTGGTCCATGGGTTTAGGAACTAGCTCCCAGACCTTGCATCTTTTGAACTGATTTAGCTCCTCTTGCATGGCATCAATCCAATGAGAGTCTAGAACTGCTTCTTCAAATTTCTTTGGCTCTACTTGTGATAGGAAACTGGAGTAAAGAACTGTACTCAGATTCCTGCTTATTGTCTGCACTCCTTGTCTGGGATCACCAATTATCTGATTGGCTGGATGATCCTTTAAGTGTCTATTTGCTGGAGGTAGTCTGTCTTCAGGTTGTACACCTCCAGCCTCTTCATTTAGCTGCACCTCTTGGTCTTCTTCTACATCTAGATAGTCTTGTACTCCCCCTGGATAGCAGCCACCATTTTCCACTTGCTGAGTTGCAGTAGAACCTTCTATAATGGTAAGCTTGTCCATCCTATCAGTTATACCTGTAGAGCTGCAAACACTACTTGGTAATTCACAGTTAATGAGTCTTGCTTCATCAAAGACTACATGTACAGACTCTTCTACAACTTGAGTAATCAAGTTGTAGACACTATAAGCCTTACTATTGTTGATGTACCCAACAAAGATCCCCTCTTGGGATTTGGCAGCAAACTTGGTTTGATAAGACTTGCCATTGTTAAGTATATAGCACTTGCAACCAAAGATCCTGAAATAGGATAAATTTGGTTTTCTGCCCTTCATAATCTCATATGGAGTCTTTTTGTGGCACTTGGTGATAGTAGCCCTATTGATTACATGACATGCAGTGTTTACTGCCTTAGCCCAGAAATATTCTGGGAGAGAAGTGTCACCTAATAGGGTTCTACCAGCCTCTATCAATGTTCTATTCTTCCTTTCAGCAATACCATTTTGCCGAGGTGTTCTTGGTGAGGAAAATTCCTGAAAAATTCCAAATTCATCACACAGTTTTGTCATACTTTCAGACTGAAATTCAGTACCATGGTCACTTCTGATTTTGACCACTGTACTGTCTAACTCATTCTGAATTTGTTTAACAAAACTATATATGATACTTGGGGTTTCAGATTTTTGTCTTAGGAAGAACACCCAGGAATATCTTGAATAGTCATCTACTACCACAAATGTGTAGACCTTCCTACCTAAACTGTGAACTGGCATAGGACCAAAAAGATCCATATGCAAGAGGTAAAGACACCTCACAGAATCCTTGTTTTCAAGGCTATGAAAGGTGGATTTGGTCTGCTTGCCTTTTTGACAAGTTGAGCATATCACATCCTTTATACACTTAACTTGAGGACCATTCCTCACTAACTCTTTGCTAAAGAGTTGGCTAATTGTCTTATAGTTAAGATGAGCCAGCCTCTTGTGCCATTTAACACAATGTGAGACTCTCTCATCAGCTACAAGACAAATAGGAGAAACATTATTCTCACACACAAAGTCAAGACAATAGACATTTCTCTTCCTATATCCTGTCAGAATGATATTTTGATCACTTGACCTTTTGATATGACAACCATTCTTGACAAATGAGATGTCATATCCTAAATCACTCAGCTGACTTATGCTAATGAGGTTATGTTTCAAACCCTTTACATAAGCCACTCGAGTAATTGTAATCAGGTTACTAAAAATGTTACCAAAGCCTTTGATGATTCCTTTTTCTGAACCACCAAAGGTAATTTTAGGGCCATCCTTGATAGATGTGTAGTCCTTCAGCAACCCCCTAGTTCCAGTCATGTGCCTGGAACATCCATTGTCCAAGTACCATATAGGGGCATGGCCACTTGGACTCACCTGCAAAACAAATTACTTAATCTTAGAACCCAAATAACTCTTGGGTCCTTGGTGCAGGTTAGTCTGACTTTTAACAAAACTACATGTAGCACTTCTAGCAGGCAGTTTGCTACTCTCCTTGACACTTGAATTGTGCCAACAATCTAAGGCAAAGTGGCCTATTTTGTCACAACACCAACACTCAAACCTGTTGTACCTTTGTTTAGGTACTACCCTGACTGAAGTATCTACAGCAGGCTTTATGTTTTGTGCTGGGGTATTGCCTTTAGATTTGGACCTAGCAGTGCAGGCAGGTTTTTTAAATCCTAATCCAGCCTTACTCTTTTGAGGTACAAACTCATCTATCAAGGGTAAAATAGATTTAGGTTTAGAAAAACTTGCTACTATATCTTTCTCCTTCTGAAGTCTAACCTCCAGATTTCTAATTTGATCATTCTTAAATGTAATAGAACCCATCTGAATAACAGTAATGTTCTTCAGTCTGGCTATTTCATTCAGTTTCTTATCTAACAACTTGTTTGAATCAGCAGCAGCCAATTTAAGACTAGCAATCTCCTTTGTCTGAGTTTTGGCCAAGGTTTTGCTTTTCTTCAAGGCCTGCAACAAGTCCCTATACTCATCAATTAACTGATGAATATCTCCTTCAGATTCAGACCCACCCACATCAATTGATGCAGATGTATCTGATTCTGACTCAGTACTATAAATTGAACTAGAAGAACAACTTTGTACCTTACTTGGTCCAGGCTGATCCTGGATCTTGTCTCCTTCAGATAAAGCCATCAGTCCCTTACACTGATGATCTTCATGATCATAAATTGAGTTCATTAGCTACATGAACTCATCCTCTTCCTCTTCAGCAAATAATCCAATATAGGCTTCAGCTTCTGATTCTGTTTCTGAAGATGACTGATCTGTCAGACTCTTGTCTTTCTTAGCAACAAAGGACTTTTCCTTTTTGCTCTTAACCTGAATCTTCTTTTTGTCAGCTGACTCCTTCCTCTTTTCAGGACAGTCAGCCACTACATGTCCCTGTCTATTGCAGCAATAGTACACAATCTTTGAGGATGTAGCTTTGCTTGGCTTGGACCTACTTCTGTCATTCCTGGATGACTTTCTCGTCTGATAGTAGTCATCTTTTGGCTGAGAAGTGGAAGGCTTAGACCTCCACTGCTTCTTCTTCAGAAATTTTTGAAAATGCCTAGTAAATGCAGCAAAGTCTTCATCACTTTCACTGCTATCTGAATTCTTGCTATCTGAATTATCTGTGACAGCCTCAGCAATTAATTGAGGTGTAGATGGAGACTTGCTTCTATACTTCTTAGTGGCTTCAGTCTTGAAGGTCACAGTCTTTTCCTTGTGCTCCACTATAGTATTCTTCTCTTCCTCCTTTCTAGCCATTAACTGCATCTCATAAGATAGCAGTTTTCCAAACAAAGTTGGAGGAGGTATATCAGCTAGTTTGGCCACTTCCCTAATGACACAAATCTTGGTGTCGCAGTCCTTAGTCAGAGATCTTAAGAACTTGGCATTCAGCTCATAGTTACTGAAGTCTCTTCCATAGGACATCAACTCATTAACAATCCTATAGAACTTCTTGTAACATTCTGTAATGCTATCAGACTTTCCTTGTCTGAAGCTTTCATATTCCTGATTTAACAAGGACTTCCTATCTCGTCTTACTTCCTCTGAGCCCTCCATATAGACTATTAATGTATCCCACATTTCTTTAGAGGTTTTACAATGAATTAAGTTCTGAAATGTTGCATCATCAATGGCACTAACAATTATATTCTGGGCTCTCTTGTCCATAGTGGGCAGAATGATTTCATCTTTAGTCATTTCAGAAAAGTCCTTGGGAGTTTTCTGATTTGCATCCAGAATGGATATCTTCATTGGCACATATGGACCTTCTTTAACTGTAATATATATCCTTGGGTCAGAAGCTTCCATAAAGAGTCTAACCCTCTCTTTCCATATGTCAAATATCTCTTTTCTACATATTGGCAATTTCATGGACCCCAGCTCTTTGTGATTCTCACTAGAACTCATTTTCATGATTCTTGTTTGTTCTGAATCTGCCTATAAGATCTTACTCCGACTGTTAAGTCCCTTTTTGAGCAACCTCCCTCTGATACCACTTGAAAGAAATAGTGCCTAACCACCTAGATGGGGGGTGAATAGGTGTACTTTTCCTTTTTAATTTTAAGGCAGAAACTTTGTACAATTAAACCTGTTTTTGCAATATTCTACAACTATCACAACACAGCAACCACAGAAACAAACATACACAGAGTGCACACAGTGTTTATAGTGGTTCCCCAAGGTCTGGGTACATCCACTTTCCCCCTTTGCCTATCTAGTAGTGTACTAGATTCGGCCTAACTTCAGCACTTCTCCTCAGATCCTCAGATCTTACAGCTCAGAACCCCAAACCAGGTTCCTACAACTCAGAGTGTCCCCACTCCTATAACTCAGGCACAAAGCCCTACCACTCAGTCTTCAACAAGACCTACACTCAGGCTAAACAGCCCTACCTCAGCCTTCAATAAGGCCTACACTCAGAGAATTGATTCTCCTACACTCAGGCTCAAATGCCCTACCTCAGCCTTTATAAATTTAGGCTTACAACTCAGATCCCTTAGGATCCTACAAAACGATAATGTAAGTTTGTAGATCACCACTCAGTTTGAGAGAATGAAGAGGGCAATCTTCTTGATCAATTTTTGATAGCACTGATTCCTGAGATCAACTTTGGTTTTGCTTTCTTCAAGCTTCTTGAGTCTGAACTCAGTAAAGTGATCTTCTTGAAGTAGACCTGCTGGGAACTTCCTTCTTAGGATGGAGAATTAAATCTGGATCCTACTTTGCAGTCTGGTTCAGAAACAGCTACTTAAGAGATTTGATTAACAAGTCTCTTTCTTGACTTCAATTACTGGAGTTCTCTCTCTCCAAGTAACTCTGAAGTTTCTTCAAAATACTGATTTACAGTTTTCTCTGGATCAGTCTTGATCTTCTTAACCTTCTGATTAATTCTTTTTATTGATTGATCAAAAATCCCCTTCTGTTGAAGGAGAAAGGCCTTTATATAGTCTTCCTCTAAGGTAACCGGCTGATCCGATTTCTAACGAACTTCTGACAGCTCTGACAGTTGTAGTGGACCGGTTGAAATGATAGCTGTCAAGTCATTCAGTCACTTCTTGAAAATATTGTCTCTGTCTGAAAGTGTCGAGACTGTTCTTTATTATGTGTCGACACAAATAGACCAAGTGTCAACACAAGTGAACTAAGTGTCGACACTAGCCTTGAAGGTGTCAACACAACTCCTTGTGTTGTTGTAACAGCTTCTCGACACTGCTTCTTCAGAATGTGTCGACATTGATTCTGTGTGTCGACACAAGTACTTCATCTTTAACACTTAGCTGAATTCTGCTGTGTGTCGACACTTCTCCTTTGTGTCGACACATGCCTTCTTGTGTTGAAACTTGCTGAGTGTCGACACATCTCCTTTGTGTCGACATAAGTACTTCTTTTACTTTAACTTTGTTGAAACTTGCTGAGTGTCGACACAGTCTCCAGGTGTCGACACATTTGATGTCGACTAAGCTTCTCTGGGTGTCGACACTGCCTCCAAGTGTCGACACAGATTATGTTGATAATTCTTCATAGTGTGTCGACACTGCCTGTATATGTCGACATTTTTCTTCTGGTGTCGACTCTGCCTTTCCTGGTGTCGACACAATGTACTCCAAGTGTCGACACAGCTTCTCTAGGTGTCGACACAAGCCTTCATAAGTGTCGACACTGCATCTCTAGGTGTCGACACATGGACTTAGAAACTTTTCTGCATTTTCTGCAATTACTTAACCTGCACATATAAACTCAAAGCACATCAAATACACCTTGATGTATATCATTGAGTAAGGTGAGACTTCTTCAAATCTGGTACACATTTTCCAATGTACCCAACAAAATGCCTCTGCACCCATGTCGCCCTCACAATGCCTCCGCGCTCATGACAATCTCACAACCCTGTCACAGCGGCACAGAATTCCTTCCAAGCAGGTGTTGTAATTTACCATCTTTGCCTATTGTCCACAAAAATTATAGGACTTTTCACAATCACTATTGTCACCGATGTCGGTCCTACTCAAACTGCCCAAATTGCTTGGAGATTGGGGTGGAGGTGGCAAAGTCTTCATATTTGAAAAATGGCAATCTATGCGCTCTAGATCGAGGAATGTGATTCGTTCGTCTGGTTGTTGTGGTGGTTAAAACTGCATAATTACCAAGGTGCCACATTCAAAAGCTATAAAAGAAGCCTAGAACCCTCATTTGAGGAGAGCTGACCATTAGCACTAGAGATAACTCATTTGAAGATTATTTAGAGCGCTCATTTAGCGTTTCAACATTCGCTTGAAGATCTTCTTCGACCTTTGAAGATATCTTTCCCCTTCGAAGATCTCTTTCGAAGGAGACTCGAATATCTCACTTTGGTTTTTAAAGAACTCCTTCCCCTTCAAATGTTAAAACAGTATCTGGGTCCCAAGTGGAGTTCGGACCCAAAGGGTGGTAAACTGCACTCCTTTCTCCCAAGGAAGAACACAAGGCCGATGGCTTGGGACTAAAGAACATACCCTGAGCTACATCGCAGAAGACCCACTACACGCCCTAAAGATTTAAGAGAATTTCCCCTCCCCAACTAATGCTGAATTGAGCACCTTGGAGGGCACTAGAAGTCAACCAAAACTAGCCAGATGAGGAAGAAGACAAAGAAAAGGATCTCCTCCAAAGATGCCCATGAGATCTACTTATAGTTTCCCAAGTTTGGTGTGCAAATAGCGAAATCTCCACTTTTGATTCTACTAAACGTAGCCGAAAACGGTCTGCCAACTGCGAAACTCCGCTGTTTGAAGGTGCACTTTGCAGCCAATTTGGGATTTCCCAGAAGAATGCTCTCGGGTGAGCCAAACATTCGTCCGAGGTGGCGAGTGCCTGAAGAGCTTGCACTCGCCACTCGTCCAGACCTGGGGCGAGGACCAAGAAACTCCACTCGCCCCTTGCTTGCTCCCAGTCTATGAAACACGCGAGCTGGGGAGAGACCCAACCACTCGCCTATACGACTCGCCCAGACCAGGACGACCCTTCCTGGCCTTGACCCTATATGAGGAGGGCCACTCATCAAATACGGGGTTGTATATCGAAGATCTCATTCGAAAACGACTCGAACATCCATTTTTCGCATTCTACAAAACTCTCATTGTAACCGATCCGGCCCCAGTTGTTTTTCTCCATTTTTGGATTTTCTGCTTAAAGTGTCTGTATCTGTCGTTGGACTCCGCTTTGATTGTTTGTGCACGGTCCACTCTCTAGCTAAAAAGGTTCATTTCCATGTATATGTGGGAGCGTCGCACGACTTGCAATAATATTCATTTACATAAGAATAGTAATTTTTATCTCCTCTATCTTTATACTATAAGCAAACTCCAAAAGAGTCATGGTGTAACATTCGTCTTCCCAAAATACCCCCCAACTATGGTGTAACAATTTAATGCCAAAATACCTCTCATTTTTCTTATTCCTCTACTCATTTGTATGGTTTTTTTTGTCATTTGATCATAAATTTTTTTATTCTCCTACTCATTTGCATAATTTTTTTTCGTATTCCCCTACTCGCCGCCCCACCAATGTTGCCGCCCTCGCCAATGTCGCCGCCCCTGCCCCCGCACAATGTTGTCGCCCCCGCCCAATGTCGCCACCCCCGACCATTATCGCCGCTCCCGACCAATGTCGCAGCCCCCGACCAATGTCGCCGCCCCCGACAAATGTCGCCACCCCTACAAATGCCTCTGCCTCAAACCAATGTCGTCGCCCCGCACAGGGTCTCCCATGCACGACTGCTTGTAATAATTATAAAAAGGCTCTTTGATCATAGATTAGAAGATTCAAAAACAAATTCGTGTAAAACTCTGAGAATCATTCATTAATAGAGGTATGATTATTTTTGGCGATTGTTAACAGCAACCCGCTATTGGCTCGTCGCACCCCAAAATCTTGTAATTTTTCGCGCATTTTCGAAATACGCCTTATACATGCAATTTTAGAAAAAGTGCTCAACACAAAAATTGTAGATCTCATCGAGATCTACTAACTTTTGTGTTTATTATTTTTTCTAAAAATGCATGTACAAGGCGTGCTTTGGAAATATGCTAAGATTTTGCACCTTTCAGAAATACGTCTTGTACATGCAATTTCAGGAAAAGTGTTCAACACGAAAGTTATAGATCACGTCGAGATCTACAACTTTCGTGTTGAACACTTTTCCTGAAATTGTATGTGCAAGGCATATTTCAAAAAAATGCTAAAAATTAGAAGATTTTGGAATGCGATTACCCAATAACAGGTTGAGGTTAACAATCACCTTATTTTTCTTCTCTATTTTTAAGTTTCGACTAAATCACAAAATAAAAAAAACAAATATTTAATTATTTACAAATAAGAAATGGCTGTGTGAGCGTGCGTTGATGGTGTCATCATAATAATCTTCCCGAGAATCTTATAATGACGTGATATTATGCAAGAACATAATGCCCCCCAAAACATTTCCATTCTCTACACTCCCAAAGTACCCAAACATCTATAAAAAAACTTTCAAAGCAAATTATAAAAAACCAGCATAAGTTTTGATAAGAAGTATACCCTTTTTGAAAGTGCAAGAAGAAGCCAATATATGGCAATATCTGTTGATAACTTGCCTCAATATAAATATATATAACAGGAGAACAAACTTGGACCTAAATAAATCTAGCTAGGAAGAAAAAGGCGATGCAGATGAGCAGATCTAATTCCTTCTCCTGAATCTTTCCCACGCCCTGTGGATTTGCTCCGGTGTCTTCCTCGCATCCAGCGACGACATCACTCTGGCCACGGTGACCTTCTTCACCAGCAGTCTCCACGTAGCTTCATCTCCCTTCATCTTCCCTTCCTCCGGCATCCTAATCTTGAATTCACTGAAACATTAAAGTACAATTTACTAATTCAAAACGGGTAAAAGAAGGTTTGACCTGTTTTAATGAAGTGATTGATACAATCCAAAAATAAATTAGGCAAATACCTGCAAAGAGGCACCTTGCAGCTTGCGCGGTCACAGAGGGACGAGTGGAGGCGGAAGAGTTGCCACATTCGCTTACACTGTATGCATCCGCCGCCGCCAGCGAGCTTTTTGCCGCACGTGGCGAAGTGCCTGATGAGAAACTGCAACGCCTCACACGTGCGAAATTTTATGCAGGGTCCCCTGTTCTTACTCGGCGGATCGCCGTCGTGCGGCCCGACCACCGTGCAGCCTTCCGTGCATATATGCACCAGGCACTCCATGGCCTCGCTGAGCTGCATGAAGACCTCCTGATCCACCCTCTCCCTCCGCCACCGCCGCCTCCTCTGCTCCCTCTCTTCCATGAACTGCACAACCTCAAGCTCGAGATGAGGATCATAGGTCTGCACGAAACGCCACCCCTCGGACCGCTGAACGTTGGCGAAGTCCTTGGCCACCACGCCGAGGCACCGTCGGAAAAGTCTTGGCGCATCGCAGAGCCTCGCGAGCTTCATCACGTCGACGGCATCGTCTGGAACAACCTGCCCGCATATCTCTGTCTCGCAACGGCGCTTCAGCCATCTGATTCTGTACGCATGTGAAAGAGCCAGAAGCTGCACACCGTGCCGCTCCATCGCTGCCACCGCCTCCAGCGGTTGGCAACTTTTGCCGGCGTATAGGAACCGTAGGAAATCTATAACCACGTCGCAGGGGACACCTGGGATCTGTATCGCCCAGCCGGACCTTCCCTTCTTACATTGCTGGACAATCATCTTCTCTAGCACTGGGGATGCAGAAGCCTTTGATTTTATACAAAAAAAGAAATTTGTTAAAATTCCAGCAAAGGGAAACACTAATGTCAATTTAATTTGGTTAGTTGGCTGTGGTTTACCAAAACACGGGAATGGGCGGGGATGGACCGGCCACCGGAGGTGACGACATGGAAGTCGGCCGCAGCCTCACAGAACAGCCCAAAGTCGTTGGGGTTCGCCGGAATCCCCATGGATATATAGGGAGAGGAAAAGTCGAAGGGGAGAGGGGGAATATATAGCAAAGATGACAGGGGACAGCGAGGTCGGCGGGGACGGCGATCAGGCATAAAGAGATGAGGTAGGACAATAGTGCAAATATAATCAAACTTGTGTCCATTTCCGTAAATTCGTTATTTATATAATATTTAATTAACGACGTGGGCGATAGAGCAGCCGCGTTGGCATCGAGATGGATCGGTCCATGCTGATCCGGTTATCGCATTCGGGTAGAAGGATTGGGATCCGAATTGGGGTGGCGCAACCAGCGGTGCAGCGGCTACCACGTCAACAGGGTGCGCTTCCGGGCGGCGCCGCATCACGACAGCCTGCTCTGTGTTTCGATTGATTTGATGTTTGTTTGGTACAACTTTTTTCTCGTATTTTAAAAACAATGAGGAAAATATATTTACCTAAATACTGAAAATAAAAAGATTATTATTCAGAAGAGAATGTCACTCAGGATGGGGTAGAAACCGAAAATACTTGAAATCTTGGATGATAATGTTGGCAGGCTCGTCGGCTTAATTTGGAAAGCGCGTGGCACGATCATTTCTCCCCCCAATTTATCGATGTATTTAGCCTAACTACATCCGATTACTGAATACATTTAGGGTCCTTTGTTACGTTGGAATTGGAGCATTGTAATTGTAATTCAATTAACAATTTCAATTTTAAGGTTCGACGGTCATAAAATTATCTCAGAATTGAAATCCATTATAATTCTTATAAGAATTGGTTATGAATGAAATGTGTCTCCCTCAATTTCGACTTCGTGAATTCTTCATTCGCAAATTTCACCTCGATCAGTGCACCCCCGATTCTCTCAAAAGGATCTCAACGCCAACTCTCATGTTCGCCTAGGGGCGCATTTTTTGGCCAAGATCGAATTTTTGACGGGGCACACATTTTTCCGTCGGGGCGTGAATATTTCTCCCGGCTGCACATTTTTCGCTCGGTCAGGTATTTTTCGGCCTGGTGGGCATTTCTCGGCCGAACACGTATTTTTCCTCCTAGACACGCGTTTTTCGCACGAACGTGCATTTTTCGGCTAGGATTATATTTTTTGCCCGGAAGCGTATTTTCCGCCCGGGATCAAATTTTTTTGCCTGAAAGCGCATTTTTTGTTTGATCAGGTATTTTTTGTCCGGACGCCCATTTTTTGCCCGAACGCGCATTTTTCGTCAGGGGCAGCATTTTTCATACAAGCACGTAGTTTTTGCCAGAGCACACATTTTTCTCACTATCACGTTTTTTTCACCAGGTCGTGAATTTTTCGCGAAACGAGATTTTTTCTGCCAGGGCCGAATTTTTCGCCCGGGCGCAAATTTTTCGCCCGGACACGATTTTTTTACCGGAGTGCATTATTTCCGCACGGGCACAAATTTTTCGCATGGGCCATATTTTATGGGTGATGTTATGTGCAAACCAAGTTTGGCTACATGCAAACCATGTTAAGTGCAAACTAATCTAAAAAACCATAAATACTTGTGAACCCGTAGAAGCCGGTCTGCACCTAGCTGTTCTGACAGTTTTTTTGAAAGAGCGGTTTGCACATAGCCAAAACCGATTTGCACATAAAATTACTCTATTTTATTTGTATGGGCAGGAATTTTTCTCCTGATCGTGATTTTTTCGCGTGGCCGCGATTTTTTCACTCGACCGCAATTTTTTTGACCAATAGCAAATTTTTCATCCGGCTACTTTTTTCGCCCAGCCCGAGCGCATTAGTTATCCCCGACCGTGAATATTTCCCTAAGTGCAATTTTTTTGTTCGGTCCCGCCGCAATTTTTTCGCCCGGGCGTGTTTTTTTTTCCCTGCCGCGAGTGTTTTGCCCGGGCCCGATTTTTTAAGGCCGAACGTATTTTTTTTTGCATCTGGGCAAAAATATCGCGTTCAAGCGAAAATATCGCGTTCGGGCGAAAAATTCTTGTTCGGGCGAAAAATTCGCGCGCGAGCGAAAAATTAGCGCCCGGGCGAAAAATTCTCGCCCGGGCGAAAAATTCGGGCCCGGGCGAAAATTCGCGCATGAGTGAAAAGTGTGCGGTCGGGCGAAAAATGCGTGCCTTGTCGAAAGTGTGCGCTTGGGTGGGAAAATGCGCGTCTATGCGGAAAAATGCTCGCCAGGGCCGAAAAATGCCCGCCCGGGCGGAAAAATGCGCGTCCGGGAGAAAAATGCACGTCCGGACGAAAATGAGCACCCGTGTAGAAAAATGTGTGCCCGTGCGAAAAATACTTGTTTGGGCAAATATTCTAATATGCAGTCAAACAGTGGAATTACTAACTCCAAATTATCTGATAAAATTTCTGCATTCAGGCGTACAATAGAGTTGGACACAGGAATTGAATCGAAGTCAATTCCAATTCTTGCAAAATGAACTTAGCCTTCGATTCATGAATAAGGGAATTTCCTAATTATATTCGATTATGTAAAAAGCAATTTATTTGGTTCGTTTCACAGGATTTGAAATGCATAAATTTTAATTGACTTTAATTCCAATTCTCGAATTCCAATTCACGCAAGAATTGAAATTAAAGTCAATTATAACTTGGGAATTGGAATTAGTAATTCAACTGTTCGGCTATGATGAGGTCGTCGTGATTTTTATAGGAAATTGGGGTGCAGTTAGCCCACTCCTCATGAGCTCCACTAATTTAGTGGGATCATGGGGAATCTATCGCACACGCAATCTGTTGTAACCCTAGTTCTGATTTGGGCAAGGATCACTATTAGGATTATTTAGATTGACTCATCATATATAGCCAGGGTCATGGTTGTGTCGTAGAGTTTAGGCCAAGTCCTTAGAATCAACATCACATGGATTAACGTTCAACAGACTGCCAGAGACTCAAGCAATTGTGTCGACACTTTGGAAATGCTGTGTCGACACCAGAAGCCAGATTGTGTCGACACTAGAAGCCAGATTGTGTCGACACACGGGACTTGTGTCGACACACAGAACATCTGTCGACACCAACTCTATCGACACCAGAAGTCAGATTGTGTCGACACAGAGAACATCTGTCGACACCAACTGTGTCGACACCAGAAGACAGATTGTGTCGACACACAGAACATCTGTCGACACACTCCAGATTTCTGTCAAAACAACAACTATCTCAAGCAAGAAGATCAGCTCGACGAATTCCAGCTGAGCTCGACGAACTCCAAGTTCAGGTCGACGAATTCTGTGCAATCAGTTGCAGTTGGCAGAATTAATTAAGGATTAATTACAGCCAGAACATTTAGTTCCAAACATTCCCAATGAAAATAGCCGTTCAAAGTCGGCAGTTACAGAAGATTAATCGTGGATTAATTCTCAGGCTGGTTCTACACTCGGGAATGCTTCATTTGTTATCGAGACAAATGAAATTCAAATGTTTGAATTCAAGACCGAGAAAATATAAAAAGGACAAGAAAGACAGATCAGGAGGAGTGCAGTATCCAGAGATATAGTAAAGGCTTTTACTTTGTACAGAGAAGGAGCAACACTGCATCAATAAAGACAATCAGCAGAGTTCTTCATCTGCTTCAAGGTTTCAAGAGACACACATCAATATCAGTCTGAAAACTTGTTGGAGATCATCATCACTTTGAAGGCCTACAGCCTGAAGCAAAGCCTTCTACAATCCTGAACCATTCAACATCTCAGGGGGAGCTTTGACATCATCAAATCCACTAGTCTTATCTTAGATTATTGACAGAGAAGACACCGTCACTCTCTCATCCCCCACTGTAAAAAGGGTTATAACTCCCTTCAAAAGTTATTCCTAGTTCCAAGTCAACTGACCAAAAGACTTGAGGATTGGTTTTTGAGCACCTGATCAAAAGTTCATTGGTGTCAGGCACCTGATCAAAAATCTGAGTGGATTCCTACCAGGGTGGTAGAAGAGTGGATGTACCCAGGTTGGGGAACCACTATAAAATCCTTGTGTCTTCTGGTTGTTTGCTCTCTTTCTTTTTTTTTGTGCTGTGATCTTCTGCTCATTATAGTTATATATACATATAACTCTAATTAGTGTTAGTTAAGATCTATCCCCCAAACTTTCAATTGGTATCAAAGCGGGTTACTTTGGTTGTACAGGCTAACACCTGAACCAAAATGATCTGATAGATCTTAAATATCTTTAGAGTTTATCATGACATAAATTGAAGAGTTTTCAAGCACCAGACTACCTATGTGCAATCTAAATAAGTTTGCAGTATGGAAAACAAGGATTATGTTTTATATGAACTTCATTGATGAAAACATTTTTAAATCTATTTTGTCAGGACCAACTCAACCTTAGGCAACAACAAATACAAATGTTGTTTCATCATCTCAATGGACAGATGACCAAAAAAGACTAAAGATTGTTGATGCACAAGAAATGAACATTCTTGCACAATCAATGTTTGATGACATTTTTCATGAAATTGCTGAATGTTCATCTACAAAAGACATGTGGGACTCCCTCACATCAATGGCTGCTGGATCAGCTAAAAAAGAAACCTTTGTAACATCTCATTTCCAACTAGACCCCTAGTAGTGGTTTTGTTCATGACTAGGTCATGACAAACCTTAGGAAACCATGAATGGGCCAAGAGATAAGAGACAAAGTGTGGAAAATCATCATGGTCTGCAAATAGTAGAACTCTGAACAATGGTTTAGGATGACCATGGGCTACACTTTGACCCCAAGACCCTACCACAACACTCCCTAATACCTTGGGAGACCCTTTAGAGCCATAAGGACCCATTGGGGTCAACCAAAGAGGCTCAGTTGACCAAGGTCAACCCTATCCCTAAATGGGTCAAACTAGCCTACTTAGGGTCAATTGACCTACTCCTAGCCTAGAGGACCCCACCTATGCCCTCCTAACCCTAAAGTGAGGTCAATGGGTCACCAAGGACCCATTGGGGTCAACCCAAATGGTCATGTTGACCCAAGTCAACTCTAGCCCTAAATGGTCAAGTGCCCTTACCAAGGGACATGTGACCCCCAAGATGCCCAACCAACCCTACTCAAGTCTTCCTAGACCTTAAGGGAGTCCAATGGGTCTCCAAGGACCCATTGGGGTCAACTCAAATGGTCATGTTGATCAAGGTCAACTCTATTCTAGTGTTAGGTCAAATTAGCCTAAAAGGGCTAACCAAGCCCAAGCCACTTCTCCCTTAGGCTAACCTCATTTCCATGTTCATCATGACTAAGTGGGCTGCACTTAGCCTATGGGGTTAACCAGTCAACCAGGGGTGACTACGAGAGAGAAGGGAGCTTCCCTCCATGTTAATGGAGGAGAGAGAAGATGGGGGAGAGGAAGGGAGAGAGTGGAGCCGGCCAAGGGAGGCTAACATCCACCTTTAATGGCTTCAATCAACTCCTCTAGGGAAGAGGAGTTGATTCCAGCCGTTTCCCGGCCACCAAGGGGTGGATTCAGCCCCCCTCCACTCTACCCGAGCCACACCATAAATGGTGTTGATGGTCATTGAAGAACCAGCCACCCCCTCCCCAATTGCCATTTAAACACCATTAGTGGGCAGAGGGGAACATTTTCGAGCGTTTACCTGGAGGAGACGGGCCGTCCCACTGTGCTGTTGCAGAAGCCGAGCGCCGCCACCGTCAACCATGGCATCCCGCCGCTCCTCTCGCATTCAGGCCGCCAGGAAGGTCCTCCCCCTCTCCTTAACTCGCGGGTAGATCATAGGACTCCTTAGGTTTAAGATTCGGGCTTAATTGAGCCCGATCAAATCCAGGACTTTCATGGTTTTCGGCAAGAAATCTTCTTGCTATAACCGCCGGAAAACGCCTCTCCGGCGGCAGAGCCGCCGCCTGACGTTAGCCACCACCTCAACGGAGGTGGTGGTGGCGGTGGCCGGCCGGGGAAGGGGCTGGATTGCCAGCGGCAGGGCTTGGAAACGGCTCCAGGCGAGATGGATCCTGGTCGTTGGCTCAATGTAGAAGATGACGGGATTCCGTCGATTCTGCGTCAAGATTCGTGCTACTCCTGATTCTAAACTATAGGATATTAAATTTTGATATTCTAATTTATGTCACAACTTTATTGTTATTTGGTTTTAATTTTTAAAAATACCTAGGCTCACCTGATGGAAAAACCTCCAACATGAAAGTTGTAGCCCTTGGAGTCTAATTGTTTTTAAAATTTGTTTGAACCCATTTGGGTGCATGGTCTGACCAGGGCACCCATTTTGGTGAGACATGTACCTAGGGCTTAGACAGACATTAAACTGAGTGCCCACACATCATCTCTAGCCCAAATCAAATGAAATTTTGGCAGGGAGCCTACCCTAGCTATACCTAGGGCCTGCCCAAAACTCAGATTTTTTTGGATAAACTTTTCCTAAAGTTTTTGCTTTTATTTAATAAAGCTAGGGTAATTTAATTAGGTGGTCAAATGATCTCCAAACCCTCCCAAATGTTGGGTAGTGGTCCCTGGCATCAAGACCTAGTTCTGTACAAACTTTGAGCACATTTGGATGTGTTTTGGTTAGGGAATCACCAAACCCTAGTTTGGCCTTAAGAGGGTATTTTTGACCTCAAGTGCACTATGGACTTAGGGTGGTCCCCTCCACTCAACATAGGCAGAGGCTTTGGACACTGACTTGACATGGATAATGTCACCCTCTTGAGGAAAATAGGATGATTTAGGCTTGAATTGCCCTAGGGTTCAACCTCAAACCCTAAAGAAGGACTTTTGAGGGTTGTGAAGGACATGGGAGCAAATGCCCTTGCATGGCCTTGGAAACTCAGTAGAATTTAGGGTTATGTAACCTAAGATCTATGGTAGGAACTTTAGAAGAATTGGTGCAAGGTAGACACCTCAAAACCCTAACCCTAGTTTTAGGGTAGGAGCACAAAATTGAAGATTCAACCACTAAACCTCCCCCAAATGTTATTAAACTTAGGTAGAATAGGTTTAGGCCACCTAGAACCTCTGGTGATTTTTGTAGAATTTTATGGATTTTATTCTTGGTACTTCATTTGTTAATTACCAAAAGGCCCAAAATGATATTTGATTTTATTATGGATGTTATGTGCTTTAAAATATGATGAAACTTGGTAAGAGGTTATTATAGGGCTAGTTGATCATCTCTGAATTTTATCACAATTTTCAATTAAGTTTATTTGGTACTTCCTTCATTAATTTCAGAAAGGACTTTGGTAAAGAAAATTCATTATTGTTGATATATCTGTTTAAAAATCATGAGGCTTAGGTTTTGAGGTATTTAGGCCAAAAGTACTTGTAGAAATTTATTTATAATTTTTAGAGGTCTGTTTTCAGAACTTTCTTTACAAGGCCATATTTTTGAGAATAGGATAATTAATTAATTTGGTGAATAATTCTTTCAAACAAATTATGAAAGTTTACATAGAGGTGTTATGTGCCCTTACAATCATCCTGAAATTTGCTTTGAATTTTTGGAAGTATTTTTATTGTACATCCCATTTTAATGAATTATTTTGGAATAAATTGGAAAAAAAATTTAAGGGCTAAAATCTTGCTGGAAAATTTGGAGATTCTGGATTTTTAAATTATTACCCATCTTGCATTTATCATAATTTTAGTGGAGCTTTATCGTACTTAAATCTTGTACTTCTTGTTCAACCTTGGAACTGTTGGCTTTTAAAATAAATAAATAAATTAGCATTTAAATTATAAAATTAGGAAATTGTGGATTCAGTCTACATATGCCCATATAGACCTCTAATAAATTTTATATAAGCATTGGATGACCATATGACATACTTCCCTTTTTACGGGTCATATAGCTTAAGTGGTCTGCATTTAGTAAAACTGCAAGAAATCATTTGGGACATGAATTAGAGCACATGTGATGGGTCTTGATTGGTTTGCTGGAAGGATAAATAGAATTAGGTGCATCTTGGAAGATAAGTGAGTAGGGTCTTACTTTGTCTAGGGTTTAGAGGCGCTCGGGTCCGACGAAAGATCGTCCTCCCCGAGGTGAGTGGAGTCAAATCACCCTAGGATTAGCCTATCGTAACATGAGGAAGGAATGGGTAAGGGAATCAACCAATAACAAAATAAGTACCTTGCAAAAGGGAACGCTGGGCGTAATCCCAACATAGTTCCTAGTGCCCCTTGAGAGCCCTTCACAGGGAATACCGGGGGCAGTCCTGGGTTAACGTAAACTGTTTTAACAAGCTGAAAAGAGTAACTTAGTAATTAGGGTTGCACATTTCACAAACACTGTTGGCACCGAAAGTTAGCTGGGAGCTTCGGCTCGGATGGTTAAAAGACAGACTTTGGGTCCGGGGAGCTTCGGCTCGATTGTTTGTGACGGACGTGTTGGTCCGGGGAGCTTCGGCTCGGGTTTTGATTACGCTAAATTTGCATGTGCATAAAAGGAAAGGAAATTAAGGTGGTGGGTCTTCGGTATTGGAGGGTCGATGCACCGACGCCAATACGTTGACTCGGCAAGTGTGGTTAGCACTTCGCCAACAGAAGTCCGGTGCGCCAGCCGGCAAGAGTACGCAGGAGTCCGCTTCGTGCACCAAGCGTTGAGGCGTACGATAGGTCTGACAGGTAGTGCTTTACTGGTTTAGAGCTGGGCGAGGCCCAACCCACCGCTTCCGTCTGCCACTACGGAGGTATCCTGGGAGGTTACGACTCCAGAAAGGGGGAACTAAAGGTCTGTGTGGACAGAGTCGGGTGTGTGTGTTGCACTTGCATGATCCATCATACCCACTTGCATGTCATAACATAATCGATTCATTTAACCCTGACACCTAAAGTATAAGTGGAATGAGACGCTTATACTTTAGGACCTACAAAATGACCCCTTGGTTTATAGGCTTGTGTGGGCAAGTTTATAAATTAAGGTTAATTTTGACATATATATTTACTGCTGTGTGATAACCGACACCCCAACGTATAAATTAGTATGAGACTTTTTATACAATAGGAGCCTTGCAGAAGATCCCTTGGCTTATGTGTTCTCACATAAGTGAAGGTTACTTTTCATATTTCAGCTTATTGTCTATACATGTTATAGAATTGCTAGTAAAGGTCCATTGCCATCTGCTTTTGATTTTCTCCGCTTTCAAGTCCTCCCCTTTCTTCCTCTCCGCTCGGTGCCTAGGGGCCGTGGGGGAAGGGGCGGGGGATGATAGGACTTAGTCTTTTAGACTAACGTTTTCGAACCGCATCATTTAGGGGATCGTGGAGACCAGCATGGAGGAGCAGCCCCAGAGACCGGTGCGCTTGGAGGTGGGGCAGTCTAGCTCCGGAGTTCATACAGCTGGAACCGTGAGTCTCGACCTTGAGTAGTTTTTCTGCTTTTGCTTCCGCATGAGTGATCTTGTAGTGAGGACATGATGTACCGGGCATAAGCTCGTATTCTGCTACTCTGATGTATTCTTCTGTGGACACTCCCTTCGTGGAGATATATTTACTATGATATGTGATTTTCTGTGGACTGATAGTTTCCATTACTTCTTTATGCTACTTTTCTGTGATCGAAATCGGCCGGCAGAATCGGCGCTTTGTGGTGATGACCCTTCAGGGCGTGAAGGAGTCACCGCAAAACGGCGGTTCTGGGCCTAAGACCCCGATGTTGAAAAAGAAAAAAAGGGGGGTTTTACAAGGGTATCAGAGCAGACCTCAATCGAAAAGTAGCAGTCCACAACCCTGGGTCACCCCCGCACGAGTTTAGTTTGGGGACAAACTAAGCAGCGGAAGCAGTGGTGTGCCCATAAGGGAAATCACATTTAAAAGTCCACTTTATCTTGTCCATTCTTTCCATTTGTACGCTATCTAACAATTGGAATCCTTCTTTGTAGCCTGCGGCGAACCGTGTCCCTATCAGGGAGCACTTTAGGCTGCGAAGATCTCATCTTATAATTCTTTAGTCAATGAGTTAGACTCAACCCACTAGGAGACATGACTAACCATGATAACCTATAATATGCCCTAGTTTGAAATATACTTTGGGTATGAACTTGGTTAAGCTAAGAAGATACCTAAAGAGAATAAAGGAGGAGTATAACACGAGAATGGCTACCTAAGCCATAAACTCAGGTAGCCCTACGGTCCCTATCAGGGATTACTCAAATCGGAAGGACTGCTTTAAGGAGATTTGAGACCAATAATCCAATAGCAGAATGGTAGAAGACACATAGTCTCAACCCTCATGCCAGTAACAAGATTACCTGGAGATCACCATCACGACAAACACCGAAGGTCGGGATACTACCAGCTTCGGATTCGAGAGGAGGATATTCAGAAGACTGCTTTTAGTAGCAGATATGGTTTATTCGAGATTACGGTGATGCCCTTCGGGCTCACCAATGCACCATCAGCGTTCATGACCCTCACGAACCAGGTTTTCAAGTAGTATCTAGATGTGTTTGTCATTGTGTTTATCGATGACATCCTCATCTACTCGAGAACGGAGGAAGAGCACACTCTCCATCTGGCACTGACCCTACAGAGACTGCGGGAGAATCATTTATATGCAAAGTTTAGAAAATGTCAGTTCTGGCTGATGGAGGTGGGCTTCTTAGGCCATATTATCAGTGGAGCCGGGTTGGCAGTGGATTCGGCAAAGATTCAGGCTATTCGGGATTGGCCGCAGCCGAAGACAGCCACCGACGTACGAAGTTTCCTAGGACTTGCCGGTTACTACCGGAAGTTCGTGGAGGGATTCTCTCGAATCGCCCTCCCGCTCACATCTTTGACGAAGAAGGAGGTACCTTTCATGCGGACCCCACAGTGCCAAGCAGCTTTCCAGGAGCTGAAGGACCGACTCACCTCGGCTCCCATACTTGCTCTTCCCTCGGGGAGAGAATGATTTCAGGTCTACACTGATGCTTCCTACCAGGGTATGGGAGCTGTACTGATGCAGAAGGGATTGCATATGCGTCTCGCCAGTTGAAGAAGCACGAACAGAACTATCCGGTGCACGACCTTGAGATGGGGGCGGTCGTTTTTGCTTTGAAGGTCTGGCGCCATTATATTTATGGAGTCCACTGCGACATCTACTCCGACCACAAGAACCTGAAATACGTGGACACGCAGAAGGAACTGAACATCAGGCAGAGGCGCTGGGTGGAGTTCCTTGCAGATTATCAGTATGAGATGCACTACCATCCAGGGAAGGCAAACGTGGTGGCGGACGCATTGAGTCGGAGAGCTGCCACTTCCGAGGTCGGGCCTCAGGTTATGTCTATGGAGCTGGTGAGGAGATTGGAGGATATGCACATCACACTGGTGTCAGCCGAGGACCCCGAGCTTTACATGGAGTATTTAGCTGCGGTGAGTGCTACAGACGATATCCGGGACAGAGTCAGAGAGGGACAGAGGCGAGATGTCAAATTGGAGCCGAAATTCTTGGCCTTGGAGAATGGTGCAGCAGGAGATTACACGATGAGGGATGGTGTGGTATGCTTTAAAGGTCGGACTTTTATACCGGAAGGAGGCCAGGTCCGGGAAGATATTATTGGCGGAGGCCCACCACAGCAGATACTCGGTGCACCCGGGCATCACGAAGATGACTGCGGAATTTGAAGAAGACTATGTACTGGCCTGGCATGAAGAAGGATATCACTCGGTTTGTGACCCACTGCGAAGCTTGCCAGCTAGTGAAGGCAGAGTGCAAAAACCCCGCGGGTTTGTTGCAACCACTCCCGGTACCAGAGTGGAAGTTCGAAGACATCGCGATGGACTTTATTCACGGACTTCCCCGATCACGAACAGGGAATGACTCGATTTGGGTCATCGTCGACCGGATGACTAAGGTAGCCAGGTTCATTCCGATCAGGAAGGACGACACTGTGGGAGTATTAGTACAGAGATTTGTGGAGCAGTTTATTCGATATCACAGGGTGCCCAAGACGATCGTGTCGGATCGGGATGGCCGGTTCACTTCCAGGGAGTGGAGATCCGTGCAAGCTTATTTAGGCACACGATTGACCTTCAACACTGCATTCCATCCCCAGACGGACGGGCAGACAGAACGCACCAACCGGACGCTGGAAGATCTTTTGAGGCTATGCATTTTGGACCGCGAGGAACCGTGGGAGAAACTCTTACCCCTGGTCGAGTTCTCCTATAACAACAGCTACCAGTCCAGCATCAGGATGGCGCCTTACGAAGCCTTGTATGGAAGGAAATGCCGGACCCCGCTTTCTTGGGTTCAGGACGAAGATCCGAAGGTGTTGGGATCAGAGTTTGTTGAAGACACCGAGGCGCAGGTGAGGCTGATCAGAGATAGGATGCTAGAGGCGCAGAGTAGACATGCTAAGTACTATGACGCCCGACATCGGCAGGTGGAGTTCCAGGTGGGAGACCATGTGTTTTTGAAGATCCGGCCCATACATGGAGTCTCGCGGGTGCGTGGTAGGAGGAAGAAGCTCAGTACATGGGCCCTTACAGGATCCTGGAGCGGATCGGGCCCCTAGCCTACAGGTTGGAGTTACCACCAGAGCTGGAAGCTCTGCACGACGTCTTCCATATTTCTTCGCTGAGGAGGGCTCTACTACGCCCGGAGCAGCAGATTTTGACCACCGAATGGCCGGTAGATTCGGACCGGTCAGTTCATTTGGAGCCGGTTAGGATCGACGACCGATGAGTACGGGTCTTGCGACACAAGAAGGTCCCACTAGTCAAGGTCCTGTGGAGGAACCACGGCCAGGAGGAGCATACCTGGGAGCCGCAGGACCTGATGTGACAAAGATACCCAGAGCTGTTCAGTCAGGTATACCTCACAAACCCCTCAAGATGTTTTAATTATTTTCCTACTTTAAACTAGTAAGGGCTGCTCTAGGCGGGTAGAGGCTTATCTTTTGTTTATTGTGGGCTTATCTTTTGTTTATTGGGATCTTGGTTTCATCAATTGGGTGAATTGGGCATAGATTAGGCTTACCTTGAAACCTAGTTTAGCAAATACGGCGTTGTGATGGGATGTTACAAGTTTCCTTCTTCGGTAGAAAATTTCCGTAGGCTTAACCTTGATTTCGGGGACGAAATCTTTGTTTTGTTTATTGGGATTTGTAACATCCCATTTCCAACTAGACCCCTAGGAGTGGTTTTGTCCATGACTAGGTCATGACAAACCCTAGGAAACCAGGAATGGGCCAAGAGATAGGAGACAAAGTGTGAAAAATCATCATGGTCTGCAAATAGTAGAACTCTGAACAATGGTTTAGGATGACCATGGGCTACACTTTGACCCCAAGACCCTACCACAACACTCCCTAATACCTTGGGAGGCCCTTTAGAGCCATAAGGACCCATTGGGGTCAACAAAGAGGCTCAGTTGACCAAGGTCAACCCTATCCCTAAATGGGTCAAACTAGCCTACTTAGGGTCAATTGACCTACTCCTAGCCTAGAGGACTCCACCTATGCCCTCCTAACCCTAAAGTGAGGTCAATGGGTCACCAAGGACCCATTGGGGTCAACCCAAATGGTCATGTTGACCCAAGTCAACTCTAGTCCTAAATGGTCAAGTGCCCTTACCAAGGGACATGTGACCCCCCAAGATGCCCAACCAAACCTACTCAAGTCTTCCTAGACCTTAAGGGAGTCCAATGGGTCACCAAGGATGCATTGGGGTCAACTCAAATGGTCATGTTGACTAAGGTCAACTCTATTCTAGTGTTAGGTCAAATTAGCCTAAAAGGGCTAACCCAAGCCCAAGCCACTTCTCCCTTAGGCTAACCTCATTTCCATGTTCATCATGACTAAGTGGGCTGCACTTAGCCTATGGGGTTGACCAGTCAACCAGGGGTGACTAGGAGAGAGAAGGGAGCTTCCCTCCATGTTAATGGAGGAGAGAGAAGATGGGGGAGAGGAAGGGAGAGAGTGGAGCCGGCCAAGGGAGGCTAACAGGCACCTTTAATGGCTTCAATCAACTCCTCTAAGGAAGAGGAGTCGATTCCAGCCGTTTCCCGGCCAACAAGGGGTGGATTCAGCCCCCCTCCACTCTACCCGAGCCACACCATAAATGGTGTTGATGGCCATTGAAGAACCAGCCACCCCCCTCCCCAATTGCCATTTAAACACCATCAGTGGGCAGAGGGGAACATTTTTGAGCGTTTACCTGGAGGAGACGGGCCGTCCCACTGTGCTGTTGCAGAAGCCGAGCGCCGCCGCCGTCAACAATGGCATCCCGCCGCTCCTCTCGCATTCAGGCCGGCCGGGGAAGGGGCTGGATCGCCGGCGGCAGGGCTTGGAAACGGCTCCAGGCGGGATGGATCCTGGCCGTTGCCTCAATGTAGAAGATGACGCGATTCCGTCCATTCTGCGTCAAGATTCGTGCTACTCCTGATTCTAAACTATAGGATATTAAATTTTGATATTCTGATTTATGTCACAACTTTAGTGTTATTTGGTTTTAATTTTTAAAAATACCTAGGCTCACCTGGTGGAAAAACCTCCAACATGAAAGTTGTTGCCCTTTGAGTCTAATTTATTTTAAAATTTGTTTGAACCCATTTGGGTGCATGGTCTGACCAAGGCACCCATTTTGGTGAGACATGCACCTATGGCTAGGCAGACATTAAACTGAGTGCCCACACTTCATCACTAGCCCAAATCAAATGAAATTTTTGCAGGGAGCCTACCCTAGCTATACCTAGGGCCTGCCCAAAACTCAGATTTTTTTGGACAAACATTTCCTAAAGTTTTTGCTTTTATTTAATAAAGCTAGGGTAATTTAATTAGGTGGTCAAATGACCTTCAAACCCACCCAAATTTGGGTAGTGGTCCCTGGCATCAAGACCTAGTTTTGTACAAAATTTGAGCACATTTGGATGTGTTTTGGTTAGGGAATCACCAAACCCTAGTTTGGCCTTAAGAGGGTATTTTTGACCTCAAGTGCACTATGGACTTAGGGTGGTCCCCTCCCCTCAATAGAGGCAGAGGCTTTGGACACTGACTTGGTATAGACAATGTCACCCTCTTGAGGAAAATAGGATGATTTAGGCTTGAATTGCCCTAGGGTTCAACCTCAAACCCTAAGGAAGGACTTTTGAGGGTTGTGAAGGACATGGGGGCAAATGCCCTTGCATGGCTTTGGAAACCGAGTAGAATTTAGGGTTATGTAACCTAAGATCTCTGGTAGGAACTTTAGAAGAATTGGTGCAAGGTAGACACCTCAAAACCCTAACCCTAGTTTTAGGGTAGGAGCACAAAATTGAAGATTCAACCACTAAACCTCCCCCAAATGTTATTAAACTTGGGTAGAATAGGTTTTAGGCCACCTAGAATCTCTGGTGATTTTTGTAGAATTTTATGGATTTTATTCTTGGTACTTCATTTGTTAATTACCAAAAGGCCCAAAATGATGTTTGATTTTATTATGGATGTTATGTGCTTTAAAATATGATGAAACTTGATCAGAGGTTATTATAGGGCTAGTTGATCATCTCTGAATTTTATCACAATTTTCAATTAAGTTTATTTGGTACTTCCTTCATTAATTTCAGAAAGGGGCTTTGGTAAAGAAAATTCATTATTATTGATATATGTGTTTAAAAATCATGAGGCTTAGGTTTTGAGGTATTTAGGCCAAAAAGTACTTGTAAAAATTTATTTATAATTTTTAGAGGTCTGTTTTCAGAACTTTCTTTACAAGGACATATTTTTGAGAATATGATAATTAATTAATTTGGGGAATAATTCTTTCAAACAAATTATGAAAGTTTACATAGAGGTGTTATGTGCCCTTTCCATCATCCTGAAATTTGCTCTGAATTTTTGGAAGTATTTTTTATTGTACATCCCCTTTTAATGAATTATTTTGGAATAAATTGGAAATAAAATTTAAGGGCTAAAATCTTGCTGGAAATTTAGAGATTCTGGATTTTTAGATTATTACCCATCTTGCATTTATCATAATTTTAGTGGAGCTTTATCTTGCTTAAATCTTGTACTTCCTGTTCAACCTTGGAACTGTTGGCTTTTAAAATAAATAAATAAATTAGCATTTAAATTATAAAATTAGGAAATTGTGGATTCAGTCTACATATGCCCATATAGACCTCTAATAATTTTTATATGAGCATTGGATGATCATATGACATACTTCCCTTTTTACGGGTCATATAGCTTAAGTGGTATGCATTTAGTAAAACTGCAGGAAATCATTTGGGACATGAATTAGAGCACATGTGATGGGTCTTGATTGGTTTGCTGGAAGGATAAATAGAATTAAGTGAATCTTGGAAGATAAGTGAGTAGGGTGTTACTTTGTCTAGGGTTTAGAGGCGCTCGGGTCCGACGAAAGATCGTTCTCCCCGAGGTGAGTGGAGTCAAATCACCCTAGGATTAGCCTATCGTAACATGAGGAATGAATAGGTAAGGGAATCAACCAATAATAAAATAAGTACCTTGCGAAAGGGAACGCTGGGCGTAATCCCAACATAGTTCCTAGTGACCCTTGAGAGCGCTTCACAGAGAATACCGGGGGCAGTCCTGGGTTAACGTAAACTGTTTTAACAAGCTGAAAAGAGTAACTTAGTAATTAGGGTTGCACATTTCACAAACACTGTTGGCACCGAAAGTTAGCTGGGAGCTTCGGCTCGGATGGTTAAAAGACGGACTTTGGGTCCGGGGAGCTTCGGCTCGATTGTTTGTGACAGACGTGTTGGTCCGGGGAGCTTCGGCTCGGGTTTTGATTACGCTAAATTTGCATGTGCATAAAAGGAAAGGAAATTAAGGTGGTGGGTCTTCGGTATTGGAGGGTCGATGCACCGACGCCAATATGTTGACTCGGCAAGTGTGGTTAGCAGTTCGCCAACAGAAGTCCGTTGCGCCAGCCGGCAAGAGTACGCAGGAGTCCGCTTCGTGCACCAAGCGTTGAGGCGTACGATAGGTCTGACCGGTAGTGCTTTACTGGTTTAGAGGTGGGCGAGGCCCAACCCACCGCTTCCGTATGCCACTACGGAGGTATCCTGGGAGGTTACGGCTCCAGAAAGGGGGAACTAAAGGTCTGTGTGCACAGAGTCGGGTGTGTGTGTTGCACTTGCATGATCCATCATACCCACTTGCATGTCATAGCATAATCGATTCATTTAACCCTGACACCTAAAGTATAAGTGGAATGAGACGCTTATACTTTATGACCTGCAAAACGACCCCTTGGTCTATAGGCTTGTGTGGGCAAGTTTATAAATTAAGGTTAATTTTGACATATATATTTACTGCTGTGTGATAACCGACACCCTAACGTATAAATTAGTATGGGACTTTTTATACGATGGGAGCCTTGCAGAAGATCCCTTGGCTTATGTGTTCTCACATAAGTGAAGATTACTTTTCATATTTCAGCTTATTGTCTATACATGTTATAGAATTGCTAGTATAGGTCTGTTGCCATCTGCTTTTGATTTTCTCCACTTTCAAGTCCTCCCCTTTCTTCCTCTCCGCTCGGTGCCTAGGGGCCGTGGGGGAAGGGGAGGGGGATGATAGGACTTAGTCTTTTAGACTAATGGTTTTCGAACCGCATCATTTAGGGGATCGTGGAGACCAGCATGGAGGAGCAGCCCTAGAGACCGGTGCGCTTGGAGGTGGGGCAGTCTAGCTCCGGAGTTCATACAGCCGTGACCGTGAGTCTCGACCTTGAGTAGTTTTTCTGCTTTTGCTTCCGCATGAGTGATCTTGTAGTGAGGACATGATATACCGGGCATAAGCTCGTATTCTGCTACTCTGATGTATTCTTCTATGGACACTCCCTTCGTGGAGATATATTTACTATGAAAGATATGGTACCTAAACACCTAGGGGGGGGGGGGTGAATAGGTGACCTAATCCTTTTTGAACTTTAATGGCAGCAAACAGTTATATCACAGAAACCTAACTAGTTTATCACAGCAAACACAGCAATATTCACAGCACAACACAGCACAGCATACACAGTGGTTGTAGTGGTTCCCCAAGATATGGGTACATCCACTTTCCCCCTTCGCCTATCTAGCAGTGTACTAGATTCGGCCAAACTCCTCCACTATCTCAGAACCCAAAATGGTTCCTACACCTCAGGCCCAAGGCCTTACAACTCAGCTTTATCCCAAAGCCTACACTCAGCCAATCAAGGCCTACACTCAGCCAACCAAGGCCTACACTCAGCCAACCAAGGCCTACACTCAGAGATCTCAATCTCCTACACTCAGGCTCTCAAGCCCTACCCTCAGCCTTTATAATTATAGGCTTACAATTCTCTCATATCCAGAGGATCCTACAAGTTAAAAATGTATTACAAACAATTAACTCAACAACTCAGAGATACAAGAGGGGAGTTGAGAGTTTCTTGATGAGTTCTTGGAAGAACTCAGCTGGATTCACTCTGACTTAGCTTTCTTCAAAGCTTCTTGAGTAGAACTGAATAAGACTGAATCCTCCTGCAGTTGTTCCTTGACCTCTGCCACTTAAGATCCAGAATTGAATCTGAATCCTTCTTCTCAGCCTAGTTCCAGAGGCTGATTTCTTGGATGGAGCCCTCTCTCTCCAACTTCTTAGATCTGCACTTGCACTGCAAGATCTTCTTGTGTTGATACTCTTGGTACCACTTCAATAATTTGTTTTTCAACAAACTGAACTTTTGAACAACAATCTGATCAACAGTTTCTGTAAACTGTAGGTGCCTATTTATAGACCTTCTTTATGGTAACTGGCTGGTCCGGTTCATAACTGACTTCTGATATCTCTGACAGGTGCTGTAGACCGGCTGGAACGGCAGCTGTCAAGTCATCCAGTCACTTCTTGAAAATCTCTAACTGTCTGTAAGTGTCAAGACTTTCTGTCTTTAAGTGTCGACACTTATAGTCCAAGTGTCGACACATGTTGTGTAAGTGTCGACACAAGTTTACAAGGTGTCGACACAACTCCTTGTATGTCTCGACACAGATTCTTCTGCATGTGTCGACACTGAAATTGAGTGTCGACACAAGTACTTGTTCTTCTAGCTTTTGCTGAATTCTTCTAAGTGTCGACACATCTCCTTTGTGTCGACACAACTTCTTGTGTTGAATCTGTCAAGTGTCGACACTGCTTCTTGGTGTCGACACATAGTCTTCAATGTCGATACTTGCTGAGTGTCGACACAGCTCCTTGTGTCGACACACCTTCTTCTTATTGAGACTTCAGCTGAGTGTCGACACATTCCCTTAGTGTCGACACTTGTACTTAGAATAATTTTGTTGATCTTTCTGATCTTTGCTAAGTGTCGACACAGCTCCTTGTGTCGACACTTTCTTCAAGTGTAGGGTCTTTAGCTAAGTGTCGACACATTGTGCTGGGTGTCGACACATACTTCAAGTGCTGACTCTTCTGTTGAGTGTCGACACATTGTTCTGAGTGTCGACACTTTAACTTAGTCTCTGCAGACTTTTGCTGAGTGTCGACCCAGCTCCAAGTGTCGACACTTTCTGGTGTAGACACAACTTTACTGGGTGTCGACACAGCTCCTTGTGTCGACACTTTCTGTCTGCACTTTTCTTCACTGAGTGTCGACACAGCTCCAAGTGTCGACACTTTCTGTCTGGTGTCGACTCTGCATCCAAGGTGTCGACACAATGACTCCAAGTGTCGACACTGCTTGACTGGGTGTCGACACAAGTCTACTTAAGTGTCGACACTTTCCCTCTGGGTGTCGACACATGGACTTAGAAACTTTTTGCTTCAGTCCAGTGATTTCTTAACCTGCACAAGTAAACTCAACATACATAAAATACATTATGATGTATATCATTGAGTTGGGTGAGGCTTCTTCAAATCAGGTACATTTGACCAATGTACCCAACAATCTCCCCCTATTTGGAGAAGTCATAACCCTTAGTCAATGATATACACCATCCATAATTAAAAATTACAAAATGATGTAAAGCAGGTTATATTCAACAGGGTAAACATAAACATGTATTAATTCACTCATGTATATACATTCATCATTTCAGAGCAAACAAGAAATAGACACATTCACAGAACAATCATGAAATATATTTATCACAAATTGTTCTAACATTTTTCTTATACATCTTCAGTGGTTTACAAAAATGTTTTACAGTTAAAAGATTACAAAATAATCTTCAAGTAAAATCTTAATCTAGTTCTGGTCAGGTTCCTTGATAACTATTCCCTTGCCAGCTTGAACTTGAGCTTTGACAGGGGCATCAGCAGTTTCAGCATCAGCATGCTTCTTTCCTTTCAAGTCCTTCTTCTTAAGCTCTTCAGCTTTGATCTTCTGCCTCTCAAAATAGTGATATGGCTTAGGAAAGTACTTGCTAGGCTCCACTGCAGTAGGAGGTAGCTTTCCCATCTTTGCCTTTCTTCTATACTGAACTATTGCTTCCTGCCTGATCTCATGTTTTCTCCATTCTGCTTCAGAGAACCACTTGTTCCTGTCATGAATATTGTCCTTGGCAGCTTTCCAGGCAGTTAAAATTATATTCCTAGAGGTAGGGCTCCATTGTTCAAAGTCTGGCCTTTGTTCTGCTTGTTCCCTAAACCTCTTTTTGGACAACCTTGTCTCTTCCTCTTTCTGTAGAGCCTCTTGCATGACTTCAGATATAGGTTGAACAACCTTTTCAATATGGACATTGTCCATGCCCTCAGGTGGGCTATACATGGTGCTCACATCTGCTTGAATCATGTCAAAGTCTGGAGGTGGATAAATGACTTGAGCTACTTCTGGTGGCTCACCTCCAAAATAAGCAGGGTTTAATCCAGATTCAGCAACCTCATTGTCATCACACAGAGGAGGATATCCAAGTGTAGCTCTGATGGAATTTGATATCCATTTAGCATGTTCAGAACTTGCCTTGACTAGTACTCTCTCCCCCTTTATGACTTCTCTAGCCATGTGATCTCTGACATCATCCTTTTGAAACCTGATTTGACTATCCAAATATCTGATTCCCTCTTTAAAGAATGGTTTCAACTTTTGAAGTTGTTCAGAGATAGCTTTCTGGGAGGCTTGGATTGTAGTCTTCACAGCAGAAATTTCCTCTTGAAAGGCTTTGTCAAAGTCAGCTTTAGCAGCAGCAGTTGATGTAGAAGGTTCAGCAGCCTTGGTCTTCAACTCAGTGACTATAGCATTATGGGAGGCAGTCAAATTGTCATTCATTCTTAACTGATTCTCAAGAACATATCCTTGTTTCAATGCTATATCATCAACTTGGGCTTTGATTTTCTCCTGTTGTGTTGCCAAATACACCACTGCATTTCCACCTTTGTGGAAGCATTCATTCATCTCCTTCTTGTTAAGGTTCATTTCAAACCTTATAGACTTTATATCTTGGGCAAGATCAAACTGTAAAGCTTTGTGCCCTTCATCTACATAAGCTTCAATAGCTTTTCTTTGTTCATCCATTTTAATCTGTAGTGCAATCAGTAAAGCACTATAATCAACTGTTGGAGCTTGTTGAACTATAGGCTGTGGGGCTATAGATTGCAGAGCTTTCTTATAACTTTGACTTCTCCTTTTAAAAACATACAGTTTCTTCTTCTTAGCCCTAGCACTCTCCTCATCTTCAGAGGCAGAAGTGCTGGCTATGTCAACCCTATCCTTAGGGCTTGGAGGTTTGTCAGCTTGCACATCAGGTGCCTTCTCAGTTTCTAGCCTAATAGACTCTTCCAGATCTTGTACTTGCTCCCCCTCAGCAGCAACAGTATCTCTTCCATCAGCCTCTTTGTCCATGTCAAAATCAGCTTGATCTAGATTAAGGAATAAGTCTTCCATTGTAAACTCTTGTGGATACTATGCAGGGGAAGTTCTTGGGTCTTCAACCACTTGATTAGGAATCACTTCTTGTACAGCAGATGTGTCTTCTCTAACAACATCTGGAACTAGACTATGCAGTAGAGTTTGCTGAGAAACATCAGACAAATCAGCATCTTCTTTAAGATATTCTAAAGTATTTAGGTCAGTGAGTACCTCTTGGATGATGGTGGTGGCTTGCTCACTGTCCAGTGTAGATGGTTCTTCTACAACTGGAGGCTCCCCCTGGCTTTGATCCCTGTGGATGGGGCTAGCTTGTGGTAGCTCCCCCTGGATCTCAGCAATTTCTTGAGCAGCAGGGGTCTTCTCTACAGCCTCTTCCTCATGATCATCAGGAGTGAAGACAACATGTTCTTCACTCCCAGAACTACTGGAGGACTCTTGTTCCACTGGAGCAGTTTTTCTCTTTTTCTTTGGAGGAATCTCCTTCTCAGTTACTGTCTTCTCTAGGGTTGGTATTTTCTTGGACAATACCCTGTCCCATCTTGAAAAGATCCTTAGATCCATTTTCCTCATGTGGTTGATCTTGTTTCCTGCAGCAGTATTCATTACCTCTGGTATGGTACCAGCTAGGTAGAGACTAATGATCCTGCCCAGATTGGGCTTCTTCAAGCTCTCCTTGATCTTCTCATAAACCACCACAGACCAATCTGTTTTCAGAGTGAAGATTATCCTTGTCATGATGCCAAACATATGGGCAGACACTCTGTCATGCCCTCCAGGCTTGCTGAGTAAGACTTTTCCCACAATCTCAGACATGAACTTTCCTTGAATATTCATGCCTTTCCTGTTGAATACAGATCCTATCTTCATCTTAGGATCAAGATCACACCAGGTTAGAGCTTCCCTGGTCTTGGATGCAGTAACCTCTTCTTCATCTTGAATTTTTGGTAGCTGAAGCACCTTCCTCAGATTTTTAGGTGAAACCTTGACCTTAGTTCCATGAACTCTGGATTTAATTCTGAATCCAGATTCATCTACTGCAGCTCCATTAAGGAATTCAAGTACCTCCTTCTTCCAAATCTTTGTAGGTTCTGACACTAGATATTCTAGTCCAGAATCGCCGACGAGAGTTACAACCGCCTTGATTTCTGCATCTGCATCGTCGAACGCGCCGCGCACAAGCTCATAACCCTCGTTAACGTTCTCCTCAAGCTTAGGAGCGATTAGGGTTTGTAGAAGTTGTCTTTAGAAAAGAGAGGTGTTGACACAGTAGTTTTGGTCTCGAAACTTTGAAAGCGTGTCGACAAACAAAGACAGAACCCTATTTATACCTTTCTGATTTTGAAGATGAACAGGCGGGACAGCTAACTTAAAATCTGTCGACACTGGCAATAAGTGTCGACACTGACTTATAATATCTCGACACATATGTGTCGATACAAGTTTAGTCAACAGATATTATGTGTCGACACCTGGTTATGTGTCGACACAACATAACTCGACATATTGTCGAGACTTTACTTAGAAAATTCTGAGTAAAACATTAGTGTCGACACCATATTGGATGTGTCGACACCTACATGACATGTGTCGACACTAACATTCTGAAGTGTCGACACCACATTCCTAGATGTGTGGACACCTTTTTCCTGAAGTGTCGACACCACTATTCTGTGTCGACATAGACTTGTATATGTGTCGACACCTTTTTACTTAGTCATTTTCAAATCTGTAAACTTACTCTAAGTTTAACATTCCTAGTTCAATTTTGAATCTATTGAACTTAGCTTCTTCTAGGGGCTTAGTAAACATATCAGCTATTTGATTATCAGTTTTAACATATTCAAGTAAAATATCTTCTCTTTCTACATGCTCCCTAAGAAAATGATATTTAATTTCAATATGTTTAGTTCTACTATGTGATACAGGGTTATTAGCTATTGAAATAGCACTTGTAGAATCACAGAAAAGTGGACTTCTACTTACCTGAAATCCATAGTCCTCTAGCTGATGTTGAATCCACATGAAAGGGGAAACTAGATCTGATATACTCTAGAGGGGGGTGAATAGAGTATATGGTGCTTTTAAAACACAAAGAAAAACTTTTGCAAAGCTTTACAACAATTGTTGTAATGAGTGTGAGCAGGGAAGCAGAAATAAAACTAATTACAAAACTAAGCTATGCAGAAACTAAGCACAAGAAAATCTAGGCCAGAAACAAAAATAAAACAGGCAGAACCAGATGACACAAGGAAATATAGTGGTTCCCCAAACTTGGGTACATCCACTCTTCTACCACCCTAGGTAGGAATCCACTGCAGGATGAGTTGATCAGGTGTCCTGGGCACCAATGAGCTTTTGATAAGGTGCTCAAAAACCAAAACAGATTTTTTGATCAGGTGTCTTGCCACCAATGAGCTTTTGACAAGGTGCTCAAAAACCAGATTCAAACTTTTGAAGGGAGTTTGAAAAACCCTTTACAGAGTGGGGGTGAGAGAGTGATGGCAGTCTTCTCTTTCTCAATCAACTGAGAAGACTAAGTGGATGGATTTCAAAGCTCCCCCTGAGTCCTTGATCTTCAGGAAGAAGAGCTTTGCTGAGGGTGATAGGCCTTCAAATGTAGAACTCCAGCAATAGATGATTTCAGCAAGCTGAAATGTTGAGTGTTTGGAGTCTTGAGATGATGTTGGCCTTGAACACTTTAAGAGCTGAAGAGATCTGAAGATTTTTTGAAAGCTTGATCTCTCTGATGAGTGTTCTTCAGAATTCTTGTTGACAGAATATTTTCAAAGAGTCTCTGTATATTGAGTTGTGTGTCCTCTCCTTGTCAATCTCTCTTTTGATTCAAAAACATTCTCTCTTTTATTCTCTGTGTCTGAATAGGATATCACTCTGTCAAAGATAGCCGTTGGTCTGCATTGATTACAGCCTTAATTGCATAATTTCTTCTAAAGGAAAGTCCACTGATTTGTTCCTTGAAAAATCCCTTGAAACTTGCTCCAGAAGTAAATGAAAACGGCTGGCAGATCTTCTGAATTAAATGCAGAATAACTTCTATCTGATTTGAATTTGAATTCTGAAAGATAACTGAAATCGTCGAACTGAGCTCTGCTATCGTCGAGCTGAGCTCAGCGAACTGGAAAATGCAAGCAGCAAAGAAATCGTCGATCTGAGCTCAAGGATCGTCGAACTGAGCTCAAAGAGATAAGGATCCAGTGCAGAGACAAAATCGTCGACCTGAGCCAGCGATCGTCGAGTGGAGCTCGACGATATTATGAGGCTTGAGCTCAGCGATCGTCGAATGGAGCTCGACGATCTGTCGAAGTTGAGCTAGACGATCGTCGACCGGAGTTCGACGAAACATCGTGCTGAGCTCGACGATTGGACTTAGTCTCCAGAAAAACTTTGGTCTTCAGGGCAGCTTCCAAACCTAGACTCCTGATCCCTTAGACTCAATTCTAATTGACCTATTAAGCTATACAGAAGGTCAAACACAGATTCCTAGAGACATAGTGATCCTGACCCAAATTAGTAATAGGGTGTTCCAACAATCTCCCCCTATTTGGGTTAGGAAAACTATTTACAGACTTTGAAAATCAAGCAACATTATACAATCAGAAAAATACAAAAACAACAATAGCTAGACATTACAGAACCATCACAGAGATATATATATATGTCATCCAGATATCAGTCAGAAAAACCAAGAATTGTCACCTTACAGAGTTACTTTTTCTCTTTGCCTTTTACCATCTTGATTTCTCTGTTAGGATTTAAAGCTTCCTGTTTGGATCTGGTGTCATCAGCTGCACCCAAATAAATTTGCTTTGATGTCCTGGGAACCACTACAGCTGGATGCAACTCCATGTACCTGTCTGCATCAAAAAACTTACTGGAGGCATATCTTTCTAGTTCTTTCTGTCTTTGTTCTGACATTGTAGATATATTGGAGGTGTCCAGGCCTTGCTCTTTGGCTTTCTTTATCTGGTCCTAAAGCAGCCAACTCTTTCATTCTAGCAGTCCAAGCAACAGGATTCTTCTCAGGGTCCTCAAATGGAACAGGTGGCTCATACCTGTTGGAAGAAGTATCTTGAGGAGTCCTGGCAGTCACAGTTTCTCTGAGCTTATAGGGGAATGGACCTGAAGATGTATCAGAAGGAACATGTCCTCCCCTGGAATAAGGGTGCTGCCTGGAATGCCCTTTGGAGTAAACCTGAGTCTCTCTTTGATTTCCCCTATATCCTCCCCTTCTAGAGTAAGAGCCCCTAGACTGGCTTTCCCTTTGATATGTTCTAGCATGAGGTTGGTAGGGAGCCTGGCTTCTAGCTGGGCCTGAACTTGCAGAGCTGCCACCTGCACCTGCATCAGGTGGAGGTGGTGGAGGAGGATGAGGGTGCTTGAACTGGGAGGAGTCCTTATCAAACTTTCTTTTCTTCTTCATTGCCTTTAGCTGATTTTTGGAGTACTGCATCCAATGTTCAGAAATTGGGCAGTTGTGCAGAATATAGTAAGGAACATCATTATCATCTCTAACTTTGGCAGGTGGAACCCTCTTCATTGCCTTACTTCTTGCCTTCCTTTTCCTTGCAATGGTGGCAGCAGAGTCATCAGAATCTGTCTTAAACTCATCAGAGTCAGAGCTCTGGGCATCATATATAGCATCTATCTTCTTTATAAGATCTTTCTTCAGTTGCATTGCAGCAGATGGGGCAGAAGCAGGAGCAACAGAAACAGATACAGCAGTAGATATAACAATAGATACTGGAGCAGCAGTAGAAGCAACACTGGTTATTTCAGGAATTATGGCAGCAGCAGGTTCAGAAACAACAACAACATCTACAGCAGGCTCAAAAACAACAGCCTCTGTCATCAGAAAATCCTGGGGTGTGAGCTCATCAGAAACAATTTGAATGGCAGCAGCTGTTGGAACATTGTCTTCAGCACCAGCAAGAACAATTTCAGAAACAGATTCAGCCTTTTCTTTATCAGCAGCAGCAGCAGTCATCACTGAGAGTACAAAGGATGAAAGAATGTTGGGGTCACAGCCAGAGAGAGGCACCAGTGCCTTGGACAAATCCTCTGGGGGCTGGACAGCAAGAACTTCTGGCAGACAGCTGTAGAATGCAGGATCAAAGGCTAAGAGCAAAGACCTTAGGTCTATTGCTAAGACTGGAGTAGGCACAGCAACTGGAGCAGAAGATACAAGCACAGCAGCAGCAGCAGGAGCAGAAGCAGAAGCAGCAGCAACAGCAGCATGAAGGCTGGCTTCATAAGGCATCTCCCCCTGCCTGGATGCAGATACCTCTGTATCAAGGCACACTGCTGGTGGGGCTGCTTGAGGAATGAGGGAGGAAAGCCTGGCAGACAGGGCTGCCACTGACTGTTGTAGAGGAGCTAAGGAGGCCTCCATGAGAAGAGAGAGCCTGGGGGCCAGTAGCTCATACAACTTGTCAGCTAGGGCTGACAGATCTACATGCTCAATGGCAGGAGCAGAGGTAGAGGGTATTGGGATGGCTGAGGATGCTGGAAGTGGAGTGCTGGATGGTGAAGGGATAGAGGGCTGAGGTGTGGGAATTGTGGAGATGGAGGACAAGGGTATAGATATGGATGGAGTGAATGATGGTTGGTCAAGGATGTGGTGGAGAAGGTCTTGGAAGGATGTTGAGGAGGAGGGAAGTCTGGAGGAGAAGAGGGGGAATCATCCATGTAGGATTCATCCAGAAGGGTGAATGATGGTATGGATGGAGATGAGGTGACATCTGGTGGTGGATAGGAGAACAATGGGTGGAATTGGTCTACTGGAGGTGATGAAGTGGTTGCTGGGATGGAATTGAGGTTGGAGATGGGCTGGAGATTGTAATGGGAGATGAGGCTGAAATGGTGGATGTAGCTGGAGGTAGGATTGAACTTGGAGGAGGAGGAGAAGCAGCACTAGCAGCAGGCAGGTCTTCTGCAGGTGCAGAGACCTGGGGGGGGGAGTGACTCTTTGAGTCCTGGTGCCTGAAGGGGCAGTTGAAGAGGGCCTGCAGGGCTTGCTAATCTGCCTGTCCCATTTCCCAAATAGGGCACAGGTGAGTCTCTTTGAGGCATTGATGTGCACTCCAGAGGAGACCAGCAGAGGAGGGCACTTTGCCTGAAGGAAGACTCCCAGAATTCTTCCAAAATTCACAAAGGTTTTGTTAATCTTTTTCTTTATCAGGTCAAAGAAGACCTCTCCCCAGTTCAGGCTTTTCCTATCTACCAGAGCTCCCATGAGGCAGAGCTGATGTCTGGAGATGGTGTCATGTGCAGAATGTTTGGCCAACAGGACCTTGCCTACAACATCTGCCAGGAACCTATATTCAACTGACAAGTTCCTCTTAAACAACTTGCTAGGGTTTCCCTCTGGATGACCCATCCTGGCAAGTATATCAGAAAATTCTTCTCCAGAAAGTTCAGCAGAGTCTTCACCATTTCTTAAACCAAAAACTTCTGTTAAGACTGTTGGGGTCAGAGGTACCTGGGTGCCAGCAATAGATCCAACAATGGTGTTGTTGTCAAGGTTGTGTGCAGTATATACCCATTCCTTTATTTCATCTGAGGCAAGTTTGATTCTTGTGGTCATGAGGGCAGATAAATGCTGATCTTTGAATAAACTCAGGATGTCCTGGAAGACTTGATCAGTGGTGTTGAAGGAGTCCAAATCAATGTCAAACCCTGCATCAAATTTCATTGCGGCGAGGACAGCGACTGAGACGGCCATGGTACCTGCAAAAACTTAACAAACAAAACGACCAAGGTAGAACTGTTTGGAGGGAAGAAAATTTCTGCAGAGAAATTGAAAGCGCAAGAGAGAACGACGGCGAAAAATGAGTTTTATATTAGGGTTCGACGCAGAATTGGAAAGATCGTTGAACTCAGTTCGACGATCTAGGCTTCTAAAGGAATCTGAAGAGACTCCAACATCGTCGATCTCCGTTCGACGATCTGGAAAGGCGTCGAGCTCCGTTCGACGATCGTTCAGGGAACAAGATCGTCGAGCGCCGTTCGACGATCGTTGACCAGAAGAGATAGTTCATACTATCTGAGGAGCGCTGAACTCCGTTCGACGATTCAGGCAATCGTCGAACTCTGTTCGACGATCTTTGGGGAAATCGTCGAGCGCAGTTCAGAGATCAGAAAATTCTAAACACTAAAAAAAATCAGAATTTTGCCTAGTCTTGGTCAATTTTTAGCTTTCAAAATCTTGGGGATTATTTAAGACTTCCTCCATCTAACATTCCTAACTGATTTAGGAAGAAGGTGTGTTTCTTTTCATCCAAAGGCTTGGTGAAAATATCTCCCCTTTGTAAATCAGTTGGGATATATTGCAGTTCAATTTATTCTTTTCAACATTGTCCCTTAAGAAATGATGCCTAATCTCTATGTGTTTTGTCCTACTATGGAGGACTGGATTTTGAGCTATGGAAATAGCACTTGTATTGTCACAAAACATTTTTGACTTCTCTAAGTTGTAACCATAGTCTAGGAGTTGATTTTGAATCCACAATATTTGTGAACAACAACTACCTGCAGCCATATATTCAGCTTCAGCAGTTGAAGTTGACACAGATGTTTGTTTCTTGCAAAACCAGAGACAAGTCTATCACCAAGGAACTGACAAGTTCCACTGGTGCTTTTCCTGTCAATTCTGCATCCAGCATAATCAGCATCAGAGAATCCAGTTAACTCAAATGCTGAATCTTTTGGATACCAGAGACCTAGATTTGGACAACTTTTAACATACCTAAGAATCCTCTTTACTAATGTGAGGTGTGACTCTCTAGGGCTTACTTGGAACCTAGCACATATACATGTAGCAAACATTATATCTGGTCTACTAGCTGTAAGATACAGTAAAGAGCCAATCATTGCTCTATATGTTGTCTGATCAACTGGTTTCCCATGTTCATCAGCATCCAGTACAGCATTGGTAGGCATGGGTATTTTCATACAAGATGCCTCAGACATACCAAATTTCTTAACCAGCTCATTAGCATATTTGGTTTGAGAAATAAAGATGCCTTCAGCATGTTGTTTGACTTGCAATCCTAGGAAGAAGGATAGCTCACCCATGCTACTCATCTCAAATTTAGAATGCATTAGGTTAGAAAACCTTCTGCACAATTTTGAGTCAGTAGAACCAAAAATGATATCGTCTACATAAATTTGTACTAGTAGGGTGTGGGACTTATGGGTTCTAATAAAAAGAGTTTGGTCTACTCTACCCCTTATAAAACCATTTTCCAAGAGAAAGCATGCTAAGGTCTCATACCATGCTCTAGGAGCTTGCTTGAGACCATATAATGCTTTATTTAATCTAAAAACATAATCAGGATAAGTTGGAGAGATAAAACCTGGAGGTTGTCTGACATAGACTTCCTCTTTGATGTCTCCATTCAAGAAGGCACTCTTGACATCCATCTGATAAACCTTGAAGCCTTTGTGAGCTGCATAAGCTAGAAATATTCTGATGGCTTCCAATCTTGCAACAGGTGCAAAAGTCTGGTCGTAGTCAATTCCTTCTTCTTGAGAATATCCCTGGGCAACTAGCCTTGCCTTGTTCCTTATTATTACTCCTTGATCATCCAGTTTATTTCTGAATACCCATTTTGTTCCAACAATGGAATGATCCTTTGGCTTTGGCACTAGTTCCCATACTTTGTTTCTCTCAAATTGATGCAACTCCTCTTGCATGGCAATGATCCAGTGTGGATCTTGCTCTGCATCTTGAATGGACTGAGGTTCAATTTGAGAAAGGAAGCAGGTGTGCAACAGGTTTTGGTTGACCTGATTTCTGGTTTGCACACCAGCTGAGATTTCTCCAATTATTTGGGAAATTGGATGGTCTCTTGATGTTACTAAATCAACAGGGGGTGTTGATTGTTCACCAACCTGTGTTGTTGTTTCCTCTTGTGGTACAACAACTGGCTCTTCAAGTGGTGGTTCATTATGTTGAGCATTGCTTTCATCTTCACTGCTTTCTTCTTCTTGAGCAACCTGTAGCTTGTTCATATCTTCAACTAGAGAGTGTTCCTGCAAAGGTTCTATGGTAGAAGAAATCTTCTCCTTGAAAGACATGTTAGTTTCATCAAAAGAAACATGAACAGATTCCTCAATTTTCAATGATGATTTATTATATACCCTATAGGCCTTGCTGATCATGGAGTATCCCAGAAACACTCCTTCATCAGCTTTGGCTTGAAATTTTGCTAAATATTTCTTATCATTATTGTGAATATAGCAAGTGCAACCAAAAATTCTGAAATAGTCAACTTTAGGTTTCTTCCCTTTGAGTAATTCATAGGGAGTCTTTCCCTTTAGTTTATGTATCAGACTCCTGTTCAGCACATAGTTGGAGGTGTTCACTGCCTCTGCCCAAAAGGATAGAGGTAGATGAGCATCTGACAACAATGTAGTGGCAGATTCAATAAGGGTTCTATTTTTCCTTTCAGCTACCCCATTTTGTTGAGGAGTTCTAGGAGCTGAGAAAGTATGCCTGATCCCTTCACTCTGACAGAACTCTTGCATAAGAAGAGAATCAAACTCTGTCCCATGATCACTTCTGATCAGGGCAATGTGAGTATTGAACTCAATCTTTATACATTTGAGAAACTCTGTCAGACACTTAAAGTTATCAGACTTCTTCCTTAGAAAGAACACCCAAGTGAATCTAGAGAAGTCATCTACAATCACCAAAGTGTAGGATTTCCCTCCTAGGCTTTGTACTGTGATGGGTCCAAATAGATCCATGTGTAACAGATACAATATCCTAGGTGAATCACTCTTATTAAGTGACTTAAACTGTTTTTAGTTTGCTTGCCTAATTGACAAGCCTTGCAGAGTCCTTCCTTCTTGTAGGGGCCAGAAGGTAGTCCTCTAACAAGGTTGTCCTTGGATAGCCTAGCAATAGTTCTAAGGTTTAGGTGTCCTAGTCTCTTATGCCATAAAACATTTGGTCTACAAACTGAATTGAATAAACAGATATCTATAGTAGTTGAAAGAAAATCTACTAGGTAGATGTTACCTTTCCTTTTACCTGTCAACACAGTTGTGTTGTCCTCTGACTTGATTTTGCATAAGGTTTTGCTGAAGGTCACCTGGTAGCCTTCATCACATAGCTGACTGATGCTGATTAGGTTGTGCTTCAGTCCTTCCACATATGCTACTTTCTTGAAGGTTACCGAACCAATCTGGACTGCTCCATAACCTTTAGTTTGTCCAAAGTTGGAGTCACCAAAGATAACCTTGGGTCCAAGCTTGGCTCTAAAGGAATTGAGGTTGTCCTTGTTCCCTGTCATGTGCTTAGAGCACCCACTATCCAAATACCATTGCTGGTTAGATGTTGGATAGGTCTTCACCTGCACATAAAGCAATTCACTTGTTTTTGACCCAGTTTACCTTGGGCCTAGGTTGATAACCTTTAAATTCAGAAATGAAAGATATCCCTGGCTGACTCTTATATCCTTCAGGATGATATCTCCTTGGAGGTATAATCTATTCAGTATAAGGGTTGAAGGTTTGGGATGAAGAACCCTCAGGATTCAATTTTGATTTGCCTTTGAAAAATTTTCCAGAGCTCTGACCTCTGTTCGACGATCTTGGAGCTGAGTTCGACGATCTTGGGTCAGATGGTCGAGCTCCGTTCGACGGTCGACTATGCTGAGGTCAGGTATATGAGATCGTCGAGCAGCGTTCGACGACTTTGGCTGAGATCGTCGATCTGCGTTCGACGATTTTCCTGAGGTCGTCGAGCTGCGTTCGGCGATCGTCGAGCTTCGTTCGACGATCTCTGCTGGGACTTAAATTTCTGAGGCAGATCAGAATTTTTCCTGGCAACCTCTACAACTCCCTTTCCCTTGTCAGAAATGAACTTGATAGGGGTTGTTAGAACAATAGGTTGGCTGGATGAGGCACCCAAGCCCAGTGTACTGTTGAATCTTGAGTTCACTGTGCTTGTGATGTCCATCAGCTTGATGCTTCTCCCATTGAGAGATTCTTCAAGCTTCTTGGCCTCAGAGAGCTCACTCTTCAGTGAAGCTATCTGTTCCCTATAGTTCTCCAACTCCTGAGAGAGTTTGAGGTTTTCTGATTTTAAAACATTTTGTTCAGATAATTGATTTCTGAGAGAGATGATCTCTTTCTCAGACTTTAGCAGGTCTAAACATAGTGCTTTAAATTCAAGTTTAAAATCTTCTGAAGTAAAATCAAAAGAGCTGATTACCTGATCTTCTTCAGGTTGAGTCTCTGAGTCTGACTCTGACTCCTCTTCCTCTGAGTTGTGTTGTGAGGCATTGATTGCCATCATGCAGAACTCCTTTTCCTCTGCATTATCCTCATCATCACTTGAGCTGGAAGAGGCTTCTGACTCCTCTTCAGTCTCACTCCAGGATTCAGCAACAAATCCTTTCCTTGTGTGCTTATTTCTGCTGGAGGAAGGTTTGTTATTTCCATTCCTTTTGGAATCCTTCTCCTTTTTTCTTTCTTTTCTGTCCCTTCTGTCCTTGTTCTTGTTCTCTGGACAGTCAGGAACTATGTGCCCTGGTTTCCTGCAACCAAAGCAAATAATGTCTTTGTTATTGCTAATGGACTTGTCATACCTTGGCTTGTCCTGCTCCTTGTATGATCTTCTTCTGAAGTCCTTTCTGGCCATCTTATAGAATCTTTTGGCCAACAAGCTGAGAAGTTCATCATTGGCTGTTCCTTTTTCTTCAGGCAGATCCTCAGTTGCCTTGAATGCTATAGTCTTCTCCTTTCTTGTGGCTGGTGAAGCAGCCTTCTGTTCTTCTTCTCTGTTCTTGATGAGTAGCTCATAAGATTTGAGCTTACCCAACAAGGCTTCAATGGTGATCTCATTCAGACTTCTGACATCTTTAATTGGCCAGATTCTTGAATCCCAAGTGCTGGGGAAGCACATTAGGATCTTGTCATTAAGTTCTGTCAGTGAGATCTCTTTGTCTAATGTCCTCAGTTCACTGACAATTAGACTCAGTCTGTTGTACATGTCTCCCACTGACTCTGTTTCTCCCTTCTTGAAGTTCTCATATTGGGAGATGAGATGGGATCTTCTGTCCTTTCTCTCATCAGCTGAGCCAGAGACAATTTCTGAGAGCTTGTCCCAAATCTCCTTGGCTGAATTGCATTCAGCTACTTTTTGAAAAATGTCATCTGACATTGTCTGAGCTAAAATGTTCATTGCCTTGGCATCAGCTACTTTCCACTTTTTGATGTCAGCATCTGTTCCTGATGGAGGTGGAACAGCATTTGTGCTTGTGCCCTCTGGAGGTCTTGGACACACTGTCAAAACAGAATTAAAAATGTCTTCGTCAATAGAATTCATGTAGAGTCTAATCCTTGCTTTCCAAAGTGCAAACTTTGACAGATTGCACACTGGAGGTCTGGTGCTAGCATAATCTTTGTTTTGGGCCATGACTTGTGCAAGCTAAATCTAATAATGAAATATAAAAGAAGGATCTAGATTGGGATCTTGGGGTTCAGGTGTTAGCCTGTACAACCAAACAGATATGGTATGTTTAACCAACCTGCCTCTGATACCAATTGAAAGGGGAAACTAGATCTGATATACTCTAGAGGGGGGTGAATAGAGTATATGGTGCTTTTAAAACACAAAGAAAAACTTTTGCAAAGCTTTACAACAATTGTTGTAATGAGTGTGAGCAGGGAAGCAGAAATAAAACTAATTACAAAACTAAGCTATGCAGAAACTAAGCACAAGAAAATCTAGGCCAGAAACAAAAAGAAAACAGGCAGAACCAGATGACACAAGGAAATATAGTGGTTCCCCAAACTTGGGTACATCCACTCTTCTACCACCCTAGGTAGGAATCCACTGCAGGATGAGTTGATCAGGTGTCCTGGGCACCAATGAGCTTTTGATAAGGTGCTCAAAAACCAAAACAGATTTTTTGATCAGGTGTCTTGCCACCAATGAGCTTTTGACAAGGTGCTCAAAAACCAGATTCAAACTTTTGAAGGGAGTTTGAAAAACCCTTTACAGAGTGGGGGTGAGAGAGTGATGGCAGTCTTCTCTTTCTCAATCAACTGAGAAGACTAAGTGGATTGATTTCAAAGCTCCCCCTGAGTCCTTGATCTTCAGGAAGAAGAGCTTTGCTTGAGGGTGATAGGCCTTCAAAGTAGAACTCCAGCAATAGATGATTTCAGCAAGCTGAAATGTTGAGTGTTTGGAGTCTTGAGATGATGTTGGCCTTGAACACTTTAAGAGCTGAAGAGATCTGAAGATTTTTTGAAAGCTTGATCTCTCTGATGAGTGTTCTTCAGAATTCTTGTTGACAGAATATTTTCAAAGAGTCTCTGTATATTGAGTTGTGTGTCCTCTCCTTGTCAATCTCTCTTTTGATTCAAAAACATTCTCTCTTTTATTCTCTGTGTCTGAATAGGATATCACTCTGTCAAAGATAGTCGTTGGTCTGCATTGATTACAGCCTTAATTGCATAATTTCTTCTAAAGGAAAGTCCACTGATTTGTTCCTTGAAAAATCCCTTGAAACTTGCTCCAGAAGTAAATGAAAACGGCTGGCAGATCTTCTGAATTAAATGCAGAATAACTTCTATCTGATTTGAATTTGAATTCTGAAAGATAACTGAAATCGTCGAACTGAGCTCTGCTATCGTCGAGCTGAGCTCAGCGAACTGGAAAATGCAAGCAGCAAAGAAATCGTCGATCTGAGCTCAAGGATCGTCGAACTGAGCTCAGAGATAAGGATCCAGTGCAGAGACAAAATCGTCGACCTGAGCTCAGCGATCGTCGAGTGGAGCTCGACGATATTATGAGGCTTGAGCTCAGCGATCGTCGAATGGAGCTCGACGATCTGTCGAAGTTGAGCTAGACGATCGTCGACCGGAGTTCGACGAAACGTCGTGCTGAGCTCGACGATTGGACTTAGTCTCCAGAAAAACTTTGGTCTTCAGGGCAGCTTCCAAACCTAGACTCCTGATCCCTTAGACTCAATTCTAATTGACCTATTAAGCTATACAGAAGGTCAAACACAGATTCCTAGAGACATAGTGATCCTGACCCAAATTAGTAATAGGGTGTTCCAACACCACAGAAGTTGAGCACAACAACTTCCTGCAGCCACATACTCTGACTCAGCTGTGGAGATAGCCACACTGGTTTGCTTTTTGCTACTCCATGAAATTAGTCTCCCACCTAGGAATTGACAGGTTCCAGTAGTGCTCTTTCTATCCTCTTTGCATCCTGCAAAGTCTGCATCTGAATAACCTGTTAGATCAAAATCTCCATTCCTAGGGTACCAGAGGCCTAGATAGGGAGTGCCCTTTAGATATCTCAATATTCTTTTGACTGCAGTCAAATGAGACTCTTTAGGGCAGGCTTGATACCTGGCACAAATACATGTAGCATACATAATGTCAGGTCTACTAGCAGTCAAGTATAATAGGGAGCCAACTATCCCTCTATACAAGATTTCATCTACAGGTTTCCCTGCATCATCCTTGCTAAGAGACATACTTGACCCCATAGGAGTCTTCATGGTTCTGGATGAATCCATACCATACTTCCTTATGAGTTCTAGGGTGAACTTGGACTGACATATGGATAAACCACTTCCAGTCTGTTTAACTTGGAGACCCAAGAAAAACTTCAGCTCTCCCATACTACTCATCTCAAACTGACCTTGCATAAGTCTTGCAAACTTTTTGCAAAGGCTACTTTCAGTAGACCCAAATATAATGTCATCTACATATATTTGGACTAGTATTACTTTGCCTCTAGATTCCCTAAGGAATAGAGTCTTATCTATTTTCTCCCTTGAGAATTTGTTCTCAATGAGGAAACTAGATAGGGTTTCATACCAAGCCCTAGGGACTTGCTTTAACCCATATAAAGCTTTCCTAAGTCTATAGACATGATGAGGTAGAGTTGGATCAACAAAACCTGAAGGCTGCTCCACATAGACTTCTTCCTTAAGATTACCATTTAGGAATGTTGACTTGACATCCATTTGGTACACCTTGAATCCTTGATAGGTTGAATAGGCCAAGAATATTCTTATGGCTTCCAGTCTGGCTACTGGAGCAAAAGTTTGATCAAAATCAATACCTTCTTCTTGCCTATATCCTTTAGCAACCAGTCTAGCCTTATTCTTAATGATGACCCCTTGTTCATCCATCTTATTCCTGTAGATCCACTTAGTTCCTATTATATTGTGGTCTTTAGGTTTAGGAACAAGTTCCCAGACCTTGTACCTCTTGAACTGATTAAGCTCTTCTTGCATTGCTTCAGTCCATTGTGGATCTTGTATTGCTTCTTCAAACTTCTTAGGTTCAACTTGTGACAGAAAGCTGGAGTAGATTGCTGCATTCATGTTTCTACTCCTGGTTTGAACTCCTTGTCTTGGATCTCCAATAATCAGCTCTACTGGATGATCTCTAAGATGCCTGTTGGCTGGAGGCAATCTTACTTCTGGTTGAACCACTTCAGCATCTGCATCATGCTGAATTCCTTGTACTTCTTCAGCAATTGACACATGTAGTTCGCCCCCTAGACAACAGCTACTTTCTTCTACTTACTGTCTTGCAGCAGGCACTTCTTCTATAGTAAGCTTGTCCATTTTCTTTGTCAAACCTGTGGGGCTGCATAGACTACTAGACAACTCATTATTAATAAGTTTAGTCTCATCAAAAACTACATGCACTGATTCTTCTACAACTTGTGTAGTCAAGTTGTAGACTCTATAAGCCTTACTATGATTGCTGTACCCAACAAAAATTCCCTCTTGGGACTTGGCAGCAAACTTAGTTAAGTAAGACTTCCCATTGTTAAGTATGAAGCATTTACAACCAAAGATCCTAAAATATGATAGGTTTGGTTTCCTGCCTTTCACAACTTCATAGGGGGTCTTATTTAGCCTTTTAGTGATGGTAGCCCTATTTATAACATGGCATGCAGTATTAACTGCTTCAGCCCAGAAATATTCTGGCAGAGATGTATCACTTAGTAGGGTCCTACCAGCCTCTATCAAGGTTCTATTCTTCCTCTCAGCAATGCCATTTTGCTGAGGTGTTCTAGGTGAAGAGAATTCTTGAAATATCCCAAAGTCTTCACACAGTTTTGTCATGCTATCAGACTGAAATTCAGTACCATGGTCACTTCTAATTTTGACCACTGTACTATTTAGTTCATTCTGGATTTGCTTGACAAAGCTATAGAAGACACTAGGTGTTTCAGATTTCTGTCTTAAGAAGAACACCCAGGAAAACCTTGAGTAGTCATCTACAACTACAAAGGTATAGACCTTCCTACCTAAGCTGTGAACTGGCATTGGACCAAAGAGATCCATATGCAAGAGGTATAAACACCTCACAACATCTTTGTTTTCTATGCTTCTAAAGGTGGATTTAGTCTGCTTGCCCTTTTGACAAGCTGAGCAAATGACATCTTTAACACACTTAACTTGAGGACCATTCCTCACTAACTCTTTGCTAAAGAGTTTGCTAATAGTCTTGTAGTTAAGATGGGCAAGCCTCTTGTGCCATTTGACACAATGAGAGACTGTCTCATCAGCTACAAGACAAACTGGAGAACCATTGTTCTCAACCATAATGTCTAGACAGTAGACATTCCTCTTCCTATAACCTGTCAAAATGATCTCTTGATCACTTGACCTCTTGATATGACAACCATTTTTAACAAATGAGATGTCATACCCTACATCACTTAATTGACTTATACTTATTAGGTTATGTTTCAACCCTTTAACATAAGCCACTTGGGTAATGGTAACCAAGTTTGTAGAAATGTTACCAAATCCTTTGATGATTCCTTTTTCAGAACCACCAAAGGTTACTTTTGGACCATCTTTTATTGGAATATAGTCCTTTAGTAATTTTCTTGTTCCAGTCATATGTCTGGAACATCCACTGTCCAAGTACCATGTTGGGGTATGGCCACTTGGACTCACCTGCAAAACAGATTAATTAACCTTAGAACCCAAAGAATTCTTGGGTCCTTGGTATTTGTTAGTCTGCAACTTGACAAAATAACCTACTGGCTTTCCACCAGGTAGCTTGCTACTCACTTTGGCACTAACATTGTGCCAACAGTCCACTGCAAAGTGGCCAACTTTGCCACAGCACCAGCATTAAAACTTGTTGTACCTTTGCTTAGGTACAGCCTTTGCTGTCTTATCTACAGTAGACTTGGTGAATGCTGGGGCTTTGCACTTGGACTTGGACTTGGACTGCTCAGTCCTTGCAGGTCTAATAAAGCCCAGTCCAGCCTTGCCTTTATGATGAACAAAATCATCAATTAAAGGTAACACTGACTTAGGTTTAGAAAACCTAGCAACTAAGTCCTTCTCCTTCTGAAGATTGATCTCCAGACACTTAATTTGATCATTCTTAAATGATATAGTACCCATCTGAATCACTGTTATGTGTTTCAGCCTAGCTATCTCATTCAATTTTTGATCAAATTGCTTCTCAAAATCTGTTGCAGCAGCTTTAAGATCAGCAATTTCCTTTGCCTGACTTTTGGCTAGGGACTTGCTTTTCTTGTAAGATTGCAACAACACCTTATATTCATCTATAAGCTGATGAATATCATCCTCAGACTCAGATACATTCTCATCACTTGATGAAGAAGAATCTGAATCTGAACTAGAACAAGAAACTGAACTTGAACTTGAACCTTGTACCTGACTGGGTCCTGGCTGCTCCAGGATTTTGGAACTTTCTGTCAAAGCCATTAGCCCTTGTCATTGACTGTCTTCTTGTTCATAAATAGACTCCATGATCTGCATGAATTCTTCCTCTTCTTCTTCAGCAAACAGCCCTATGTAGGCTTCAGCATCAGACTCAGATTCTGAAGAAGAAATATTTGATAGAGTCTTCTCTTTCTTGGCTACAAAAGACTTCTCTTTCTTGCCTTTAAAATGTGTCTTTTTCCTGTCACCAGATTCCTTCCTCTTCTCAGGACAGTCTGCAATAACATGGCCCTGTCTATTGCAGCAATAGCACACTATCTTTGAACTAGTTGCCTTGTTAGATTTTGTCCTTTTCTTGTCATTCTTTGAAGACCTCTTTTTCTGATAAGAGTCTTCCTTTCCATGTGATGTAGAAGGCCTTGACCTCCACTGTTTCTTTTTCAAAAACTTCTGAAAGTGTCTAGTGAAAGCAGCAAAGTCTTCATCACTTTCACTGCTCTCACTCTTTGTGCTGACTGACTCATCAGACTCTGAATCAACTACCTCTGGAGGTGGAGTTGATGACTTATTCCTGCACTTTCTGGGAACTTCTGTCTTGAAAGCTACTGATCTTTCTTTGTGTTCAATTCTTGTTGACTTCTCCTCCTGTAACACCTCCCCTGTAATGGACGTATAATATGGGTCCGGCCGGGGCCCCACAACACACGAACGCCACAGCTTTAGTATTAAAAGTTGATATAGCTACCAAAACTCAAAACACTTGCATAACACAGCGGAAAACCAAGCACAACTAGAAGTTATCCACTAACCAAAAGAGTAAACAAAATGGCCTTAAGGCCTTACAACAAATGTCCAAAAGTAAACAGTACAGCAAACATGAATGTGCATAGCACTCCTAGTCTACCTCGGCATGCAAGCCGGACAAAAGAGTCTCAAAACAAGCATCATCCAAAAGTAGTGCTATAAAAGAAGGAAAAACACTTCATGGGGCTTAGGCCTTTCTGGCCGGCGTGCTAGCTTCTGCCTGCGATCCTTGTCCTGTAAAAATTATTAGTAACGTGGGTCAGCAAAGGCTGACCTCAAACTGTGTAACAACACATCTCCTCCCGGCCGCCCCTAACGGACCCCGGGGAACCCTCCAACCTGCAAGTCAGCACTTCATATGCAATATAAACTTCTATAAATAGAAAAGCATTAAAACAGGCTTGGATGTCTCAATCAACAAACATGTTCTCTACTGGTTGAGCATAAAAAGAAAGGGCCTACTATGCAACATGAATGCAACCCCCGGGCTTCACCCAAGGTACCCTACAGCGTATGCATCTAGCACAACATCACATCATTTGGGTACTCACATTTCCCCAATTGGCATAAAGCCGCAAACACTAAGGGAGTCACCTCTCCCTTAAACGGCGCACAGGCCGCCACAAGGAATTCTTGCCAAGGCCCCACCCGCTCATGGGCTTAGCCCCGGGCTTGCCTGCAAGCTCTGACGTCTCATGTCAGGATTCCAACAAACACAGACCGACCGATTCTAAGAAGCCTTGCTGGACCCCACCCGCTCGTGGCCTCTTTGCCAGGGCTTGCCCCAAGCTTGGCATTCTCGTCAGTCTCACAGAAGGGGACTAGTCTCGCCGGGACACTCTCCACACATGACGCACATGTCACGGGATAGCCAGCCGACCACGGAGACATAGCCACGCCTTGGCACAACACAACCAAGACTAAACACATCGCAATCCCTCTTTGTACCGCAGCGTTCCCGCGCACCAAGGAAAACATCTCCAACTCGTGCGGAGCTAACCTTGTCCACCAAGGAAACCATCTCCATTCTCATACGGAGCTAACCTTGTCCCTCAAGGAAACCATCTACCGCCACGAGGAGCTAACCTTGTCCGGGTTCGACTACAAGTACCCTTTTCTAGCAAACGGGACAATCACCACCACAACACAAACGGCATCTTGCCGCAACGGAAATATCTACGAATTCCTAAGTTCGTATGCAACATCACCGAGTCGGACTAACGGTCGCGACTACGGCTTCACCCACCATGCCTAATCCACTAGCGAAGCGGATCTCTAATGCAAAATATGCCGGGGATGGACTCAATCAACCCGGAGGTTCCTCTTGAACCTTGGCAAACCAAAGCCCCTCTCATTTGAGAGTTTGGTGCCCAAAAATCTAGAAGAAAACGATGCTAAAAACGTGCATCCTAAAGACCGAGAGGAGAGATGTCGTTACCTTCCGACTCCTCTTCCTTGCCATGGCAAACTAGCCGGATGGAAAACTTCGCAACGCTCCAAGCTTCACGGATCCGGACTCGGCTCGCGATTCGGAGCTCCGAAACCCTTCCTACAGCCCAAGAGTTCTTCTTCTTCCTCCTTGCTCTAGTTTCTCTCAAGAACTAAGAAAGATAGGACTTGAAAAAGAATGAGGATCTGCAACCCTAAATTCGGACTTAACTTCCTAGGAGATGGCCTGAACCGTTAGATCCCAAAACCAGAAAAGACTGGCTGCGATTCGCCTGGAAAATAAAAGACCTGGGCCGAACACGGCCTGGCACATGCCCGTGTCCAGGGCCGTGTGCCTCATTCGCCGTCTCAAATCGACGCGCCTGAAATCAGACACGGGCATTCGACACGCCCGTGTTCAATCCGACACGCCCGTGTCCCCTGCGACACGGCCGTGTGGCCTGCCGTGTGTCTCCAACGACACGGCCCCAACACCAACCCGAGAGGTGACACGGCCTGGGACACGCCCGTGTCCCAAGCCGTGTGCCAAGTCTCGACACCCGTCGACAGGCTTTGTGTCGACACCGCGGAAAAACGTCGAGCGAAGATCGTCGACCAAGCGGGACACGCCCTGTGACACGCCCGTGTCACAGGCCGTGTGCCCCAGTCTCGACACTCTGTCGAGCACAAAGTGTCGACACTCGGGCCGAGTGTCGACACGACCTCGACACGCCCTGCGACACGCCCGTGTCGCAGGCCGTGTGCCTCACTCTCGACACTCTGTCGAGCACAAAGTGTCGACACTTGGGCCGAGTGTCGACACGGCCTCGACACGCCCTGCGACACGCCCGTGTCGCAGGCCGTGTGCCTCACTCTCGACACTTTGTCGAGCGAAAGTGTCGACACTTGGACCGAGTGTCGACACGGCCTCGACACGCCCTACGACACGCCCGTGTCGCAGGCCGTGTGCCTCCTGCCAGAACCCAAAAATTTTCAGAACTGCAGGCTGAACCTCTTGCAAAAACTGGGGTGTTACAACTCTCCCCCACTTAACAGAATTTCGTCCCGAAATTACAAAACAAAAGGGTACAAAACTTAAATTGTACCTGACAAAAATAGTTCTGGATAGTCTTCTAGCATGGCTTGTTCTCGCTCCCACGAGAACTCCTCACGACCGCAGTTGTCCCAACGAACTTTCACCAGTTTAACTTCTTTATTCCGCAACTGCCGAATCTCCGAATCCTCTATAGCGATTGGAAGGACTCGCGTCCTCAAGTCTTCCTCAATCGGCACCGATGCCGGCTCAATCACCACGCTAGCCTCCACCAAGGCTTTCCTCAACACGGAGACGTGGAAGACGTCATGTAATCCACTCAAATCTGCGGACAACGCCAACCGATAGGCTGCTTCTCCTACCCGCTCAACAATTTCAAAAGGCCCCAAAAACCTTGGACTCAACTTCTTGAGTCGGCGAATCCGCGAGACGCCTTTGAACGGCTTGACCTTCAGATAAACCCAATCACCAACTGCAAATTCTAACTTCCGGTGACGAGCATTGAAATATTTTGCTTGTCTGTCTTACGCTACTTTCATACGCTCTTGGATGGTCCGTACCATCTCACAAGCGTCAACTACCGCATCCTTTCCCAAAAGTTTGGTGTCTCCCGCCTCTGCCCATGACATTGGCGTTCGACACCGCCTTCCATACAAAGCTTCGTATGGCGCCATCTTTATACTAACTTGAAAACTGTTGTTGTACGCAAATTCTACCATGAAGAGGTGATCCTCCCACCTCTTGCCAAAATCAAGAACGCACATCCTCAACATATCCTCCATAGTACGGTTCGTTCTCTCCGTTTGCCCATCGGTTTGGGGATGGAACGCCGTACTGAACTTTAGCTTCGTGCCCAAGCTCTTCTGAACCAGTCTCCAGTCCTTGGACGTAAACTGTCCATCGCGATCACTGACTATGCTCTTAGGAATTCCGTGCAGTCGCACAATGTTGCGAACATACAACTCCACCAGCTTCTCCACGCTGTCCTCTTTCCGGTTCGGGATGAAGTGAGCCACCTTGGTTAGGCGATCCACGATCACCCAAATAGCATCATTCCCATGCTGCGACCTAGGCAACCATGCACAAAGTCCATGGAGATGTCCTCAAATTTCCATTCAGGAATTGGAAGGGGCTTCAGGAACCCGCCCGGTTTCTGACATTCGGCCTTCACCAAGGCACATGTTTGGCAACGACTCACATACAAAGCCACATCTTGCTTCAACCCCGGCCACCAAAAGGATTTCTTCATATCCAAGTACATCTTTGTACTGCCCGGGTGAATGGAGTACTTCGAGAAGTGAGCCTCAAACATCAACTCCTCACGGAGATTGCCAAACTGCGGTACACAAACCCTTCCATCCTTTCTCAAGATTCCCCCGATCATCTCCCAGGTGCTGCTCTCGCCCGTTTGAGCCTCCAACACAAAAGGTTGAAACTCCACATCAAATCGAGTCGCTTCCCGAATACGATCGGACAAGTCGTTTTGCACTTCAATCCAGTTCAACCGAGCCACGCTAGACTCGCCTCTCGCAACACATTCCAACCCAAGGGACTCCCATTCCCGAACCAACCGCTCATCATGAGCTTCGATCCAATTTCCTTGCCCCGAGTACTTTCTACTCAACGCATCCGCCACCACGTTGGCTTTACCCGGCGTATACTGAATCGCCACTTCGTAATCTCCAAGAAACTCAACCCATCTGCGTTGCCGCATGTTCAAGTCCTTTTGATCCAAGAGATACTTCAGGCTTTTATGGTCCGTGAAGATCTCCACTCTTGCGCCATAAACATAATGCCGCCAAATTTTCAGTGCGAAGATTACCGCCGCCAGCTCCAAATCATGGACGGGGTAATTCCTCTCATGAGGTTTCAGCTGTCTAGATCCAAAAGCTATCACCTTCCCGTGTTGCACCAAGACGCAACCCAAACCGCATCCCGATGCGTCACTGAAGATCTGAAATCCCTCGGTCCCTTGCGGTAGACTCAGGATTGGAGCCATCATAAGCCTCTCCTTCAGGGCCTCAAATGCTTGACCGCACTCTTGGGTCCACACAAATTTATGGTCTTTGCGAGTGAGAGAGGTGAGGGGCAGAGCTATCTTCGAGAAATTCTCCACGAATCTCCTATAATACCCGGCTAGTCCAAGAAAACTTCGGACTTCCGCCACGGTCCTCAACACCGGCCAATCTCTGATGGCCTCCACTTTCGCTGGATCCACTGCCACCCCATCACCACTAATCACGTGGCCCAAAAATGCCACCTTCTCCAACCAGAACTCGCATTTGGAGAACTTTGCATACAACTCATTCTCCCTCAACACTTGCAAAACCATTCTTAAGTGGGTCTCATGCTCCACTTGCGATTTGGAATACACCAAAATATCATCAATGAAAACAACCACAAAAGAATCCAAGTATTCCCGGAATACCCGATTCATCAGATCCATGAACACCGATGGTGCGTTCGTCAACCCAAACGGCATCACCGTAAACTCAAAGTGTCCATACCTTGTACCAAAAGCAGTCTTGGGTATGTCCTCATCCCGAATTCGCAGCTGATAGTAGCCCGACTTCAAGTCCAACTTCGAATATACCACTGAACCCACCAATTGGTCAAACAAATCGTCTATCCGAGGAATCAGATACTTATTCTTGACGGTCAATTTATTCAGCTCTCGGTAGTCTATACATAGGCGCATGCTACCGTCTTTCTTCTTAACAAACAACACCGGTGCGCTCCACGGTGAAGAACTGGGTCTAATATACCCTTGCTCCAACAGTTCCTGCAACTGTACCTTAAGTTCCGCCAACTCCTTTGGTGCCATCCTAAAGGGAGGACGCGACACCGGTCTAGCCTCCGGCACTAGCTCGATCGAAAAGTCGATCTCCCGCCGAGGAGGCGCTCCAGGAAGTTCATCCGGAAACACATCCTTGAACTCTGCCACCACAGGCACTTCCTCAATAGACAGTTGGGAGAGACGAACCTCCAGTAACGCTACAAGCGCTACACCACCCTGGTTAACCGCCCGCACCAACTGCATGGCCGATATCAGGGAACAGGCCACTCCCCCAAGGCCCTCAAACTTGACTTCTGTTTGCCCTTTACTCCTTAGAGTCACTACCTTGGATAAACAATCAATACTGGCGCGCTACTCTGCAAGCCAGTCCATGCCCAAAATGACATCGAACTCTACTAATGGTAACACTGCCGCTACCAGAGCGAAGACAACTCCGTCTAGCTCCCAACAAATGCGCCCTTTAGCCCCGGTGGTCATAGATGACCCATTGGGCATGCGCACTTTCAGCTCTGCTTCTGACGAGAAAGACTCAACTCCTATTCTCCGGATGAAGCTCTCCGCAAGAAAGGAGTGCGATGCTCCCGTATCAAACAATACCCTAGCGGGGTATCCGGAAACTAACACGAAGCCTACAACATAGACATTACACAAAAGTCTAAAAGGATGAAGCACCAAATTTAAACTTAAATTCTCTTCATACCTGTCACCACATCAGTCTGGCGGATCGCTTCTTGCTGTCCAAGGTTGTAAGCCCTTGGTTGTACCGGTTGGAACCGAGAAGCGCTCGACTCCGCCATCTTTCCTTTCTCTGCAGCACTGGGGCCCGAGCGCACAGACTGCTCCTGCTTTGACTCTTGCCCCGCTCCCCCTTGCTGACAAGCACGGGCTATGTGCCCAACCTTCCCGCAGTTGTAGCACGTCGGCGGTCCCCTAGAGTGGGAACCCCCAGGCGTCCAGTTGCTCCTCTCACCAGATCTGGAAGTGTAAGGCTTCTTCCTCCACCTACTCCCATCAGACTTACTATGAGATTGGGAAGGCTTCCCTTCCCCTTGCTTGGGAGTAAAACCCTTACGGCGTTGGGTTCGCTCCAAATCATTCTCCAAACTCCTGGCGGCTTCAACTAGCTCATTAAATCCCGCCCTCTTCATGGAGATGAGGGGTTGTCTCAGATTCTCCCTCAAACCTTGGAAGAAGAGGTTATCCCTCTCTACATCATCCGCCATTGTCGTTCCCGCATAACGACCCAAATGGGTGAACTCTTGCACGTACTCATCCACTGTCTTGTCTCGCTGCATTAGATGCAGAAACTGCCTCTACAGGGCCAACCGAGTTGAAACTGGGATATACCTCTTAAGAAAAGCGTCCCCGAACTCTTCCACTGACGGGGTGCGTCCCGGAAACTGGCGGCCGCTATGGCTCACCCACCACAACTTGGCGTCTCCTTCCAACATGAACGCCGCATACTCAGCTTTCTTTTCCTATGACATCTCTGCCGCCCTTAACAGTTCTTGAATGCGAACCCACCAGTCCTCCGCATCCGTTGGCGTTCCAACACCCTTGAAAGACGGGGGATGGAAACTCAGGAAGTACTTCATGTGACGATCTCCATGCCCGACAACTACCCTCTCCGCCAAAGGCTCCACTCGCCTGGCTTCTCCCCCTGGCACGGCCGTTGCCGTATCTGGTGTGGCAGGAGTTGCCACCTGAGCCGCTGCTGCGGCTTGAGCTGCCACCATCGCTTCTGCAAGCATACGACAGAAGTCGGCCGGGTTTACACCCGTGCCCAAAAGGCCTGGAGCAGTAGCACTGCTCGCCGAGAGATCATCCCTTGCTCTTGAAGTGCCCGCCTCGTTGCTTGCACTCTTCAGGAAAGCAAGAAATAAGGGATTAGTCTCCAATCTTAAGACTAAAACATAAGGACACTCATGGTCCCGCGTTACTCTTATGTGGATAACTTCTCTACGCACTGACCTTGAATCTAACCTCCCTCTGATACCAAATTGTAACACCTCCCCTGTAATGGACGTATAATATGGGTCCGGCCGGGGCCCCACAACATACGAACGCCACAACTTTAGTATTAAAAGTTGATATAGCTACCCAAACTCAAAACACTTGCATAACACAGCGGAAAACCAAGCACAACTAGAAGTTATCCACTAACCAAAAGAGTAAACAAAATGGCCTTAAGGCCTTACAACAAATGTCCAAAAGTAAACAGTACATCAAACATGAATGTGCATAGCACTCCTAGTCTACCTCGGCATGCAAGCCGGACAAAAGAGTCTCAAAACAAGCATCATCCAAAAGTAGTGCTATAAAAGAAGGAAAAACACTTCATGGGGCTTAGGCCTTTCTGGCCGGCGTGCTAGCTTCTGCCTGCGATCCTTGTCCTGTAAAAATTATTAGTAACGTGGGTCAGCAAAGGCTGACCTCAAACTGTGTAACAACACATCTCCTCCCGGCCGCCCCTAACGGACCCCGGGGAACCCTCCAACCTGCAAGTCAGCACTTCATATGCAATATAAACTTCTATAAATAGAAAAGAATTAAAACAGGTTTGGATGTCTCAATCAACAAACATGTTCTCTACTGGTTGAGCATAAAAAGAAAGGGCCTACTATGCAACATGAATGCAACCCCCGGGCTTCACCCAAGGTACCCTACAACGTATGCATCTAGCACAACATCACATCATTTGGGTACTCACATTTCCCCAATTGGCATAAAGCCGCAAACACTAAGGGAGTCACCTCTCCCTTAAACGGCGCACAGGCCGCCACAAGGAATTCTTGCCAAGGCCCCACCCGCTCATGGGCTTAGCCCCGGGCTTGCCTGTAAGCTCTGACGTCTCATGTCAGGATTCCAACAAACACAGACCGACCGATTCTAAGAAGCCTTGCTGGACCCCACCCGCTCGTGGCCTCTTTGCCCGGGCTTGCCCCAAGCTTGGCATTCTCGTCAGTCTCACAAAAGGGGACTAGTCTCGCCGGGACACTCTCCACACATGACGCACATGTCACGGGATAGCCAGCCGACCACGGAGACATAGCCACGCCTTGGCACAACACAACCAAGACTAAACACATCGCAATCCCTCTTTGTACCGCAACGTTCCCGCGCACCAAGGAAAACATCTCCAAATCGTGCGGAGCTAACCTTGTCCACCAAGGAAACCATCTCCATTCTCATACGGAGCTAACCTTGTCCCTCAAGGAAACCATCTACCGCCACGAGGAGCTAACCTTGTCCGGGTTCGACTACAAGTACCCTTTTCTAGCAAACGGGACAATCACCACCACAACACAAACGGCATCTTACCGCAACGGAAATCTCTACGAATTCCTAAGTTCATATGCAACATCACCGAGTCGGACTAACGGTCGCGACTACGGCTTCACCCACCATGCCTAATCCACTAGCGAAGCGGATCTCTAATGCAAAATATGCCGGGGACGGACTCAATCAACCCGGAGGTTCCTCTTGAACCTTGGCAAACCAAAGCCCCTCTCATTTGAGAGTTTGGTGCCCAAAAATCTAGAAGAAAACGATGCTAAAAACATGCATCCTAAAGACCGAGAGGAGAGATGTCGTTACCTTCCGACTCCTCTTTCTTGCCATGGCAAACTAGCCGGATGGAAAACTTCGCAACGCTCCAAGCTTCACGGATCCGGACTCGGCTCGCGATTCGGAGCTCCGAAACCCTTCCTACAGCCCAAGAGTTCTTCTTTTTCCTCCTTGCTCTAGTTTCTCTCAAGAACTAAGAAAGAGAGGACTTGAAAAAGAATGAGGATCTGCAACCCTAAATTCGGACTTAACTTCCTAGGAGATGGCCTGAACCGTTAGATCCCAAAACCAGAAAAAGACTGGCTGCGATTCGCCTGGAAAATAAAAGACCTGGGCCGAACACGGCCTGGCACACGCCCGTGTCCAGGGCCGTGTGCCTCATTCGCCGTCTCAAATCGACGCGTCTGAAATCAGACACGGGCATTCGACACGCCCGTGTTCAATCCGACACGCCCGTGTCCCCTGCGACACGGCCGTGTGGCCTGCCGTGTGTCTCCAACGACACGGCCCCAACACCAACCCGAGAGGTGACACGGCCTGGGACACGCCCGTGTCCCAAGCCGTGTGCCAAGTCTCGACACCCGTCGACAGGCTTTGTGTCGACACCGCGGAAAAACGTCGAGCGAAGATCGTCGACCAAGCGGGACACGCCCTGTGACACGCCCGTGTCACAGGCCGTGTGCCCCAGTCTCGACACTCTGTCGAGCACAAAGTGTCAACACTCGGGCCGAGTGTCGACACGACCTCGACACGCCCTGCGACACGCCCGTGTCGCAGGCCGTGTGCCTCACTCTCGACACTCTGTCGAGCACAAAGTGTCGACACTTGGGCCGAGTGTCGACACGGCCTCGACACGCCCTGCGACACGCCCGTGTCGCAGGCCGTGTGCCTCACTCTCGACACTTTGTCGAGCGAAAGTGTCGACACTTGGACCGAGTGTCGACACGGCCTCGACACGCCCTGCGACACGCCCGTGTCGCAGGCCGTGTGCCTCCTGCCATAACCAAAAAATTTTCAGAACTGCAGGCTGAACCTCTTGCAAAAACTGGGGTGTTACACCTCCTCTTTCCTCACTGTCAACTGCATATCATATGACAATAACTTGCCAAACAATGTAGGAGGAGGAATTTCCCCCAACTTAGCCATTTCTCTTATGGCACAGATCTTTGTGTCCCATTCTTTGGTTAGGGACTTTAAGAACTTATCATTTAGTTCATAGTTACTGAACTCTCTTCCATAAGACATGAGTTCATTAACTATTCTGTAGAACTTCTTGTAGCACTCAGTTATGCTATCACCTTTACCTTGTCTAAAACTCTCATACTCCTGATTTAGCAAGGATTTTCTATCTTGCCTAACTTCTTCAGATCCTTCCATATACACTATAAGAGTGTCCCACATCTCTTTAGCTGTCTTGCAGTGTATAAGATTCTGAAAAGTTGCATCATCAATGACACTCACTATTATGTTCTGTGCCCTCTTGTCCATAGTGGCTAGGACAATCTCATCCTTAGTCATCTCAGAGAAATCCTTTGGAGTTCTCTGATTTGCATCCAAAACTGAAATCTTCATGGGCACATAAGGCCCTTCCTTTACTGTGATGTAGATTCTAGGGTCTGAGGCCTCCATAAACAGCCTTACCCTTTCCTTCCAGATCACAAAGATCTCTTTCCTGCATATGGGTAATTTCATGGAACCTAATTCCTTCTGATTCTCAGAGGAACCCATGTTTCTTGATTTTCTTAAATTTCTTGAAACTGTGTTTTGCCTTACACTGAATCTGCCAAACAGAATCTCCTCAGACTGTTAGTCCTTTTTGAGTAACCTGACTCTGATACCACTTGAAAGGTACCTAAACACCTGGGGGGGGGGTGAATAGGTGACCTAATCCTTTTTGAACTTTAATGGCAGTAAACAGTTATATCACAGAAACCTAACTAGTTTATCACAACAAACACAGCAATATTCACAGCACAACATAGCACAGCATACACAGTGGTTTATAGTGGTTCCCCAAGATATGGGTACATCCACTTTCCCCCTTCGCCTATCTAGCAGTGTAATAGATTCGGCCAAACTCCTCCACTATCTCAGAACCCAAAATGGTTCCTACACCTCAGGCCCAAGGCCTTACAACTCAGCTTTATCCCAAAGCCTACACTCAGCCAATCAAGGCCTACACTCAGCCAACCAAGGCCTACACTCAGCCAACCAAGGCCTACACTCAGAGATCTCAATCTCCTACACTCAGGCTCTCAAGCCCTACCCTCAGCCTTTATAATTATAGGCTTACAATTCTCTCAGATCCAAAGGATCCTACAAGTTAAAAATGTATTACAAATAATTAACTCAACAACTCAGAGATACAAGAGGGGAGTTGAGAGTTTCTTGATGAGTTCTTGGAAGAACTCAGCTGGATTCACTCTGACTTAGCTTTCTTCAAAGCTTCTTGAGTAGAACTGAATAAGACTGAATCCTCCTGCAGTTGTTCCTTGACCTCTGCCACTTAAGATCCAGAATTAAATCTGAATCCTTCTTCTCAGCCTAGTTCCAGAGGCTGATTTCTTGGATGGAGCCCTCTCTCTCCAACTTCTTAGATCTGCACTTGGGCTGCAAGATCTTCTTGTGTTGATACTCTTGGTACCACTTCAATAATTTGTTTTTCAACAAACTGAACTTTTGAACAACAATCTGATCAACAGTTTCTGTAAACTGTAGGTGCCTATTTATAGGCCTTCTTTATGGTAACTGGCTGGTCCGGTTCATAACTGACTTCTAATATCTTTGACAGGTGCTGTAGACTGGCTGGAACGCCAGCTGTCAAGTCATCCAGTCACTTCTTGAAAATCTCTAACTGTCTGTAAGTGTCGAGACTTTCTGTCTTTAAGTGTCGACACTTATAGTCCAAGTGTAGACACATGTTGTGTAAGTGTCGACACAAGTTTACAAGGTGTCGACACAACTCCTTGTATGTCTCGACACAGATTCTTCTGCATGTGTCGACACTGAAATTGAGTGTCGACACAAGTACTTGTTCTTCTAGCTTTTGCTGAATTCTTCTAAGTGTCGACACATCTCCTTTGTGTCGACACAACTTCTTGTGTTGAATCTGTCAAGTGTCGACACTGCTTCTTGGTGTCGACACATAGTCTTCAATGTCGATACTTGCTGAGTGTCGACACAGCTCCTTGTGTCGACACACCTTCTTCTTGTTGAGACTTCAGCTGAGTGTCGACACATTCCCTTAGTGTCGACACTTGTACTTAGAATAATTTTGTTGATCTTTCTGATCTTTGCTAAGTGTCGACACAGCTCCTTGTGTCGACACTTTATTCAAGTGTAGAGTCTTTAGCTAAGTGTCGACACATTGTGCTGGGTGTCTACACATACTTCAAGTGCCGACTCTTCTGTTGAGTGTCGACACATTGTTCTGAGTGTCGACACTTTAACTTAGTCTCTGCAGACTTTTGTTGAGTGTCGACACAGCTCCAAGTGTCAACACTTTCTGGTGTAGACACAACTTTACTGGGTGTCGACACAGCTCCTTGTGTCGACACTTTCTGTCTGCACTTTTCTTCACTGAGTGTCGACACAGCTCCAAGTGTCGACACTTTCTGTCTGGTGTCGACTCTGCATCCCAGGTGTCGACACAATGACTCCAAGTGTCGACACTGCTTGACTGGGTGTCGACACAAGTCTACTTAAGTGTCGACACTTTCCCTCTGGGTGTCGACACATGGACTTAGAAACTTTTTGCTTCAGTCCAGTGATTTCTTAACCTGCACAAGTAAACTCAACATACATCAAATACATTATGATGTATATCATTGAGTTGGGTGAGGCTTCTTCAAATCAGGTACATTTGACCAATGTACCCAACATACTATGATATGTGATTTTCTTTGAACTGATAGTTTCCATTACTTCTTTATGCTACATTTCTGTGATCGAAATCGGCCGGCAGAATCGGCGCTTTGTGGTGATGACCCTTCAGGGCGTGAAGGAGTCACTGCAAAACGACGGTTCTGGGCCTAAGACCCCGATGTTGAAAAAGAAAAAAAGGGTGTCTTACAACCTTAAAGCTGAAACCTGGAGTGACTCTGATGCTTCATCTTGCACAACTGAAGATTAAGAAGAGACAAGAGCAAGAGAATTTTGTCTGATGGCAATAAATGCTTCCTGCAGCAACCCTGATGAAGAATCAGACTCTGAAGAAAAATCAGAATGTGAATCAGAAGAATATCAGGTAGTCTTTACCCTTGATTTCTCATCAGAAGAATTTAAAACTGAGTTTAAATTATTATGTAAAGACTTAATTCAATCTGAGAAGGAAATAAAACTTCTCAGAGAGAAATTAATTAAGGTATCTTCTGAAAATATAACACTCAAAGAAGATTTAAAGAATGCTCTTGAACAAATAGGTCATTTAGAATCAATTAAAGTAAAAGAAAAGTTAGAGGAAACAAATAAAAATACTGAGGAATTGCAAAAAAATAAATTAAATAAATTTAAAAATCTTCAGAAAATTTTTGTTCAAAATAATTCGTCGAACCTGTAAGACCCCCCCTTTTTTTCTTTTTATCACTGGGGTCTTAGGCCTAGAACCGCCGCTTTACGGTGACACCTTCACGCCCTGAGGGGTCATCACCGCAAATCGCCGATTCTGCCGGCCGATTCGATTACAGAAAGGCAACAAAAGTAGAGTAAGCACGAGAGTGGTAAAGCTCTAATCAAATGTCCACAATAATACCACATCAGAGTAAATATATCTCCACGAAGGGAGAGTCCACAAAATATATAAATGTACTGAAAATAAGGGCTTAAGCCCGCTACATCAAATCCTCACTACATAGTCACTCAAGCAGAAGCAAAATAAAACACTACTAAGGTAAGGGGATCACAGTCCCCGTCGTCTGAACTCCGGTGCTAGACTGTCCCATCTCCAAGCGTGCCGACCTGCGGGTCTGCTCCTCCATGCTGGGCTCCACGATCCCCTAAATGATGTGGTTCGAAAACCGATCATCTAAAAGACTAAGTCCTATCATCCCCCACCCCTTCCCCCATGGCTCCTAGGCACCGAGCGGAGAGGAAGAAAGGGGAGGACTTGAAGGTGGAGAGTAATCAAGAAACAGATGGCAGCGGACCTATACTACAATTTTTATAGTACATGTGACAGTAAAGTAAAGTATGAAAAATAACCTTAACTTATACGAAAACATATTAGCAAGGGATCTTTTACAGGGCTCCCATCGTATAAAGAGTCCCATACCAATTTATACATTGCAGTGTCGATTATTATCCGCAATATATATATAAAGAATTTAACCTTAATTTATAAACTTGCCCACACAATCTTATAGACTAAGGGGTCGTTTTGCAGGGCCTATTGTATAAGCGTCCCATACCACTTATACAATATGTGACAAGGGTTTTATGCTATGATTATGCTATGACATGCAAGTGGGTTATGATGCTATCATACAAGTGCAACTCACCCACTCGACTCTGTGTACACCGACCTTTAGTTCCCTCTTTCTGGAGCCTCACCTCCCAGGATACCTCCGTAGTGGCAAACGGAAGCGGTGGGCTGGGCCTCGCCCACCTCTAAACCAGTAATGCACTACCGGTTAGACTTATCGTATGTCTCAACAATGGTGCACAAAGCGGACTCCTTCGTACTCTTGCCGGCTGGCGCACCGGACTTCTGTTGGCGAAGTGCTAGCCACACTTGCCGAGTCAACATATTGGTGTTGGTGCATCGAAACTCCAATACCGAAGACCCACCACCTTTATTTTTATGCACATGCAACCTTATGTATCAGTACCGAGCCGAAGCTCCCCGGACCATCCCGTACGTCACAACATCAACCGAGCCAAAGCTCGCCGGGCCATCCTGCCCCTCACAAATATCAACCGAGTCAAACCAACTTCCCGAGACATCGGGGTGTGTGAAAGTGAACCCCTATTTATTCTAGTTTCTCTTTAAGATTTATCTCTCCTACAGTTTACGTTAGCCCAGGACTGCCCAAGGTATACCCCGTGAAGGGCTCTCAAAGACACTAGGAGCTACGATGAGATTACGCCCAAAGCTCCCTTTCGCAAGGCACTTATTATTATTGGTCGCTACCCGATTTCTCTACCCTTAATTAATCTTTCTGAATCTAGCCCTAGTACATTAAACACTTCCTCCCTACGGGAAGGACGATCTTTCGCCGATCCCGAGCACCACCTAACATTAGTCATCCTCTCACTCTATAAATCTTGTCTTCCAATGATGAACTCCTTTATTTACCCAAACCAGCAACCTACCGAGGATTCAACTCTCCAAAATTCACTACCCCATTTAGTTCAGTTTCCGCAGTTACTATATGTAGACCACCCTATATTATATGAGGTGTATGAAGGAGGTACTCCGAATTGTCTTCCAAACTTTCTTTGAAATTAACCAGAGGTCTATCATAATAAATTTAGTCTAAAATCAGAGATCCATAATTTTTCTAATTAATTTGATATTTATTGAATTTTCCCAAATGTTTGGCCATGGGCAACTTTGAACATGAACTATATGATCTACTCAAGTAATGGCCACCCAAAAATTTTGAACACTAAATAACAGAGGTTTATGACTAGATATTAATTTCCATAATTTTTCAGAGAAAATTTGACCTCTAAATAATTTAACCAATATATTTCCTTTAGT